>CM051271.1:46227925-46827925 GCA_027921565.1 Artemia sinica
TGCATCATATATTTTTAAGAAGAAAACCAAGAAAGTCGTCTCTATAACTTTTTGTTGCTTTTCTATGTATGTTTAGGGTAGTATAATGTCTTCTGCATGACTTTATCTATGTTTGCTTTATAACAGAATGAGGCATAAAAAAGTCATCTTTATGACTTTTGATCATTCTAAATAATTGGAATGATATATAAAAAGTCATCTGTAGGGCTTTATTCATGTTTGCTCTGTAATTGTACAAGGTATAAAAAGTCATATGTATGACTTTATTTATGTTTGCTCTTTTACGCCCTATGAATGAAGTGCTGTAAATATAGGTCACATGTTATAAATATAGGTTATAAATATATGTGTTATAAATATAGGTCACTCTTGGGATAGAAGTGGACAAATCTTCAATTACGTATCCGTTTTTTTTAAACAGAGAGAAGGGATAAACCTCCAAGTTTTGACAAATTCAATCTCACAATGGGATCATTCTTTGGATTTTTTTCTATCCAACTATAATTAGTAGGGACCAAATCAGGTACAAGTGACTTTTCCACTTAGCCTACATACCCAGGGGAAAATCAAGTAGCTCTGCTATACTTTATGCCAACCTCCCACCCCCCCCCCCCCCCCCCCCCCCCCCCCCCCCCCCCCTAATGTTTTAATTCATAGCCCAAATTAAGTATTTCCTATGCATTCAGCCACCTGTTACTTGTTTTTGGAAACTATTGTGCTTATGAAGTTTGTTTGTGCAAGCTTCTTCACAGTGAAAAAGGCCTCTTCACATTGGGGGGTCATTGTTGGCCTCAATTGGAATTTCAAAAATATATAAGTAATGATCATCTTTTCTCTAGAAATACAAATATACAATTACAAAATAAACACAGTATAAAAAGTCATTAGTATGACTTTATTCATGTTTGCTCTATAAATGTATGAAGTTTAAAAAATTATTTTTAGGACTTTATTCATGTTTTCTTTACAATTGTACAAGGTATAAAATGTCATCTGGATTACTTTATTCATGTTTACTCTATAATAGTGTGAGGTATAAAAAGTCATCTGTATGACTTTATTTATGTTTTCTCTGTAATAGTGACTTTGACTTACTTGACTTAAAGCTCTTGCTTGGCAGCGTTGCCAGCTTAGAGGGAACCAGACGTCAGCGCTGTTAGTTGTCTCCAGAGTGGCCTGTTTTGTGCCAGGGTAGGAGCTTCACTGGGGTCAATGCCACATGCCATGAGTTGATTGTGGATGATATCCGCCCATCTCATACGTGGTCTACCTCTGGGGCGCTTCCAGCCATTTGCAGTTGGATCAAAGTCAAATATAACTTGGGCAGGTGTTTCAGTGGGTAGGCAAAGTAAATGACCATACCAACATAGCGAGCAGGAACTCAAGCTGTTTGGACAGGGGGTGGTAATTTAAAGGACAAGAGGATATCCATGTTCTGTACCCTGTCAAGCCACCTAACGTGTTCAATTTTGCAGAGGTGTTTTGTCTGGACAGCATCTACCTTCATGATCTGCGACTGCATCAAAGGCCAAGTCTCTGACGAGTACAACATGACACTTGCTACCAAGACAGAGTAGATTCAAGCTTTTGTGAGATGCCTGATCTGGGGTTTGTAAGATGATATATCC
The DNA here is from genome assembly GCA_027921565.1 of Artemia sinica. Taxonomy (NCBI): domain Eukaryota; kingdom Metazoa; phylum Arthropoda; class Branchiopoda; order Anostraca; family Artemiidae; genus Artemia; species Artemia sinica. The sequence continues at coordinate 46,229,554 of CM051271.1, forward strand.
AAGGCTGAATTTCTGGTTCCATTTGTAGCAATACAGGTTTCAGGAGGAGGGCTGTCAACCCAACCATCCCTAGATGCATTTGGTTCTCTGGTGGCTAGCAAGGTATCCAGAGGCATATGGAGGTCATGCATGAAGTATAAAAAGTCATCAGCATTACTTTATTTATGTTTGCTCTATAAAAGAATGAGGCATAAAGTCATCTGTATGACTTTTTATTATTCTACATAATAGGAGAAAGCATGATATTGTCTTCTGTTTGACTTTATACTGCATTCTATATAAGACTAAATGTCAATATTCTGTTGCTCAGATATAAAGAAAAAATGTTCTATATTGCCATATGTAGGTAACCCTTCATGATTCAGTAATTGCTTCTGGAGCTAATTGCATCTTGAGCCCTTAAAGGGGCCCCAGAGGTAATTATATGAATTACAAAAGAGCATAAAAAGCATCAAGTGATGTTTTCACTTTCATCCTGTAATGATTTGTCTCTTCAAGCATATACTTCAAAAACCCAGGTCACAAAAACCTGAAATAATACAAGCATAAGCAAAGCACAAGCAATACATAACAGCAAGCATAAGCAAAAGCACAAGCAATACATAACAACACACATACACAAAATACAAGCAAAGCATGGCAAGTAAGTAAGGAATATTACATCTCCCTTCTTTTCAGAAGGGCTTGTCAATCATAGGTTTATTCTTGACGGTGGCTTGACTTGTCGACCACTCCTGGTAGTTACAGAACTTCTGAGACTGTTGTCGACTTCGGCCGCGGAAGGCAGGGAGACCACAGTGTTTTCCTGGCCCACGGCGACCGGCAATTCTGGCATGCTGGCTTGGCGAAAGTGCACGTCCTCTGTTTGGGGTAAGTCCGGAGAGTGGTGCCATGAATCGTGTACTGACGAGCTGCCAGTGTTTGAATCAGAATCAGAACTCTTCTCATCTGTAGTCACGACTTTCAAGTGCTTTCTATTCCGGCGGTATTGTCTGTTTGCTTTCGTCTGTACTACATACGATCGTGGCGCATCTGCTTCTCGGAGGACTGTTGCAGGTTGCCAGGTTTGATCGTTGGACCGTACTCGAACTTGTTGGCCTATCTGCAGCGGATTAAGGCTTTTGGTATGTTGATCATAGTAGCGTCTCTGTCTTTCCCTTTCTTTATTCCTTGCGGACATGAATTCCTGCATAGGTACGACTTTTGGAGATAAGTGTTCAGTGGTGCAGGGCACTAGGGATCTCAAGTTTCTACTCATTAGCAGTTGGGCTGGGGAAGCTAGACCATCGACTGGTGTGTTGCGGTACTCGAGGAGAGCTAGCTCGAGGTCAGTTTTCGATTTCTTTGTTTTCATGATCATGGCCTTAGCAATACCAACTGTTTTCTCAGCGAGTCCGTTGGACTGAGGATGGTTCAGGCTAGAGGTGTTGTGTTGTATTCCCCACTGTCTCATGAAATCCTTGAACGTTTCTGAAGTGAATTGTGGGCCATTATCAGATGTAATCATCAAGGGTATCCCGAATCTAGAGAAGTGAGATTTTAGCTTCTGGATTATGAGGTTCGTGTAAGTATTTATTCCCAGCTCATCAGCTTCAAAAAAATCGACTGTAATAATCCACTATGATCAGATAGTATCTTCCGGATATGTAAAACAGATCAATGCCAACATGCTCCCAAGGGTAGCTGGGAATATCGTGATGAAGCAAGGGTTCTCTTGCATTTGCTGTAGAATAAGTGCAGCACGCATCACACTTCTTGACAAAATCTTCTATTGTCTGACTCATCTTTGGCCAGAAAATGACTGATCTGGCTCTGTTTTTCGTCTTCTCGATACCAAGATGTGAAGCATGGATACTTTGCAATACAGCGATTTGCATGCTGTCTGGGATGACAAGACGGTCATCTTTCATGATGATGTCATCAACAACACTAAGATTACTTTTTACTGTCCAGAATTCAGCTATGGATGACGGAACCATTGATCTTTTTTCGGGCCAACCTTCTTCTACCATTTTCCTCAGAACCCTCAGCTGTGGATCTCTGAGCGTTTCTTGTTTCAACTCAGATAGCTTTTCTTGACTGATTGGTAGTAGTTTCATAACGGAGTGTACATAGTATTCAATTTCTCTGTGAAGCAATGGTTCCTCAGTTTCTAAGTGGAGCTGGGAGAGGGTATCTGGGATCGGTATTTCGGTGCCTGGTCGATATGTTATACTGAAATCGTAGGGTTGTAGATGTAACAGCATTCTTTGAAGTCTCGGCGACGACTTATTGATCGGCCGATTGAGGATTGTTTCCAGGGGTTTATGGTCACTGATGACTTGGAAGTGACGGCCATAGAGATACTGATGAAAATGGCGACATCCAAAAACAATGGCATACAGCTCCTTTTCGATTTGCGAGTATCTCTGCTCTGTTTCATTCAGCGATTTCGATGCGAATGAAACAATTTTATTCTCTTGAAGCAGGACAGCACCGAGTCCTGATTTGGAAGCATCAACTTGGATCTCTATTTGATTTTTTGTAGGATCGAAGAGCGAAATTGTTGTTATGATCGACGCTTTAATTTTCGTGAGTGTGGCTTCGTGTTCATTCGTCCAGTTGAATTGCTTCTGCTTAGCTAAGGTCCTAAGAGGTTCATTGAGGCTTGACAAATTTGGGATATAGCGTGAGAGGTAGTTTAACATCCCAAGGGCTGTTTGTAGTTCTTCCTGGGATTTGGGTGATGGCATATTCTCTATTGCTCGGATTTTCTCGGGATCTGGATGGATTCCGTTTTCGGAAAAGATGTGTCCAAAGTAAGGTATCGAAGCTGATTTGAAGATGCACTTATCTTTGTTAAGCTTGACTCCCTTTTCTCTAGCTCTTAAAAGGGTTTTTTGAAGATTTCTGTCATGGTCCTCTTCAGATACACCAGAGATGATCATGTCATCCGAAATTACTGAGAATCTCTTGAGGTTGCTGAATGCCTCTTCCATGTGGCGTTGGAACTCATCTTGTGCAGACTTGAGTCCAAAGGGCATACGTCTAAATTTGTATCGCCCATATGGAGTTGAGAATGTAGTCAGTTCGGAAGATTCGTCATCAAGACATAAGTTCCAATATCCTGTTCGGGCATCTTGCTTGGAGAAGTACTTAGCGCCTACATGCTTTTGCACAGCTTCCTCAAAAGTTGGCATAGGATGGTGGGGTCTCTTTATGGCTTTGTTGAGATCGTGAGGATCTATACAGACTCTCAAGGTTCCATCTGGTTTCTCAACAACCACAGCTGAGTTCACCCAATCAGTTGGATGGGTCACCTTCTCGATGACTCATAGGGTTTTCCATACGATCTAGTTCTTCCTTGAATTTGGACTGGAGAGTCAAGGGGATTCGTTCTCGTGGGCTGAATGGATGGCTGTGCACCTTCCTTGAGGATTATTTTACATTCACCTTCCAGTTTCCCAACTCCTTCAAATAGGTCGGAAAATTCGGTGAGTATCTTATCGGTGCTGAGCTGTCCAGATTGAAGACTAAGTATCAGCTTTATCAGGTTCAGCTTACGACTCGCACTGAAGCCAAGGATAGGAGTAGGGGCTGACTGCACTACAAAAAACTCTATGGGTTGACTATCATTTGATTTGTAGGCACAGTCGATCTTACATGTCCCCAGGACGGGAATAGTCTGACCACAAAAGCTTGTTAAAATGTGGTTTGTAGGGTGGATTGCAGGTTCTGGATTCAGTCTTTCCACCGTCTGTCTGGTAATGATACTTGCTTGTGCCCCTGTGTCAATCTTGAATTTCACACTGAACTGGTTGGCGATTCTTAGTTTAGCATATGGCTGGTCATCAGCTTTATCCATCATTAGTGGATGGATGAATAGTTTCGTCAGTTTGTTGAGCTTCAGAACTGATGATGTTCACAGTCTTTTTGCTACCACGGCAGACACGTGCAAAATGGTTGGGTTTTCTGCAGTTACTGCAGATCTTCCCTTTTGCAGGGCACTGGTGATTCTGTGAATAGTCTCCGCCACAGAAGTAACATTCACGGTTTTCAATTCGGTCACGATTGGGTTTCCACAGTCTATTTTGATTCTTCTTGATGATATCAACTTCTTGTTTTCCATGACTAGTTGATTCTGCTGACATTGTCTTAAGTTGTACCTGGGTTTCTGTGTAGGTTCTTGCTACTTTGATAGCATCTGAGAGAGTCAATTCGGATCCCGATTGCAGTAGTCTTTCACGAATCTTCTGGGATGATGTTCCGAAGATGAGGCGATCACGGACCATTTCGTCAACAATCGTAGCTCCATATGAGCAGTCTCGCACTAAGATTTTCAGTTCAGTTGCATATTGTTCTATAGTTTCGCCTTCCCTTTGGTTACGTTTGTGGAATGTATATCGGGAGAATATGGGGTTTGATTGTGGATTAAAGTAGTCATCAAATTTGGCAAGGTATACACAAATTTTGTCTTTTTCATCAGCTGCTAGCGTCCAAGTGCTGAGCACATCTCGTCCTTTTTCACCAAGCCAAATTAGCAGATATGCACACTTGCTTTTCTCACTTTTTCCGCTCAAGGGTCCATCAAACATTAGATTAGCATGACTTTTGAATCTAGTCCAAGCCTCTTTTAGATTGTCCGATTCCCAGTTCAGCTCAGGATATGGGACGGTGGTATCCATCTTCTACTCTGACACCATGTAACGATTTGTCTCTTCAAGCATATACTTCAAAAACCCAGGTCACAAAACCTGAAATAATACAAGCATAAGCAAAGCACAAGCAATACATAACAGCAAGCATAAGCAAAAGCACAAGCAATACATAACAGCACACATACACAAAATACAAGCAAAGCATGGCAAGTAAGTAAGGAATATTACAATCCTAACTAAATTAGGCTATATAGCCCACTGCAAATTTATCCTCTAATGTGCAATATATACCCTGAATTGTCAAGGGCAAAGTTTTGAATCATAAAATTCAGTGCCATTTCTATTGACAGCATTAAAAAAACACACAGTTAAATTGAAACAGTAGGAAAATATTTATTTTTGAATGGCCTAATAAATAGGGTAAAAAACCAGTATTGAATTGAGTAAAATCATGTAAAAGTAAAACCCTCACATTTTGTTACCAAAGAGGAATTGAGAGGAATTATATATAGGCTATCAAAGAAAAGCTAATAATCTAAGCTTTATATTAATATGTTTTTAATTAAAATTATTAAGATCAAACACTTGAAATTATTAGTTTATTGACTTACCTACAAGGACCTCTTTTTGGGAATACCAATTATCCTGTTTGATGTATATACCCTTTTAGTGTTTCAGTTTTATTCACATATTAACTGAAAGCTGATTTTCTTCTGATTCTGAAAATGTAACTTCTTGCTTGATATTTATTCTATAAATCATAAATATTAGATATTGTTTTTTCTATTCAATTGCTTGTCAATACAGAGACCACATTTTTAATTTATGCTGACAAATTATCAGTGAAAATTTGAATAAGATGATGGAGTTCTTGTTCCTGCCCTCACATTGCATCATTTTCTAATAAATAGGAATAGTCCAAAAAACCCATTGCTATTTTTCCCATATGCCAAAGAAAAGGGATCTTTCCCAAAAAGAGGTCTTTACCCTATGAGGTTTTAATTGTTATAAATAAGTATTTTTGGATATATTACTCTTGAACAACTTATTTTTTAAGCTAGTCATATGTTTTTAACCACTTTTCAACACCTTAACTAGTGTTGATAACTTCTGTGTGGTTACAAAAATGAAATACCTTTGGGGCTCTTTAAGGCTCAAGGTGCAATTTGTCCCAGAAGCCATTATTGAATTATGTAAAAGCATAAAAAAGGCATCAAAGGACATTTTCACTTTCTCCCTAGCTAAATTATATAGCCAACTGCAAATTTACCCAGGAATGAATTCAGAGCCTGAATTATACCCCAGGAAGCCAAGCCCACATCCCGGTGGAAGAAGCTGCGATCCTGGCAAGCGATAGGTCAACCTGGAGGCGCCTAGTCTCATCGTTCTCTACGCCGAACCCTCGGCAGGAGCCTTAAGTCAAGTAAGTCAAGTAAGCCATGTGAGAGGCAGAAGGGTTTTTGAAAACGATTTCAGAATAGAAGACAGGGAAAATTATTCCCTATACATATATGTATAGGCTTCTCCATTATTCTTTCCAAAGTCTAACTCTTTCCATATTCAAAACATTAATCATAAAAATATATGTTAACTGGATAAGGCTGAAATGTTTCTTATTTTGCACTTGACACACACTGTTGCTGGATTTCAGTTAAAATCAGTTATTGTAGATAGCATCTGTGTAACTATCATACTCAAAGAATGAGCAAAGCTTTGGCTATTTATTAGATTGAACTGCCTTCCTTCAGTTCAATTTCAGTTACTTTACTATGTATATTTGCTTCTTATCAAATTTGTTGTCTTACAATATCAATATAACCACCCAGAAACATCTGAAATGGAGGTTTAATACCTTTTAAAAGTTTTAGAGTGTAAGAGTTAATGGCAATTTGCCACTTTTTGTTTCTTTTAAAGTGGATCTTTGTTTTGATTACACCACCCTGCTGCTCAAATTTCACTCCTTTGCTCATCTTACTGTAAATTCAAAAACCTCTTTGCTTATCTTTCCAATATCAAAAACCTCCATTTTCTCTAAAATCTTAGAAAGTTTTATTTACAATTTTCTTTTGACAATATTTATGATAAATTAACCCAAATCAGTTTGGCTTTAGGCTGAATCATAGCACCACGCATTGTTTAATTTATATACTTGACACTATTTTCGAACATCTTGAGTTGAATAGTTCCTACCTTGAGGCTGTTTTTGCTGATATTAGCAAAGCCTTCGACAATTTGGATCATCAGACAGTTATAGATATGCAAGGGCTTTAGGTGTAAGGGATTTTGTTTTATGCATGTTAGCTAGTTTTTTGTCTGACTGTGAGCAATGTGTAGTCCTCCCTAACGGGGATTCATCAGGTTTTTCCTTGATTTTCTGTGGAGCACCTCAAGGGACTAAATTAGGTCCTTTAGCATTTTTAATTGTTTTCAATAGTGTTTTACCAAGTTTTGGCAACTCTTTAAATTTGCCGATGTTTTGACGTTACTGAACCTATGTCAAACATCTAATACTTCAAATGTTACACTCGACTCACTCATTAACAATTTAAAGAATGATCTTGACAGTGTTAAACTCAACTAAAGCATACCCAAAAGCAGTTTCATGCTATTCTCTTTTTAAAAATTAACTGCCAATCAATAAATACCTTTGCATACCAAATTTAAATATGGTTAAGCGGCGTTCACAAGCGTGTCTAGCTAGAATCCTATGTCTAGACATGTGTCTAGCCAGAATCCAATGTCTAGGCAACGACCATTCACATGTAAAATTCGGTGCTTAGCTAAAACTAAAAATTTAGTTTCAAATTGTCATTTCTAGCCAATCAACAGAGCTTATGCGGGCAAAACTTTCAAATATTATAATCCCTATTTTTACTGTCACAAGCTAATGGATGAGATAAGCAAAATAATTGCCTTAGTGTGCTTCTTTATTATGTCTGGTGTTGAATATTTGCCTAAAATGAAAAAAACAATTAATGAGAAAACAAAAATTAAATTTCAGTTTACAAATGTAAACAAAAAATGATGAAAATAGTGGATCTTGACACATTCTGATTGGCTGTAATCGAAAATCCTAGACATTGAGTTATAGAGGCTAGAACTCAATGTCTAGCCAAGCGCCTTGTCTAGCGTGTCTAGCTAAGCGCCGAATTTTACTTGTGAACGGTCGTTGCCTAGACATTGGATTCTGGCTAGACACGTATCTAGACATGGGATTCCAGGTAGACACGCTTGTGAACGCCGCTTTAAACTACTTGGTGTGCAGTTTGCCAACGACCTCAAATGGAACTCCCACATTTCCTACTTATTTAAGTCTGGTAGTTATCTCCTTAAATCCTTCTCCCTTCTCAAAAGGTTCTCCATATCAATCCAAAACCTTAAAATAATTTATTGTTATTATATAAGATCCTGTCTGGAATATGCTTGCCCTGTCTGGCACCCTGGGTTGACCAAAGACCAATGTTCTAAAAATGAAAGTATTCAAAAAAGAGCAATAAAAATTATACTGGGGACAGCCTATACTACATACGATGAAGGTTTGGCTAGACTTGAACTTACTACATTGGAATCACGACATCACATCATGAACTTCGGTCACAAGTGCTTTAGTTTTGACTATCATTGACGTTTTCTCCCTCCTTTTAAAGAAATTCCCCCAATCCTTCCTAATACAAGACTCAATGCTTGTAGAGCTCCAAATACCCAACTGGACCTGTGTCCCCAAATGTTGACCATGAGGTACAAAAACTCTTTTGTTCCCTATTTTGTTTCCCATTTTAATAATTGATATAAATTTTGTTTTATGTTTATCCCCTAGAATCTGTTTTCTTATTGATTTAATTTTTTTATTTTATGTTTATCCCCTAACATCTGTTTAATTATTGTAATTCTGACGTATTGTAATTTTGTGCTATTCCAATAGATCATATTCTATTCTATAAATTTGCAACCCCTCCCCTCTTTGGGGGGGGGGGGGGATATGGATCTGCGCTGCTATTTTCTTATGCATTGAAAAGAAAAATACATTAACTGATGGCTGGAAAAATAACTTAATAGATAATCACAGCAAGATAATAAGATAAACAAAACAGTAAGTAGATTTAATACAATGAAACTTAATGCTTTTCTGTTCTTCCTTATGAAATATGGATCATAAGACCTTGAGAACACCCTACATTAGATGGTCTTTGTTATAGTGAATTGAAAATCAAGTATTTTGCAGTAGGCATCAAAACATGGCTAATTGTAGGAAAAAACCCTAGACAGATAGTCCGAGTAATTGAAAGGCAAAAATGTTTAAATGACACAAGTAAATGGCGGGAGTAAGTATGACTCTTATTGGACAAATACTTGTTTGTTAGTTTTTGGAAAGGCATGCCTGCCCTAGAGTCTCAAGCAGGTTGACCAAGAATTTTAAATTAGCATAGGACCATTATATTGCATGGAATGAGAGGTAAGCAGTGGTAAGCAGTCCATTGGATTTTAGGAGTTTCTCAAGTAATAATTCTTATAAGTTAAAAAACCAACACAATAACTGATGGCTGCAAGCAGAATTTAATAGATAAATATATTAAGGTAAATACACAAATATAAAATAAATAAATTTAGTAAGACAAAACTAGTTGCTTTTCTGTTTTTTTTTAGGACTACTACTACTACTAACAATTCACCGTAGCACCGAGGGGCCTGAGGCCAACGCAGCTACGCACGCTCCTCCTCCACCCCAATCTATTCAAAGCCTCCCTTTTTACACCCGCCCACGAAGTTCCCATTTCCTTTAAATCTTTCTTTATGACGTCCTCCCACCCCAGACGAGGACGACCTGCTTTCCGTTTAGCCCTAGACGGTTGGCCGAACAGAAAAATCTTCGGGAATCTGCCATCCTTCATCCGCACAACGTGCTCTAGCCACCTCAACCTTTCTTTCATTATAGCCCTAGAGAACGGTATTGAGCCACATGTTTTGTATAGCCTATTGTTTGAAATACGGTCAGTCAGCCGGGTACCCAGAACAATCCTTAAGCAATTTCTCTGGAAAACATCTAGCGAATCTTCATCCGCTTTTCGGAGCGTCCATGCTTCAGAGCCGTATTTGACCACTGTCATCACTGTAGCTTCTAATATTCTAATCTTGGTTTGCAGACTTATCTTCCTATTCTTCCAGACTTTTTTTTAACTGTGAAAAAGCACCCTGAGCTTGGCTATTCTATATTTAAAATCTTCACTGCTCCCACCATCTTTACTAATAATACTACCAAGGTAAGTGAAGCTGCCCACCTGATCAATCTTTTCATTACCAATGTCACATTTTCATCTTCACTTATTCCTAGCCTTAGTGACTTAGTCTTCCTAACATTAATTTTCAAACCAATTCTAGCACTCTGAACTCGCAAACCTCTAAAACTTCATTCATTTTGCTCACACTTTCATCTAGGATGCTTAAATCATCAGCATAATCCAAATATAGGAGACTTTTTCCTCCCCGTTTGATTCCGTAATCTCCCATTGCCTTTCCTGTGCTCCTTAAAACAAAGTCCATCAAAATAATCCATATAAAGGGGGATAGAACAACAACCCTGCTTAACTCCTGATTAATACAAAACCAGCTGCTAACCTCATTTCCTACCTTAACCGCAGCAGTGTTATTCTCGTACATAGCACTAATCACTTTAATGTATTTGTCTGGTATACCATACAAGGATAAAACCTTTACTAAAGCTCTTCTATCAACAGAATCGAACGCTTGCTCATAATCTATAAAACTGAGGACCAAAGGTGTTTGAAAACTCAGGTATTTCTCAATTATTAGCCTAAGAGTGAAAACTTGGTCGACACATCCTCTAACTTTTCTAAAACCGCACTGCTCTTCTTTTAAAACTTTGTCTACGGCATCTCTCAGTCTAAAAAGTATCATATTACTAAGTAATTTACTACCTACAGAGACCAGACTAATGCCTCGATAATTACCACACTCACTTTTATCACCTTTCTTGTAAAGTGGCTTAATTAAGGTTTTCCTAAAATCGTTAGGTACTTCCCCTTTTTCCAAAATCATATTCATAATCTTCAGTAACTTATTTCTAACCTCAGAGCCACCATATTTAAGAAACTCATTTACCACCCTATCAGCACCTGGGGCCTTATTATTCTTTAATCCTTTTAGTACTGTTGCTAATTCCTCCTCACAAAACAAATCTTCCTTCACATCCAAGGTATCACAAACTTTTTCATTTTCCTCTATATTTTTTCCTGCAACTCTATCTTGGTTAAGCAAATTCTCAAAATGTTCGGCCCATCTCTCTTTAGTTTTTTCCTTATCGCAAATTGCGACCCCATTCTTATCTTTAACTGGGCCAAGTCCGGATTGACTACTCCCTCTCAATTTGTTAACGTGCCAGTACAATATTTTACTATTATGCCGTCTAGCTGCATCTTCCAGATCCTCGGCAATTTTATCCATGGCCTCCACTTCACACCTCCTTAGTTCATATTTTAATGCTTTCTCCACTTTCTTTACATTTCTTTTGTTTTCATACGATCTATCACTCAGATAATTTTTGTAGAAGTCCTTTCTCCTTTCTATTAAACATCAAGCTTTTTCACTAATATTCTTAGCTGCAGTTCTAGCTTTCTTCGCTAATACACCTTCAGCAACTTCACAAATTATTTTTCTAAAATTATTCCAACCATCTTCTACATTATCAAATTTTAAACTCTCAAGTTTAGTATTCAACTGTTCATGGAAAGTTTCTCTCAAATTCTCATCCTGGAGTCTACCAACATCATAACTTCCCGGGAGGTAGTTACCCTTCCGATATTTCAGCTTTAAATTAACCTTGACACTACTAGATGGTGATCTTTACTTTTTTTTAGGACTCATTACTTTTTTTAGGACTCATAAGACACATATATGCCTACTTGTTTTGTAAGAACTGTAGACAAACTTTGATCAGTAGACTATGTTATATTGCCTGGTCTATTACTTTTTGGGAGTTCCTCCAATAATAGTTCTTATAATTTGAAAAACAAAACACAATATCTGATGGTTGTAAGCGTAATCTAATAGATAAATATGGCAAGATAGATAGATAAGTTTAGAAAGGTAAAAATTGTGGCTTTTATGTTTTTTTTATGGCTCATTAGCACAGTAGACAGAATATACCAGTAAGCTTATCGCAGATCATTTCTGGTCTTCGTTCACAAAAAGCTCCTCCCACTTATTTCTGCATTAGTGGGAATGCGGGTTAGTCTGTTTCCGTCTGTTTCGATTGTTTCAATGCACTTTGATGGAAACAGACGGAAACAGACTAACCTGCATTCCCGCTAATCTGACTTCGCCTATGTTTATATCTGCAAAAACGTTCTCCGGAGCACTCGCACCCCGGTCCGGGTTTTTATAATGGGTGAGATAGAGAATGATCACACTGGTATATTCTGTCTACTGTGCTCATTAGGCACAGACATTTGTTTTCTAAGAACTGCAGGCTAACTTGTATTATTAGACTCTTTGTTACAATGCAGGGTCCATTACTTTTTGGGACTTCCTCAAATAATAATTTTTATAAGTTGAAAAAGAAAATACAATATCTGAAGGTTGTAAGCATCATCTAATAGATAAACATGACAAAATAAATAGATAAGTATAGTAAAATAAAGCTTATTGCTTTTCTGTTTTTTTTAGGACCTGTGGATTGTAAGAACTTGAGAAAAACTTGTATTAGTATGCCCTATGTTGTAGTATCTGGTCCTTTACATTTTGGGAGTTCCTCAAGTAAAAATTCTGGCGTTACTGTCAGTGGATTAAAAGGTGAGAAGCTTAATATTTTATAATTAACTGTAGGCCAAGTTATTAGTGATAATGAAAGTAATGTATATTTTCATGCTTACACTCATGGCAAATTGAGGGAATATCTTTAATATTGGTTTAAGGAACTCTTCTGAAAAATTGAGATATTTTGAAATATAAATGTATTGATAGGTTTCACTCCCCTCATCTGAGACTTACTTGCAGTCATGTCTATTTAATTTTTAATTAATTAAGCCTAAAATATGTTAATTTTTACTTCTGTTCATTGTTTTTACTGTTCATTGTCTGTTCATGTTTATTGTTTTACTTCTGTTCATTGTTTGTTATAATTTCTGGTAGTTTCCTTTTTGGCTCTATAACATAGGCATTGTTATAGACATAGGCATTGACATTGACATAGATATAGGCATCAGGCAGTATAACATAGGCATCAGGGCTTTTAAATTGACAAAGAGCCAGTAAGCTAAAAGCTATTCTTTGGGCTGTCTAAGGAAAAGACTAATCACCTATAAAATGAATGATCAACAAAACTTTTTGTTGTTGAAAATTCTGTTTTTTAAGATCATTACATTAACTTAAAAGTATTTCTGATTGAAATTATTGATGGTTCAGTACTAAAATTTTCCTTGACTCCATCGATGATTAGATTTAACCTCACCAAAATTGTTGATTCACAACCAGTCCAAAGTGAGTGTTTTCCATTGTAGATTTATTTATTCATTATTGTTTATTTATTGAATTTGTTTATAAATAAGACACCCAGCCTTACAAAATCTTGTTATCTGCAACATCTATTGTTTTATGAAGTTAAAATCTCATGCTGTTTTTACATTGTAAACTCTACAATAGTATTCTATGAAAAGATTGCCAGGGGTATCTGTTGGTCCATGGTTTTAGAAGCTATGGCTGGTCTCCAGGGGTCCTATGTTGAATTCCCATACCAGTAGCGATTTTTCATTAGCGTTTTTTCTTCATTTAATTTTTTTATTTATATGTAATCAAATACATTTATATTTTTTATTTAGCCCATTAAAAGCTACAAGCCTGAGAAAATTTGCCTGATTTTCAAAAAAGGGGGGGAAAACATCCCATAAAAGTTTTACTCTTTGCTCTTCACTCAGAAGTTTGAATTTTCGTTCCAATTATTAAGAATGACTCTTGAAACACAAGAATTGTTTAATCAGAATAATAGAAGTTCGAAAAAACTTTAGCATAAAGAGCAATGTATTGAGGAGGGTGCAATCCCCTTCATGTACATAATAATTTCTGTTTGTTTTAAGTTTTGATGTTGCTCCTTACTTTCCATTGAAAAAACTTGTTTTTTAATTTAATTCCTGGTAGATAAATAAGCAAAACTAATTAATTACATTTGATAATGCTTTTTGTTCACAAAAATTCAAACACTAACATTTGTTTGGTGTCATGTGTTTTTAGCTCATTTTTTGCTGATTTTTCACTTATGTTTCTTTTATTTTCATTTTGGCACTGACTGCTGCAACTGGAGTTTTTTTTTTTTTATAAAAATTCAATTGCTGTATTTTTAAAGATGTGCAGTGGGGTAAGATTCTTCTTGTCTAATCAGTGAGATTAGATTTTACTTTCACTGTCCTTTGTACTTTAGGATATGCAAAAAAGTAAAAGCACATGCCTGCTCACTCCAAAAAACCAGAATAGTCTGTGAATTAGAGTCTAATTTGCTTAGGCTGGGAATAAGTGAAGGTGAAGAGGTGATGGTGAGTAACAAGAACATCAATCAAGTAGATGGCTATACTCAGCTGGGTAGTATTATTAGTAAAGATGGTATATGCAGTGAAAAATATAAAAAGTAGAATGTCTAAGGCCCAGTTACAAAACGCTTGGAAGAATAGGCAGTTAAGTGGTTAAAATATTGGAAACTATAGTAATGACAGTGCTCAAGCATGGTTCTAAAACGTGGGCACTCCAAAACAGAGGAGGATTTGTTAGATATTTTCCATAGAAATTGTTTGTCGATTATTTTGGGTTGCCGTCTGACTCACCATATTTCAAAGAGTAAGCTGTATGAAAAATGTGGTTCTATGCCACTTACTGGGGTTATAATAAGAGAAAGGTTGAGATGGCTGGGACACATTCTGCAGATGATGGATGACAGATTACCAAAAATCACCCTTTTCGGCCAACCATCTAGGGTCAAAAGACAAGTAGATCATCCCCAAATGGAGTGGAAAGGGGCTCTAAGAAAGAATTCAAAGGAAATATCCCCAGGGGCGGTGGGGGATCAAGTCGTCCAAAGAGGCATAATTCTTGGATCTTTTTGTTATGTTGAACTAAACGGCTGTCAAAATTTGACTGGATGTCTTTGCGGAAAAATGGGGCATGTGAGGGGGGTTTTTGCCCTCCAATCCTTTTAGTCTCATAAAAAGGGCATTCTAACTTTTCTTTGTTCAAATGAGTCCTCTCCTGATCTTATAGGATCATTGGTTTGATATGAATCACCCCTGGGAGAAATAAACATGCATCCGTCGTCTTTCTTCTGGAAAAAAAATTAAAAAAATTCCGCATATTTGTAGATAGGAGCTTGAAACCTCTGCAGTAAGGTTTTCTGATATGTTAAATCTAACGGTGGGATTTTTTTTTTAAAGATTTTTTTTAACTCTTCTTTTCCAAATGTCAAACACATTTTTCAGGCTCTTAGCTTTTGATGGGTAACATTAGAACTAACGAATTTATAGATTTGAAAGTAAAGAAATATTTAAGGGAAATGTGAACTTTGGGAGGGTGTAAAGAGGGAAGTTTGAATAGATTGCGGTAGGGGAGGAGTGGAACAGTTGTTTTGCCCTCTGGCGGCTTGATGCTGCAGTGAGTTGTTAGTAGTAGCGGCAGTATTTTAGATCTCTTGATTTAACACTAGTCTAGTCCTTTTTCTATTTTTAATAATATACATATAAGAAATTGATCCCTTACAAGGTAAGCTATAGGCTAAACAAACTTGTCACTTTTTTGAACACTTGCATTTTTGCTGTTATTTGCAAGAAACAGAATTCAGCATAACTCTTGTATTATGCTGTTTTAGAAGAAAAAAATGAATAAAAGACATTGGCTCTTCACCAAAGAACAAATTTCTTTCTGTGTTTTATCTTTCTATGATATCCGTTAATAAGCAGTTATAAAATGTAAATATAATTTTTAGCAAACGAGCTTCTGGAACTGAAATCCCTCCTAATAATTGAAGGATCTAATGATAAGCACTCATTTATTTTCCGTAATCATCCCATTGTCATCCTCAATGCTCTTGAGATCATTGGCTATCGAGTTGTAACTTCTTCAACTGTTTCTGATAAAACCGGTGGCAGTAGTATTATATCAAGCTGGACTTTAAGGAAAGAATTTCCCGAACCTGAACCAGAAGACGACGAATAACCATTGATAATGTCTCAGTGTAGTCATACTTCCTGCACTCATCAGACAGTCACACCATCTACAATGCAGACACTTGATGAAATGGAATTTGAAAAAGGGATTTGGAGTGCAGGTGAGATTTTTTTTCTTATTCTATTGGAAAAAAAAAATGAAAATCTTAGATTTCTTGCTAATGCGTACACTAATTCTTTTTTCGTATGACTTTATTGTTTTTTAATTTGATGAGCGTAAAAATAAATTTAAAAGCAACTCTTTGATCTTGAGAAATGAGGAGTTTACTTGGCATAAACGAACCGATCCATACTGCAGATTTCGTAACTCTATTCCAGAATCCCTGAACCACGTGATTTTGAATGCCAACTCATCCAGGAAGAAATAATCAAAATCAGGAAAAATCTTCAGTGAAGCTAACCTCAAGCCTGACATCAACTTGTTGCTGCTCTCAAGCCTAGCTTACCTGCAAACTCAAACTTAATCAGCTAACGCTGAAAGACTGCTTCCTGCAACACAATAATATCTGCGAGTAGATTAGGAATTTCGTCGTGAAGCCAAAAGAAGACCGCTATGGACTCCAGAAGGCTTGGCATTTCAAGAAGAAGAAAAAGAATTTTAGTTTGTTTGACTAATTCACTAAGTTTTTGCATACTGAGAGTGGATTATCAACAATAAATGAAAGATGAAGGTTTCTTTTAATAGATTATCTGACAACAATTGAAGCCAATAGATCACATACCCTGCATAACTGGTTAAGAAATCCATTCATGTATAGAGGTATTGCAAATGAATTTACCGGTACCTAGAAGAAATTCCCAGTGCCAGCAAAGTCTGTCGTACCTACATTGCCCTCCCCCCATGGGGTTGGTTAATCCCCATAATAAACACTAATTCTCAAAGTGGACTAAGGAGCTTTTTCCCATTGAGTTCATCCAGAAAAAAAAAATTGCTGAATGTAATACAATTAAATATAAAAACTATTTCCCAATTTTTGTTGATGGGTCCAAGATGAATGGGAAGGTGGCAAGTGGAACTTTTTTCCCACCTCTTATATATGGAATGGGTGAGAGACTGTATACTTGTACTTGTACTTGTTGCGGGACCAGACGCGGACGCCTCAACCGGCATCTAGAAGACTACGTATGATTGACTCCCATTTGTCGCGATCTTGTGCCAGCTCTTCAGCAAACCGGAGCCAGCAGCTCTCCCACTTTCTGCCAAACATTCGAAATCCGCCAATGGGGTCGAGGTCGTTTTTGGCAGTTGTCCACCAATTCTTAAATTGACCGCCAGGTCGCCTGCGCCAAGGCAATGGGACAGCTAGAAGCACTTGCTTTATGATGCGGTCATTGGGTCTTCTAAGGACATGACCAAGCCAACGCAGTCTTCTCTGTTTGACAATCATGGCGGCGTGTTCGATGTCACAGCAGCGGTGGCGCACATCAACATTTGAGATTCTATCGGAGTATCGAATCCTCAGGATTTTTCGTAGACAGCGGTGGTCAAAGACTTCCAAATCATGGAGATGAAGCGCCTTCTTTGATAAGATAAGATAAGGGTTTATTCCAAAAACAACACAACGCAAAAAAAACAAATGACCTTCCATAAGCTAACGCTTGTTCGGAAGTATTTACCCTCTTAAAATTAACACTTATAATAACATAATAAAGAGAAAGAAGAGAAAAAAAAAAAGAGAAAAAGAGGAAAGAAAGAAAAAAAGAAGAAAAAATGAAAATCCTACACTCAATCGGCTCCTGGTCGCAATAACCAAAAATCAATACTTCACATACTCCAAAACTTCCCGCCGCCATCCCATAAATAATAAATAAACGAAACAAAAAAAAAAAAAAATATATATAGGAAAAACGGGAAAAAAACGGGTTCCGGGCAAACCTGAGAGTGACTCAACTATACCACCCTTTAAACAAATTCATACAAATTCATACCTATGGAGACAAAGGGTTTAAGGTCCCGACGGAACTCACATAGATTCGCTGAACTTTTTAAAGAAACAGGCAAATTATTCCAGACAACTGGCCCCACATGACGTATTGAAAATAGCGATCTAGTACTAGTAACTAGAGGTGTCCGTATATCTCTAGCATGACGAGTAGGATAATTGTGTACATCATCACCAGAAATAAATAAATTTAAAAAACACTTGGGAACCAAATTAGAAAAATACTTAAACATAAATAACCCATGGTAAAATTTCCCAAGACCTGACACAGGGATAATATTTAACTGTACATATTGGGATCTCACCGAGGTTCTCCGATTATCTCCGGACAACACTCGCAGTGCCATATTTTGTATCACACGTAACTGCTGCAAATGCACTGAAAATGTGCTAGACCATATACTCACGCAATATACTAAATACGGGTGAAACTAACGAAAAATAAATCAATCTCAAAACAGAATCATGGAAAATATTTTTTAACTTTCTCATCATTCCAACATTTCTTGCAATCTTACTACTAATAAAAGAAACATGACTTTTAAAACTAAGGCATTCATCCACAATAACACCAAGGTATCGTATAGTGTTTGTACGCTTATTACATAATCTCCATTTTTACAAATCCAGAACCCAAGGGTAAAAATTGATGATCTACCATATATAATAAAACCTGATTTACAATGGTTAACAAAAGCTTATTCACTCTCATCCACTTATCTATACCTAACATACTCTTCTTCATTATCTCTATTAAATCAGATTCAGTCTTTGCTGCGGCAGTAAAATGGGTATCATCTGCAAAACTAGGAATAATCACCCTACAATTAGAATGTGCACTATCTAACAAATCCAAAACAGAAAATCGTAAGTCATTGATATAAACCAAGAATAAAAGCGGACCTAAAACAGAACCCTGTGGAACACCATAATCAACCATTCTGTCACCAGACCTCACATTAGAAATTTCAACGCACTGGGTCCTACCTCTCAAAAAAGTTTCAAATAACTTCAACGCATTTCCTCTAATTCCACAATTTTCTAGCTTCATAATTAAAATTTCATGGTCAACTGAATCGAACGCTTTAACAATATCTAAAAAAATAGACGCCACCTTAAAAAAAAATGCCATTCTTTGTTTCTAATTAGAACAATAACCAATTTTCTGTATGTAACACAATAGTAAAACATCAAATTCGTTATTGAATAAACTAATTTACACGTTTCAAACTTTTTCTTATGTAATCTTATTTTCAAAAATACAATTCTTCATAAGCATTAATGAGCGAATTTGAAACTTGGAACGTGAAGAAATTACTACCAGCGAAGAAATAAAGATAAAAGGCCCCAATTACAATGGTAAACGAAGGCAAAGTTAAAATGGACGTAAATAACTACAAATAAGGTTAGTTTTGTGGCTGCTCAAACCTGTCAAAAGACTTAATTGTCATTTGCGTTATTTAAACTAAGTTAATCAAACTTAGTAAGCTCATAAGAAAATTCTCAAAGATGATAATTGATACTATAAAATGACAAAAGAAAACGAAGAAGAAAGAAAGAAGATAGTCGGATAATCTCCTTGTCGAAATGCACTTTAACCTGTTCTCTCTGCTCAAGCGCATAAGGATGGGATGAAAAAACAAAACAAAAAAGTACAGATTTCCTTACCAAATTATCGGAGGAATTGAGTCCAAACGACTGTTGTTTTTTTTTTATGATGAGACAGTGAATTGGATCGGGAATTTAAATGATGAGAATCGAGGTTTTTGAAATCGGAATCGAGTAAATTGAATCGAGTCCCTTGTGTGATTCAGCTTTTTGTGAAAAATGTTAGATTTTTTAATTCAAATAGAGTGCTTGAACTCTACGATTCTGGATAATTAAGTTTGTATATAGTGATCGGCGTGTAGGAGTACTAATTAACGTATCGCCTTATTATGAAACATGCTCAATTGAATTATCACTGGGCAATCTTTAATTTTCTTTTTTCTCTTTATCATTTATTATATAGAATTAATCATATTACCACTAAACCACATATATACACATATAAACCCATTATGCCCCATATGTATATACCGATTTATGTATAGCTATAAACCAATGTTGATTTTCATCCTTTTTGTTATAACAATTTTGTTTTGCAGCTTTAGATGGTGACGACAGTCGGGTGAAGAGATTCTTAGAGAAACCTGGATTTGATCCTGATACCAGAGATAGATCGGGTTATACAGCTCTTCATTATGCTGCCAGAAAAGGTACTTGTACGCCTATTATTTGAATTAATTTAAAAAAACTTTTCCACAAAATAAGTTTTCAAAGAAAAGTAAAAAACTCCATTAAACAAAAAACGAGCAAAAATAAAATCAAATAATCTACCAAGCGTGAAACTACCACAAATCAGTATCGATAAATAAATGAAAAACCCAATGCCTGAAAACCCGTATGCCTTCCCTGAAAAAAATATAAATGTTTTTACTTTTATAACTTTAATAAATCAAATAATTTTAACATTTTGATTACTAAATATCAGTATATGTATATTAAACTGACAATGCACATTCATTTGTATTTTTTCAGTAAACTGCAAATATTGTTCTGGCCTTGGGAAGGCATAAGGATTTTGCGCCCAACTTATGTTAATTTCTGCTCGTTTTGAGTTTGGCTCGGTTATTTATTGTAATTTCTGTTCGTTTTGGGTTTCATTTATTTATCGATGCTGATTTGTGGTAGTTTCAAACTTGGTAGATTATTTGATTTTATTTTTGCTCGTTTTTTGTTTAATGGAGTTCTTTACTTTTCTTTGAAAGACTTATTTTGTGGAAAAAGTTTTTTTAATTAATTTCTGTTCGTTTTATATTGACATGGTCTTTCCAGGAAAAAGAAAAATAACACTTTAAATCTTTTTGTTTTTTAAGACTTTATAGTTTGGCCTGGTATTTGTATGCTGGAGAAAATTTTTTAGCAATTTTTAACAACATACACCATTTTAAAAATCTGGACACAAATAGTACTGTTTAACTTGGTTTCATACCTCCTCTAGTTGACCTGAAAGGGAAAACTTGATACCATTCGCAAAAAAATCTATTTACTTTCTTTGATAGCTTGGATACACTTACACTATTTTGATTTGGTTAAATTTTAAGAGCAGGAGTAGCCTCGAAAGTTTGAACATAATACCCTCAGTCGTTCTTGGAATACTGCTGAGATGCCGTTATTGGAATTAGCATTATCACATTGCATTTTGATTTAATCTTAAGGCAACATTTAGTTTTTAAACATAATGGACCAATGGGAGGGTGGGAGTGTTAGGGGGATTATTTGCCCTCCAATCACTTTCGACTATTAAAAAGGGCATCAACCCTTTCTATTTTCAATCGAATGAGCCCCCTTTGAAGTTACCACGACAACTCCTTCGATACGAAGTGCCTTGGTCTAAACAACAACACCAACAAAAAATATTACTAATCACTTTCGACTATTAAAAAGGGCACTAGCCTTTGAATTTACAATCGAATTGGCCTTTTTTGAAGTTTCCGTGACAACGCCTTCTATAACAACCTTATATGTGCCCAGGGCATAACTTAAAAACCCTTGCCCTGAGAGTTGTGGGGGAGTGTCCTTCTGAAAAACATATTTTCCATCTGGAAATCAACTAGCCTACGCTAAACAAAATGGCTATCTCAAAATTTTGATTGGATGTGTTTGGGTGAATGATGGACGTGGGGGGGCTAGTTGCCCTCCAATCAGTTTTGACTATCAAAAAGGGCACTGGCCCTTTGAATTTCCAATCAAATGAGCCCCTTTTGAAGTTTCTATGACAACGCCTTCTATAAAAGCCATATATACCCCCAGGACATAACTTAAGACCCTTGCCCTGAGGGTTCTTGGGAAGTGTCCTCCTCAAAAACATATTTTCTATCTGGAAATCAACTACGCTGAACAAAATGGCTATATCAAAATTTTGATTGGATGTGTTTGGGGAATGATGGGCGTGGGGGAGGGGCTAGTTCCCCTCCAATCACTTTCGACTATTAAGAAGGGAACTAGCCCTTTGAATTTCCAATCGAATGAGCCTGTTTTAAAGTTTCTACGACAAAGCCTTCTTATAAATCCTTATATGCCCCCAGGGCATAACTTAAAACCCTTGCCTTGAGGGTTGTGGGGGAGTGTCCTCTGGGGGGAATGTCCTCCTAAAAAACATATTTTCTATCTGGAAATCAACTAGCCTACGCTGAACAAAATTCCTATCTCAAAATTTTGATTGGATGTGTTTGGGGGAATGATGGGCGTGGGGGGCTAGTTGCCCTCAAATCACTTTCAACTATTAAAAAGGGCACTAGCCCTTTGAAGTCCCAATCGAAATGAGCCTGTTTTGAAGTTTCTACGACAACGCCTTCTATAAAAACCTTATATGCCCCCAGGGCATAACTTTAAAACCTTTGCCCTGAGGGTTGTGTGGGAGTGTCTTCCTCAAAAACATATTTTCTATCTGGAAATCAACTATGCTGAACAAAATGGCTATCTCAAAATTTTGATTGGATGTGTTTGGGTGAATGATGGGCGTGGGGTGGGGGGGGGGTTCTAGTTGCCCTCCAATCCCTATCGACTTTTAAAAAGGGCACTAGCCCTTTGTATTCCCAATCGAATGAGCCTGTTTTGAAGTTTCTACGACAACGCCTTCTATATAAACCTTATATGCCCCCAGGGCACAAATTAAAATCCTTGCCCCGAGGGTTGTGGGGGAGTGTCCTCCTCAAAAAGATATTTTATATCTGGAAATCAGCTACGCTGACAAAATGCCTATCTCAAAATTTTGATTGGATGTGTTTGGGGGAATGATGGGCGTGGGAGGGGGGCTAGTTGCCCCACAATCACTTTCGACTATTAAAAAGGGCACTAGCCCTTTAATTTCCAATCGAATGAGCCTGTTTTGAAGTTTCTACGACAACGCCTTCTATAAAAGCCTTATATGCCCCCAGGGCATAACTTAAAACCCTTGCCCCGAGGGTTGTGGGGGAGTGTCCTCCTCAAAATCTATTTTCTATCTGGAAATCAACTACGTTGAACAAAGTGGCCATCTCGCAATTTTGATTGTATGTGTTTGGGGGAAAGATGGGCGTGGGGGGGGGGGCTAGTTGCCCTCCAATCCGTTTGGACTATTAAAAAGGGCACTAGCCCTTTGAATTTCCAATCGAATGAGCCTTTTTTGAAGTTTCTACGCCAACGCCTTCTATAAAAAACCTTATATGCCCCCAGGGCATAACTTAAAACCCTTGTCCTGAGGGTTGTGGGGGGAGTGTACTCCTCAAAACACATTTTTAATCTTGAAATCATCTACGCTGAACAAAATGGCTATCTCAAAATTTTGATTGGATGTGTTTGGAGGAATGACGGGCGTGGGGGGGGGGCTAGTTGCCCTCAAATCACTTTCGACTATTTAAAAAGGGCACTAGCCATTCCAATTTCTAATCGAATGAGCCCTTTTCGAAGTTTCTACGACAACTGCTTCGATACGAAGTGCCCGGGTATGGAGAAAAAAAAAACAAACCAAAAAACAACACATTGTGCCCATATAGTTCTTTACTTAGGCAGCGCTAGCGCGCTGCCTATGAAAGAATCCTTTTTGGAGTAAAATCCAAAACTCCGCTGAAAGCACAAGTTTGACTGAAAACACAGATGGTTGAATTCAATAAACAAAGAGTTGATTAAATAAATAACAATATAACTAAACCTCACTTAAAAAGTCTCTTCTGGTCACTTGGATATTTTAGTATTATTAAATACTTTTTTTTTTGGTTTTCAGATAATTGAAATGAAAGAGATTATTCTTTGTTTTAGCGTGGCATAAGATACTCTTCTTCTTTGTTTTAGCGTGGAAATTCATACATGTTGATTTTCATCTTGTATGCTATGTGACAATTCGTATATAATATTGCAGCTTCAGATAGTGGCAATAGTTGAGAAAGAAATTCTCTAATAGAATGATATATATAGATATATATAATATACAGCTTAATACTTATGTTTAATATATATATATATATATAAATATTATGTATATGTCTAATATAGTATAAAAATATATATACTATATATATATAGAATATATATATAAATATATATATTATATAAATATATATTTATATATTTAATATATATATATATATATATATATATATATATATATATATATATATATATATATAGATATATATATATATATATATATATATAATATATATATATATATATATATATATATATATATATATATATATATATATATATATATATATATATATATATATATATATATATATATATATATTAAAGATCATGATATACAGCTCTGCATTATGCTGCTAGAAAAGTTCTCTACCTGTTTAATAGTTAAAGAAGAAAAAATAATCCTATTAGGAGCTTCAGATAGTGGTAATCGTCGAGGAAGAAATTCTTAAAGAAACAGATTCTGATACCAGTCGTTAATCATGATATACAGCTCTACATTATGCTATTATGATTATGATTGGTTCTTTTATGGAAATTTTAGCCAATAAAAAGAACGAAAATTCTCGATCCTCAACGCTTCTTCTACAAGTAAACTTTCTGTTTTTTTTTGTGGTTTCACCATATACAGCTCTACATTATGCTGCTAGAAAAGTTCTCTATCTGTTTAATAGTTAAGGCAGAAAAAAAGAATCCTATTAGAAGCAGGAAACAAAATTGTGCGGAAACCACAAACTTTACTGAAAGCACAGTTGATTGAAATTAATAATCGGAAAGTCTATCAATAATTATACAAAAATGATGCATAGTGAACTTATACAACTGTAAAACAGTAAACCCTCGTCTTGAGTGACACCATTCATCCTGCCAGCAGCAGGGCCAGCTTTGACTGGACAGCTAATCAAAGCCTTCGAAATTTTTGAAGGCTCTACAATTGTGTTGGCTGCTCAATCATAGCTGACTGTCAATATATGATCCACTTATAAAAACTTCTGCGGGCAGGATGAATGGTATTAATCAAAACAAGGCTTTACGAAAATGTGGTT
This sequence comes from Artemia sinica, assembly GCA_027921565.1. NCBI lineage: Eukaryota > Metazoa > Arthropoda > Branchiopoda > Anostraca > Artemiidae > Artemia > Artemia sinica. Next base: position 46,254,405 of record CM051271.1, read on the forward strand.
GAAATCGCGTAAGTACACGGCACAGCGGAGTCCAATAGCAGTTGGTAACTAGACTAATACAGTAACAAAATGTGTAGAGCAGAGAGCGGTGGGTCATGGAAGAATAATACTAGTTCTGACCCGTCTGTGCATGCGTAGACTTGACTTGAAAATTAGATGGCAACGATGTATAGACTTGATTTAGATGGCGTCGGTAAATTTTTTTTCGGGACTAGCGCTAGTTTCCACTCTTATCCGTTTTTCATAATCTTTGGTGGCAACACTAACGAAAATATGGTAGTCTACTGCCAATATTACATAAAGAACACAAAACCCTATTATTTCTCAGTTTATTGCCAGACGAAACATGTCAAGAAAACTTTGCAGCGCATTTCAGTAGACCTAAGATGAGTCCTCGCATCCCATTCGAGGAAGATTCACTTTTTGTTTGGCCAAACGTTTGCCGACGGTTGTCTTAAAACTTTCAGGATTAGAAAAGAATAAGGACAAAGTAGACAAAACCTAAGTTGCTACACAAGCAAACTTGTGTACTATTTGATCAGGGTTAGTAGTTCAAATAAACACAAATTCGTTTGGGGGTTGGATAATTGAGTTTCTGCTGTACATACAGTGAATGCCGAGTATATCAAGAAAAAAAAAAAAGAAGTAATATTGCCTTCCAGATGTTTTTGGGAATTTCCACAATGAGAGATTGAGAAATAATGCCATTTCTCGCTATTAAAACTCCTATCAATGCCTTGTCTAACTTGTCATTCTTAATTATATTATATTTTCGTTGGTAATTACTAATCATCTTACATTATATTCCTAGATTTATGTTTGGGTGTAAGTTTTAATATTTTGTTTCTTGTGTTTAAGCCAGTGTCCTCGTTCCAAGAGGTTTAAAGAGTATACATTAATAAATAATGACATTTTAGCTATTACAAATCATGTCAGTGACTAATTAGAATAAGATTTATTTGTCATAACATAGAATTTAACTTGTCATACTTAATTATGACATTTTCCCCTTGCATAATTAGTAACTACCCTAAATGGGTATACGTTAAATTTCTTTTTCATTTATCAGGTTGAGCCATACTCCAAAATATTTTGCCTGTTGCTATGCTGAATTTATAAGGGAGAGGGAGTGATCTGAGACATATTCCACCTGGAGTGTGCCCCATCCCTTCAGCCTATATGTAATGATAATTTGATCTGATGATCATATGATGTTACGATATCGGATCATATGATGATAGGTATTAAACATTAAACATATGAAAATGTTTCTCTTTGATTTACAAGAGGTCAAAAAATAAACTGGCTCTATTTAATAGTTTGTGGTAACGAAGGAGCGAGTAAGGAGCGAGTCGGCCAATAGTAACCGAAACTCTAAAAAACAAAATCTGATAAAAATAAATGCATCAAAAGAATTGGATTTTCTCTTTCTTCGGGTCAAAAAATTTACTATTGACTCAACTATTGACTTTGCTCTGAGGATGGTCTACAAGAGCTTAGTGATGAGAATGCTGAGGATGAGCTGAGGATGGCCTACTTGCCTACAAGATTACCTACAAGAGCTGAGGATGGCCTACTTGCCTTCTTGCAGTTGTATACTCAAGATAGCCTAGCATATTCGCCTTCCCTAGAAAATAATCTTGCACGTCCTTGGCTTCCATCCTATGGCACACTCCACAAGTTCCGGATTTAGCCGGCGTTTTGGAGTGGAAAATAGAACAGTTAGAACTCTATATCAAATACTTAGGTTTCTATTGGATAAAATGCAGCTATTTTATTTATAGGAAAAGAGAGATAAATATCCTACAATTTTGTGACTTGTTGGTTAATCCAATAACATTACTAGCGTGTATTAGAAAAGGAGCCAAATAACTCAAAATTTTCTGCCCTTTCTTGTTAAGAAAAATTTTGGGCCAGTAAATTTATCACACGACCTGATTGTTTTTTTATGGAAAATTTTAGCCAATAAAAAGAACGAAACGTTCTCGAGCCTCAACATTTCTTGCAAGTAAATTTTCTGTTTTACTGTGGTATCCCCATTGTATGGAAATTTAAAGCACAGAGGACAGTGGAAATAAATCCGATTGTTTAAATTGGTTATGTGGAAATGAAAAAGTTTAGAACTTAGTTTTCGAAGACCCTTATACGCAACTATGCAGATTGTGGTTGTAGCGGGAATCAAATTAAAAAAAAAAGAAATTGAAATGGAAAAAAAAAAATGAAAAATTGAAAAAAATTGAGAATTTTCAAATTGAAAATTTGAAAAAAAATTAGAAAGAATTTAAAAAAAAAGAATGGATGAAAAGTTAGCTTAAAAGCTATGCATCAAACCGCTTAAGAAGGTGTAGCTGTCCTTGGGGTTTAACAGATTGTTAACATTTGAATTTTTACAAACGAAAAGAGTTGTCAAACTTAAATAATAAGTTTTGGTGGTTTTTTTGACGGTTCAACATGAAAACACTGACAAAATTGGTGCTGCCCTAAAAATGTTTAAACAACCAAAAGAAAAATATTAGGAAATTACTGTTTTAAGATATGGATCAACCTAAGATGGGTCCAGGGGGAAACATGTAGTTTCTTTGATGTCTTTGGTACTTTAATATGTGGATTATTTCTTTTTTTTTCATAAGGTTTTTATTTTCTTAGAAGGTTTGTTGAATGTGATCATACTTTTAAGCATGATTATTTTTTTCGTCATGTTTCTGTCATTTTGGAAGGTTTGTTAGATACAAACATGCTCTTTAACTAAATTCTCCATCTTGTTAAATTGAATTCTAATATCATTTGGTAGTTTTCTGCTTTTTCTGGAAGGCTCTGTCAATTCAAATTAGGAGTTGAAAATTATGAAAGCAAGTATTATAGAATTGAAAGAGATAGATAGACGTGTTTTAACTCCATCGTTTTAAAAGCGTACACTTGCAAAGAATAAACTGGCTCTATTAAACCGTTCGTGGTAACGAACTGTAAGTAAGGAGTGACTCGGCCCGAATAGTAACCGAAACTCTAAAAAAACAGAATCTTGATAAAAATAGATCAAAAGAATTGGCTTTTTATATTGATTCCAAATATGTTAATTTCATAAAGTTAATATTACCCATTAAAGCTACGAGCGCGAGGAAATTTGCCTGATTTTCGAAAAGAGAGGAAACATTCCCCAGAAGTGAAGAATCTTATTGAAAAATTCAGTCAGATTCAGTTTTTTTCTGGAGAACCCTCCTATAGAGTTTTCAAGCTCCCATCTGCAAAAATGTGGAATTTCGTATTTTTTGCCTGGAGAAAGATCACAATTGCATGTTTATTTGCTTTTTTTTGTTTTTTTTTCTTTTATTCTTCTCAGGGATGATCGTATCGAACCAACGGTCCCGCAAGATTGGGAGAGGGTTCATTTGAACAGAATTTAAAAGTTCTAGTGCCATTTTTAAGCGACCAAAAATTTGGAGGGCAATTATCCCCCCTCCCGTGCCCTTTTTTCCCGGATTTGTCCGATCAAAATTTTGACACTGTTCATTTTGTTTATAATAGTTTAAAGGTCCAATAACTAGGTCTTGGGGATGACATGACCCCCCACAGCCCCCGGAGGAAGCGCCGCAAGCTATGAAATTTGTCCATTGTTTACAAACAGTATTTGTTATTTGAAATATACGGATATTTTTCACGGGGGGAGGGGATTTTCTTGGGATGAATTTTCTACGGGGAGAATTTGCCATTGAGATGGAATTTTCCAAGGCTGAACTTTCCAGGGGAAATTACGAAATTCATTGTATTTGTCTTACTTTGTCGTTAGTGACCCCATTTTTCATGTGAGGATGCTCCGGGGTATTGTCCGGGGGAATTTTCAGCGGAGTTGGAATTCTCTGGGGGATTTTTGACGGGAGAAATTTTCCATGGGGATTATCACCCGAAAAAATTCTTCATGGGGATTTTTCCACGGGAGAAGAAATTTTCATTAGGGGGAGGATTTCCGGGAAAAATTTTCCACACAGGGAGAATTCCGCCATGACCCGAAAAACGATTAGAAATTAAATAAAAAACGAGTCTTTTTCAGGCAGAATCGTGCGCAAGAAATTTTCTAGGGGTAACTCGCTGGGAGGATGGAATGGTCCTGGGAGTAATTTCCTGGGGGAAGGATTCTACGTGGGGGGATATCCATGGAGAAACTTTTCCGTGGAGGGGGAGGTGGATTCCTGGGTTTCTTTGAAACACGATAAGAAATTCAATAAAAAACAAGTCTTTTTCAGATGAAAGTATGCTAAGGAGTATTTTTCAGGCAGAATCGTACGCAAGAAATTTTCTATGGGGAATTTGCTGGGAGGATGGAATGGTCCTGGGGAAGGATTCTACGTGGGGGAGTGAATATCCACGGAGAAACTTTTCCGTGGAGGGGGAGGTGGATTTCCTGGGATTATTTGAAAGACGATCAGAAATTAAATAAAAAAAAAAGTATTTTCTACTGAAAGTAAGAAGCAACATTAAAACTTAAAAGGAATTGAAACTATTCCGTATATGAGGGGGGGGGAGGCTCCTCTATACCCGCTCTATACGCTAAAGTTCGACCTTTTATCCCAATTCTTTAAAAATGATTCCTGAAACACAAGGACCGTTTAGTTAGAATCATAACCTTTTTTATTGTACTAAAAAACTTCAACGTGAAGAGAGGGGTATAGAGGAGAGGACAGCCTCCCTGATATACGGAATAATATCTGTTCGTTTTAAGTTTTAATGTTGCTGCTTAATTTGAGTGGACAAAACTTGTTTTTTTTTTTACTTAATCACAAAAAGGTCAGTATTTTGCCGGTCAATATTTAAAAATTTTCAAACATGGAGGCTCAACCAAGAAAATGCAGATATTTTTTTTGGTAAATTCGTTTTCAAAATGGGCTAAAAAGTATTTTTTATCTTTTTTGGAGAATCTATGAAAATAAGGGAAAAAGAGGGGCACAAAATGGATTCATTGCACATCCATCAATTTCTGTTTTTATTTCATTTATTGATATTTTCATTTATTGAAATTTATAGATATTTTCATTTATTTCATGTTTTATTTTCATTTGTCTTTTCATTTGTTTGCATAAATGAAAAAAAAGTTGCTGATTCGAGGAAAACGAGATAAAAGATCGAGTTGTGTTTTGCGCCCCTCGTTTTTTCTGAAAAAAAATTCCTATTTGAAAAAGCGAGTTATTTTCTTATGCTATTTTTGAATTTTTAGTCTTCTGATTTTATTATTATGAAGTTGCATTCATTCTTTTGTAAATATTTATACGCTTAAAATTTCGAACTACTATACCCTGCTGGTTTCCAATTGGAACAAGTTGGATTTCGAATTCCATTTTGAGTATCTTAAAAACTTGTCTACGTAAGGTTGGAACCTAAGTTACCACAGCGACTGGCAAGTGTTCTAATCGCTTCGCTATCAAGTCTTGTAATTTTGGACGAAAAGCAAAAAAATGGTCAGTGAGTTGAGATAAACGATTTGAACAAGTTTGGATTGTGTTAAGAAACGTTTGTAAGCCAAAAAAACGGCCAAAATGAGTGCTTATCTTAAAAAACCGGTGCCGATTTCGAGGTGCAAACGCGTTCGTGTGACTCGACACCAAAGCGTTCTGTGAATGCGCATCATGGAATTTAAGCTCCATTTTTAAGAGTAATCAAAAACTTTAAGTTTTCATTGGAAGTGGAGCTGATATCATAGTGCGAACATACTTTTGTGTTTTTGCGCTAATCTACTGTTATTATGTGTTATCGAATTTGAGCTATCGCTGTTAAAAAAATGCTAAATTTTCGCATTGTTTTTCGATTTTTAGACGAAAAAAAAAAAAAAATCAAAATCTAGAGAGCAATACACCCCCCCCCCCCAATCGGTGGTCCTGCTGTCTAGCTTGGGATCCACAATCATCCAATTCTAGCTGCTGCTCAATTTTCAGAAGCACTCAAAGACTGGGAAGTTTGATAGAAATCGGTGTTGGTGTCGGTGTCTGTGGTGTTGGTGTCGATGCACGAAATGGGTTCATGTCGCCTAAAACCAATACACTCTTCTAATGTACATTATCGAATTTAAGCTACTGTTCTACTTTTAGGAGCATTAAAAACCTGCGCAATGTTAATAGAAGCCGGTGCCGACGTCAATGCGCAAACGCGCTCATGCTCCTCGACACCACTACATCGTTCAGCGTATCAGGGTCATCAAGAAGTACTTTCACTTTTATTATCAAAAGGTGCTGATCCATTGGTTTTAGATTGTGATGGACAAACACCACTACACAAAGCGGCACAAATGAATAGACTCGATATAGCTATACTACTTTTAAACGTGTCTTGGTTGCTGCTGATGATTAAAGATAGGAAAGGTAGTACTGCGAGAGATTTAGGAGGAGAGAATAGTGTTTGGAAAATATTTGGAAAAGGAAATGTTTAGCCTATAGAACTCATATATATATTCTGAGACCACACTGGCTCTACATGACATACAATAAAAGTTGAAGAAAATATAATAATAAAGACAAATGGTAATTTTCGTATGGTAACTACTAGATGGTAATTACCGAAAGATAATACCAAATAGTAAATTTTCAGCCAATGAAAAAGACTGAAACGAAAGGGAAAAAGAAAACGAAAAGGAAAAAAATCCTTGGAAGTAACCTGCACAGAAGAGAAAATTAACCCAAATGTATTCACTGGGTGAAAATTACCTTCGTTTGGCTTTTTTTTCCTTATTTTTTTTTTCGGTCTTTGTTTTCTATCGTATGAAATAAAAATTTTATATGTAAATTATAAGAAAAAAATGAAAAAAAAGGCACCCAAAAAAAAAACAAAGACATATTATTATAAGCTGTACTGCCTAGATATGCATAGATATGCATATCTATATAGATATGCATAGAAAATTATAGTTAAAAACAAAGATCAATATTTTTTTTTCAAATGAGTGTTAGTAAACAATTACTGGAATAAGCTAGGAATAGATACTAGAGATGTGTGATTTTAACTAAATAGAAAACTATGAAGAAAAGTATAAAAACTGAAAGAAAACGGTGGTAATAATCAGGTAAATTAGTAGACGAAAAAACATTGAGGATTTTTTTTAATTCTATAAACTATGTTTAAGTTGGAAAACAAATTACAATATAGGCTTGCAAATGCAGTTTTATAATTAAATTTAATCTTATGAATCTCATTATGTTTCAGTATTTTTCCCCCTTTAAATAGTGATTGATTTCAAGAGTTTAAAACTGAATAGAAAACAGAAGTAAAAATTTCCTAAATAAAGAAAACAATGAAAAATAATCGTTTTTATTTCAGTCTATTGATTTTGCTTTTCTACGCACTATATTTATCTTCGATTTTTTTCCCTTTTTATGCTTTTTGTGTGTTCACTTTTTTTCATGGTTTTCAATTTATGTTTTCTGTCAGTCTTTCAGTTCTTCCTTTTCTCTGTTTGGTTTTTTTTTTCGTCAGATTTTTAGTTCTGTTTTTGTTCATTTTTAGACTTAATGTCATATGTCTTGCCAAATTTGATGAAATGACGTTTATATCTGCCAAACGATATTATTATTTCAGTTTTGGTTACTTAACAGCGACTTTTTGGTTGTAATTTATTCCGTCCATGGTGTCGTCATGGTGTTGATGGTGCCATTTCTGTATATGCTTATTAGGAAAAGTGTCACATTTAATAATGTAATGTGTTGGATATGTGCCAAGAAGTTCTATTCAGCTAAAGACTTTCATTCAGGTACCAAAAAGTTTCTGAATGAAGTTGAATCGAAGTTAATTATTTCTATCATCTAATCTTTAATATAGACTTTGTTAATCTTAATCTTTTTTTTAATTTCTTAAATTTTCAGCACTAAAGATTTAAAAGAAATTTGTAATCTTCATTATTAAATTAAATTCTTAATTTTAATAGATATAAGGTGGGGAGCACCCGTAAACCTAGTTTGGGGGAGGCAAATAACAATTTTTCACGGGATAAGTGACAGGTTTTACATTAGTTCTTTGAATTTGACTATGGAAAGCAGCTTGTAAAAATTATATAATTAATTAATTAAAATTAAAATTTAATTAAAAATTAAAAATAAATTATATGCATTAAAAGATATTCAATCTAAAGCTGAAAATTTTTTGCTATTTCTTTTGCCAAAAGAATGATTCTGGAAATTTCTCTTTTTTTCGTTTCGTCTAACTGTTATAATGATTGGATGGATATTTGGAGAGACCCATGTGAATATAAATTCTGTTTTTAGTTTTATGACAGTCACGGGAATAAAAATATGTTGTGAATAAATTTGAAGTGTAGAAATATATACCGTAATAATTGAAAAGCTTTCTGTTACAACAGTGAGTTAAATAAAATAGTAGTTTTACCTAATATTTTGGTTTCACATAGGGAAATTCTAATCAGCAAAAATGAAAAACACAATAGAATAATAATAAATAAAAAAATAAATAAATGAAAAAAAAATAATAATAATAAAACACTAAAACAGACAACAAACATAAAACTCAATAGCTATTTATTTACAGAAACATCGAAAATATCCTCAAGATGGTTCTCATAATGATGAACACTCCTCTTACTTGTAAAATGCTGTACTCAAGCCTAACTCAAAATGAAATGCTAATCAAGGTGGATCATTAAAAATGCACGCTTTTTCTTACTTTATAGCAAATTTTTCTTATTATAGCAAATTTTTCTTATTATAAGCAAATTTTTCTTATTAGAAGCAAATTTTTCTTATTAAAGCCCATTTTTCTTATTATAGGAAAATTTTTCTTATTATAGCAAATTTTTCTTATTATAAGCAAATTTTTCTTATTATAGCAAATTTTTCTTATTATAGCAAATTTTTCTTATTATAAGCAAATTTTTCTTATTATAGCAAATTTTTCTTATTAAAGCCCATTTTTCTTATTATAGGAAAATTTTCTTATTATAGCAAATTTTTCTTATTATAGCAAATTTTTCTTATTATAAGCAAATTTTTCTTATTAAAGCCCATTTTTCTTATTATAGGAAAATTTTCTTATTATAGCAATTTTTCTTGTTATAGCAAATTTTTCTTATTATATAAGCAAATTTCTATTATTATAGCAAATTTTTCTTATTATAGCAAAAATTTTTCTTGTTATAAGCAAATTTTTCTTATTATTGCAAATTTTTCTTATTATAGCAAATTTGTCTTATTATAAGCAAATTTTTCTTATTTTGGCAAATTTTTCTTATTATAGCAAATTCTCGTATTATAAGCAAATTTCTATTATTATAGCAAATTTTTCTTATTGTAGAAAAATTTTCTTATTATAACACATTTTTCTTGTTATAGCACATTTTTTTTGTAATAGCAAATTTTGTTATTATAGCAAATTTTTCTTATTATAAGGAAATTTTTCGTATTATAAGCAAATTTTTCTTTTTCTTATTATAGCAAATTTATCTTGTTATAGCAAATTTTTTTATTATAAGCAAATATTTCTTATTATAGCAAGTTTTTTTTTATTATAGCACATTGTTTTCTTATTATTTTTTTTTATTATAGCACATTTTTCTTATTATAGCAATTTTTTCTTATTATAGCAAATTTTTCTTATTATAAGCAAATTTTCCTTATTATAGCAAATTTTTCTTATTATAGCAAATTTGTCTTATTATAAGCAAATTTTTCTTATTTTGGCAAATTTTTCTTATTATAGCAAATTCTCGTATTATAAGCAAATTTCTATTATTATAGCAAATTTTTCTTATTGTAGAAAAATTTTCTTATTATAACACATTTTTCTTGTTATAGCACATTTTTCTTGTAATAGCAAATTTTGTTATTATAGCAAATTTTTCTTATTATAAGGAAATTTTTCGTATTATAAGCAAATTTTTCTTATTATAGCAATTTATCTTATTATAGCAAATTTTTCTTGTTATAGCAAATTTTTCTTATTATAAGCAAATATTTCTTATTATAGCAAGTTTTTTTTTTTTATTATAGCACATTTTTCTTATTATAGCAATTTTTTCTTATTATAGCAAATTTTTCTTATTATAAGCAAATTTTCCTTATTATAGCAAATTTTTCTTATTATAAGCAAATTTTTCTTATGATAGAAAATTCTAGAAAAATGAGTTTGTCTTTTATAGAAAAATCTTTACCTATAACGCAGGTTAATACAGTTTAAAGCAGCCTAAAACAGTTCATTTTAGCATAAGTTTATTTAGCTTATCAAAAAAATAGCTTATAAATTAAGTTTGTTACAGTAACTCAAATAAAGTTAGAACAGTTGAAGATATTTAAATAAGACTAAAATTGAAAAAGCGAATGAATTTTTTTTCGTTTAGCAATTGGACGGAATGACTTTGAATTCGGAAATTTAAATGTTTATTTATATTTGACATTACATTTTCTCTTTTTTTTTTTTTTGGTTTTTTATAATATTTCTATTATTTTATGTTTTATGTTTATATTTTCTAACTTTGTTTGATCTTATTGCATCTCACTAGGTAAGTTCAAGTTTTGGTTAGTTGGCTTTCTGAATTTACATTTCTTTCTTTGGCATTGTTGTTGTAAGAGATCACAGCTTGTTTTAATTGAATTTCAATTAAATTACATTTTAATTAAGTTTCAAGCGGTTTGACATCCCCCCTTGCCCCTGTTTTGTCAAAGCTCAAAGTAATTATGATTTTTTTATTTATATTTTTTTTTGTTTATTTGTTAGTAAAGTAATAATTTTGGTTTGTTTCATGAGACTATAATATGATGTTAAAGATCAAAAGAATGTTTAGTAGCATTGCAGTCGAATATTTTTGGTCCTTTTTTTTTGCACCATCATTTTAAACTCTACTAGTAATTCCCCTGAAGTTAGTAAAATTTCATATAAAAGTTCAACGTAGTTTTTTTTGGTTTTGTTTCCTCAAACCAAAATATGATCTTAAAAATAAAAAAATATTTAGGAACAGTGGGGTTGAATATTTTTAGCCCCTTTTTTTTGTACCATCATATTAAACTTTACTAGTAAGTTCCCTAAAACTTTGTAAAAGGTCAACACAGTTATTATTTTCGGTTCTTTTCATCAAACTATGCAACGATGCTAAAGCTAAAATTTTTTTTCGCAACAATTGAGTATGAAATTTTTGGCGTAAATTTTTTGCACCTTCATATTGAACTTTACTAGTAATTTCCTTAAAATTAGTAAAATTTCATATCAAAGTTCAACGTAGTTTTTTTTTGGTTATGTTTCCTCAAACTAAAATATGATCTTAAAAATAAAAAAATATTTAGGAACAGTGGGGTTGAATATTTTTAGCCCTTTTTTGTACCATCATATTAAACTTTACTAGTAAGTTCCCTAAAACTTTGTAAAAGGTCAACGCAGTTATTATTTTCGGTTCTTTTTCATCAAACTATGCAACGATGCTAAAGCTAACAATTTTTTCGCAACAATTGAGTATGAAATTTTTTGCACCTTCATATTGAACTTTACTAGTAATTTCCCTAAAATTAGTAAAATTTCATATAGAAGTTCAACGTAGTTCTTATTTTCGTTTTGTTTCATCAAACCAAAATATGATCTTAAAGGTAAAAGTGATGTTTAGGAACAATAGGGTCGAAAATTTTAGGCCTTTTTTTTTTTGCACCTTCATGTCAAACTTTACTAGTAATTTCCCTGTAACATTGTAAAAGCCCTCAAAAATGACATCACAGCAAAACTTATGTCAGTTTTGAGGGGTTTCTAGCTCTTTTAAAAAATTCCCTGCAAATTCGTTTCCAAAATAACATTTTACTTTTACGACTAAAGAAATTTTTCTGCGATTTTATTTTATTTTTTTTTTATTGGATTTTTTCCGTGATATATAAGTCCCGACATAATTTGCAAGACTAAGGCCCATATAATTCTATTCAAGAGACTTTGATGAATTGTGCATTTTATTTGCTTTATATTATTTACTTTATTTTTACATTTTAATATTATTTTACATTTATTTGCTGTAGAAGTTTTTTTGCTTTACACTTGTGTCTCTTTTTTTAGTGGGTTTTATTCTGAAAATTACCTGCAAGAAAGCTTTTCTTTACAGAATTGAGATAAAGGATCTATGTTAAATTGTGCATTTGATAATAATTACATATAAGTGAGATTGCGTTCCAGAATTAAAATAATTAATTTTTATTATTATTTGTCATTACCTCCATCCTAAAATGGTGGATAGCAGCACTCTCACCCCCTTTTATGTTCATAATGAATAAAGGGACTCGCTTTTTATTTTTCCTGCGCTTTTAGTACGTGTCAGTACGTACGGGATAAGAACGTATACATTTTTTGGTGTTTTTGAGAGAATCAAGATTAATAATTAATTATCATTAATGACAATTGGCTATTGGAACGCAACCTATACATAGATAGCGACAATTTTTGGTCTACATTTTGCGTCTCTAAGTAGTTCTGTTTTTTCATATTCTCCCTTTGAATTTCGTTTCTTTTCAGTTTCCCGTCTTTTTGTTTTACTTGATTTATAGCTGACATTTCAGAAACGACCGTTTTTTTTTTATATAAAACGACCGATTTTTTATATTATTATTTTTATATAATTTTGTTGGCAAGGAAATCACCCCTGATCCCTGTCTTTGGGTACTTGATTTAATAAAACAATATTTTTTCTTTATATAGATCGGCTTTTTCTTGTTTTTTTATTGTTTGTTGATCCTATTAGGGATATTCTTATTGGAAATATTAGGGAAAGTGCTCTTTTTAGCAACTTGTGGAGAAGAGGTTTATATAGCCTTCTCCATAATCTGCCAAAGTGTGAAAGCCGTTCAACTGTTTTTTTTTTTTTTTTAATTTTTGTGTTTTTAAAATCTTTTGTTATTTAAGTGTATTATGTTTTTTTTTTCTAATTTTTGTGTTTTTTTTCTGTTTTTTTTTTTAATTTTTTTTTTCTGTTTTTTTTTCTAATTTTTGTGTTTTTAAAATCTTTTGTTATTTAAGTGTATTATGTTTTTTTTTTCTAATTTTTTTTCTAATTTTTGTGTTTTTTCTTTTTTTTTTCTAATTTTTGTGTTTTTTTTAAATTCTTTTGTTATTTAAGTGTATTATGTTTTGAATTATAAACTACACTTTTGTATGACTCTTTTAATTTTGTATTGTAGACCACAAATAAAATAATTCCCTGATGAATTGATTAAACGACAAGCTTAGTATATCAACTTTTTTTTAATATTTAATATGTTTTTATCTAACTCCCATTTTTTTACTTTTTTTTTTGTTGTTGTTTGTCACTTTTTCGTGTTTATCACTTTTTCACATTTATTCTTTTTAGGATATAAGTTTATTGATACAAATCGAAACTTGATAATAATCAATAAAATCGTTAAATTGAAAAATCAAGAAATCGGATAAAGCGATATAAAATATCGAATACATATGGGTAAAAATCGAAATGATAATCGATAAAAATCGATACTTGATGAAAAATTCTTTCCTTCAATGTTTAAGAGAGAAATATAACAGCATCAATGCACAAAAAAAGGAAAAATTCCGGGAAAATTCCTGAAGCTACAGGTTGGCCTTAAGGACTTTACCAGGTAATCAACATGAATCAAACATTAAAAAAAAGTACTAATTTAACAACCAAAGAGAAATAATCTTTGCGGGCCTGTAACGCAATAATAAAGTTAGATCTACACGAAACAAAATCACAACCTTAATTTCTCACCTTAGTAAAAGACAATACATTACAAAAATAATTTATTAGCTACCGAAGCCTTAATTCGAAAAAAATCTTAAAAAAAGGTTCGAATAGTTCGGTTGATGCATCATCAAACCACGCAATTCGAGGAGTAAATTAAAAAAACAAAATGAAATAAATTAAATTTTCGGTTTAGTTGTTGTGTGATTCCGGTAAACAGTTGTAAGACTATTAGTTATTTCGAGCATTCTGATTAAAAAACAAGTTTTGTATTAAAATATTTTAGTAAAAGATAAGAGTAAATAAAAGTGAGTAAAATAAAATGATAAGGTAAAACAAGTGATGAGTCTTCTAATTTAGAAGTAAATCCCTCCAATGCATTGTTGGGATTCCCTACGTCAAACGAGTATCAAATCAAAACCTCTATGCAATCCACTTTCAAAGGTGCTAATTCAAGAAAATTTGTGTGTGTGGGGAGGGGGGGGGGTTCTTTTTTATGGAGATCCCTCCAATGCGTTGTGAGGATTCCCTACGTCAAACGAGTATCAAATCAAGACCTCTATGCAATCCACTTTCAAAGGTGCTAATTCAAGAAAATGTGTGTGTGGGGAGGGGGGGGGGGTTTCTGGAGATCCCTCCAATGCATTGTGGGGATTTCGTACGTCAAACGAGTATCAAATCAAAACCTCTGTGAGCTCCTTGTTCAGACGTGCTAACTCAAGAAAATGTATGTGTATATGTATGGGGATTTTTTATGAGGATCCCCTCGAATGTAAATCCCTCCAATGCATTGCGGGGATTTATTATGTTAAATGAGTATCAAATCAAGACCTCTGTGAACTTCTCGTTCAGATGCACTAATTCAAGAAAATGTGAGTTTGTGTATGGGGGGAGGGGGGATCCTTTTTGTTTTTTTTATCGAGATACAAAAAAAAACTTCAAAATTCAGTCGTTTTGCTTATGATGCGTATGTAAAAAAAAAGAGAAAAAAAAAAAACAACAAAAGACTGTGAGCTGTGTCACTGTTTAGTGCGTCAGCTGTTTACTGGTTATGACGGTGCAAAGGGGATTATTTTATTGTTTAGTTTTTAGTTCATATTCATGTTTATTTTTTAGTTCGTGTTTACTTATTCAAGGTTTCATTTTTGCTTCTTTAAGTTTTTTTTTTTGTTATGAAAATACCAGAAAAGGTATTCTTTTATGAAGATACAAAGAAAAGTATTTTCCAGGATCTAGGGAAAGCACTTTTTTAGTGGAATTTCCAAAAGAGATAAATATAAAATGTAAGGGGGGCAATAATACTCCTTCCCACCCAATTGATGCCCCTGCCTCCACTGCTCCCGCATCATAATGTACTGGAATAATGAACTCAATGAAGGTTAGCCTGCCAGCTACAGAAATGTCTTTGAATATTGGTTACATGGTATGCGCTTCCAAGGCCAGTATATCTAATGATAAACTCCTGAACTATAATCCCCTGCAATTATTCCGTCTTATGGCTAATTGTAGAAGAAGCCAAGACAGATATTGTGAGTGAGAGGCAAACCTGACACAAGGTTTTTTTTTAGAATTGTATAAAAAGATGCCATTTCACTTGTTGATAGATAATCTATCATCCATCCTAGGGCGGAACTAAGGTTGATAGTCATAGAACTAAGGGATGGATGATCGAGATGATTTTGGGTTGACTCATGACGGACAATGTCCACTGGAATTATATGCAAAACGGGAGACTGAATTTGCTTGGACTCAGGTGAAAAAGTGACCTAAGCCTAATATGCTGGGCCACTTGTAGTCTCAGGCGGGGGAAATTTTTTAGTGGGGTTGGAATGCCTGGAGGATTTTTCCGTTGGGGAGGGATTTTCAGAGGAGAAATTCTCCATGGAGGAATTTTCCAGGGCAAGCAACTTTCCACTGGAGGGAGGGGTCCGGGAATAACTTCCACTGGAGGGGGAGAGAATTTCTGGCATGATTTGAAAAACGATCAGAAATTAAAGTCTTTCAAGCGAGACTAAACTAAGGAGAATTTTTCAGACTGAATCGTCAGCAAAAATTTTCCGAGAGGATTTTCAGAGAAGATGGAATTGTCCGGAAGAAATTTTCCGGTGTGGTATTTTTTGTGGGATGAACTTTCCACGGAGCAATTTTCCGTGGGGAGGGAATTTTCTGAACAGGTGAAACCAGATTTCCCGGCATTATTTGAAAAAATGATCAGAAATTGAATGGAAAAAGGCAAGTTTTAACTGAAAGTTAGGAGCAACATTAAAACGAACAGTAGCTATTCAGTATATGAGGGGTTGCCCCTCCTCAATACGTTGTTCTTGACGCCAAAGTCTGACTTTTTATCCTAACTCTTTTAGAATGACTGATGAAACACAAGAACGGTTTAATTAAAAACAAAAGCTTTTTAAAAGTACTAACAAACTTTATTGTGAAGAGCGAGGGATTGAGAAATGGGCCATCCCCCCCCCCCATGCGGGTTAATGTATGTTTGTTTTAAGTTTTTAATGTTGTTCCTTACTTTCATTAGAAAATATTTTTTTTGCTTATTTATTTGTTAATAATGACGGTGGTGCGGCGAAGATTCCAAAGTTGAATAGCCAAGGTCCAGGCTGTTTTTCAGAGTTTAAAAAAGTTTGGAAGAATAGGAAGATAAGTTTGCGAACTCTTGTTTTTTAGCTACGTAATATTGGAAGCTACAATGATGACAGTGGTGTTCCAACCGAGTGGTTCTGAAGAGTAGGCGCTCCAAAAAAAAAACGGATTGTCTTGGGTACCTGCCTCACTGACCGTTTATCACACAATAAGCTGTACGAAAAATATGATCTAATCTCACTTTCTAGGGCTATAACAAAAGAAAGGTTGAGATGACTAGGACACGTTCTGCAGATAACCTATGACAGATTGCCAAAAATCGTCCTTGTCAGCCAACCTTATAGGGTCAAACGAAAAGCAGGTCTTCCCCGAGAGTGGAATGGGAGGAGGTCACAAGGAAAGATTTAAGGGAAATTGAAACTTTCTGGGGAGGGTGTAAAGACGAAGGCTTTAACTAGATTGGGCTAGACGAGAAGCATGCGTAGCTATGTTGGCATCAAGGGGCTTGGCGCTGCAGTGAGTTGTTAGTAGTAGTAGTAGTAGTCGTTACAATCACAATCCTAAACCAGAAAGTTTATCGTGGACCCTCGTTTGCAAATTGTGAACCTGTATTTTTTGTCTCGTCAACGTAGACTCCTGTCGAGTCTCCTGTGTACCCTCCGTGATTCAGTGATTCAGGGTTCCACCTGAATCACTTTGGGGATCGCTGCGCTATAGTCTTTAAAAGTACTTCTCATTAATTCTCAGCGGCCCTTGTGTTTGAGCAGTCTTTCTTAAATAGTTGTGACAAGACGTGGAACTTTAACGAAAAGAGCGAGATTTGAGAAAGGGCAGCCCCCCTTATATACGGAATAATTTCTGTTCGTTTTAGGCTTGAATGTTGCTCCTTACTTCAGTTGAAAAAATCTGTTAGTTTTTTATTTAATTTCCGACCGTTTTTCAAATCCTATGTGGAAGTCCACTTTCCTCCTCCCGTGCAAAATTTTCTCTGGAAACTTTTCTCCCCTTTGAAAATTCTGCCTCTCAGAGAATTACCTCCCCCAGCGCCCCCCAAATATATGTATGTTTCCCAATAACAAATACTAAATATAAACAATGGGCAATATACACAACTTACGGCCCTTTCTCCAGGGGCTGTGGTGGGGGGTCATGTCGTCCCCAAAGGCATAGTTAATGAACCTTTCAACATGCTGAATGAAAAGGTTATATCAAAATTTCAATTGGATATCTTTGGGGAAAAAAGGGGCGTGGGAGGAGGGGCTAGTTGCCTTCCAATATTTTCGATCACTTAAAAAGGGCTTTAGAACTTTTGATTTTCGTGCGAATGAGCCCCATCCCGATCTTCTAGGACCATTGGTCTGATGCAATCACCCCTGGGAAAAAAAAAATGATAAAATAAACACGCATTCCTGATTTTTCTTCTGGCAAAAAAAAAAAACGAAATTACACACATTTTTATAGATAAGAGCTTGAAATATCTACAGTAGGGCTCTCTGATATGCTAAATCCGATGGTGTGGTTTTCATTAGGATCGCTTGAGTTCATGGAGTTGTTTTCCAGCTTTTTCGAAAATCAGGCAAATTTTCTCGGTGACATTGCTTGTGATCGGTAACATTAAACTCAGTTAATTTCATATATTTGGAGCAAGAATAAAAAAAGTGACTTCTTTTGATTTACAAATTTTAAAAATTCCGTTTTTAGAATTTTGGTTACTATTGGGCCAAGTTGCTCCTTACTTACAGTTCGTTGCCACGAACTGTTTAAAACAAAGATATTGGTGATATTTTTCTTTCATGATAGTAATCCAGTATTTTTCAAAAATAAGGATGATTTTTAATTATGTCCCTTTTTTTGGTAGCTGGGGGGGGGGGGGGTTGAGCTCGAAAATCAAACAAATTTTCTTGGGTAACGTTTGCTTTTGATGGGTAACATCAAACTTAATTAATTTAATATATATGGAGCAAACATAAAAAGTACTTCTGTTTATGTACAAATAACTATCAAAATTCAGTTTTTAAAATTTTGGTTACAATTGGACCGAGTCGCTCCTTACTTACAGTTCGTTACCACGAAAATTTTAATATAAAAAAATGTTGGTGATGATATTGTTTCTTTCAAGATAGTTATCCGGGGATTTTTCTTAATAAGAATGATTTTTAATTTTGTTTCCTTTTTTGGTGGGGGGGGGGTTGATTTCTCGTGGCATTATTATTGTGTGATCTTCACTTATAAAGTTTTTGGTGCAGTAGGGGAAATGTGACCTGTTTGTTTATCAAGATTTTGTTATAATCATGTATGTAATTTACCGCTTCCCGCAGAATATTTTTGACTTCTCAGGGTGGCCGTTAAACTATTTTTATTTTTAATTTTTTTTTGCTAGAATAAATTTATATTTCTCTCTCTCAAACCTTATTTTGTCCATGCTACTCTTCACTATCCTAAGAGAGTTTTCAAATTATGTAAAATAAACATCTTCAGTAAATTATGTTGATTCAAGGGAATTAGTCCCTGCTGCTTTTGGGACCCATGTTGGGAATCTCCATTAGTTATAGACAAATAGTTGTATAATCGATTTTATGCGAAAAAGCGGAAACTCCTAAGAACTCTGATTAATGTTGTGTCACTAAGAGCAATGATTGAAGCTTAAAAAAGTAAACTTCATGGGAATCTAAAGATGTTTGATTTAAGCGAAAAGGAAATAGCTCTTTCTTTTCGTGTTTGTAATCTTTTCAATATTTCATGCCAATGTCATTCAGACCAGTGCTCCCACTGATGAATTTCAAGTCAGCTTAGATTGCAGCTTAAAAAAAAAAAAAAAAAAAAAAAAAAAAAAAAAAAAAAAAAAAAAAAAAAAAAAACCTGGTT
Source organism: Artemia sinica (assembly GCA_027921565.1). Taxonomy (NCBI): domain Eukaryota; kingdom Metazoa; phylum Arthropoda; class Branchiopoda; order Anostraca; family Artemiidae; genus Artemia; species Artemia sinica. The sequence goes on from CM051271.1 coordinate 46,273,528, forward strand.
ATGAGTATAAAAACTGTTTTCTTTTTCCCTAACCCATTTCCATTTTTTGGAACGATAATTATTTTACATATTGAAAGGGACTCATTCCCCCTTCCTACATGACAATATTCATTAGATCGATTTAATGGACTTTCGTTGGTTATTATTGTATACATTAAAGTTTTTTTTTTTCTATAAATTTCATTATGGCAATATTCATTATATTAATTAATATATCGTTTTTTATTGTTTTCGTTGCATATTTTATAGTTTGTTTCACATTCAGAGATCTTTGTAATAACATTAGCTTTACCAAAATTCCATGGCGCAAAACAGGCTTTAAAGTGTAAGTGTCAGTCCTGGGTAAGCCTATGGCTGGCAGCAGTTCTTCAGTTACGGATTTAAGTTCTATTACCGTCTGTTTGATGTTGCATTATAAGCCTTGCTAAAGCCACGCAAATCTTGTTGGGTGAAAAGCCTGTTAGATGAGCCAAATCAAAAGTTACTCTTTTGCGACAAAATTAACCTATAACTTCCAAAGAAGAAGATGAAGCCTGATTTTTTGCGTTGTTGGGAAGAAAAAAAAGTCAGTAACAGAATTAAAAAAGTGTTTCTGAAGATGTACATGGGGATTTATAATTTTTAATTCGGTTCATTTTCTATATTCAGATTTAGGAAGCACTTTGGGGTAAAGCATAGTAAGGTCTATCAGATAAAATTAGGGCTTTGTCCTAGTTTTTATATACCACTCTCCTCTAAAATTGTGAATATGCCAACAGATAATTTAGAAAACACTTTACAGCTTAATAGTTGTGGGCCGTTATCTATCCCCCACCATTTGACACCTCCAGACCCAATGCTGATGCTGCTCATTAAGTGCACTTTTTTCATGGAAAGTCGCAAAGAGAGATGTTCTGCAACTAAATGCAAGAAGAGGCCAAAAAGCGATCAATGAAAGACCAAAATAGGTCTTGTGTGTTCTGAAACACGATGCCGCCGAGCTGCTTCATTCACAATGCTCCACAATATGGCAATAGCCACCAGAGTTTGGCCCTGCTCCAAAATGGGTACCTGGAGAAGTCTGAGGAAGGTTATCAAGAATGGTGTAGGAAAGCACAGGATGGCTGGCCCCTATCCCATTTTGGGCTGAACGACCATGAAAAAGAGATCAGTTCAATCGGTATTGACTGTCAAGTCTGATGCTGCATTCTTTATCTTTAAATATTGCGCTCGAGCATTGACTCTCACACCTAATCCCATGGAGGGCAAAATACGGAAGGGCAAGTTTCAAACTTCACTTTATTCGCACATTTAGATTCTGGGCATCCCCCATTGAGAACAGTGGCGTAATTCTGTCATAATCCTGGAGGAGGGTGGTAAACTTTGAGCCAATTTTCCCAAATCAAGTGAAAATGACAGTTGAAACTGAAAAATGAGCCATATATTACCATAAAGGCAAAGATATACTAAAGAAAACTGACCTGTTTTTCTGGATACTTGAACTATGTATGCTTATCTTAGTTTAGACAAGATTTTTCGCAAAAACTAAATTTCAGCTGAGAGAGGAGGGGGCAAAATGAGGTCTCGGGGAAAACTGGGTCTGCCAAAGCAAATTATGCAAATTAGCAAGTTATCGTAATTTGTCATAGCAAATTACGCCCCTGATTGAGAATAGCCTTGTCTACCGGTGACACACACTGAATAAAAAAAAATTGGCTTTAACAATAAATTTCCAAAGCTCTCTTTAAGCCTTTGCTTGTTTTCAAGAAGAGAAAGAGCCTGGACGACTGTCTATTCGTTTCTCTACACTCAAGATCAAGAAGTCACAAGTATTGGAGAAGAATGGTAGACTTTCCAGGATGTTATTAAAGGATCTATAGAAGTCACTTTAGGCCATCAGAGACGACATGGAAGATGTGTATATTGGGAGAAAACAATAAAGCTCGCGGAGAAATAGCAAGCAATGAGCTATTCAAATCTAGGAGATGTAAGAAGCTTCAAAGAGAAGGCCGTTGATCAGCTTGGAGCGACAAACATCAAAAATTGATTAATGTTGATAATGATGTGGAAAATGTTGCTTCTAGGCTTAACACTTGAGGTGGTTTACTTGCTGCAGGCCACAGGAGTCGGAAGCTAGTGCAGTAGTGGCCAAACACTACATTTTGTTTCCAACTTTCAAGCATCTTGTCGAATATCAGATAAGATATTATTAATCGAACAAAAAAAAAGAAAGAAAAAAAAGCAACAGCAAAAAACAAGAAAACAAAATATTGAACATGAAACATGTTGGATGACTACTGGCGTGTTACTATATTTTTTTTTTTACAATTGATTAAAAACAAAATTTTTCCCAAAGTAAGTTTTTCGAAGAAAGGTAAAGAGTTACATTAAATAAAAAATGAGCAGAAATTAAGTGAAATAATCTTCCAAGCGTAAAACTACCACATATCAACATCAATAAATAAATGAAACTCAAAACGAACAGAAATTACAATATATAATCGAGTCAAACTCAAAACGAGCAGAAATTAATATAAATAGGGCTGACAACCACCGTGCCTTCTCAAGACCAGAACATAATTTGCACTTTACTCAAAAAAACATTTTATATATTTTCACTCTGTTAGCTATAAGAAATCAAAAATTATTAAGACCTTCAGGAACAAATATCAGAAAATATCAGAAAATCCACGTATATTTGTTTTTTTTTTTTCAGTAAAATACAAATTTTGTTCTGTTGTTTTATTATTTGATGTTCTTGTTATTTATTATGTTTTGATGTTTTTGGTGATTTAAGAATTATATAAATAACTTTTTGACTGTTCTCAAGCGATTGGTTTTTCTCCCATTTTTTTTTTAAACTCCAATAGTTTTCTAGGACCACACCGTCTTTCCATTTACAATTGAAGCGGAAGTATATTTAAAACAAATACATTTTGTAAATAAGATAATGAAAAATCAAAATAAGTTCTAATGCAAAAATCATAATAATAGTCTTAATGTTTCGATTTCACATCCGGAATTCTTTGTTAATGGGAAAAAACTAGCCCCAACAAAACATATAAATGTAAACAACGAAAACACAACAGACGCTAAAAAAGGAAAAAAAAAAAAAAAAAGAACACGAAAGGAAGCCTCACATTAAAAATCACATTTCCAATGAATTTTGTTTAAATGTAAGTTTTTTTTTTATTTAGAATCAGTTATTTTTTTTCTTTGTATATTTTGTTTAGCCTTTTTTTTAGGACGTATACAACATCCTAAAAACGCTTTATTTTTCTACTTTGAAACATATTTCGAAGAGGTATATGTTTCAATTGCACAGAAATCCAATACTGTTTTGTGTTTTCATTGAAGTGCTAGTTTTGTATATGCCTCCAAGCATGGGAAATATGAGATATAAGTTTATTTGTTCTAATTTCATAGAAATATGCTGCATATTCTTACTGTTATTTTACTTAGTGGCTTTTTTACTTGGGAATTATTAGCTCTGGGCTATATTAAACAAGCTTCTATAAATTAGGCCAATTTGAGCCAATTGTATAAATAAGGCAAACTTGCGCTAGATGCTCATCAGGAGCGCCCAATAAGAGACCCCTTATAGTTTGGAACATACCATATTTGGTATTTTAATTAAAAAAAAAAAAAATCAGGGAAAAGCAATGCCACCCCTTCCCTTGGTTTGTGCAAATATTATTGTTTTGTATCTTAATTTAAAAACAACCTAAAATAAATCATTGTCCTCCATTGTTATTTCATGAATTGGCCATCCTGATGATCATAGAGCAAATTTAGCCTCAAAAAACATCAAGCTGAAAATTGGGATTTTAATGTAAGTTAGAAATATTTTTTTATTTATTCTCTTAAGGGTCTTTAGGCAGAGGAGTTGCAGCCCGAGAGTTATACAGTAGTGAATTGTGAAGATGGGTAGTCGGTTGACTGGAAGATATGAAGTGGAGAAGTGTGGGGATAAGGAGCTGCGTGGATTCGGAACAGTAGGGTTGGCAGCTACGAGATGGGAAGCTGTGTTGTGAATCCAAATTGACGAATGTAATGAAGCTCAATTTCGTTCTTGTCATAATGGAAGTACATTCAGTTTTCTTAGCTATTTATATAGTACCTCATATTCAACCATAAGAACTGAAACAAGAAGTCGTTTAAAATTTTAAGTGAGCAATTAACCAATAGAATAATATTTAGTCAATGATCAAATTAACAAGATAGTCCTGAGATACGTAAGAGGAGAGAAGGAAATAGTAGCTAATATTGAAGGTGACCAATTTCCTCAAGGTTAATCGTTTGTTCGATTTTGACAGATTTTCCCCATAAACGTATTAGTTTATAATAGACGGTAGATATCATGTGCTTTTTTTTCCATGTAACCGGGAAAGTTTGAAGGTGTTTGAACAAGGTAAAACTTGTTATTCAGGTGTGATACACTATGAATGTCATAGATTGCCATCACTATTGTTCGCTGTTTACCTGGTCGCGTAATGCATTGCTGTTTGTACATTATTTGGTATCAATTCAGGTAACAAGTCAATTGTTGCCACCACTTACCACCACTAGCGTTAGCTGTTTACCTGCTTGCGTAATGCATTGCTATTTGTAACATTATATGTTGCTTGTACGAACCGAAGAGCCCTCCAGACGAATCTCATCCCAGAGTGGGAGGACATCTACGCAGCAGTCCAATTGAGTGAAGATTGGGGGATACTCACTGGCGCCCTGTGTGCCCCTGGAGTCAGTGGAGGAACTAAGATCTATGGTAAATTTTGTAATAAAACCTATGGTTGCCACCACTCTTGTTAGCGTTTACCTGCTCGCAAAATGTATTTTTGTTTGTACTTTAAATGGTATTAATTGAGGTAATAAATCAATTGTTGCCACCACTATTGTTAGCTGTTTACCTGCTCGCATAGTGCGTTGCTGTTTGTACATTATATGTTGCTTGTACGGAGTAAAGAGTATATTATTTGGTATTAATTGAGGTAATAAATCTATGGCTGCCACCACTTTACCACCACTCTTGTTAGCTGTTTACCTGCTGGCGGAATGCATTGCTGTTTTTTCATTATTTAATATCAAATCAGGTAATTACATCTATGCTTTTTTCCTATTCTCTCTTCTAAAGTTGAATATTTTTTGAACAAATATTTGAACAAATTATTTAAAATACAAGGCCAATAAAATTGCATGCATTGCTACACTATACCATCAAAAGAAACAAAAAATCCATCATGTCTTTTTCTTAAAATTGTATGCATTGCTGCACCAGAAACATTGAATCATCTTTAAACCAGAAACACCAAACACTAGAAACATTGCTACACTATACCATCAAAGCAACAAAAATATTCATCATGTCTTTTTCTTAAAATTGTATGCATTGCTGCACCAGAAACATTGAATCATATTTACACCAGAAACACCAAACACTAGAAACGTTGCTACACTTTTTTTCTCTCTTCTAAAGTTGAATATTAGTCCTATTTTTCAGTGTCTCTTTGGACGACAAATTTCACTCTGAACGAAGCGGAAGATATAAAATGACGTGTGATTTGTTTTTTTTCTGAAATTATTGGGCCAATTCGTTTTTTATTGGGCACTTTGAATTGCTCAAGTCCTTATAAATAAGGCTCTTCTGAATCTATTAATTGTTTGACATCAGATTTTCAAACTCTGTAATTAAGATTATGTTTTTTTTTTTTTTTTTATAGCAAAGTGGAGAGCGTGGAAAAATAAAAAAGATTAATTTTAATCTAAATGTTGCTTTCATGGTTATTAGTGCATGCTAAATTTTTGGAGGGTCTGTTTATTTACTTTCAGTAATAATTTATAGGAACTATGCCGAATTCGGTTATTTGTTTGTAGAATGCTCCCCCAAATCAAATCTAATTTTTTTAAATTGCTCGAATGAAATGATTTTTTAGTTTCTTATTTTTTTTTGTTTGTGATTGTTGGCACAGGCACCAACTGGCAGGGGGGAGGGATCCCCCTAGATTTTCAAAAAAGCTTGTCTTTTATTTTAAAATCAGAAAAAAAAAACAAAGGTATTCCCCCTACATTTTAATGATACAATTTTTTATACCTTCAAAAAATGAAAAGTATTGACTCCCCCCCCAGGTTTTCATAAATCGGTCCCGTTGAATGTATAAGTGGTACATAGATGCAGTTATTAATCTTCGTACGTAAATAAGTTGGTACTTCTGAAGTTTACCATGATGAACATAGTAGTAGTATGTGATAGTAGTAGTTACATAGTAGTGTATGAACTAGTTTTGGAAAGTAAATAAGTTGGTATCGATGATAGGAGAGGATATAAGAATAGCTTTTCCGCGATAAATTTTATCTAATTTTGTGGTCTTCAATATATTTTCCGTTATAGTTTGCAGTAAATAATCGATTAGAAAACTTGATTTAAAGTCAAGAGCTTCCGGTACTTACGCATCATATGGGCCTTTACAAGGAAACCAGTCACGAAAAACCTGCCAGACGGGTTAATTCAAGAGACCGCTATAGAGTAATGCAATGCAAAGCGTGGTTTTCATTGCGGCTAGAATATTTCAACTGTTGTTTTCGGGGGTTTTAGGGGGGGGGGGGGGAGAAAGGTACCTAGGTTAGGTTACGTATTTAATATATGCTATGCTTTACCCCCCCCCCTAATGTGCAAATATATAGCCCAAATTTGTTTATAAACTATTGTATATTCATCCTATTTTATTTATTTCATTAACATTAACCAAACTTGACTTTTTAGAAGGGCCCATATAATGAGTAAGTACCGAGCTTCCAAAATACGACGCTTTTAATATTTTTTTTTTTTTTTTTTTTTTTTTTTTTTTTTTTTTTTTTTTTTTTTTTTTTTTTTTTTTTTTTTTTTTTTAATACTGTGTGGAAATATTTTGTAGTCTGTCAGAACTGGAAAAAAAAAAAAAATCTATTTTAAAACCTCAAGTCTGTCATCCGATATAATAAAAAATGATTAAATACCAGTTATTAAATATAACTGGCAGGCTTCCCAAAGCACTTTTAAAGTTAAATCTGGAAATTACATATATTGATTATAAATGAAATATAAAATGAAGTGCAAGGAAAGTAGCAGATTTAACGGATATGCATTATAAAGAAAGGTAAAGGATGCGGGACTAGACCCTTAAGGTCCAAACCGGCGGTGCTGATCTCCGTTTCGTGGCCTTCAGCCAGGAAGTGCAATGGGGGGCTGGGGGCCAGCCAACCTATGCTTTCGCAAACCCTTCCTGTTTACCTTCCCCAGATTTCTCCAGGTACCCATTTAGAGCTGGGTTTACTCTGGCTAAGCTTACAGGGTCACACCACTGACCCGCGTCCCAAACTAAGAAACTGACCACACCAGGGATCGAACCCGAATTCACGGATTCTCAGCCCAGCGCGCGTCCATCTGATCAAACAGTTCGTGGTAACGAACTGTAAGTAAGGAGCGACGCGGCGGCTGGATAGTAACCGGAACTCTAAGAAACAGAATTTTCATACTATATGACATATAAAAAGAATCGACTTTATATGCTGATTCCAAATATATAAATTTCAATAAGTTTAGTGTTACATATCAAATGCTGAGAAAATTTGCCTGATATTCAAAAAAAGGGGAAACACCCCCTAAAGTCGAAAATCTTAATAAAAATCACAACATCAGATTTAGCGTATCAGAGAACCTTATATCAGAAGTATTAACTTCCTATGTGCAAAAATGCTGAATTTTCTATTTTTTTGCCGGAAGAAAGATGACGGATACCTATTTATTTGTTTTTGTGTTTGTTTGTTTTTCCCAGGGGTGGTCGTATCAACCCGGTGGTTCTAGAATATCGGAAGGGATTCGAACTGAAAATAAAAGTTCTAGTGTCCTTTTTAAGTGACCAAAAAGATTGTAGGGCAATTAGGTCCCCTGCGCCGCCCCTTTTTTCCCAAAATCGTCCGATCAAAATTTTGAGATTTCCATTTTGTTTTTAATAGTTGAAAGCTTCAATTACCATGCCTTTAGATATAACATGACCCCCTCCACAGCCCCAGGGGATAGGTCTTTAATTATACAATTTGCCCATTGTTTACGCATAGTATTTGTTAATGCGAAGTGTGTATATATTACCGGGTGGGAGGAGGACGAATTTTCCACTGGGGGGTTTCCACAGGGGAATCTTCATGGGGAGGAACATTTCCTGGGGTTAAACTTGTCAGGGGAAACTTTACACTAGGGGAATTTGCCAGGAATTCCTATACAAAATTCTTTTTATATACCCTGCTTTCTCTCTTCCGTTTCAATTATACGCGTGAAGTTGTGTTAAGGGTAATTTTCTGGGGTAAATTTTCACCGGTATTCAATTGTCTAGAGGATATTTCCCCCTCCTGAAACACCTCACTCTTTATGCTAAAGTTTGAATTTTGTCCCAATTCTTCAAGAACGAAACCTGAAACACAAGGGCGAGGTGCTGAGGAGAGGTCAACCCTCTTCATATACATGTTTAAGTTTTAATGTTGCTCCTTATTTTCAGTTGAAAACATTGTTTTTTTTATCTTAACAATTCTGAGTGACTATGATTGTGGCTGGGACCTAAAACTCGTGACAACATCGTGACAACAATGGCAGCCCAGGCATAAGAGTCAATTAAGTGCTTTGGCACTAAGAAATTGCTCACACTGGCTTAGAGAGCCTATCACTATGTTTTATTTAATATCGATTGGAATATAATCTTGATTCTGTTTAGTGGAAGATTTCTTGCTGCTCAGTCTTAAACTATTTTACATTCTTCTGTTTAAGTTACGAACTGATTGTGAGAAGAAACAGGTTTGAAACCTTACAATGTGTCTAACCAAATCAACAAAATGATCCTAAAAATTATTTAAAATTACTGTAAAACCTTTCAAAAATAGTAGCAAGGGTGGTAAATGTTCAAAATTTGTTTTTTGCGTGGGAAGGTTTTTTATGTTACAAGATTTAAAAAATAGTTTATTTTTAATCTTTTAGTGGGGAGGGGGGCAGTTAAGTTCGATTTGACCATGAATCATAAAGGTAGCGAATTGATCTCTAAAAATTGTTTTGGGATTTAATCAGTAAATCCGAAAATTCCTGACTTTTTCCAACTTTTCTAATACAAAATTTCTTGCAGCATAAGGGTTGTTCTATCTATTCTGGTCCTTTGTTTTACCGATTTAGGTCCCAACAGATTACATAGCCCTCACCATTTGGTGGTAGTTATCAAAACTCTCCACTCAATCATGATAATCCTAAATATATATATAGCACCGGGAGCCCCGGCACTCGGCACGCAACAGGCTTCAATATATGAATTCTCATTGTCGCTTGTCTTCTAACCGCAAAACGTGAGCCTCTTCTTGATGTCAAGACATCACCACAGGTTCATTACAACCACCCTGGTAAAAAATATAAACTCTTCCTTAAAGTCCTTTTCTATTTAGATAGTTTTTGTGGCCAGTCATGCTCGCTTTCTCGCTGTCGCTTGTAATTGTCGCTGAAACTTTTCTTCTAAACGCATCATATCTTTTAGCCGCAAATTTCTAAGTTCTTCATTCTCATTTCTAATTCATTCTACTCCTTGTTGCCGCATGTATTGTAACCGCATATTCTTTTATTTTTAATTTTGTTTTGACTTGTTTTAATTCTTTCTGCCGATTACCTTCGAACCGGATATTTCTGTTGTTACTTTTTTGGTTTTGACTCGTTGTAGTTTTTGCTGAGGCAAGTATTCTGAGTGTATCTTCATTTTCGTTTCTCTTTACTTTAGACTTTTTTTTCAACACCCTTTACCTGAGGCTCTCGGAGTGGTTAGATCTGGTCAGATCGGATTGGTCATGTCACATTTGATGGTCTAGGTTCTTCATTTATCCTCTAGGCACTACAATTACTCTCTTTACTTGCTCTACTTGCTATAGGCATTATTAAACTGCCTAAAATGCCTTTGCAAATAGACTAATTACGCTTGGTATTTTATACTAAGCTATATTCCTTTTGTAATGTCGTTTGCGTCATAGATATAAAAACCATACGTTCACTCTTAGGGGAAGGGGAATTATATCATTTATTCTCTTGAAATTTACTCATAAATATGACGTCAATCATGGTTTTTCTTGTCAATCATTTGTTTCTTGTGTACTTTTGCCTGCATCATGGACGCTGAAAACAATACAACCACTACTGAGGCAAATACGACATATGTATGCTTTTCGAAGGTATTCATAAATATGACGTCACGCACATGATTTTTCTTCCAAAATTGAGGCTTTGGCGAATTTCCTCAGACCTCTTATCAAACCAATTTTCCCGAAAAAATATGGCATTGTTTTTTAAAAAAAGTAGCCTACATAAATACAAAATTTATGCTCGCTTATACTATCTTTATAAACGAGCAATAATTGTGTGTTTATTTATTTTTTTTTTCTCAACAACAGCTCTCCATATTTTTTCGGGAAAATTGGTATCCTGGGATATTCTCGCCTAAAAAAACGATCTAGATAGGTTGGAATTTTGAGAAAGTTCGTCAAGACCTTAATTTTGGAAAAAAAGGATTCATGTCAGTTACGTCATTTTTGTATATGTCGTTGCAGTATTGCAATGACGTTGTCACTCTTATTTGGAAAAATTTAAGATTTTCATGCATGAAAAAGTGTATATTCCATTGCTTAAAGAGCAACAAACTGGCAATTCCTGAAAATTTCCTGACAGACCCAAAAAAACGAAAATTTACAAGTGTTATAAATGATAATTCGTTAGAAGAAAAGAAGTTTTTGTCTCGCCACCTGTCATGTTGGACCGTCATGTTAAACTAGACCAATAAGGGCAGCTAAAGTAAATGGATATTAGTAAATTGTCTGAAATAATAAAAATCAAAAATAAAGAGGAAAGAAAAATGGGGTTAGAAGATAAGCGACAGTGGAAAAAAGACAAGCGGGGTAAAAGTTGACGTTCAACATTTTATCAAAGCTCCAAGCAATGAAATAGCTATAAATAACGACATTAAAATTTACAACGACGTTAGCCAAGAACCTGATACTGCATCAGCCTCTTTTAAAAAAAAAGGTTCGGCGTTTTTTTTTCATAATGACCAAAGAGAAGCCAGTTTCGCCAGGGCACAAGTTACAGGTCCAACATCAAAAAACGTAATTGTACAAAGGTCTTAATTCTAATTTAAGGTCATTTAAAATGTTTAAAGGGCTGGTGGATGAAAAAAAAAACACATATAAATGTGATTAGAAAACTAGTGAAAGTGAAAATCACAACAACTGAAGAAAAAGGCATGGAACAAATGACAGCGAGAATCACATTGAATTGTAAACGGAATTTTGAACAGTGATCTGTGGTTGGAAACTAGAAATGACGTATTTGTTATATATAACGCATTAAGAAATTAGATGAGATGATGTATGAATCTTAACTGCTAAAGCAAAAGTCGTGGAAAAAACTTTCTGGGGTAAAGATGAACAAAAATGGACAATGAAATATAAGGTTGGAAAACAAGGAACAGCAATGACTGGCCACAAAAATGATCTAAACAGGTCAGGACTTAAGAAATAATTCGTATATTTTTCACAGGGTGGCTGTATCGAACCTATGGTGACGGCATGACATCAAGAAAAGGCTCAAATTGTCTGTGGCTAGAAGACAAGCAACAATGAGAATCTATGTATAGAAAACCTGCCGCGTGCCGAGAGCCGCAGAAGTGCCGAGGCCCCTGCGGCGATATATATATATATATATATATATATATATATATATATATATATATATATATATATATATATATATATATATATATATATATATATATATATATATATATATATATATATATATATATATATATATATATATATATATATATATAACCTAAACAGACAAAAGAAGGTAAATTTTGGCAAAAGGCAAAGAATGTTGTAAATAACACGAAATTGGTTTTGTTTTGTAAAGAACGACGCATTAAAACCGCCAAAGAAGATCAGGGAGATTGCATACTTTGATTGTGCCTTGACAGTTCCTCACTTGATTAAATTACAGGCATTCGGAATCTCAAATGTCTTGAGACATTTTTTTAGTTTGTTTGATTTTGTCAGCCATTTTTTTTTGTTCTCGTAGCTGAGTAGGTGAGGAACATTTGGTCTTTTTTAAAGATGGTTTCGCATAAAGCTCTTCAAATCGGTGTATTTCTTAAAGCGATTAAATAAAAAGTTTTTTTTTTTTAAACTGAAAGTAAGGAGTGACATTAAAACTTAAAAAGAACAGAAATTATTCCATATATGAAAGGCCTTCCCCCTCCTCAACACCTGGTTCTTTACGTCAAAGTTTCTTATTACTTTAAAAAGTAGCGTTTTGACAGAGTCAAACTTTAGCGTTAAGAGCAAGGTCCTGAGGAGGGGACACCCCCTTTCCTATACGGAATAATTTCTGTTCGTTTTAAGTTTTAATGCTGCTCCTTAATTTTGGTTTAAAAAAGTTATATTATTAATATTTCTCCCGGGCAATTCCTCTTAATATACCCACATGTAAAATTGAGTCGGCAAAAATAAAGTAAGAAAAATAAAAGAATTCACATAGGAATTCTGGCAAATTCCCCGAGTTAAAAATTTCCTTGGAAATTTCACCCCCCCCCCCCTTGAACTCCCTCCCCACCGGAAATTATCTCAGTGGAAAATACCGCCTGCAGAAATTTCACCCCCTCCCCGAAAATATCTGTATACTTCCCAATAACAGATACTAGACCCCAGCTCCGCGCCGGCGCATGCATCGAACGCCTCCAGTGCAAACCCCGGTCAACCGCCGCTGGACGAGGTGGCGGCGTTTGGCTGACTTTGAATTAATTCGCGCCATTTTTTTTTTTTTTCAATCGTAATTTTAGAGCTTTTGTTTTCTCGTGTGGTTAAGCATTTCGACTTTCCTGCCTAGAAATCATGTGCTGTTTTCAAAATTAAACAAACAAGTTCAAACATAATTAGTTTGGAACAATTCCTCGTGGTTATAGGGTGAATTTTATTCAGAACTAGTTCTTCTGGCGCATCCATTGACCAGACAATTGTCTTTCGAACAGACACCAGATTAAATCTTAGATAGGAACTTAGATTTAAGGACTTCTCTATTTCAAGACACCTTGATATAGTAAAGAATCAATATTTCTCGAGTCCTTGCCATAGGTAGGTGTTTATAAATACTGAGTTTTTGATTCCGTGACATAGCAGCGTTACTTGAAACGATAGGTTCTGGAAATTCTGCTGTTCCAAACTGTTATGTTATGAATTTAACATTGAGGACAATTAATGTGTTTCGTTATTTTCTATAAAAACCACTGGAGGTGTAATAGCTAGGAGCAGACTGGGAGGTGTCTAATTACAAGCGGGGGACCTATTTCAGATATGGACAGAAATGAATGGAAAGGAAACTACAAATACAGGTATCCCTAATCACCATCTGAATAGTTATATCTATTTTACTACTACTACTGCTACTAAAAACTCACCGCAGCACCAAGTCACCTGAGGCCGACACAACTACGCACGCTCCTCCTCCATCCCAATATATTTAAATGCTTTCTCTTTAGACCCTCCCTGGAAGTTCCCATTTCCCTTGAATCTTTCTTTATGACATAATCCCACCCCAACCGTGGACGACGGGCTTTCCGTTTAGGCCTAAAGGGTTAGCCAAAAAGGACAATTTTCGGCAATTTGTCATCCTTCATCCGCAGAACGTGCTCTAGCCATCTCAACCTTTATCTCATTATAGTCCTAGAGTCTCATTTATCTCATTTTATCATCATTATCCCTTTATCTCATTATAACCTTTATCTCATAAAGCGGGATTGAACCACACTTTTTGTACAACCTTTTGTTTGAAATACGGTCAGTCAGCCGGGTAACCGGTACCCGGTATTTGACCACTGTCATCACTGACGCTTCCATTATTCTAATCTTGGACATAAGTTTTTTGGGATAAGTTTTTTGCAAACTTATCTTCCTATTCTATCAATTTTTTTTAACTGTGAAAAAAAAAACACACCCTGAGCCTTTGCTATTCTACGTTTGACATCTTCACTGCTCCCACCGTTTTTGCTAATAATACTACCAAGATAAGTGAAACTGGCCACCTGATAAATCTTTTCGTTACCCAACGTCTCCTTTTTATCTTCACTTATTCCTAGCCTTAGTGACTTAGTCTTTTTAACATTAATTTTTAAACCTATTCTAGGACCTTGAACTTGCAAAACCTCTAAAAGTTCATTCATTTAGCTCACACTTTCACCTAGTATGCTTAAATCATCATCGTAATCTAAGTCCAGGAGATTTTTTCCTACCCATTTGATTCCGTGGTCTCCCATTGCCTTTCCCGTGCTTCTTAAGACAAAATCCATCAAAATGATCCATATAAAGGGGAATAGAGCCCAATCATGCTTAACTCCTGATTTAATGCAAAACCAACTTCCAACCTAATTCCCTACCTTAACCACAGCTGTGTTATTCTCGTACATAGCACTAATAATATTAATGTATTTATCAGGTATATCATACCAGGATACAACCTTTGCCTAAGCTCTTCTATCAACAGAATCGAACGCTTGCCCATTATCTATAAAACTGAGGACCAAAGGTGTTTGATAACTCAGACACTTCTCAATTATTAACCTAAGAGTGACAATGTGGGCGACACATCCTCTACCTTCTCTAAAACCGCACTGTTCTTCTCTTATAACTTTGTCTAGAAAATCTCTCAGTCTAAAAAGTATCATATTACTAAGGAATTTGCTATCTACAGAGACCAGGCTAATGCCTCGACAATTACGACACTCACTCTTATCACCTTTCTTATACAGTGGTTTAATCAGGGTTTTCCTAAAATCGCTTGGCACTTCCCCTCTTTTTAAATCATATTCATAATCATCAGTAACTTATTTCTAGCCTCAGAGCCACCCCATTTACGAGACTCATTTACCACAGTATCAGCACCTCTTGCCTTATTGTTTTTTTAATCCTTTTAGTACTGTCGCTAATTCTTCCTCACAAAACAAATCTTCTTTCATATCCAAGGTATCACAAACTTTTTCAGTTTTCTCTGTATCTTTTCCTGCAACTGTATCGTGGTTTAGCACATTCTCAAAATGTTCTGCCCAATTCTCTTTAACTCTTTCCTTATGACTAATTGTGGCCTCGATCCTATCTTTAACTTCCTATCTTTAACCCAGTTCCTAGCTGGTCCCAACTTTCAATTTGCTTCATGGGCTAAATAAAACATTTGCTTGGCCTGTATTTAAGAGCACAGATATCAAACCAATCTGGATTGAAAGGGGATATACCTTCTAAATCCCTTCTGGAAAAATGATGGTATGAAAGCTAAGGGGAAAAGTTTTCCTACCAACCCAGATGTGATGTAAATGGTGACGGTTCTTCCGGGATTGTTGACCATCCATATATTCATGGATTGGTTTTACTCTTTACTTGGTTGGGTCACAGACAGCAATATCTAATGGTTACATGCAATGACTGCAATGGGATGGTATTGTCAGCAGTATGACCCTATGCTCCTTGGCAAGGTTTATGACATTTGGCTGACGCTGAGTATCATGCTTATCTGGTATGAGTAGCTTCTTACCATCAGGAGAAGCATACAAATGCTTCACAAAATATTTGATGTAATTTATAAGATAGGACGTTTGACCCACCTTTGAAGATAAGACACACTATTCCTAGCACAGTGTTACAAAGATAGCCTGTTATTAAAACAAAATCCATAATTTCAGGCTTCCAAATGTATTTAAGAAACATGTAATTACATAGTGGATCAGGGTTATAAAAGTTGGTTTGTCTATTCCTAAGAAAATCCGTTAAAAGGCATTTGAACCTAGGAACCTAGGAAGGACTAAGCTGCAGCCAAGCATGGAAGTAAGACTTGTAGTGGTGGGTGGTTGCATTAGTCTTATATTGGTTTTGCAAGCTAATGTTGATGTGAACCAATAAATTAGGCTAGACATTAATTTTATATTAGTTTTTTACATTAGTTTTTAAAAGCTAATGTTCAAGTAAATCAATAAATTAGGCTAGACGTTTGTTTTACAAGCTAATGTTGAAGTAAATCAATAAATTAGGCTAGATTTTAGTTTTTTATTAGTTTTACATTAGTTTTTTTACATTAGTTTTATAAGCTAATGTTGAGTTATACTAAATAAGAAAAACCAAAAAGTCTTCTGTATAACTTTATTCATACTTCTCTATAATAATTTGATGTTTAAAAAGTCATACAGAAGACTTTATCATCCTCCATGTTTAAAGGAAACACAATATTTTTAATTAATTTCTTTTTATGTTCCTGGCCTCCCCAGGCCATTCAGCGTGTCCCCAGGTGGCGATAGGGGAACGCCCTACAGATATGAAGGGTACCTCCATAGGAGGCACGGACCAAGGGGGGACCTTGTCCCTGGGGGTCCATAATAGAAACTGGGGCACCCGTCCCCGCTCGCCCGAGGTCATAAATACGGGCGGAGGAGGAAGAAGGCCCCTCAAATGTACACTCAAAAGGGCCCACTGGTTTGTCCACAAGTCCCATGAGTTGCAAACCTTCTCTCCAGTAATGGGTTAAATTGCATGGTGATGCAGAACACCATCGCGGGAGGATCCTCTATAGGAGGACAAACTGTGGCAGGGCGTAAGATCCAGATCTTTTGACAACGGCCTCTGCAAAGGGCTGCTTTCACCCTTTCGGGGTACCTGCAAGATTGGGGACCTTGCGGTCAACTCTATTTTCACTTGAGGAGTGGCATTCCTCGAGGAAATTATAGCCTAGTAAACGACACAGCATTCACACGGGATTCTGACTAATGGGCAATTCTTCTGGGCTTTCTATGTTTTGACGGGCGTCTTCGGGCTGAAAAAAACTCTTCTTAGCTAATTTATCTATTATGGGTGGCCTCCCCGTAGTAGCATAATATTTGTAGGCATGAATATATAATGAGTTGGAGGTAAAAGGCTTGAGATTGTCTTTGCAGGATTTCCACTCTTGTTGATAGAAGAGCATCGCCAAGTGCTGGAAACCATGTTGTGACCAAGATGGGCCCAGGATTGCACAAAGCCTCTATTTATGGAGGTCCCAGGGACTTTCTTGCGGTCCGGTTCTAAGCCGGCTTAAGCACTTCGGTGTAGACTTGAGAAGATATGTGATCCCCGTCCTGCACTGGTATCCGGAATCATTACTTTTCCTGAGGCGAAAATAATTTCAATGATTTAAAGAACATGGAAATTGGAACTTGGAATGTTACGAAATTAAAAAAATGACTATCGTATCGACATTTTGACTGACGAATTCAGATGATTCGAACTGGATTTATTAGGAGTTTCAGAAACTCATATCCCAGGGGTAGGAAGCATGAAATTAGGGGATATAGAATTTGTTTACTCAGGCAGGAAGGATGGGGTACATAGACAGGGAGTAGGGCTCATGATGAATAAGACAGCTGCTAAGTCTTGTTTAGGCTGGGGAGGTATTAATAATAGAATACTAATTGCTCATTTTATGACTAAAAAGTTCAGGGTATCAGTTATAGTAGTATACGCCCCTGTAGAACCGACTGACGGAGATACTAGTGACTCAGATGAATTTTACTTACAGTTACAGGAACAAATAGACAGGGTCCCAGGTAGAAATATAATGTTATACTGGGAGATTTTAACGCTCAGGTCCGTAGAAATAGGGATAGATGGCATCTTAGGCTAGGTAAATTTGGTGTAGGAAAAGAAAAACAATAATGGATACAGACTTTTGCAATTTTGAAGGTATAACAATCTAGTTATAACCAATACGGTGTTTGGTCATAAATTGGCTCATAAGTTAACATGGTATTCATGTGATGGTAAGACAGCAAACCTTATTGATTTGTTATAGTAAACCGAAGACTGGCAGGATCAATACAAGATACTAGGGTATATAGGAGTGCCGTTATTGATGTTAAAAGTGAGGATCACCATCTAGTAGTGTCAAGGGTTAATTTAAAGCTGAAATATCGGAAGGGTAACTACCTCTCGGGAACTTATGATGTTGGTAGACTCCAGGATGAGAATTTGAGAGAAATTTTCCAGGAAACAGTTGAATACTAAACTTGAGAGTTTAAAATTTGATAATGTGGAAGATGGCTGGACCAATTTTAGAAAAATAATTTGTGAAGTTGCTGAAAGTGTCTTAGGGAAGAAAGCTAGAACTGCAGCTAAGAATATTAGTGAAAAAGCTTTATGTTTAATAGATATAGGAGAAAGGACTTGCACAAGAATTATCTGAGTGATAGATATATGAAAATGAAAAGAATGGAAAGAAAGTGGAGAAAGCACTAAAATATGAACTAAGGAGATATGAAGGGGAGGCCATGGATAAAATTGCCGAGGATCTGGAAGATGCAGCTAGACGGGATAATAGTAAAATATTGTACTGACATGTTAACAAATTGAGAGGGAGCAGTCAATCTGGACTTGGCCAAGTTAAGGATAGGAATGGGGCCGCAATTGGCGATAAGGAAAAAACTAAAGAGTGATGGATCGAACATTTTGAAAATTTGCTTAACCGAGATAGAGTTGCAGGAAAAGATATAGAGAAAAATGAAAAAGTTTGTAATACCTTGGATGTGAAGGAAGATTTGTTTCGTGAGGAGGAATTAGCGACAGTACTATAAAGATTGAAAAACAATAAGGCTCCAGGTGCTGACAGGGTGGTAAATGAGTTTCTTAAATATGGTGGCTCTGAGGTTAGAAATAAGTTACTGAAGATTATGAATATGATTTTTGAAAAAGGGGAAGTACCTAACGATTTTAGGAAAACCTTGATTAAGCCACTTTGTTAGAAAGGCGATAAAAGTGAGTGTGGTAATTATGGAAGCATTAGTCTGGTCTCTGTAGGTAGTAAATTACTTAGTAATATGATACTTTTTAGACTGAGAGATGCCGTAGACAAAGTTTTAATAGAAGAACAGTGGGGTTTTAGAAAAGGTAGAGGATGTGTCGACCAAATTTTCACTCTTAGGCTAATAATTGAGAAGTGCCTGAGTTTTCAAACACCTTTGGTCCTCAGTTTTATAGATTATGAGCTAGCGTTTGATTCTGTTGATAGAAGAGCTTTAATAAAGGTTTTATCCTTGTATGGTATACCAGACAAATACATTAAAGTGATTAGCGCTATGTACGAGAATACTTTACTTTACTTTCGGCGGGAACCAGACGATGATCCATCCTGCCTGGCAGCAATGGACGATGGGATGACTGACGTAGTTCAATACGATCTGTGATCAGTAGCCTCCTCTGCAATCTTCAGCCAGTTTTAATCCCAACGACGTCCGTGTCGTCAGAAGCCACCCCACGGATCCAGGTCATTCTTGAATGTCTGCCAGAGACTCTTCCTTTGCTGCCTGGTCTCCGTTTCCAAGTTGAAAGGGGGTCACAGGTGAGGACATCGGGGGATATAGTTCCAGCTGGTTGTCGTAATGTGTGTCCCAAGAGTTTCAGTTGTCGTTGTTTTATGATTACCGAGAGGGGGGCTTCTGGGCACAACGCCTTTGAACCTCAGCGTTTGAGATATGAAACCATCGGCTGACCCGTAGTATGTTTCTTATGCAGCGATGGTCGAATACTTCTAGTGAACATGTTTCTTCGGCCTTTAAAGGCCAAGTTTCACAGGCGTACAGCAGGATCGATTAAACAGTTGCCTTGTAGACCTTCATCTCCGTTTTGATGCTAATTTCATGTCCATTCCAAAGTGACTTCTTCGTGCTTGTGAAGACACCCCATGCCTTTCCTATTCGAGCTCGAACAACAGCTGCTGCAACTCCATTCGGTGTTAGGATAGAACCAAGGTAGCAGAACTCTTCAACATTCTCGATGGTTCCGCCCTCTAGTTGGATATATGGGGTGGTTTGGGGCGTTTGCTTTCATGATTTTTGTTTTAGACTTGCTGATCATGAGGCTAGTTTTCTTTGATGTACAGGAGATATCGTTGACCATCTTTTGGAGCTCAGTCGACAAGCTACTCATTAGACAAACATCGTCTGAGAAGTCAACGTCTGTCAGTGCGATCGGGTTGTCTTCTTTCTGACCGACGACAAAGCTTTTGTGGGTGCAAAGCGAATTCATCGTTATCCAGTCTGTTATGTAACTGAATAGAACAGGCGAAAGGGGGCACCCCTGTTTGACCCCCAATACAACGTCAAATTCCGTTGTTTTGCCGTCGGAAGGACTGTTGTGACTGTAAACTCACAGGCTCCTTTGAGTATCTCGATCAGTTCTGCTGGAACACCGTCTTCCACCATGATCTTCCAAAGCTCGGTACTGATGAGGGAATCGAAAGCGGCAACAAAGTCGATGAAGGCGATGAAAGCAGACAGTTGAAATCTCTCGCTCTGCTGTAGGATGAGGCGGAGGGTAAGAATATGTTCTTGGCAGCCCTTACAGGTCTGAAACCTGCTTGTTCTGGTATTGTCAACTTGTCTCGGGTGTCCTTGAAACGGTTGTGGACGATTATGCAAAAGACCTTCATGGCGTAGTCTATTAGTGATATATCTCGGTAGTTTGAGCACACTGCCCTGTCTCCCTTTTTATATACCGGTATAAGTACTGAGAGTTTCCAATCTTTTGGGAATTTCTTTGTCGTCCATACCTCAACTAGCAAGTCTTTTAGCTGACATAATAGTGTAAGGGATAGCTTATACATCTCTGCTGAGATGCCATCCTCTCCGGGGGCTTTGTTATTTTTCATGTTTTTCAATGCCCGCAGAACACATCAGCAAATGATGGTGGCTGTAGATCTATCTGGTAGGGCTCCTTCGGTACACTCTGGAAATCGGTTAGATCACACGGAGCTTTTGTGGGATTAAGGAGCTCGGAGAAATGTTCTTTCCATCTCTCAAGGCGGTCTTTTTCCGTCTGAATAAGTTTGCCCGTTTTGTCTTTCAAGGACTCTGCTGAGATGGGTCAATTGCCTGTCGTTTCCCTCAATAGCTTGAATATTTTCCTTAGATTATGCGATTCTGCTGCATGTTGCATATCAGAAGCCATTTGTGACCAGTATTTCTCCCTGTCGCAACGAGCAGACTGCTTTACTAGCTTGCGAGCATTTTTAGGGGTTCTTTAGGGCCACTGACAAGGGGTCGTTTCTTTCCCATTAGCTCAATTGTTTTGTCTGAGATCCAGAGCCTTTATTTCCTCTTGGTTTGGCCAAGAACCGGTTCAGCAACCTCTTGTGTCACGACTTTCAGCTTGGACCATCGGTCTTTAATGTCTGTGTAAGGGCCCTCAAATCGGTTGTTAAGCTGTAGCTCGAAATCAGCCTTGATCTGTGGACTGAGTAGTTTTGATGCATCAAACCGATTGGTTTTTGTCTTCTTTTTTTGGGTGCTTAGTCTTTGACTGAATTTAAAGATGAGAAGAAAGTGATCGGAGCCGTTTGTTGAGCCTGTATCTGCGCCTCTGTAGACTCTTGCATCCAGACATGAGCTCCTCCAACGTTTTCTAACGAGGAAGTGGTCGATCTGGGCTTTGGTGACCCGCCGTTAGATCTCCAGGTCACAAGATGGTGTTTCTTGTGCTCAAAACTGGGTGTTAACCAGACATAAGTTATTGTATTTGGCAAGCTGTAGCAGCCTCTGGCCGCTTGAGCATCTATCTCCGATGGTATGGCGTCCGATCATTCCCTCGGTGTTTGCATCTGGTTTAACGACCCTTGCGTTAAAGTCACCAGCGACAAACAGTATGTTGCGTCCTGGGGCAGAGTTGATTATTCTCTGCAGCTCAAAGTAGAATGCATATTTGGCATCATCAGGGCTATCTCTGATAGGCGCGTAGACGGACAAAAATAGTCACGCTACTAATCCGGCCTTACAGTCTCAGGGTAGAGATTCTTGCTCTAAAGATGGTGGGGAGCAGTGAAGATGTTAAAAGTAGAATAGCCAAGGCTCAGGGTGTTTTTTCACAGTTAAAAAAAGTTTGGAAGAATAGGAAGATAAGTCTGCAAACCAAGATTAGAATATTAGAAGCTACAGTGATGACAGTGGTCAAATATGGCTCTGAAGCATGGACGCTCTGGAAAGCGGATGAAGATTGCTAGATGTTTTCCAGAGAAATTGCTTAAGAATTGTTCTGGGTACTCGGCTGACTGACCGTATTTCAAACAATGGGCTATACGAAAAATACTGCTCTCTAGGGTTGTAATGAAAGAAAAGTTGAGGTGGCTCAACCTTTGTGCTGATGAAGGTTGACAGATTGCCGAAGATTGTTCTTTCCGGCCAACCGTCTAGGGCTAAAACGGAAAGCAGGTCGTCCTCGTATGGGGTGGGAGGACGTCATAAAGAAAGATTTAAAGGAAATGGGAACTTGCTTTGAATAGATTGGGTGGAGGAGGAGCGTGCGTAGCTGTGTTGGCCTCAGGCGGCTTGGTGCTGCGGTGAGTTGTTAGTAGTAGTAGTAGTAGTAGTAGCATTTGAAATATGTGGTTAGACTTAGAGAATTGGAAACGCTTTGGGATTTTTGGGAATAAGGTCCCAAAGACTCTCCTGTATAGGTCTGGAGTTAATTAAATAATGATAAAAGAAGAAAATACATAACATTAGGTTTGGGGTTCTATAACATTAACATTAGGCTTTATAACATTTAGACTTTATAACATTATAACATTAACATTAGGTTCTATAACATTAACATTAGGCTTCTATAGAACTTCTATAAAAGGATTTTTGGATACTCTGAATCTGATGGTGTGGTTTTAATTGAGAATCCTTGACTTTTAGAGGGTGTTTCCCCCCTTTTTCGAAAATCAGGCAAATTTTCTCAGGCTCGTATCTTTTGATGGGTAATACTAAACTCAATGAATCTTAAATATTTAGAATCAATATAATAAGCCTGTTCTTTTGATATATCTGTTGGTATCAAAATTTCGTTTGTTAGAGTTTCGGTTACTATACAGCCGCATCGGTCCTTACTTACCGTTCGTTACCACGAACTGTTCGATTTTGTTTAAATTGTAGCTTTGGTACAGTTTTGTAAAGATAAACTGTGTCTTGGGTGCGTTTTCCGTTCTATGGCTACGCTATTTTAACCTATACCGAACATATGGAAACATCTGGCATCACTTGTAAAACTTACTGTTAGTTATGCCCGGGCCACGTTTTAGTTACACTTGGCGATAAAATACAAGTTGCGCCGACCGCGCAGTGCCAATTCTGCACACCCTTCATACAGTGAAGATGTAAATAGTGGAGCAGCGAATGTGCACGGTATTTCTTCTCAGTTGAAAACGGCTTGAAAGAATCCTACTACTACTACTACTAACAACTCACCACAGCCCTTGGCCCTTGAATATTTCCTTATGAAATCCTCCCACCCTAACCGAGGATGATCTACTTTGTGTTTAGCCCTAGACGGTTGGTCGAAAAAAACAGTCTTTGGTTGGATGGATGGATGATAGACTATCTATCAAACAAGTGAAAATGACATCATTTTTATACATTCCTGAAAAAGGCTTATGACAACTGTGCCTCTCACTCAGACTATCTGTCGTGGCTTTTTTCCAATTAGCCATGGATTGATGGCAGCTTCATTTGAATCAAAAATCAACGGACTCCTTCATCTGCAGAACGTGCCCAAGCCATCTCCACCTTTCCCTCATTGTAACCCTAGAAAGTCGGCAAAGAATAGAAAAACATGTGTTCAAACTAAAATTAGAAGATTGGAAAATACATTAATGAGAGTGGTAAAGAATAGCTCTGAAATGTGGTTGCTTTGAAGGGGCTAGGAGGATATGCTGGATAATCTCCAGAGGGATTCGCTAAGGACAGTCTTAGGTACACGGTTAACTTACTGTATGTAAGATAATAAGATTATTATAAGATATTTCTCCGTTTTTCGCGATTAAGCAGTTTGGTCTAAGAAATTATTTACCGACGAAAAATTATACTTTTTGTTCATCCAGCTGGACCAACGATTAGCAGGTCGTTACCGAATAAGGTTTTATGGAAATCGACAAAAGGAAATCGGAGTTTAACGGCAGGGAAGTAAAGAGTTAATGTTGTGATAAATTGAGGTAAAGGAGGTGTGCATACAGATATGTGGCTTGGTGCAGTAATCAATTCTAGTAGTAGAAATAGTAATATATCAAATAGTCCGTGGTAACAAACTCTGGGTGAGTAACGACTAAGCCCAAGTAGCTAAAATCTTAAAAAGGAATTTTGATAACATTTGATAGATTAAAACAGTTAACTCTTTATGTTGATTCCAATTATTTAAAAATTTGATAAGTCTACTGTTACCCATCAAAAATTTGCCTTATTTTATAAAAAGAGAAAAAGAAAGTCCACAGATGTGTAAGTGCTATTTTGTATTTTCCCAGTCGTGATCGTATCAAATCAATGGTCCTAGAAGAATTTGCTACATATAGTATTTAAAAACTGTAAGAAATTAAACAAAAAAAAAAAACAAACAACATCTATCAACTGAAAGTAAGGAACATCATGAAAACTCTAAAGAAACAGAAATTATTGCGTATATGAGGGGGCATCCCATCCTCAATCTCTCGCTCTTTACGCTAAAGTTGATTTTTTTGTCAAACGTCTTCAAGAACAAATGCTGAAGCCCAAGGGCGTAAAATTTGAATAAAAATTATTTTTTAAAGAATTTAGGACTTTAAAGAGCGAGGCGTAAAGAGCAAGGGATGAGGAAGAAGCATCCTTCCTCATAGACGGAGTAATTTCTATTCCTTTTTAGTTTTAGTGTTGCTCCGTACTTTCAGCCAAAAAAATCAGTTTTTTTTTAATCTAGTATTATTAAAGAGTGAACTTTTTTTTACAATGAATTCCTTATAGTTTTTCTCTGTCCATTTGAGTTAGAACTACACGAATGCTTAACCACGAAACTTGGCTGCTGCAATCCGAATTACTATATTAATTTTCCATTTATGTAAAAAGGAACATTTATCTCTATTACATTCAAAGTTACATTATAGCCAGAGGTGTATCCAGGAATTTTTTTTTTTTTTTTTGGGGGGGGGGGGTCTTTAAAAAAATTCAAAAAGGCATCAAATATATGTTTATATTTATTTTGTTACATTTTTACGAGTCGGACAAACATTTCGGGAGGGGAGTCCAAACCCCTTATTCCCCCCTGGATACGGCCTTGATTTCAGCCTGTCTCTTTTTGCAATATTTACCCGTTTTTTATATTTCTCTGAAGAAATATTCATATGTTAATTTTTGATATTCATTTGTGTTGAACTGCAATGAAATAATTAGCTAGCACATGATTTGCATACTCTCTCTGTAAATTAGATCCGGCAACTAAGCCATCATCGTCTTTGGAGGGGGTGTATCCCATTTGAGCGCTTTCCCATTTGAGCGCCATGGCGCGCAAATGGGAAATTCCCATTTGCGCGCCGTATTTTAATTAGTTCAGTTGTGTCCCATTTGAGCGCCAGATAATATTTTGCGTTTCCTCTTCATGTTGAAAATCGCTCTTCTCTTATCCAAGTCCGAAATTGAACTGAACTGAGCTAACAATCTTGCACCCTCTTATAACATTTACTTCGAGCGCCCATTAATCCTAATTTACGATGCAAGGTCAGGTGACCTAATTGCGTAAGCGATTGCACAACCGTTTACCTACGGTATAGCCCTTACCGTTCATTATAGAACCGGTTTTTTTTCGTTAGTTTCTTTCAGCTTAGCGTGATACAAGCAGGGTTGCCAACTCGACATATTTTATGTCCAAAGGACATATTTCTATGTGCCTGGACATAATAGGGCAAAAAATGGACAGATTTTAGACATAAAGTGGACACATTTTCCAAATTTATGAGGTAAAACAAATTACTTTCATAAAAAAAATGTCACTCATCACCAAATGAGTGCTAAGACTTATATCTACTTATTTTTTAGTTCTGTTTTGTGTTTTCCGGGGTTGCTTGCTCTTCCCTGAAGCAAACTTTCTGAAAATGTCTTCAAAATTCTTTCACCTATAAATGGTATTATTAACCCTGATTTTTGATCGCCACGGTCAAGATAAAAGACAAGCTGTCACCTTTTTCATATAAACTTACTTCCGGCTTCCGAACGTCACACAAAAACCTCATTGAAAAGTTAACAAAATGAAACCTTTCGATTGTTGTTGGTCTGAAATCAAAACAAAAGCCAAGTTGTCAAACACCCGGGGTAAATTCCTTCAGTTTGAAAATTTTCATCACGGGAAAGGAGCTGAGAGAAATTTAAGTAAGTAAAAATTTAATATTAGGTGATATAGCTAGGTGATCAGGTAAATTTTTCGCAAATCATATTATTGACTTACGAATAAAGTAAACACACCACTCGATGCCTTTTTTAGGCTCTTTCCAAATATAATAATCATTTTTGTCGGAAATGAATTTTACCCCCACCCCTATGTATACCAATCCAGGGTATATATTTGCACATTAGGGGGGGTGGGGGTAAATTTAAACTTACCTCCCATTAACATCAGAAATAAAATTTACCCCCCCCCCTAATGTGCAAATATATACCCTGAATTGGTATATATAGGGGTGGGGGTAAAATTCATATCAGAAAAAATGATTATTCTATTTGGAAAGAGCATAAAAAAGGTATCGAGTGGTATGTTTACTTTATTCTTATGTCAATAATATCAACTGCGAAAAATTTACCGACGGGTCTTCATGTCTGTTTTCCTCATACAGTATATAGCGGTGGATACCGCATAATGCATAAGTACCTGTATATACCTTTAGTAGTAAATATATATGGTATACATAAATACTATATATATTTACTTAGTTTATAATACTATAAAGCAATATATATAGTATAAGCCTAAAATTGGGGCTATTGAAAAGGAGATATGTTAATAAGACAGTTCCTATTTATAATATAAAAAATTGTAGTTATCAAACTTTGAAAGTCATTTCGCTATACTTACCTCCCAGCACCTCTAATGTGCAGACGTATAGATAGACGAATTGTATTATTCCCATATGTTTCCCGTTTCTTGCTTTCGTCAGCATTTATTGATTTACGGTTATACTTGTTGAAAAAAGAGTGATGCATAGCAAAATGCATAGAAAAATATTAATTTTTTACTATATTTTGCACATTAAGGAGGGAAAGCATAGTGGAATAACTTTAAAAATTATATATATATATATATATATAAATATATAATATATATATATATATATATATATATATATATATATATATATATATATATATATATATATATATATATATATATATATATATATATATAATATATATATATATATATATATAATATATATATATATATATAAATATATATATATATATACATATATATATATATATATATATAGTTTCGATCACTCATAACTGACATAACTGACATAACTTACGATTTAACTTACATAACGAACTTCTATATTCGTATATTTTTATTACGTATATTAGGGGGTTCGCCCCCTATTCAATACCTCGCTCTTTACGCCGAAGTTCAAAATTTTGTTCCAGTTTTCTTAGAATGACCCCTTAATCACAAATGCCGTTAGTTAGAATAAATAGCTCGGATGAAAATAAAAAAAAAAAAATAGCGCAAAGAGCGAGGTAGCCTAATGACTAGGAGGCGAACCCAATCATGTACGTATTTAATTTCTGTTTGTTTTAAGTTTTGGTGTTGCTCCTTACTTTCAGTTGAAAAATATTGTTTTTTCTTATTTAATTTCTTATTGTTTTAAATAATTCTGGGAAATCCGGCACCCCCTTCATAGTAATGTCTCTTCCTCCATGGAAAGATCCTCCCACGTAAAAACCCGACCCCCCCCCCCCAACTACCAGAAAAAATTCGCCCTGAAAACTTCTGTATACTTCCCAATAACCAATATTATGTGTAAACATTGGGCAAAGTTCAGAACTTGCAGACTGTCCCCGTGGGACTGTGGGGGTCATCCTCAAAGACGTAGTTTATTGTATTTTTCGAACATGCTGAACAAAATGGCTATCTTAAAATTTTGATCCAGTGACTTTGGGGAAAATGAGCCTGGGAGGGGGCTTAATTGCCCTCTATTATTCTTTTTGGTCACTGAAAAAGGGCACTAGAACTTTTAATTTCCATTCGAATAAGCCCTCCCTCGATATTCTAGGACCACTGGGAAGTCAGTTTGACAATGAAGAGCTCCAAGAATAAACAACTGCTAGAACACGACGGTTTCGTCTACAGATTCGATAAGCCGATTTCTGGAGGAAGAAAGAAGAGCTGGAGATGCATGAAGAAGGGATGTCTCGGGCGGTTACACACTGATTCCAGCGACGGCTCACCAGTTTCAGTTGGTACGCACGACCACAGCGCTGATCCTCTGCAGACCCAGCAGTACAAATTCCGGTCAGACCTTCGAAGCGAGTCAGCCCGTACTACTCGTCCGATTCCCGCTATCTACGACGGCCAGGTCGCAAGTGCTGCTGCCAGTGGGCTGAGTGCTTTGCCTCACTTACCCTATAAGCACGTTGAAGTCGTCCATGTACAGATCACGAAACAAGCTGATACCACCACTGCCCGCTGATACTATATCCGTACCGACGCCCTTGCCCCAGGCTTTCAGTGAGACGTCTGCAAACCAGAGATTCCTCCTCTTTCAGCTTCAAAATAACGCTGCGATTTGCTTTGCAACCGACGAGTCGTTAAGTCTGCTTGAACGAAGCCCGGAATGGTATATGGACGGCACCTTCGACTCAGCTCCTTCCCCATTCGGCCAGTTGTTCACCGTTCACGTTTTCTTCGGCGACAAGCAACTTCCCGCTGTCTTCGTGCTCATGGAGAGCAAGTCTGCACAGCTTTACAACGACGTCTTCAGCGAGCTGATCTACAGGCTGCGATGAAAGGAGTGACACTTCGCCCGACGACCGTCGTCTCTGATTTTGAGACCGGTCTGCTGACATCCGTGAAGCAAGTTTTCCGGCCGCCAAGCACCGTGGGTGTTACTTCCACTTTTGCCAAGCAGTAATCAGAAAACTTGGGGCGTCACTCAGTCCGTGAGCTGTACATGACCGATGCAGACTTCAACCTCTACGTTCGAAAGCTTCTGGCTCTGGCGTTCCTACCTCCAGCGATCGTCAGAATCAATTCTGGTCCAATCATTTCTCACATCGTTCGTACCTGGCCTTCGCTCGTCCGTTTGTCACTTACTTCAGCCGTCAGTGGTTCGACCAATGTCCTCCTCATTTCTGGTCAGTCTACGGCATCCAGCGAAGGACAAAAACAACGACCTCGAATCATGGCACATGCGGTTTAACCGAAGAGTCGGTCGCTACCACCCGAACTTGTGGCAGTTTATCTCTTTCCTGAAGGAAGAACAAGCAGTCGTCGATTCTGCAAGGACACAGCTACTCCAGGGTCATGTCATCCATCGGACGAACAAGAAGTATGCAGGGCTGAACGAACGACTCGAAAAGCTGTCGACGGAGTACAGGGCTGGAACTCGAACAGCAGACGAGCTTCTCTTGGGTGTCGCACATAACATTTCGCCGGATGTGTGATATTAGCAGTTTTTTGTTTGTATTTTTACCAATATATTAATTTGAATTATCCGTTTTTGGCACGATTTTTGGGTGATTTCGTTCCATTTCTAAACGATCGTTGTGAAATAACTCTAAAAAAAGAGCCGAATATTTCGACTTGACCAGCAAGCCTTCTTCAGCGGCAATCAGTTCTTACCCTATGAACGTGCGTAAAATCTTCACTTATATTCTTCACAAGCTTAACAAACGTTTTTTTTTTTTTAGCTTCTTAACTCTCAGTACAGAGTTATTTCACAACCATTGACCCAATAAAATCCTCAGTTTTGTTCGTTGTCTTCGTGGCAATAAATATTTCTACAGGTCAATGTGGCAGCAGCAAACCACGCTTCATCCACCGCAAAATCACAATTTTGGGTTTGGCGCTCAAATGGTACTCCGTGGCGCTCAAATGGGAACAAAATTCCATGGCGCTCAAATGGAACAAAATTCCGTGGCGCTCAAATGGGAAAGCGCTCAAATGGGAACACCCCTTTGGAGGTATCAATGGCTTTGGAGTATCTCCATCTTTATGTTGTATCATTTGTAATGGAAATTGCAAATCACAAGTCCAGTATCATATCTAATGTAGATCATATCTCACGAATTTTCTTTGAGGAAGTAAAATATCAATTTTTAGGGAGAGAGTGGGCTTTGAAGCCTCAAAAAAACTATTCGGTTATAGGCCCAAATTGCTTAACGCATCTCTAAAATTTCTGGCTTGCTTATATTTTATGAATTGATTTTTCTTGTGACGGTGCCTTTAATAATTTCTGTCTTTCTCTTTCTCTGTAAGTCTAGGAAACGAGTAGAGGATTATCACCTTGAATTCCCAGGAACACAATTCCCAGGGAATTCCCAGGGAAATCAGCATTGAAATATTGAAATTTTTCAAGACGGTGGAATTGAAAGGGAAAGGATCTTTGATTCGTTCGTTTTTGGGGATGGAGTAAATATCTCGAAAGCATAAGAAAAGAATTTTTTTCCAGAAAAATGTTTTACCCAGAAATACTGAATGAATCTTGCTTTCAATCAAGAAAATACCTTGAATGTTAATAGATTGCTCCAAAAATAAGTTATGACCCCAAAGATTCTCCGTTCAAGGGAATTTCTTAAAGCAGAAATACTGAGGATGCCATTTTTAAAAAATTCTTTTTAGTTACCTATAAATCATCAATGAGGGCAGTCCTAGTCTACGGTGTTGAATCGTGGCGGATACTTGTGTATTATACGCAACTCACTCAAGTTTACGCTGTTTAAAACTCGAGAATAAAGCGGTTTCTTTGTTAGTTTTTTTAGTTTAGTGTGAGACGAGACAAACACAAGTAACAGAATAGATGGGAAATATATAATTTGGGCTTTATATTCACATATTAGGGGTGGGGGTAAAGTTTTTGGACAGTTTGAAGTTAGAAAACAATTCTTACTTCAAAAAATGCAGCATAATTATACCTAACACATTTTGCATGCAGACCCGCTATGCTTTACCCCCAACCCCCTTATTTGAAAATATCCCAAATTTGTTTTCTAAAGTAACGAAGAAACTAACGAAGAAACCCGTTTGTTTTCGAGTTTTACACAACGTAAACTTGAGTGAGTGGCTCATAATACACAAGTACCTCGTGGTGCGTTAAAGCAGCCCAGGGGCGCGCTATAGAGGTTTTTGACCACCGTTGCCTACCTTCAATTTTATGTATCCGGATATGTAGTTGTTGTCTGGGGTTTGACGCGTTCGAACCAATAGGTCATATGCGTTCGTATCATTTGATTTATCTGTGCCTTCTGTAATCACTAGCTTGCATGGGTGTCACTTCAGTCAATATTCGCTGAAATATCCGTATATTAGATGAGACTTCAAACGACGACATCCGTCGACATAGTTTCAACATCGACAGAGTCTCAAGCATCATCTAGATCCTCCGGCTCCGCTTGCCTGGACACGTTTTGTGTCGTTCTAATGACCACATCAGTGTAAACAGATACTTCTTGCTAAACCCTTATTAACATAATACAGAGGAAAAGGAGGGTAATCAAGAAATTGTTGGTTGCTAGTTAAAGAAGATCTGGAGCCT
Source organism: Artemia sinica (assembly GCA_027921565.1). Taxonomy (NCBI): domain Eukaryota; kingdom Metazoa; phylum Arthropoda; class Branchiopoda; order Anostraca; family Artemiidae; genus Artemia; species Artemia sinica. The sequence goes on from CM051271.1 coordinate 46,305,134, forward strand.
GATGGAAGTTTCTGCAAATTCGGCCACAAATGGGACAAGCGCTGGCTTAAGTTCAGCGACGAATTGGCAGCGAAGATCGGCCATCACGGGAGGTCCTTATTTAGAAGCTTTGTTTGAATACCGTTGAGGCAGAAATGCCTGGTCCTGCTATAAGTACAAGTAAGTAAGTAATTATGCATCGCTGAATTACTTCTGTCTCTATTGGATATTTTGTGGTTAAATATGGAAGAACCCCCTACGCCCAAGAGTTAAGTAACAATAAAAAAATTAAGTTAAAACTAATCACATGATTATGTTTTATTACTTCTTTAAAAAGAAAAGTAGCAAGCAAAATTTTGATGGTGTCCAATCCATTTTTTTTTTTCTTTAAAAAATACTTTCTTTAAAAATCTTTTACAAAAATATTTATATTTTGAACGCTTCCTTGTGATAGTGTTTAATTTCTTCACCGTACTCCTACAAATAAGAAATGAATCACATTTCTTTCTTCTTTTTTTTTTTTACTCTAAGACCCCCTGGTTTTGTAGTCTATTTCATCACGAATTCATTTTCATTTCGTTCACTTTACTACCTATCTACCTTACCTCTTACTTGGTATTCCATAGCTTTCTACCTTTCTAATTCCTGACATACATAATTTTTTCTCTCCTATTACATTCTTTCTAACTTTTTCCTAAAAACAATTTCGTCTTTTTCAAACATTACCATTAATGAACTGACCATCGGTTCAATGGTGCCCGAAACAATACCATTTCTACGGAATTATATGACGTTTTTTAGGCTGGGTGGTTGGAATTAAGATGGATACTAAATGTTGCCCTTTAGGAATTTGGAAATTTCTGACAAATCATGATTTTCCAGCCAGCATACTTTGTTCGAAATAAATTTGAAACGAGATTGTGCCAGAATAGTTTGAAAACTTGTTGTAATGGGCCAAACAAAAAATTTCTGGGATCTTTGACCCCCGTGGGCTATACCATACGTAAACAATTTCTCTGAGCACACTGCTTTAATTTTTCATAACTATAAATAAAAAATAAAAAGTTTTTTAACTGCAAGTAAGGAGCAACATTAAAGCTTAAAACGAACAGAAATTATTCCGTATATAAAAGGGGCTGTCCCCTCCTAAACGCCCATTTCTTTGCGCTAAAGTTTTTTTTCTTTTGAAAAGTAGAATTGTGAGAAAGAGTTACACTTTAGCGTAAAGAGCGAGGCGTTGAGGAGGGGATAGCCCCTTTCATATACGGAATAATTTCTGTTCTTTTTAAGTTGCCAATGTCGCTCCTTTCAGTTAAAAAACCAAATTGTTTTTTTTTTTATTGAAGTTCTGAACGTTTTTTGAATTAATGCAGGTTTTGAATTTGGCTCACCGTACATGAATAATTAAAACGAAATTTGCATATTAATTTTACATTTTTTTAATTATCAATATTCTTATAATAATCTAAGCTTGATTTTTGTTCTAGTTATTTAAGAATGACTCTTGGATCTCAAAGGCTATTTAATTAGAATAATAACCTCTTTTAAAAGTAAAAAAAACTTTGTCGTAAGAGTGAGCTATGGAGGAGAGAGGCAACCCCCCTTATCTACGTAATATTTTCTGTTCGTTTAAGGTTTTAGTGTTGCTCCTTACTTTCAGTTGAAAAAACTTGTTTTTTCAACTGAAATTCTCTTCCCTCATGAAAAATTCCTCCATGGCAAGATCCGCCCATGTAGCTGAAGAAATTACATAATTAAGAGAAAACATACGAAAAAGAAAAATATATGAAAGAGAAAACAACGAAAAATGAAATTGATGATTCGAAGAAATCCCACAAAAAGAAGAAAAAATGAAAATTATAAGCCTAAATTCCAGCAGCAAAAATTACAGAGGGGTTCAGCAAACTTTTTCCAGGGAGAAATCAGATATTAAAAGAGAAAAAAAAAAGAAATCACTACGTTCAAAATGCCTTGATTGCACATTTAACTCACCGTTCAAAATTGTTATTGTTATTTATGTGTTTGTTTTTTTTTTTGGGGGGGGGGATGGGAAACCTAACCAGAATAGTCTTCCATTTTCTTCTTCTTCGTTTACTTATGATTTGAACATTAAATTACGAGATGAAATATACTAATTTGCAGACATTCTCTCTCTCTCTCTCTCGGTTATCTCATAGACCCATGAAAAGCTTTCAGTTAGATTACAAGTCTCTATTACTTTCTCTTCATATGATGAGTTTTAGTAAATCCCATGTATCTTATTGCTTGAATTGCCTGGTAACCCTTGTCCAATCTGTTATCAGTTTTCTTGCTTTATTACCGGAAAGGGGGCACATTGCCCGAAGTCAAAGTAGAAGGAAATCCGGAGCTCAGTGATTTATTAAAAGGAAGAGAGAGAGTAACTTCCAAAATCGATAGAATAATTGAGTGGAATATAATATTCTATATGGCTAAAAGCATAAATAGATTATTTTATATAGGTAGCAGCCAAATGAAAATACATTTATGGAGCTCGAAGGTTTCCTTGCACAATAATATTTCGGAACTAATTAGTTTTTTTTAAAGTTGATTCTTTTTACCGCCAAAAAGTACTCGGTATTAGAAAGGTCACGTCCGCCAGAGTCCCAAAACCCGCAAATTAGAAAGATTGATGCACGAAAAATTTAGCCCACAAAAACTACCGTGAAAGTCAACCAAGAATCCCGACCAAAACACAATTAAAAGCACGTAAAAGTTGAACCAAGCAAATTTTTTAAATAACAGAGTCAAAATCAAAAAACGAGCAGAAATTAATGAGTTGGGTTTGCTTTCTAAAAGCCAAATATAATTTGTACTTTACTGAAAAAAATTCAAATGAATTTAATGAAAACAAATGTGCAATATCAGTTTAATATACATATGCTGATATTTATTCCTTAAAATCTTAATTTGTTTTTGATTTCATAAAGCAATAAAAGTGAAAACATTTAAAAGATTTTTTTTTCAGTAAAGCACAAATTATATTCTAGTTTTTAGAAAGCATAGGGGGTTTTTGAACCCTACTAATTTCAGCTCGTTTTGAGTTTGACTCTGTTTATTTATTTTAATTCTTGTTCGTTTTGGGTTTCATTTGTTTATTGATACTGATTTGTGGTAGTTGTATGATTGGTAAATTATTTGATTCTATTTTGTTCATTCTTGGTTTAATGGAGTTCTTTACTTTTTTTGAAAAACTTATTTTGTGGAAAGTTTTTTTTAATTAATTTCTGTTCGTTTTATATTGACATATCGTAAAAAAGCTTTTTTTCTTCTTGGACGGATACTTGTTAAAGGATCAAATGTTGTACTGTTTTTTTTTTTTTAAATAAAGTTTTATTCATTTCAACAAGAAAAGGGATCTTAAGGCTCTTCCATAAAATAGTGATTATTGACAGGTCTTCAGGGATCTTCAGGCCTGGATCTTCTTCTAAAATAGGGACCTTCTTCCCTAAAATAGTGATTATTGACAGGTCTTCAGGGATCTTCAGGCCTGGATCTTAAGGTCTGGACTTTGAAATTAAAAATATTGTCATATAAAAATACTGGACTTTGACAATAATTGGGGATGTTAAGGCCTAGATCTTAAGGTACGGACTTTGACAATAAAAAAATAACAACCCAGAACATAACAATATCGTTGATGTTTGCGGTAATGATGTCGGTAACAGCGAGCATGACCATACGGAAAATTCTGGATGACGGCAACTGATATTGACGGTGATGAAGAAAATTGTGGTATTGAAGGCTATGATAATGAAGGTGGTTGGGAATTGGTAGACTGTAGGTCATACGGCTTACTGCCTCTTCAATAGAAACATAAAACTACACGCCAATGAAATCGGCTTTACCCAGTCTTAAAATAAATGTTCAAATTGGCTATTCATTCTCCGTAATTTTTAATTATGCTTGCATACGTAAGACAGAAAAAGTTGTCACTTAACACTGCCCTAAAGAACCCCCAGGAAAACTTTAAAATTTGGGTTTAATAATAAGCTCTTTAAGTTTTTCAATCACTACCCACAAGGAAAGAAGCTTCAGTAGCTAATGCCACTGAGTCACACAGACCCCATCTCGAAGTGACGATTTAAGAACATGGTTCTTCTGTACGACACTTAGGCAGGGAGTAATAATTATGTATTACTTTTAAATTTGGGCTTAATATTAAGCTCTTAAAATTTTTCAATTACGACCCACAAGGAATAAAGCTTCAGTAACTACTGCCACTGAGCCACACAGACTCCATCTCGAAATGACGATTCAAGAGAATAGGTTTTCTATAGGACCCTAAGGCAGGGGGTAAATGTATTCAGATTTGGCCTGAGTCCACTGTTAAAATATATTTTTTTATATCTTTTTTTTAAATATATTATTTATATCTGTTTTTGTAGGTTTTTAAATATTGAAGGCGACTCTCTGTTTGTACCCGATGCAGTTTTCATTCCAAATCATCTAGTTGAAGTGGCAAAATTTTATTGTTAATGTTTTTACATCCAATCGTTAAAAAAACCAGAGAGACATCTAGAGCCAATTCTCTAGAAATCTCGTGATCCCAATAATATAGTTCATTAATTTCCTGTAATTCAAACACTTGTGTTTTTATTTTCCTTATTTTACATTGCTAGCTTAAACACACAAATGATTTTTTATGCATATGTCTGGTCCATAGGCTTCTTCAAACGATACAGTCTTGATTCTTTTTCTTATTAAATAAAAAAAACAAGTTTTCTCAACTGAAAGTAAGGAGCAACATTAAAACTTAAAATGATCAGAAATTATTACGTATATGAGGGGGTTTGTCTCCTCTTCAGTATCTCGCTCTTTACGCTAAAATTTGAATTTTGTTCCAATTCTTGAGAATGACCCCTGACCCCTGAAGGCTGTTTAATTATAATAAATTATTATTTTGAAAGTACTAAAAAACTTTAGCAAAAAGAGCGAGGTATTGACGAGGGGGCGAACCCCCTCACACACTTAATAATTTCTGTTCGTTGCAAGTTTTAATGTTGCTCCTTACTTTCAGTTGAAAAAACGTGTTTTTTTAATTTAATTTTCATCTTTTTTTTTAAATAATGCTGGGAAATCTGGCAGCCCCTTCATGGAAAACTTCTCTTCCCCCACGAAAAATCCCTCCATGGAAAGATCCTACAAATTAGAATAAATTTAGCCGTTTAAATAGAATAAATTATTCTTTTGATAGTACTAAAAAAACTTTAGCATAAAGATCGAGGCATTGACGAGGAGGCGAACCCCCTCATACACGTAATAATTTCTGTTCGTTGTAAGTTTTAATGTTTCTCCTTACTTTCAGTTGAAAAAAAACTTATGTTTTTTTTTGTTTAATTTCTGATTGTTTTTAAAATAATGCTGGGAAATTCGGTGCCCCCTTCAAGGAAAAATTATCTTTCCCCATGAAAAATTACTCCATGGAAAGATCCTACCACGTTACACCCTCTCCAACCTACCCCCACCAGAAAAAAAACCCCTTAAAACGTCTGTATACTTCCCAATTATCAATACTATATGTAGACAATTGGCAAAGTTCGTAACTTGTAGCCCTTCCCCGAGGACTGTGTAGGATTAAGTCATCTTCAAAGGCAGTTTCTTAGATTATTCGACTTTTGTTAAACAAAATAGTGATCTCAAAATTTTAATCGGGTGACTTTGGGTAAAATGAGCGTGGAGGGGGCCTAGTTGCCCTCCGATTTTTTGGGCCCTTATAAAGGGCACTAAAACTTTCTATTTCCGTTCGAATGAGCCCTCTTGGACCTATATCCCTAGGACCACTGTGTTGATACGATCATCCCCCCCCCCCCAAAAAAAGAAATAAACACGTATCCGAGATCTTTCTTCTGGCAAAAAAATACAAAAATTCCTCATTTTGACGATAGGAGCTTAAAACCTCTACAGTAGTGTTTTTTGATACACTAAATCTGATGGTGTGACTTCCATTAAGATTCTATAATTTTTAGGGGTCGTTTCCCCTTTTTTTTCAAAAATAAGGTGCATTTTCTCAGGCTCTTAATTTTTGATGGGCAAGACTAAATTTGATGAAACTTATATATTTGAAATCAGCGTAAGATGGGGAATGACTCAAAAAATGAAAAAAAAGATTATTTGATGTATAAGTTACCTAGGCTTAATTTAAGCCTGGACAAAGAAGGTATAATTTCACTTAGACCCCTCACCGCTTCTTATGAATTAAAAATCGAAAAACCTAAGGAACCAAAAACTGTTTGAGTAGTAAAGTCTTCTGGATTGGTTTATTTAGGAGAAGAAGTATGTCAAAGTAATAAAATAGGGACAAAGACAACAAGGTATCAGAAGATAACCTAGCCTAAAAAATACCCACCCAAAAAGCTTTTTTTAAAGATATCCTATCTCGCAAGAACTAGAACTCGTGATTATCCAAAATTCTTCGAACTTAGATATCTAGCTGACATTTGGTGTGAATTGTACAGGGTAATGGAGCTAGGACTCTTTAATTTTGGTTTAATTTTCATTTTCCTTGTTTTTTCTTGTAGTATTCCAATATTTTTCTTATTGTATTCATATTCCAATATATTCTGAAATTTTATTTTTATTCTAGTTTTTGTTTGCTGACGACAGATATTAGTTATCTGTACAGCCCCAGTGCCCAACTAGTTGGGCATACAGCCCCAGTGCCCAACTAGTCTCCTTACGCAATTTACTGTTTTTTGAAAAATCCCTTATTATACTACCTTTTTTCTTGCTTGTATAATAAAGAATGAGTGTTGTTTTATTGTTATCAAGGTGACATTATTTTTTTTTTCCAGTCAGAACCTCAAGGCCGATTCCAGCCTGTAATCTATTTTAATTCCAGGATCATCAGTGTCTGACTAATGTATAAAAGGTGATATTTTGAGGATGAGGATCCTTGGAATATGTTCGTTTATAGACGTATTGTTCGTACCACCTAAGTTCTCAGTATTTTCCGCATTTTATTATCATTTATTTTTTTAAGATAATTGCCCCTTTTGGGTGCTTATTCTTAGCTATGCCAACACCACCTCACCAGGACCCCCCCCCGAAGAAAATTCCAGCTCAAACTCTAAGTTCCCCGCAATCTGTACCAGACTTTAATTGGAAATACTTTCTTGTTTCTGGAAGCGGAAATAACGTCTCTGTTTCAATGTCGAGCATTGAAATAAGACATAAAGTATTACATAAATGGACAACAGGAATTGTTTTCACATTTACGAATAACGCACAAAAACAAGTAAATTACATAAAAAAAAAAAACCGAAAGCTATGTAGATTTTCGAAAATAATTGAAATTTTGAGGGATGGGTAACTCCTCTGACCTTTCAACCTTCCTGTGTATGTCTTGCGATCTTTTAAGCCTTTTTGTTCCTTCCACTATAATTCCTCGGATTTCCCACCCAGCATCACCATTGTTTTGCTCAACTCCAACTCGGATCCTGTTAACAATAAATTAAATTCTTGTCTTATTCGTAGGTCATGATGTCATTATGAATGTCATCAGTATTTTCACCGCCTTAATTTGTGACATACTAGCAACCTTAACTGGTTTAAAAAAAAAAAAAAATCTGGACTTCTGTAATGTCCTATGGACAAGCCGTTGCTTTTACCATCGAAAGACTAGAATTTTCACACTAAGCAGCTTTTAACATATGAACTGTTTACTTCACCCAAAAGTATATGACTTCGCAAGGTACAGGCTTGGAGTTTTGAGAACAATTGAAGCGGTATAAAACCCGTGAATACGCAAAACATTGTACGATAAATTGTGATGCCACTTGTGCTGAGCGTAATATCGCACCTCTTGTAGTAGGCAAGTGGCTTTTTTGAGCAGTCATCACTAATCACCTGGACACTAACGTTGCATGACCTCTTCATCAGCATGTATCTCATGACCGCAGACAAGTATTTAATATGGATGTCCATCAGGCCTATTTTGTAGATAATTATGAAGACCTAAATCCTTTTTAATAAACAGTGATAAATTTTTACAAAAAATACTAGATATTTTGGTCACATATACAGTGACCATCATCAGCAGTAATACTAACTATTATTCATCATCACTATTAATACGTCTTCAGAGTATTACTACTGATGACGGTCACTGCATACGCGACCGAAATATCTATTATTTTTGTGAAATTTATCACTGTCTATTAAAAGGATTTATCCCTATTTGTATTTTTATTTAAGGCCTATTCTGCAAAGCTAAAGAATATGATGGGTATTAAATGGGCTTTGAAGCTATTTGGCATAATGGCTATGCATGTTGAAAGACAGTTCTACCATGTTGGGACTTAAGTATTCTACCGATCAGTTCATGTTATTGATCCATACATATCATACAATCATAGGGTTAAAAACTCATAAGTAATCACAAGAAAAATTCTGATTTTTCTGATTTCTGATTGGACATATTCTTCTTGTTTTATTTTTTTTTGTAATCAACTGGTCCAAATCAGCTTGCTTTTAACAGGCAACATTCATTAAAGAATTTTAGAGTAAAATGAAGGCAAATGTATTTGTGTATCTGTGTTAAATACCTCACTCTTTCTATCAAGTATCAAGGAATCAAATATGCTTCGTCCATCCCCTTTTTCCATTACTGACCTTCTAAAGTCACACTAGAGTTCTACGAGGTTGGCATATGCTCCCTTGTTTGCTACTATGTCGCGCACATTCGATACATCTTCATTTTTTTATATTTAAAAGCCTTACAAACAAGGCCCCTTACCTTAGACTTTAGACCCGCCTATTCCACCAGAGGCACCCAGGGCATCCACGGGACTTTGCCAATCTTTTCTGAATTAAATAAAAAAACAAGTTTTTTTAACTGAAAGTAAGGAGCGACATTAAAACTTAAAACGAACAGAAATTATTCCGTGTATGTAAGGGGCTGTCCCCTCCTCAGTGCCTCGCTTTTTACGCTAAAGTTTTTTTATTGTTTTAAAAAAATAGAGTTATGAGAACGTCAAACTTTAGCGTAAAGAGCGTGGCACTGAGGAGGGGACAGCCCCTTTCATACACGGAATAATTTCTGTTCGTTTTAAGTTTTAATGTCGCTCCTTACTTTCAGTTAAAAGAAACTTGTTTTTTTTATTTAATTTTTGAAAGCTTTTGAATTAATGTAGTTTTTGATTTTGACTCACCGTAAATGAATAATAAAACAAAATTTGCATATTAATTTTGCTTTTATTTGGTTAAATGGCTTTCTCGAAACTTGTTTGAATTTTATTTACGAACGTTTTTATTAGTAATAAATATACGTACCTTACGAATTAACTTACGTATCGAACTTCTATACTCGTACATTTTTAATACGTATATTAGGGAGTTTGCCCCCTAGTCAATACCTTGCTCTTTAAGCTAAAGTTCGAATTTTGTTCCAATTCTTTAAAAATGACCCCTTAATCACAAAGGCCGTTAATTAGAATAAATAGCTCCTATGAAAGTACTAAAAAATGTTTGGCTTAAAGAGCGAGGTATGGACTAGAAGGTGAACCCATTTATATAGCTAATATTTTCTGTTTGTTTTAAGTTTTGATGTTGCTCCTTACTTTCTGTTGAAAAACTTTTTTTTTATATTTAATTTCTGATTCTCTTTTTTAATAATGCTGGGGAGTCCGGCGCCCCCTTTTATAGGAATGTCCCTTCCCCCATGAAAACTTCCTTCATGGAAAGATCCTCCCACATAACCCCCGACCCACCCCACCCCCCACTACCAGAAAAAATTCCCCTTGAAAACGTCTGTATACTTCCCAATAACCAATGCTATATGTTAACATTGGGTAAAGTTCATAGCTTTCAGCCCTCCCCCGGGGGCTTCGGGGGATTAAGTCATCCTAAAAGGCATAGTTATCGCATTTTCGACCATACTAAACAAAATGGCTATCTCAAAATTTTGATTGGGTGACTTTGGGAAAAAATGAGCGTGGGAGTGGGTCAAGTTGCCCTCCATTTTTTTTGTCACTTAAAAAGGGAACTGGGACTTTTAATTTACGTTCCAATGAGCCCTCCTACGATATTCTAGGACCGCTGGGTCAATACGATTACCCATGGGAAAAAGAAAAAAAAAACAAATAAACACTCATTCGTGATCTTTTTTCTGGCAAAAAATGGAAAATTCCACATTTTTGTAGATAGGAGCTTGAAACCTCTACAGTAGGGTTCTCTGATACGCTGAATATGATGGTGTGATTTTCATTAAGGTTCTATAACTTTTAGGGGTCTTTTCCCCTTTTTTTTCGAAAATAAGCCAAATTTTCTCAGGCGCTTAACTTTTGATGGGTAAGATTAAAGATGAAACTTCTTTTGATGTATCTATTGGTATCAAAATTCCGTTTCTTAGACTTTCGGTTACCATTGAGCCGGATCGCTCCTTACTTACAGTTCGTTACCACGAACTGTTTGGTTGAGCAGCTGCGTATATGTCTCCCAATCGGGTTGAAGAGAAGCGTGGATACTCTGGAGATCAGACTGGTATGTTCGCCGCAAAGTGTTCCGAGTTCTTCCCCGTCTCAACTTCCGTTTTGGTGCCAATCTCAAGTGGCTTTTGGGATGTCAAGCTACAAGCAAATATCAATGTATTCCATGTCTTGATTCTACTGGTACATAGGATTTGGCTGGTCTTCTTTCAGCAGGCTTTAAGGGCTTGAGGCTAAGGTAATTTGTTGGTATATTCCATGTGTGGCTATCCTACCCTTGTGCTGCCAGTGTGTCATTTAAAGCGTGGATTTGGTTTTGGTATTTGTAAGTATGTGCCTCCTCTCTCCTTCTTGAAGTCACTATTGAAGGAGAGAAGGCGCCCAGCAGTACGGTTCTCTTGGACGGCTTCGTTTTTCTGAGGCCAGCAAGTCGTTATTTTTGTCCACAACTTTGCAATGAACTCCAGAAAATGTCAATTTGGGGAAAATACTAAATACAGACAGGCTTTTAGCACTGTGATGGGTGACAATCAGTTTTGGAGCCAGCCCCCCTCCCTTCTTGGGTGGTATACTTAACAGCTATCAATGGTTTAATGCTCTTGTTACAAACATTATTAGATTAGAGAATAGCACAAATAGACATTTGTAAGATTCTCACATCAAAGAAGAACGCTGCTGAAGTCATTTGGAAGCATGATTCATTCGTCCCATTCCCAAAGGCGCTTTTTGCAAACTAACAAAGTTTCAAAACTCATTTCTAGATCCTTTGTTCGGAAGAGGGGCACTACGATCTTTCAGTCTATTATCCTTTAATAAGATACAAGGGGAACTGTCACTGTCTAGAATAATCTCTAATAAACACATAGTGGTCTCGAATTTTTGGGAAAAGTTTCATATATAAGCTCTATTTAAATGACAGGAAATGACAGGGCTAATTGTTTTCTTTTCTCTTGAGGCTTTACATTTTCTTGTCTTTCTAGCAAAGTTTTAAATTATAATTGAAAAAGCTTGTAAATTTTTTGTTGAACTTTTTTTAAGGGGAGAATGATGTGCACCAAGTAGTATATAGCACCAAGTAGTAAATATGGTGTTTTTGTTTACGTTATCATTATTACTATTAATTCTCCCGCGTGAACGTTTCTACTCTCAACCTGCTTGAAAAATATTCATTCAACTTCTTACTGAACTTAACGACAATTCAGTTGCTTATCAAATTTCTCAATAAAACTCACTTTAATTTTTCAGCTTTTGAATTTTACCAAGAACCTAAGAAAAAGAAAATTCTGGATAAATTATTTCACTTATTTCTTTTCACATTTAAGCCGAAGCTACACCTTGTTCTGGTTTATTGGCCTAGTTAATTAAAAGAACAATTTTCTTAATTCCTCAATAAGGCCCCATTAGTAAGTTAAGAAACGTTTAAATTATATGGATATTGGTACTACTACCTGGATATATTTAAGAATATGCTAGCAGGATATGTTGCTTTAGTTTTTAACCCCATGACGGAGATCATGGGGTTAAAGTTCGATTCTAACGGGATTTTTCATTGTCTTGAACGGGCCATATGTATGTTTTTTGGAAGTTGGAAGCGCGGTGAGTAATTTTACCCACCAGTTCTTAGAGATAGTGATAGAGATTAGAGATAGTGTGATAGAGATAGTGTAAGAGATAGTGATAGAGATAGTGTTAGAGATAGAGTGATTAGAGATAGAGATAGAGATAGAGATAGTGATTAAGAATATAAGAGAACAAAATATTTTGCCAGCCTTCACGTTCAAAAGAGGGATTAGAGGAAAATGCATTTTAGGTGAACTAGCTTTATTTCATGGCATAAAATAAATAAAATAGGAAGCAAATTTATTGGCGTATTTATTTTATTGGCACATTGGGCAAATTTATCAAAAATTTATTAGCAAGTAACTTTTCGTTGTAAATGTATGGAAACAATAAAAGGGTGAATTTCATAATTCAAGGTGTCAGTAGGGGTCATATTTTAAAAACCCAGCTTCTTGGGCTTTTCGGATTTCCCAAAAACCAGTTTCTTCTTCTTCAAGACTTTTGTTTTAACAGCCTGCTTTTTCCTTCCAGAGAAGAAGAGCTAATGTTTTATTTTATAAGAGATAGCTGAGAATATCTTATGCTTAAGGTTTCACAAGATAATTTTTCCTTACATCAGATGAAATTGAAAAGGTACATTTAATATTGCATAGCATCGTGCCGTAAATGGCAAAGAAAGCAGATCAAAAAGAATTTTAGAAAGTAAAATTTCAAACTTATGGTTCAACTATTTTAATCTCTTTTTTTTCCACTGGAGAGACTCCAAAAGAATTTCGTCACTCAATATTCTTAATACTGTATACGAGAGGGCGGATTTAGGACATTAAATCATTCACTAAAGGGAATGATGAGCAAAGAGCATGACAACTGAAGCTAAAAAAACATCAACTAAATGCACATAAGGAAACTCTGCTTTGAGTACTTTTTCAATTATTTGAAATTCCGGTTTAAAGTTGTCAATCAAAATCTTTAACATAAAATTATTTCGTACAATTCAAGAAAAACAACACTAGCAAAATTGATACAATCCTGGTAAAAATTACATCATCAAATTAAATATGTCTGGTAGTCTCAAAGGGGAGACACAAAAGCCAATATCTTCAAATAATATTCTTTCTGTAAAAGACTATTAGGATAAGTGTTCCATTTTTTTCATTTGTTTTTTGTGAAAGATGATTGTTTTGAAACGGGGGTTATAAAATTAGAGTTAACTGAAGAGGTGTAAGTGCATTAATATAAAACCAATTATATTAATATTAATTAATATAATATAATTATATTAATAAGATAAACATGTGATAAGGAAAAATTTCTGTGATTCCTTATCACAGAAATTAAATAAAAACAAGTGTTCCACACGCTGTGAAAGTAAACAGTAACGTTAAAATTCAAAATGTGCAGAAAGTAAATAAAAAATGGTCTTCTACTTCGAAGAAAAAAAGTAACATTAAAATTTAACATATACATGATATTGTGAATGTCCGAAATCTGGTTAATGTCGACATTCACCGGTGAATGTCAAAATTTCCTTTTTCTCTTCTTGAATTCAAATAGCGAACCAACTTTTTCAGGGTTATGCAAGCTTTGATGGTAAATGTTAGAGTTAAGTTAGGCTAAGTTGGGTTAGGTTAAACTAGGTTATAAATCTCAGTAATGGGTTAAAAAACCTAACCTGTCACCATCAAGCCTTGCATAAAACTGAAAAAGCTGGCTGACAACGCTGACTAAATCCAAGGACTAAATTCAACGCTGACTAAATCCAAGGAGAAAAAAGTTTTTCGGACATTCACCAATTTTGGACATTCCCGGTAATATTCATAATAAAACATTTTAGTATTATCCCCCTTTTTGCAATTGCCTCTTTAGAACCAGAATATTGAATAAAATGAGAATATATATAATATTAACAGTTTAAGGTTGATTGATGAACTGTTCATTTTTCTTTGTTGATTCCCTTCATGACGAAATTCATGCGCCTATCAGTGCCTTCAATATTATATGTATTTATAATAAAGTAATCGCGCATCATCTTGCCGAATTGCTGTGAATACATCTCAAAATCTCTTTTTTTCAAGACTGTAGTTTGTGCAGAAATAATTGTGTCAGCATGAAGTTATGCAATTTGTGGTTTATTTTCCAAAGAAAAGAGAATGAGGAATAGTTGCAATCGTGATATTTTTGGAAAAAGTCAGGCCATCACCTCCTCTCAGTTCATTTGTGCTTTCAAGGCATGCGTATCATATAGGCTAGATCTACGAGGTTGTTAAAATAGATTAAGACCTTTCAATGGAAAGGATTCTTCTATAACAAAGGGAAACTGCATACATATATACAAGCCGATTTATGTTCTTACAGCCAGCTTCCTTTTTTGAAACGTAAGATCTCTATTATCATTAATTCTACGAGAAATAGCCTATTCATAACCTTATAATTTTCACAGGTTAGAGTTTTACTACCTTTAATGCTATTAACAACACATCATGGCACTGAGCCACCAGTGGTGGTTCTGGCCTCTTTTGTGTCCGGGGCAAAATTTTGATTAGCCCCTCCTGTCTCCCACAAAATTTTCAGGCCAAGTTTTAACAAAAATTCATTTGTTAACAACATGATTTTCAATTTTTTTTGTTAACTAATTATTTATCATTAACTATTTTTTAACTATAAGTATTTAAATTATTTAATTTTAATTAACTATTTTAATTTAATTATTTAATTATTATTATTCAATGATTTTGTTTTTATGTTTTTTATTTTATTATTTAACTAATAATTTATTAATTGTTTTCATTTATCAACTGGGCCCTCTATTTTATTTTAATAAAAAAAAATTAATTTTTCCAAGTTTCTTTCAAAGTTTAATATTCTTCCAATTTAAACATTGTTCATCCAACGTTCGCAGATCTATATTTTTTTTTTCACTAGAAGTAAATTTCTTTTTGCATTTATTGTCCCAGAAACCACTGATTCTTACAGGTTTTTTTTCTATATACTGTCAGTCAAAAAAGTACCTAGCTTAGATAATTACTGCTACCACTACAATTACTAATACTACTACCACTACTATCACTACTACTACTACTAATGCTACTAATATTACTGATACTACTACTGCCACTACTACTACTACTGCTACTACTACTAGCCTACTGCTACAACAACAACTACTACTACTAATACTACTACTACTGCTACTACTACTACCAATAACTCGCTGCAGCACTAAGCCGTCTCAACCCAACACCGATACGACAGCACTTCTTTTTCATGTCAACTTATTCAAAGCTTCACTCTTTACCCGCCCCATGAACTTCCAATTTCCTTTCAAATCCGACTTTTGATCCCTTCCCACGCCATTTGGACTTTGGCCAAATGGGTTTTTTTGTTCGGAGCCAGATGTATGGCCAAAAAGCACAATCTTTGGCGATCTGTCATCCTTCATCTTTAAAACGGGGACTAGTTATATTAATTTTCTTTAGTTTTAGTCCAAGAAAGTGAGTATTGAACCGCACTTTTGGACAGTGCATTACTGGATAACGGTAAGACAAGCAGTAACTTTCGAAGCACCCAGGTCTGACAACCATATTTGACCACTGTCCTTACCGTGCCTTCCAACTTTATAAGCTAAGTTCGTCAGCTTATCTTCCAATTCTTCCAAACTTTTTCAACTACTAGAAAACACTTTGCACATTGGCTAGTCTGTTTTTTCATGTATTTACTTAATGTACCATCCTTACTAATAATGTTACCCAGGTAAATGAAGCTATCAACCTGACCTTTGTTTTTCACTACCCAGCTGTTCGGAAAAGCAACGTCTAGATTGCTTAATCCCATAATCAGAATGTTTAGCACCCGACTGGGACAACTTAACGGAGTTTTTTCTTGTGTGATATAGAATATTTGTATAATTAAAATACAAACTGACCACGAGCGCTGAACGTCTACTACTACTGCTAATAACGACTCACCGCAGTGCCAAGCCACCTTAGGCCAACAAAACTATCCACGCTCCTCCTCCATCTTAATCTATTCAAAGCCTCCCTTTTTACACCCACCCACGAAGTTCCCATTTCCTTTAAATCTTTCTTTATGACGTCCTCCCACCACAGACGAGGACGACCTGCTTTCCGTTTACCCCTGGACGGTTTGGCCGAACAGAACTATATATGGCAAGCTGTCATCCTTCATCCGTACAACGTGATCTAGCCACCTCAACCTTTTTTTCATTATAGCCCTAGAGAGTGGTATTGAACCACATTTTTTGTACAGCCTATTGTTTGAAATACGGTCAGTCAGCCGGGTACCCAGAAAAATCCTTAGGCAATTTATCTTAAAAACATCTAGCAAATCTTTATCCGCTTTTCGGAGCACCCATTCTTCAGAGCCATATTTGACCACTGTCATCACTGTAGCTTCTAATATTCTAATCTTGGTTTGCAGACTTATCTTCCTATTTTTCCAAAGTTTCTTTTAACTGTGAAACAACGCCCTGAGCCTTGGCTATTCTATTTTTAACATATTCACTGATCCCCACCATCTTTACTAATAATACTACCAAGGTAAGTGAAGCTGCCCACCTGATCAATCTTTTCTTTACCCAACATCACCTTTTCATCTTCACTTATTCCTAACCTTAGTGACTTAGTCTTCTTAACATTAATTTTCAAACCTATTCTAGCACCCTGAACTTGCAAAACCTGTAAAAGCTCATTTATTTTGCTCACACTTTCATCTAGGATACTTAAATCGCTTAAGCGCTTTAAGTGCTGCACATCACAGTATAAATATATATAAATAGTAGCGAAAAGTCCTAACTCTCCATTAAATATCTTTTAGACACATCAATCGCAAACCTCTCTTAATGAATCCGCCTTTCCTGAACGATCAATGACAATTTTTTAGCGCATTGCAATGGAATTATGGGAGATCTATTGCTATGACGTATTGGTAACTTCCCATTCCGCGCACTCTGATCTGTGCCATTTTTGAACAAACTTCTCGCTACTGTTTATATATATTTATGCTGTACTGCACATTCAGAGTAATTATATACAGAGGGTAAAGACTCAGAGCCAAAGTGGTGCGTTAACATGTTTTACGCCCTTGTATATATAAGAGGTTTATATTTAATTCCACATTTTGTTACTTTTTCTTGCTTTGAGCTGCTTCATCATTCCCTTCATCTCATATGTGATGCATAGAAGTTGTTTAGAAAATAAAATGGAAAATATTTGCAAAGTTGATATTAAAAATTTGGGAAACTTTGTGAGTGTGGGGATGAGACAAAGGGAGGGTTTTTCTATCGTAGTATTATTTCCAAAAGTGTTTGAACTTATTATGTTTTATGTGTTTGTTGTATTTGTAATATTCATAGCCCATGGGGCTTTTTTGTGAAAAATATATCTTTGTTTATGGATCACCTTCTTTTGCTGATTTTAAGCTCCTTTGGTGGTGAATGGAACTCGTCTGGAAGGATGCACACTTTGCTTGCTGATCACCTGCCACTGAATATAGGGCCTAAGCCCCCAATTAATCGATCCAACCAGGGCTGTTCCAACCTCATGGGTGTGGGTGGAGTCCATCCCAGGGCTTGTTAATCGGAAACCAGGCCTAGGGACGGTTGGGCTTGCGACCCTCCTCCTGATAATAATTACAACGAAAAGAAATGTTACTCAAGACTCGGATCTTATTGGTTTGAAATCATAACGACCTCGACAAGCCCAGGACATCCTTCGAACCTTGCTGACTAAGGTAGGCTGAGAAAAGCCACTTGGAATATTTTGCCCATGAATAACACGGGATCCAAAGATCTTCTTGAGCTTGAGATGTTCAGATGTGGAATTGACATACTTGGAATGACAGAAACATACCTGATGGGACAGGCGACGAAGAAATCGCCAGTACAGGTCACAGGATGATTTGGTCAGGCCAAGCTTTCAGTAGAAGTAGTGGTATAGGCCTGCTCCTAAACAAGAAGGTGAAGAATTGCTTCATATCCCACAGCCCAATATCGGATAGACTACTCACTGCTCGCTTCAACTGCATGGGAATATGTAGAATATTGTTTGTTATACACCAAAGAATGTTTCACCAGTGGACGAAAAAGACAAGTTCTACTCAGCTCTGACACCTGCTCTATGTCGGATTTCCCCTCACGATGTTTTGGCCGTGGTGGGCGATTTCAATGCAAATGTATCTAACCCCAGCAGAGTTTAAATCTGTAGCTGGACCGGTTATCCTGACTCTTTGAATAGAAATGGGACCTGACTCCTCCAGCGGTGCGATATGCATGAACTGGTCATTTCCAACACCCTTTTTCACAGAAAGAAATCTATAAGCCAACATGTTATATAAATGACAGGCGAACATGGAAGATAATTGACTCTATCATAGTCAACCAAAGATGGTGCTCATCAGTTACGAATTGTAGAACATATCGTTCGCTCTGATAGGGAATACTGACCATAGATTAGTTACCTTGAAATTTCGACTGCGTCTTAAAGCCCAGCCTTCAGATCGACGCAAGCCAAAGTTGGACACTCAGAGACTAAAAATTGAGGCATTCCGCCAAAAGTACTCAGTGGAGATTCAGAATAGGTTGAATGCCTGAATACCATTGTTGACTCGGACACGGTCTGGCAGACATATAAAAACGGTGTACTAGAGGTTGCTACTAATGCCGTCAGTCGTAAGATGTATTCAAAGAAGCCCTGACTATTGCAAGAGACACTGCAAATCATTAATAGCACTGGAAAGCGCAGCTAGCCGGGGATATGCCCTCCTACAGACGGCTAAACGGGATCAGAAATAAAGTTATTCATCGTGATACACAACAGTATGTTGATGAAAAAAAACTGAAGAGCTAGAAGATTTGGCACGAAAAGGTGACGTTGTGTCGCTTTTCAAAAGACTTAAGCAACGAGAAACCACCAAAGATAGGTGCAGTTAAATCTATCTCTGGTGAAATGGTAGAAGATGAAAACGTGCAACTCGATCGATGGAAGGAGCATTTCACAAAGCTACTAAACTACTACTACTACTATTAACAACTCATCGCAGCACCAAGCCGCCTGAGGCCAACTCAGCCACGCACGCTCCTTCTCCATCCCAATCTATTCAAGCCTCCCTTTTTACTCCCTCCCACGAAGTTCCCATTTCCTTTAAAACTTTCTTTATGACATCCTCCCATCCCAGACGAGGACGACCTGCTTTCCGTTTAACCCTTGACGGTTGGCCGAAAAGAGCAATCTTCGGTAATCTGTCATCCTTTATCCGCACAACTTGCTTTAGCCACCTCAACCTTTCGTTCATTATAGTCCTAGAGAGCGGTATTGAACCACATTTTTCGTATAGCCTATTGTTTGAAATACGGTCAGTCAGCCGGGTATCCAGAACAATCCTGAAGCAATTTCTCTGCAAAACATCTAGCAAATCTTCATCCGCTTTTTAGAGCGCCAGGGCTTCAGAGCCAAATTTGACCACTGTCATCTCTGTAGCTTCTAATATTCTAATCTTGGTTTAAAGGCTTATCCTCCTATTCTTCCAAGATTTTTTTTTAACTGTGAAAAAACACACCCTGAGCCCTAGCTATTCTACTTTTAAGATCTTCACTGCTCTCACCATCTTTACTAATAATACTACCAAGGTAAGTAAAGCTGCCCACCTGATCAATGTTTTCATTACCCGACGTCACCTTTTCATCTTCACTTATTCCTAGCCTTAATGACTTAGTCTTCTTAACATGAATTTTCAAACCTATTCTAGCACCCTGAACTCGCAAAACCTCTAAAAGTTCATTCATTTTGCTCATATTTTCATCTTGGATGCTTAAATCGTCAGCATAATCTAAGTCCCGGAGACTTTTACCTCCCCATTTGAGTCCGTGGTCTCCCATTGCCTTTCCTGTGCTCTTAAGACAAAGTCGATCAGAATAATCCATATAAAGCGGGATAGTAGAACTCTACTAACAACTCACCGCAGCACCAAGCCGCCTGAGGCCAACACAGCCAGGCACGCTCCTTCTCCATCCAAAATCTATTCAAAGTATCCCTTTTTACACCCTCCCAAGAAGTTCCCAATTCCTTTAAATCTTTCTTTGTGACGTCCTCCCACCCCAGATGAGAACGAACTGCTTTCACTTTAGCCCTAGACGGTTGCCCGAAAAGAACAATTTTCGGCAATCTGTCATCCTTCATCCGCACAACGTGCCCTAGCCACCTCAACCTTTATTTCATAATAGCCGTAGAGGGCGATATTGAACCACATTTTTCGTACAGCCTATTGTTCTAAATACGGTCAGTCAGCCGGGTACCCAGAAAAATCCTTAAGCAATTGTAATATTGCCCTACTTATCGGGCTAAAATTCCGTAGCGTGTTATAACTGAGGCGTTGGTGAGTATCGGTACTCAAAATCCATTGACAACTGATATGTATTATAAAAGAGAATAAAAGGAAAAATGTTCTATTTCTAATTATTCTGAATTCATCCAATACCTCTTCTAGGTCAGCTGTTGTTTAATATTGTGTGGGTCTGTTGCTCAATCCATGAATGTTTACCGAAAAAGGATTAATTTAGTTCTAGGCTATCAATGATTCTAATTGCAAGTGTTACTCTTGAATAATTAGACAAGACTTGGGTACCAAGGTAATTAAAGTTCTTTGCTTCAAATTTATTGTTTCTCGTAAACTAGGAATAACCCTTTGATTAGGTACCAATTTATTTGTTTACACTAAAACAAGGTCTTATGTGTATATCTTGAAAAAAAAGACTAACGCTCTTTGGAACTTTGGTAAACTTAAACTTTACCAGGGAAAATTGAATCTGTCTGGACTCAAAGAGATTGAAGTTATTAATCTGATAATATAATTCCCCTTTCTTCCCTGACCTATCTGTAAAACATCGAGGTCGCCTTTTATATAAATAGCTGGCACGGGTTAACAAAATGCAAGAGTGGCTAAAAAGAGGAATGGGGTCCCCCTTCATATAAACGTCATCTTGTTATTGTCCGATAGTTCCAATCTTCTTTTATGTAAGATTTTAATAAATGCCAGGCAAGTTCCAAGGGTCACTAAGCTTGGAGGGGGGGGAAGCACAAAGCTCTCTTAATCTATTCTTCTTGATTAAGGGTTTTTTCTTTTCTTTAAACCTTAGGTTATTCACAAATTTCAGTTTCTGGGACAAAACTAAATTTTTCCTATTTTAATCCTTAAATTGTTGTACTTTGTCTAGAGGACCCAAGCCTTGGTTAATTAATATACTCTAACCGAATTACAAACCCGAATCACCAGATATAAAATTTTAAAGTCCTTAACTATTTACGCGCATATTTTCCTGCTTCTAATCGGTTTTAATTAGATTGCTCATTCTTTAATAACATATCTGTCGACAACCCTCAAAAGGAGATTTCGCCATGACTTCAATTTCAGTTTAAATATCTCAAATGTAAGTATTAAATCTATTAACTCAACTCGGCATAAGACCTGAGTTTAGCCCAGGTGACAAAAATCTCTTTGAAGCTTATTATTATCTTATTTCAGTGGTTCTCAAAGGAAATTTATATAGTCTAGTAGTAGCTTTTTATCCTAGTTACAAAGAACTTCACTTACTCATGTGTTTAGCTTCCGAGGCAGAACTACTTCTATTTGTCTCTGATCCGTAAGTTATATTCAACTTGGCACTTGATTCGCATAGTGACCTTTCCCCCCGTTATTTTAGCCAATCACCAACCTTTTTGTTAATAAGTAGTTTTTCCAGTATTTTGAGGCCTTGTATTCCTCTTTGTTTTACACCAAACTGTTCTTGATTAGGTTTTCAAATATTTATCAGGAGTTGAAAAGTCGTTCGATACTTGAACAATGAGATGTCACTACAAGATTTATAACTAGTTACGCAAAACGAAATTATTTTCAAATTCAGGCTAATTTGAAATTGTCTCTTTATTTTTGATCTATTAGAGCAAGGATATACCAAGTTCTACTGAAATTGAGTTACCAAATGTACATAAAATTAGTGCCTCCTTACACAATTTCTCTGGAAAACATGTAGCATATCTTGATCGGCTTTTTGGAGCGCCCATGCTTCAGAGCCATATTTGACCACTGTCATCACTGTAGCTTCTAATATTCTAATCTTGGTTTTCAGACTTATCTTATTATTATTCCAAAACTTTTTTTTAACTGTGAAAAAACACCCTGAGCCTTGGCTATTCTACTTTTAATATGATAACTGCCTCAACCATCTTTACTGATAATACTACCAAGGTAAGTGAAGCTGCCCGCCTGATTAATCTTTTTATTACCCAGTGTCACCTTTTCATCTTCACTTATTCCTAGCCTTAGTGACTTAGTCTTCTTAACATTAATTTTCAAACCTATTCTAGTATCCTGAACTCGCAAAACCTCTAAAAGTTCATTTATTTTGCTGACACTTTTATCTTGGATGCTTAAATCGTCAGCAAAATCCAAGTCCAGGAGACTTTTTCCTCTCCATTTGATTCCGTGGTCTCCTATTGCCTTTCCTGTGCTCCTTAAAACAAAGTCCATCAAAATAATCCATACAAAGGGGGATAGAACACAACCCTGCTTAACTCCTGATTTAATGCATAACCAGCTGTTAACCTCATTTCCTACTTTAACTGCAGCAGTGTTATTTTCGCACATAGCACTAATCACTTTAATGTATTTGTCTGGTATACCAAACAAGGATAAATCCTTTACTAAAGCTCTTCTATCAACAGAATCGAACGCTTGCTCATAATCTATAAAACTGAGGACCAAATGTGTTTAACAACTTAGGCACTTCTCAATTATTAACCTAAGAGTGAAAATTTGGTCGACACATCCTCTACCTTTCCTAAAACAGCGCTGTTCTTCTCTTAAAACTTTATTTACGGCATCTCTCAGTCTAAAAACTATCATATTACTAAATAATTTACTACCTACAGAGACCAGACTAATGCCTCGATAATTACCACACTCACTTTTATCACCTTTCTTATAAAGTGGCTTAATTAATGTTTTCCTAAACTATGTAGGTACTTCTCCTTTTTCAAAAATCATATTCATAATCTTCAGTAACTTATTTCTTACCTCAGAGCCACCATATTTAAGAAATTCATTTACCACCCTATTAGCACCTGGAGCCTTATTATTTTTAATCATTTTAGTACTGTCGCTAATTCTTCCTTACAAAACAAACCTTCCGTCACATCCAAGGTATCACAAACTTCTTCATTTTCCTCTATATCTTTTCCCGCAACTCTATTTCGGTTTAGCAAATTTTCAAATTTTCTGCCCATCTCTCTTTAATTCTTTTCTTATAGCTAATTGTGGCCCCATTCCTATCTTTAGCTGAGCCAAGGCCGGATTGACTACCTCCTCTCAATTTTATTAACATGTCAGTACAATATTTTACTATTATGCCGTCTAGCTGCATCTTCCAGATGCTCGGCAATTTTATTCATGGCCACCACTTCACACCTCCTTAGTTCAGATTTTATGCTTTCTCCACTTTCTTTACATTCCTTTTGTTTTCATACGATCTATCACTCAGATAATTCTTGTACAAGTCCTTTCTCCTTTCTATTAAACATAAAGCTTTTTCACTAATATTCTTAGCTTCAGTCCTAGCTTTCTTCCCTAAGACACCTTCAGCAACTTCACAAATTATTTTTCTAAAATTATTCCAATCATCTTCCACATTATCAAATTTTAAACTCTTAAGTTTAGTATTCAACTGTTCCTGGGAAGTTTCTCTCTAATTCTCATCCTGGAGTCTACCAACATCATAACTTCCCGGGAGGTAGTTACCCTTCCGAAATTTCAGCTTTAAATTAACCCTTGACACCACTATATGGTGATCTTAATTTTGAAATCAATAACAGCACTCCTATATACCCTAGTATCTTGTACTGAACCTGCCAGTCTTCGGTTTACTATAACATAATCAATAAGGTTTGCTGTCGTACAATCACGTGAATACCATGTTAACTTACGAACCATTTTACGACCAACCCCGTATTGGTTATATCTAGATTGTTATACCTACAAAATTGCAAAAGTCTGTATCCATTACTGTTTTCTTTTCCTACATCAAAATTACCTAGGCTAGGATACCATCTATTCTTATTTCTACCGACCTGGGCGTTAAAATCTCCTAGTAAAAATATCAAATTTCTACCTGGGACCCTGTGTATTTGCTCCTGTAACTGTAAGTAAAATTCATCCTGAGTCACTAGTATCTCCGTCAGTCGGCTCTACCGGGGCATTTACTACTATGACTGATACCCTGAATTTTTTAGTCATAAAATGAGCAATTAGTATTCTATTATTAATACCTTCCCAGCCTAAACAAGACTTAGCAGCTTCCTTATTCATCATGAGCCCTACTCCCTGTCTATGTACCCCATCCTTCCTGCCCGAGTAAACAAGTTCTATATCCCCTAATTTCATGCTTCCTTCCCCCTGGGATATGAGTTTCTGAAACTCCTAATAAATCCAGTTCGAATCGTCAGAAATCGTCAGTCAAAATGTCGATACGATAGTCATCTTTTAACGTCGTAACATTCCAAGTTCCAATTTTCATGTTCTTTAAATCATTGAAATTATTTTCGCCTCAGGAAAAGTAATGATTCCAGATACCAGTGCAGGACGGGGATCACATATCTTCTCAAGTCTACATCGAAGTGCTTAAGCCGGTTTAGAACCGGATAGCAAAAAGTCCCTGGGACCTCCATGAATGCAATCCTGGGCCCATCTTGGTCACAACATGGTTTCTAGCACTTGACGATGCTCTTCTATCAACAAGAGTCGAAATCCTGCACAGACAGTCTCAAGCCTATTACCTCTAACCCATTATATATTCATGCCTACAAATATTATGCCACTACGGGGAGGCCGCCCATAATAGATAAATTAGCTAGGAAGAGTTTTTTCAGCCCTAAGACGCCTGTTAAAACATACCAAGCCCAGAAGAATTGCCCATTAGTCAGAATCCCGTGCGAATGCTGTTTCGTTTACTAGGCTATAATTTCCTCGAGGGATGCCACTCCTCAAGTGAGAATAGAGTTGACCGAAAGGTCCCCAGTCTTGCAGGTACCCCAAAAGGGTGAAAGCAGCCCTTTCCTGAGGCCGTTGTCTAAAGATCTGGATCTTACGCCCTGCCACAGTTGTCCTCCTATAGAGGATCCTCCCGCGATGGTGTTCTGCATCACCATGTAATGTAACCCATTACTGGGAGAAGGTTTGTAACTCATGGGAATTGTGGACACACCAGTTGACTCTTTTGAGTGTAAATTTGAGGGGCCTTCTTCCTCCTCCGCCTATATTTATGACCCCGGGTGAATATGCACCAGTTCCTATTATGGACCCCCAGGGACAAGGTGCCCCTTGTTCCGTGCCTCCTAAGGAGGTACCCTGCATATATGTAGGGCGTTCCCCTATCGCCACTTGAGGACACGCTGAGTGGCCTGGGGGAGGCAGGAGCATAAGTTAAGAAAATAAAGCCAAAACAATATAAAGAAAGCAGATTTCCAAAATGATGATAGAAACTATGGTACTTAGGCTACATGTTATAGCAACCACACTAAAGAACTGAAGTTAGTCATAGTGAAATATACCAAAATATGATGAAAAAATAACACTTTAGAAAAAAAATTATGGAAACTACAACAGAGAATTATGGAAAGCAGGCTGCCTAGAATGCATCATATTAAATACTTAACCTAACTATCTCTATAGATTAAATATTTAATTAAAATATACTGACAGAGATACCATTATCTCACTCTGATCTCTAGTAAAGGGTTTACCACTGGTTTTCTTGATGGTCACAAGGTAATAGTATGGCTCATCTAAAGAGCGTGGTAGTGATTCGATTGGTGGGGAATCATCAGGGAGTGATCTAATCTCTGGCTGGGGTTCTTCAAAGGGTGATTTAATTTCATCATTTTTTCTTTTTTTGCCAGGGGTTTCAGCAGTACTTTTAGCTTGAAGGATGTCTAGGGCTTGTATCCTCTTAAGATGTGTGATTGATTTAGACATAGGAGTCGGGGGGGGGGGGGGTTAGTTAAGTATCTTTTTGAGGGCAGTAAAGGTGATACACCTATGTCTTTTTCAGGACGTTCCTTTGTGTCAGACATGAACTATTTGGAACTAAAAATCTCACTAAACACCGAAAGAATCAAGATTGATCCCAACATAACTGCGTCCTCTCAGCAAAAAACATGTGCAAATCTACCAGAGCCTGATCCCCCCTCGCTACAAGGGATACAAAATGCCCTATGGAGAATGAAGAACAAGAAGGCACCAGGAATCTGTGGGATCACCGTCGAGCTGCTCAAGTTTGGAGGACCGGCAATGCTACTTTGGCTTCAAATACTTTTCTCCCTCGTGTGATCAACCAAATTGATATCTGAAGAATGGAAGGAAATGGTAATCCTTCCTCTGTGGAAGCGCAAAGGTACCCGAAGCGATTGCTCGAATATCAGAGGAATCACCCTCATCCCTGTTCCTGGAAAACTATTCGGTATGACGTTGCTTGATAGGAATATCAAGTTCATCCGTAAGTACCACCGGATTCATCAAGCAGGTTCCATGCCCAACAGATCCATGACCGAGCAGATATTCCCTAGTCACCAGGTCATCGAGAAAACCCGTGAGTTTCAGCGTACAGCATATATTGCCTTTGTTGACTTTAAAGCAGCTTTCGACTCGGTCGACCGTGAATCTCTTTGCCTGATACTAAAACGAACGAGTCTCCTTAACAAATACAGTCACCTGTTGAAGGTGCTCTACACTGGTAAAAAAATCTCTGTCCAGGGTAATGGTCACCAAAGCCCACGATTTGAAGTAGATACTGGTTTAAGGCAAGGCTGTGTTGCTGCTCCTGAACTTTTCAACGTGGTGATTGATTATGTCATGGATTAAACCACGAATCGGCTCCAATTTGGACCTTGGATCTGCCGTCTCGGATAACGGCTCAATTGAAATAGAAGTTCAGTTGCGCGTCGCTAAAGCCGTGTCTATTATGACTCGTTTATGCCGTTCTGTGTGGTCAAAGCCCAACATCAGCCGAAAAAAAATTGTGGTTCTACAACAACACTGTAACGCAAGTTCTTCTCTACGGTGCTGAAACTTGGCCGGCTGCTGCTTCTGTTCGTGATTCCAATGATGTGCCCCAAACAAACCTCTTAAGACGAATCGAAAAGATCATGTGGTACGACTTCACCTCAAACACCCGACTGCTGACACTAATGGATAAGACCCCCAACTCTCGTCAGCTCACCGTAAGAACCCTACGGTGGTTCCGACACTTAAATTCGAATGCCAGCAGAAGAACCCGCCAGCACACTTTTAAATTTTGATCCCCCTGAACATGGCTGGAAGTGCCCCATGGAAGACCTGGATCAGATGGAGGGACAGCCCTACCCAGTACTTCTATATGATCGATACTGATCTTCAGAAAGCAGTCACGCTTGCGTAGGACCGTTCGGATTGGAGGTGAAGATTCACGTGTCTATTTACGGTGGACCACCATCAGGAGCTTTAAGTCAAGTAAGTTTTAAGCATACTATTAATTTACATTAAATAAATAAATGAATAGGAAAACAGGATTTGGGCAGAGCCTGCATATGACCAAGTTTATACACATCATTCTTTCTATGTTTTATTACTTCACTTTTCATTCTTGAGGCCCTTCTCGTCTTTTTACATTCTGTCCGCGAATTTCTTAATCTCTAACGCATGCTTTCTCGAGGTGTGTTTAAGTAGCACCAAGATAATAAATATAGCCGTTGGAGAAAATCAAGATCCGGTAAATGACAAAATTGGGTCATTACCAGTATTTCCAACACGGCACATTTTTGTCATTTTTGGTATAATTTAGAGGTCCTGGTACAATGTGTATGTTTGTAAAATGTCTAGTTAAATTTCACTTTTTTGAATTTCTCAGAACTTCTCCAGTCTTACGGATGCAAGTAAAAGAATAGGAATTTCGTCAAATGGAAACGTAGTGCGAAAAGCAATTCCTATAATTTTCAAACTAATTATCGCATGAGAAAGAAGCGCTGAAAATTGCTTCCTGATACAGAAAGAAAATATGGACAAAAAAAGAAAAAGGAGAAGTTTGCTTACTTTTCAGTTTTACTCGCTTCTAGTATTTTCATCTGTGGAATGTATACTAACGGATACTAGCTGTACGGCAAATAATTTTCTCTGGTACAATTTTGGTCATAAAAATGTTACAATCTATCTCAGAAACTTGGCTACACTGTCCATGATATTTACTACAAAACCTAATCTAGCCGTTTTTTTTTACGATTAAAATCAAGCTTCCTCTCAGGAAAGTTGTTATATGCTCTTATCATAAACTAAAAATATCCTCCATAATAATATTATTTCCTAGTCTCGTGCTTTCAAAATGTCTATGTGACGGCAAGATGACAAACAAAAAAAAAGTCAACACAAAGTACACAGTATCCTTTTCAGTATCACTACCCTCTTTTCTGAAAGTAAATATAAGGTTAAAAATATCAAACAGTTTCGTGGTAACGAACTGGTGAGAATCTTACAAATGTCTAATTGTTCTATTTTCTAATCTAATAATGTTTGTAACAAGAGCTTTAAACCATTAATAGCTGTTAAGGATACCCCCCCCCCCCAAAAAAAAAGGGCTGGCTCCAAAACTGATTGCTACTCATCATAGTGCTAAAAGCCAGTCTGTATTTAGTATTTCCCCCAAATTCACATTTTTCTGGAGTTGATTCCAAAGTTGTGGAAAAGAACAACGTATTGCTGGCTTCAGAAAGACGGAGTCGTCCAAGAGAACCGTACTGCTGGGTGCCTTCTCTCCTTCAATAGTGACTTCAAGAAGGGGAGAAGAGGCGCGTACTTACAAATACCAAATCCACGCTTTAAATGACACACTGGCAGCACAATGGTAGGATAGCCACACAGGGAATATACCAACAAATTACCTTAGCCTCAAGCCCTTAAAGCCTGCTGAAAGAAGACCAGTCAAATCCAATGTATCAGTAGAATCAAGACATGGAAGGTGTTGATCTTCACTTGTAGCTTGTCAGATAATGTACCATCATCATACGGAAAAAAGTGTACTGGTCTTGTTTTCAAACAGTTCGTGGTAACGAACTGTAAGGAGCGACCCGGCTCAATAGTAACCGAAACTCTAAAAAACGGAATTTCGGTACCAGTAGATACATCAAAAGAATCAGATTTTTATGCTGATTTAAAATAAATAAGTTTCTTCAAATTTAGCCCGACCCTTCAAAAGTTACGAGCCTGAAAAAATTTGCCTAATTTTGGAAAAAAGGTGGAAAAACCCCCTAAAAGTGATAGAATCTTAATGAAAATCAAACCATCAGATTCAGCGTTACAGAAAACCTGACTGTAGATATTTCAAGCTCCTTTCTGCAAAAATGTGGAATTTTGTATTTTTTGCCAGAAGAAACATCACGAATGCGTGTTTATTTGTTTGTTTGTTTTTTTTTTTGTTTTTTTTTTCAGGGGTAATCTTATCGATCCAGTAGCCCTAAAATATCGTGAGAGGGCTCATTCAAACGGAAACTAAAAGCTCTAGTGTCCATTTTAAGTGACCAAAAAATTGGAGGGCAACTTGGCCCCCTCCCACACTCAATTTTTCCCAAAATCACCTAATCAAAATTTTGAGATAGCCATTTTGTTCAGCATAGTCGAAAATTAATAAGCATGTCTTTGAGGATGACTTAGTCCCTCACAGTTCCCGGGGGAAGGGCTGCAAGTTATGAACTTCGCCCATTGTTTACATATACTATTGGTTATTGGGAAATATACAGAAATTTTCAGGAGGGATTTTTGTGGGGGAGGGGGGGGGTCGGATGAGGGGCTTATAAGGGAGGATTTTTCCATTGAGTTTGTTTACTTTGCGGAAGGGACATTTCTATGATGGGGACGCCGGATTTCTCTGCATTTTTTAAAAAAAACATCAGAAATTTGAATAAAAATAGGTTTTTTCAACTGAAAGTAAGGAGCAACATTAAAAGTTAGAACGAACACAAATTATTACGTATACGACGGGGGTTCGGCCCCTTATTCACTACCTCGCTCTTTACGCTAAAGTTTTTCTTAGTACTTTCAAAAGAGCTATCTATTCTAACTAAACAGCCTTTGTGATCCAGGGATTTGTGATTCGAGTAAAATTCAAACTTTAGCGTAAAGAGCGAGGTATTGACTAGGGGGTGAATATACGTAATAATTTCTGTTCGTTTTAAGTTTTAATGTTGCTCCTTACTTTCAGTTGAAAAACGTGTTTTTTTTTTGCTACAAAAAGAACATCATCGCTCACAAAAACTTTATGTGGTTTCATACCATCCCGTAATTGTGTCATCCACTAAGTTTTAATTAAATGACTAATTTTATTGGCTATGATTTTATTGACGAAAAACTATTAACAATTTTACTTTAATGAAAAATGGATATAACCGGAACTGATCATGTGAACCTATACATGAAATACTTAATAACTTTAGACACAGATACCTTCAGATATCCAATTTGTCTCTTTGACTATAATTAAGAGCAAAACATGGATGAATGTCATTTCCCGGGCAAATTTCTACTTGTTGCGGGGTAAATATATTGGTATCCTAGATATGTTTTCTCGCAGGATGTAATCCTACACTCCTTGTGATGACTCCGTGACAATAACACTTTTAGAGGCTTATAGAGAAGGATCAATAGATCCTATCTTGGGTTATGAGAAGGTAAAAATAACGCTATGCAACGCAAAAAGCTAATTTGTAAATAGACTACTAAATGCCCTTTAAATCTATGTAATCCTTCGGAAGGTCTAATGCGTTAGAGCCATCTTTCGAAATATATTTTGTTATATACAAAATCTGAAAAGGTTTTGCAAACGAGAACTAGAAGGCGTTCTTTTCAGTTGTTTTACACAGAAAGGCTAAACTTTATTTGGCAGAACCAGTTCACAACGAAAAAAAAAATGAAATCATGTAGTGTAATTATCAGCATGAATTACTTTTAGGAAAGTCATACAGTCATTCAGGAAGCCCTACTAACGCACCTAACATCAGAAAAACAGAAAGACTACATGGGAAAGATCTTGTAAATGAAAAGATTTTAACTCTTTTTAATGGCTTAAACTTTCAAAGAGCAGACCAATCAAGTGGAATGTTGTTTTCGCTGGCTTTAATTTTCTAATTTTCTCTAATTCGCTGGCGAATTAAAAATTAAAAAGGGAACTTGTACATCGTAAGTGACATTATAAAAAAATAGTTTTTGAAAAAAAGAACAAACTACTAAACAAAGTCGTATCAAAAGGCTGCCCTATCTTGGTGATTTCCTAAGGGAAATTTTTAAGTTCAAAGGTACCCATGGAAAGCTAGAGGGAAAAGAAACTTACCATATTTTTATAAAATGAGAGAAAAGACCCCCGAAAAGGTGGGTTATCGTGTTAAACATTACACCGTCAAATCCAACACTTCAAAAAAGCCTTTACCCGAACTATGAAGTTCCTATACTCAGAAACAAAAATTTTGCAAATTTGTACAGATATTTATGCATGGATGCGCGTTTTGTTCGTTTTGTAGTTTTTCTTTGTTGTGTTGTTTTCACCAGTAGTGATCGTTCTGAAACGGTGGTCATAAAATATCGGAAGGGATAAAATTATGTACACCAGGAAAGCATTGAATCCAGTCATTTATTCAAGAAAAAAATAAATTCCATGATTAGAACAAAAATCCTCCGAAACTTATTTTTACAATTATACCCCTTCCCCTTGAAAAAGTTTGGCATCACAAATGAATTTTTTTTTTGTTTTCAGTCTCTCCTTCCTTTTTAGAATTAGTGATTTTTAGTCTTCCTTTTTCTTCCTTTTTTTTCTTCCTTTTTAGTCTTTTTCAAGGCTGGTTTCCATTTTGGAAGCAATTTTACGAAAAAGTTATGCTTCAATGTACAACACAGTGAGGGGATGACAACCCCTCATATTTTGGAAAATCCTGAATATCTCATTAAAACGGACAGAAGTTAAATGGAAGCAAAAGACTTTCAAATGAAAATACGGAACGGTGCTCAAAAGTTGGGGTTGGAGAAGGGTACTCTATCTCAAAGTCCCCCGTTCTTCCCGTTAATAGTTTAGCTTATACTCTATTGAGGGTATATTTAGTAGACTCTCTGTAATAAATCGACATTTTATGGACAAAGAGTGGGGCGTCGAGGGGCAGTAGCCCCCACAAATGTTGCATAACTTGTGTTTAGTTTTGGTTTAATGTCACTCTTTACTTTAACTTGAAACAAAATCTTGGGCCCAAGGGGTAGACCTTAGACCAGGGGGAAAGACAGCTTATAGAAGTTTCTCAAGATTGCCAACATTGCTGCTGACGGGGCTCCCTCTCATACCGGCGGATCGATCCACCTGGAGGTGCAAAGTTGCTATGCTCTCTACGCCACATATCATGGGGCAACAAAATAATAATCCAAAACATTAAAGGAACAGAAATTACAAGTAATTAAATGATTTCAACGTTCTGACCTGTTGTCTAAGAAACTAAATATGATGTCAAGATTGAAAGCAACCAAATTTGTTTTCGGTTGAAAAAAAAAACAAATGTCAAATTTTCAACATGATATCTTTGACCGTTTCTGAAATATTGTCGGTGTGCCCCTTTTAAAAGCCTGCATGCACATAGTGTCTTTCGATTTAGTTCAGAATTTTCCTCAACAATCCTGGAGAGTTTTGAGTTAATACCTTAGCCATCCAAGATATTACCAATACGCCTTTTTGACAACCTGGACGCAAACAGTGGCCCTTGATTTAGTTCAGAAGCCTCCTCGACATTATTTAAAAGTTCAACTGGATATCTTTAACCATTATTGAGATATTGCAGATAAGTTGTTTGAACAGCCTAAATGTAGTGAGTGTCTTTTGATCTACTGCAATATTACTCTCTGCATTGCTTGAAAGTGTGATCTTGATAGGCTTAAGCGTGCTTGAGATAATGCAGATACGTGCTATTGAAAACCTAGGCAAACATAGTGTCTTTTGACTGAGTCCTAAGATTCCACTCAACACTCCCTGAAAGTTTAAACTTGATATCCAAAACCATTCCTGAAAAATTGCAGATAAGCCCTTCTGGGAAGATGGATGGAATTTTTTTTTTATTTAGTTAAACATCCCCCCAACATACCTTTATAGTTTACACTTGATACCCTTAGCCCTTCCTTAGATATTGAAAGTACGTTGTTTTGACAACCCGGATGCTCGGAGTTTATGCAGATAGTGTGTCTTGATTAGTT
Source organism: Artemia sinica (assembly GCA_027921565.1). Classification (NCBI taxonomy): domain Eukaryota; kingdom Metazoa; phylum Arthropoda; class Branchiopoda; order Anostraca; family Artemiidae; genus Artemia; species Artemia sinica. Next base: position 46,338,421 of record CM051271.1, read on the forward strand.
TTTAAATCCTCCTCAGTACTCCCTGAAATTTTCCACTTGATAACCTCAGCCATTCCTCAGGTATCACAGATACTGTCTTCTGGCAGCCTGGATCACAGTTTTTTAGACAGTAAGCTTATCGCAGATAATTTCTGGTCTTCGGTCTCGGTGCGAACAAAAAGCTCCTCCCACTTGTTTTCTGCCTTAGCGGATTAGTCTGTTATCGTCAATCACTGAGAAATGGTTACCAAGTGCATTATTCGTAATAGCGGGTTTCCACTTGTTTCGTGTCCAAGAGAAATCTGACTTGTCTACCCGCGAAAAGATCTGATAACGCCTATGTTTCTATCTGCAAAAACGTTCTCCGGAGAGCACTCGCACCCCTGTCCGGGTTTTTATAATGGGAGAGATAGAGAATGATCATACTGCTAATTCTATAAACTGTGGCCTGAATTCAAACCGTGTCTTTTGATGAAGTTCAACATATCCCTCAACATTCCCAGGAAGTTTCAACTTAATAACCTTAGTTGGTCTTGAGATAATATACACACTCCTTCTGAAACATGGTTACGCATAATGTCTTTTGATTTAGTTCAAAATCCCTCTCAAAATGCCACAAAAGTTTTGGCCTAATACCCTTAGATATTCCGAAGATATTGCAGATATCTTCGGAGATATTGCAGAAAGTTTCAACTGAATACCGTAAGCCTTTCGTGTGATACTGCAGATACTTTTTTTTGACAACCTGGATGGACATAGTGTCTTATGGTTTATTTCAACATCCCTCTCAACATTTTTCTGAAAATATAAACTTAATACCCTTAACAGTTCCTTACATACCGAAAGAACACCCTTTTGACCAACTAAATGTACACGGTATCTTTTAGTTTACATAATTTTATGAACCATGAAGTGAAACAAGTTATATAAATTAAGTTTTAAAATAAATGTCTCTATAAACCGTCGATCCTGCATGAACTAAGTGACTTTCAGAAATAAGTGAGCCATCCTGCAGCATTAAGTCGTCTGAAACTGGGAATCTCAATATATAATATTTTGATGCTTTTAAATCGATTTGATATCTTGGAATTTTCAGTCGATAGCAATTTGGCCCTATTTGTTGTAAAATTGGAACTTGGTGCCATAAAGTGGAAAAAACAGCCACTTTCCCATGACGCAGTCGTTTTTGCTACTTAAGAAAGAAACTAGAAATTTTTATTTCCGTTGTAGTGATACCTCTTCAGATTTTCTAAAACCAATGGTTCGATACGATCACCCCTAGAAAAAAAAACACGCATCCACAACCTTTCGTCTGAAAAAAAACAACAAAATTCCACATTTTGCAGATAGGAGCTTGAAGCCTCTATAATAGGGGCTTTGATAGGCTGGATATAAATGAAAAAAATTTAAATTTTTTTACTTTTATAACTTAAATAAATCAAATAATATTAACATTTTGATTACTAAATATCAGTCTATGTATATTAAACTGACAATGCACATTCATTTGTATTTTTTCAGTAAAGTGCAAATTATGTTCTGGCCTTAGGAAAGCATAATTTCTGCTCGTTTTGAGTTTGACTCGGTTATTTATTGTAATTTCTGTTCGTTTTGGGTTGAATTTATTTATCAATGCAGATTTGTATTAGTTTGACGCTTGGTAGATTATTTGATTTTTTTTTGCTCATTTATTTTTTAGTGGAGTTCTATACTTTTCTTTGAAAAACTTATCTTGTGGAAAAAGTTTTTTTTTAATTAATTTCTGTTCGTTTTATATTGACATAGTCTTTTCAGCGAAAAAGAAAAATAATACTTTAAATCTTTTCGTTTTTTTAAGAATTTATAGTTTGGCCTGCTATTTGTATGCTGGAGATAAATTTTCAGCAATTTTTAACAACATACACTTTTAAAAAATCTGGACACAAATAGTAGTGTTTAACTTAGTTTAATACCTACTCTAGTTGACCTGAAACGGAAAACTTGATACCATTCGCAAAAATATCTGTTTACTTTCTTTGATAGCTTGAATAGTAGTGATGTAGTAACAGTTACGAGCGGGGTCCTATCCTTTTTGCATACATTAATATCTCCAAGCGGACAGTACCCCTTATTGTGTCGATTAAAAGAAGCGGATGGTACTCTCTTACTATGTCAATGAAAGAGAGCGGGCAGGTGGGACATTACTGTGTCAATGAAAGGTAGCGGGCAGGTGGGACATTACTGTATTAATCTAAGAGACAATACAGGTAAAAAAAAACCCATATCATCTTTTAAACATGTATCATAAAAAAATCACCGCGACTATAAACTCATATCTTTGGTTGTTTTTTTTTATGTTGTAATTATAATCAGCATACCATGAAAATTCGTGCTGTTCACAGTACAATTATTTTTATATTAAAATTTCATGTTTCTGTTAAAACTCATGATTGTTTTCATACATCGATGGTTGTTTTCCTGGTATGGTTAAACGAACTTGATTGTTACAAAATTCTAGGCAATATGTTTTTTTTGTAGGGATGTTTTATGTTTATGGATGTAAGAATTTTTATTGTTCACCATACAAGCGGGCTATCATTCCATATTTTATTTAATGTTTTTTTGTGTGGATGTTTTATGTTTATGGATGTAAGGATTTTTATTGTTCACCATACAAGCGGGCTATCATTCCAAGCAGACACAGGCCAATTGATGTTAAGCGGCACAGTATCGTTACAAGTTATTTGCACATTCAATTTATCAATTGGATTTTTGATAGGTGTTAACAGTGACCTGTTTCGGGACATTATTTACGGTATCATCCTGAGAATATGCATACCACGATGAATTGGGAAGCATACTGGACACACAATTTCTTCTGATGGTTGGGTTCCATGTCCTCACTCAAGGACCCCAAGTAACCCCCCCCCCCCTCCAGCACCCTCCCCCACCCCTCCCCCTCCCCCACCCCTCCCTCCAGAGGCCAACCCCAGATTTTTTTAAATTTTTTTTGACAGTTTTTTTTTTCAACTTTTTTTAATGTCTTAGAATGACATGAAACATACTTAAAACATAAAAAATTCATGTTTAATATTTTCCAGCTTCAATATGGGAATGATATAGATATGTATGTCGTGACTTTCACTAATAGAAAAATAATGTTTGTAGTGACCATTTTTTTTAATTAAAATTTTACACCCTTTTTTTCAATGTATTAAAATCATATCAGAAAAATAGAATGACCCTTTTGATTTAAATTTTAAAACATATTCTTGTGCATACCCTACTCCTATTGAGGAGGACTGATGGTTCTCATTCAATATTTTTTCATAAAAAACAAACTAATTTTTTTTAGGATTTCCCAGAGCTCCCCCAACCCGTTAAGAAGGCAAGGTTCAAAAGGCTTTATTATATTATTTCAGAACAAGTCCTTTTCTTAATATTCCTCCTAAGCTTGTTTTACAAGTTGAAGTACTCATCCTTTTTCACACCCCCCAACATTACTTTACGACTTTTTTGCATACCCAAACACCAAGAAATTCTTTTAAAAAGGCTTTATTATATTATTTCAGATCAAGTTCTTTTCTTAATATTCTCCTAAACCTGTTTTACAAGTTAAAGTGTAGCGTTAAAAATTTTGTAGCGAGAGATACAGACATATAAACTGGAATAAACACATATAAAAAGACAATAGATTTATTGAACTTACATGCTTAGTTGTACAGCAACGGGTCACTTCAATGACAATAATGGTGACCGAGATTATTTGCGGTACTAATCGTTTGAGGTCTGACTTCATGTTAAAATTAAAAAACACATTTTACCCCACTCCCAAACGCAGTTCTTTCGTCCTGCGCTGTAGGGACTGCCTGCCATTGGACCAAGTCACCCAAGGACGCAAATCTTCGTCCAATAATCTCTTTAAGATTTTTCAGATGATTCAGGAGTTCACACAGTTTTTTGCCATTTAAACTTCCTTAGAAATATCGTGCTTAGCATTTTGTTTTTGCTACTAATTATCTTAGCGAAATTCGAACGACTAGCGCCGTTGTCTGACTGAAGCTAGAAGTGCAATTTCTCTTTTTGCTGATTATGAATTTAGACTCTTGGAAGCGGTATTTGAACTCAATTAGGGGACGTTTAATTTCTCCCCGAATCATCTTTAGAAGGAAAGAATCTTATATTTTAAATATATGGTATTCTACTGCTGGTGCAAAAGCACTCATCTTTTTTCACTCCCAACATTTCTTTACGACTTTTTGCATAACCCAACACCCAGCAATACTTTTGAAACGGCTTTAATATATTATTTCAGAACAAGTTCCTTTCTTAATATTCCTCCTAAACCTGTTTTACAAGCTGAACTGCTCATCCTTTTTTAACCCAAACATTATTTTACGACTTTTTTGCATACCCCAACACCAGGAAATTCTTTTCAAAAGGCTTTATTGTATTATTTCAGATCAAGTTCTTTTCTTAATATTCCTCCTAAACCTGTTTTACAAGTTAAAGTACTCATCTTTTTTCACTCTCAACATTACTTAACGACTTTTTTTTTTAATAAAGTTGGGTTTCAGTTTTCAGAAATGAGAATGACCACGTTTAAAATACATCTGGTTTTATTAATAATAAATGATTTTCTAATAAAGTTATGTTTTTTTATCAGAAATAAGAACAACCATGTTTAAAATACATCAGATTTTATTAATAATATTTTATTCTTTTTAATAAAGTTGGATTTCAATTTCCAGAAATACGAACATCCTCGTTTAAACATCTGATTTTATGAATAATATTTGATTTTTTTTAATAAAGTTGGGTTTTATTTTACAGAAATATGAACAACCACGTTTTAAATACATGTGATTTTATTAATCTCTTCTGAATTTACAGATCAATTTTTAATTTTTTCAAAGATATATAAAAATTTAAAGTTCTGTTCAAAATTTTTTCATAGAAGATAGAAAAAAGTTGTGCTTTGATTGTGAATATTCGCCATGAAGATAAAAAGTTCCACTTTAATTCTAAGTTTTCTCAACGAAGTAAAGAAAATTTCAAGTTCTCTTCTGGATTTTATCAATGAAAAGAAATAAGTTCAGATCAATTCTATTTTTTTCCAGAGAAATAAAAATTTCCACTTTAATTCTAAGTTTTTTCAACGAAGTGAAGAAAAGTTAAAGTTCTCTTCTGAATTTTCTCAATGAAAAGAAATAAGTTACAGACCATTTCTATTTTTTTCCAGATAAAATAAAAAGATTCCACTTCAGTTCTGATTTTTCTCAAAGATATGAAATTTTTTTTTAAGTTCTGTCCTAAATTTCTTATTAAAGATAGAAAAAAGTTATAGTATGATTGAGAATATTCACCATGAAGATAAAGAGTTCCAATTTAAATCTGACTTTTCTCAAAGAAGTGAAGAAAAGTCCAAGTACTCTTCCGAATATAAAAAGTTCCACTTTAATTCTGAGTTTTCTCAATAAAGTGAAGAAAAGTTCAAGTTCTGTTCTAAAGTTCTTATTAAAGATAGAAAAAAGTTTATACTATGATTGAGAATATTCGCCATGAAGATAACGAGTTCCACTTTAATTCTGACTTTTCTCAAAGAAGTGAAGAAAAGTCCAAGTTCTCTTCCAAAGATAAAAAGTTCCACTTTAATTCTGAGTTTCCTTAATAAAGTGAACAAAATTTCAAGTTCTGTTCTAAAGTTATTATTAAAGGTAGAAGAAAGTTATACTACGATTGAGAATATTCGCCATGAAGATAACGAGTTCAACTTTAATTCTGAGTTTTCTCAAAGAAGTGAAAAAAGTCCAAGTTCTCTTCCGAAGATAAAAATTTCCACTTAATTTTGAGTTTTCTCAATAAAGTGAAGAAAAGTTCAAGTTCTGTTATAAATTTCTTATTAAAGATAGAAAAAAGTTATAGTAGGATTGAGAATATTCGCCATGAAAAGTCATACTTTGATTGTGAATATTCTCCATCAAGATAAAAGTTCCACTTTAAATCTGTGATTTCTCAATGAAGGAAATAAAAGTTCAAGTTCTCTTCTGAAAAAATTTCTCAATAAAAAAGGTTACGGGTCAATTCTAATTTTTTCAAAATGAAAGGGTTCCTATTCATTTCTGAATTTCTTCAAAAAAAGTTACAGATCAATTCTAATTTTCTCTAGAGAAAATAGAAAGGTTCCACTTCAGTTCTTATTTTTCTCACAGAGGTTAAAAAAATTTAAAGTTGTTCTAAATTTCTCGCAAAGATAAACAATAGTTATACATTGATTGAGAATATTCACCATGAAGATAAAGAGTTCCACTTTAATTCTAAGATTTCTAAAAGAAAAGAAAAAAGTTACACTTTAATTCTATTTTTTTCCAAAGAGAATAAAAAACAGTTAAACTTCAGTTCTTAATTTTCTCAAAGACATAAAAATTCTAAAGCTCTGTTCTAAATTTTATCATAGAAGATAGAAAAAAGTAATACTTTGATTGTGAATATTCTCCTTGAAGATAAAAAGTTCCACTTTTATTCTAAGTTTTCTCATCGAAGTGAAGAGAAGTTCAAGTTCTCGTCTGAATTTTCTCAATGAAAAGAAATAAATTACAGATCAATTCTATTTTTTTCAAAAGAAATAAAAAGATTCCACTTCAGTTCTGATTTTTCTAAGAGAAGTGAAAAAAATTTAAAGTTCTTTTCTAAATTTCATATTAAAGATAGAAAAAGTTATACTATAATTTTGAATATTCACCATGAAGATAAAGAGTTCCACTTTAATTGTGAGTTTTCTCAAAGAAGTGAAGAAAAGTTCAAGATCTCTTCTGAAGATAAAAAGTTCCACTTTAATTCTGAGTTTTCTCAATAAAGTGAAGAAAAGAGCAAGTTCTCTTCTGAATTTTCTCAAAGAAAATAAATAAGTTACAGATCAATTCTAATTTTTCTAGGGAAAATAAAAAGGTTCCACTTCAGTTAGGACTTTTCTCAAAGAGGTGAAAAAATTTAAGGTTCTGTTCTACATTTCTCGTATAAGATAGAAAAAAGTTATACTATGGTTGTGAATATTCACCATGAAGATAAAGAGTTCCACTTTAATTCTGAGTTTTCTCAAAGAAGTGCAAAAATGTTCAAGTACTCTTCTGAATTTTCTTAAAGAAGAGAAAAAAGTTAGCTTAATTCCGAATTTTACCAAAGAAGAAAAAAAAGTTCCACTTCAGTTCTGAGTTTTCTCAGATATGAAAAAAATTAAAAATTTCTGTTCCAAATTTCTCCGTAGAAGATAGAAAAGAAGTTACAGTTGAATTCTGTATATTCTCCATGACGATAGAAAAAGTTCCACCATAATTCTGAGTTATCTCAGAGAGGTGAAGAAAAGTAAAAGTTATCTCTTCTGGAGATAATTAGTTCCACTTTTAACTCTGAGTTTTCTCGAAGAAGTGAAGAAAAGTTCAATTTCTCTTCTGAATTTTCTCAAGTAAAAAAAATTAAAGTTCAATTCTAAATTTTTCCAAAGAAGTTAGAAAAAAGCTATACTTCGATTCTGAATTTTTCCTCCAAGAAGGGAAAAAGTTCTGCTTTAATTCTATATTTTCTCAAAGAAGTAAAGAAAAGTTCAAGTTCTCCTCTGAATTTTCTCAAAGAAAAGATAAAAGTTATAGTCCAATTCTAATTTTTTTCAAAGAAGATAAAAAATCTCCGACTTTTTAATGAAAATTCTAAGCGTTTAACATGCTAGCGTATCCTAAAATAATAGAAATATAACAAAGTAATGCATAAAATATTTTATTGAAATAACAACATGTAGAATATTAACATAAAAATATTTTACATACATTATTAAACATTATTAACATTATTGAGCAACTTTGGACATTTTGTATCTGTTCTATAAAATAAATCATCATGTTCTCTCTTGATACTAGAGTTAATCGCTTCTTTTAGTTCATAACCACTAGAATAATCATATTCTATTTTGAGTCATATACAATTTTTACTGGGACGTCACATACAGATTCAATACACGTTTCATCCTTAGTATTATTTGATTCATTGACCATATGATCATTGGTAGTAATAATGTTCAATTGTGCTTTATTCTCCATTAATTTATCTATATATTCATTAGTGATATTGTCTGCCAATGCTTTTTTATTTTGACTGCGATTTCATTGTCTATTATCACATTATTTGTACAGAGGTAACAGTTCTGGCACATAGACAAGATATGATTTATGATGTTGGTGCAGCAGTATGCATGTCTTCTATTTCTCTTTGCTTTCATTCGAATGCTAACACCGGAAAGATGACGATAAAATCTATCAACGGGTAACATGTTACCAGAACCATTAGCTAGAAGTTGCCCCTCGTCATCAACTATTATTTTTATGTTGGGCATTCTCGTTAAGTACTAACATCTCTGGAAAGGATATTTTCACATATGCACCATTTGCATAACGGAAATTCTTGGGTACTCCAAAGAAATTTAACTCCTCACTGTCATGACAACGTAGACATAAAATCCCAAAAAGATCTCCACTACTGCTTGTTTCATAGTTCAAATAGATCTCTTTATCAGCATTCAAGGCAACGATGACTTTATCTTGTGTACAAACTTTCCTCGAATAATTAATTTTCACTTCTTTTTTTAGATATGATACCGGTGTTTATCCCTACAATGGGTGAAAATTACTGATTTAATACATGCAATAAACTAGGTAGTCTCGATAACCTACCATGGGCTACCATTGGGAAAGCTGCTTCCGACGTCAGAGCAAGCATAGAGTACGTATGGTACAGCCACAAGCATACATTGTGAGAGCGACAAGCAAATTCGACATAGCTTTATTTCATTTTTAAGGTTAATTTAGACTAGATTACGTGCGCGCATGTAAACCTAGTCTAAATTAACCTTAAAAATGAAGTAAAGCTGGAGAATAAAGCACAAGTGAACATTATTATTACCAATGATCATATGGCCAATGAATCAATGAGTCAATGAATCAATGAATCAATTAATCTATTATTTTAGGATATGGTCAATGAATCAAATGAACCAAGGATGAAACGTGTATTGAACCTGTATGTGACATCCCAGTAAAAATTGTATATGACTCAAAATGGAATAATGATTATTATAGTGGTTATGAACTAAGAGAAGCGAGTAACTCTAGTATCAAGAGAGAACATGATGATTTATTTTATGGAACAGGTTCAAAATGTCCAAAGTTGCTCAATAATATTAATAGTGTATAATAATGTATGTAACATATTTCTGTGTTAATATTCTACATGTTGTGATCACAATAAAATATTTTATGCATTGCTTTGTTATATTTCTATTAATTTATGATACGCTAGCATGTCAAACGCTTAAAAAAACGCATTAAAAAATCGGAGATTTTTTATTTTCTTTTTAAAAAATTAGAATTGGACTATAACTTTTTTCTTTTCTTTGAGAAAATTCAGAAGAGAACTTCAACTTTTCTTCACTTCGTTGTAAAAACGCAGAACTAAAGTGGAACCTTTTCTCTTCTCTGCTAAAACATTCAGAAGAGAACTTTTCTTCACTTCTTTGAGAAAATATAGAATTAAAGCAGAACTTTTTCTCTTCTTGGAGGAAAAATTCTGAATCGAAGTATAAGTTTTTTCTAACTTCTATGGAAAAATTATAAAATTGAACTCTTAATTTTTTTTATTTGAAAAAATTCAGAAGAGAACTTGAACTTTTCTTCACTTCTTCGAGAAAAATCAGAGTCAAAAGTGGAAATATTTATCCCCAGAAGAGAGAACTTGAACTTTTCTACACCTCTCTGAGATAACTCAGAATTAAAGTGGAACTTTTTCTATCTTCATGGAGAATATACAGAATTACGCTGTAACTTCTTTTCTATCTTCTACGGAGAAATTTAGAACAGAAATTTTCAATTTTTTTCATATCTGAGAAAAATCAGAAGTGAAGTGGAACTTTTTTTATCTTCTTTTGTAAAATTCGGAATTGAGCTAAATTTTTTCTCTTCTTTAAGAAAATTCAGAAGAGAACTTGAACATTTTTGCACTTTTTTGAGAAAACTCAGAATTAAAGTGGAACTCTTTATGTTCATGGTGTATATTCACAATCATAGTATAACTTTTTTCTATCATTTACGAGAAATGTAGAACAGAACTTTAAATTGTTTCACCTCTTTAAAAAAAATCAGAACTGAAGTGGAACCTTTTTATTTACTCTTGAAAAATTAGAATTGATCTGTAACTTATTTTTTTCCTTTGAGAAAATTCAGAAGAGAACTTGCAATTTTCTTCACTCTATTGAGAAAACTCAGAATTAAAGTGGAACTTTTTATTTTCAGAAGAGAACTTGAACTTTTCTTCACTTCTTTGAGAAAACTCAGAATTAAAGTGGAACTCTTTATTTTCATGGTGAATATTCAAAATCATATTATAACTTTTTCTATCTTTAATAAGAAATTTAGAACAGAACTTTAGATTTTTTTCACCTCTTTGAGAAAAATCAGAACTGAAGTGGAATATTTTTATTTTCTTTGGAAAAAAAAATAGAATTGATCTGTAACTTATTTCTTTTCATTGAGAAAATTCAGAAGTACACTTGAACTTCTTTTCACTTCGATAAGAAAACTTAGAATTAAAGTGGAACTTTTTATCTTCAAGGAGAATATTCACAATCAAAGTATTACTTTTTCTATCTTCTATGGAAAAGTTTAGAACAGAGCTTTAGATTTTTTATGTCTTTGAGAAAATTAAGCACTGAAGTGGAACCTTTTTTGTTTTCTTTGGAAAAAATTAGAATTGAAGTGTAACTTTTTTCTCTTCTTTTAGAAATCTTAGAATTAAAGTGGAACTCTTTACCTTCATGGTGAATATTCTCAATCAATGTTTTACCTTTTTTTATATCTTTTACGAGAAATTTCGAACAGAAATTTAAATTTTTTTTTCACCTCTTTGCGAAAAATCAGAACTGAAGTTGAACATGTTTATTTTCATTGGAAAAAATTAGAATTGATCTGTAACTTCTTTTGAGAAAATTCAGAAATAAAAGAGGAACCCTTTCATTTTTGAAAAAATTAGAATTGACCCGTAACTTTTATCATTGAGAAATTTTTCAGAAGAGAACTTGAACTTTTCTTTCCTTCATTGAGAAAACATAGATTTAAAGTGGAACTTTTTATCTTGATTGAGAATACTCACAATCAAAGTATGACTTTTTTCTATCTTCAAAAGAAAAATTTAGAAGAGAACTTTAAATTTTTTTCACCTCTGAGAAAAATCAGATCTGAAGTGGAAGCTTTTTTTATTTTCTTTGGATAAAATTAGAATTGAACTGTAACTCTTTTCTTTTCACTGAGAAATTTTCAGAAGAGAACTTGAACTTTTCTTCCCTTCTTTGAAAAAACTCTGAATTAAAGTGGAACTCTTTATCTTCATGGTGAATATTCATAATCATAGTATAACTTTTTCTATCTTTTACGAGAAATGTAGAACAGAACTTTAAATTGTTTCACCTCTTTAACAAAAATCAGAACTGAAGTGGAACCTTTTTATTTTCTCTTGAAAAATTAGAATTGATCTGTAACTTATTTTTTTCCTTTGAGAAAATTCAGAAGAGAACTTGCGATTTTCTTCACTTTATTGAGAAAACTCAGAATTAAAGTGGAACTTTTTATCTTCAGAAGAGAACTTGAACTTTTCTTCACTTCTTTGAGAAAACTCAGAATTAAAGTGGAACTCTTTTCTTCACTTCTTTGAGAAAACTCAGAATTAAAGTGGAACTCTTTATTTTCATGGTGAATATTCGAAATCATATTATAACTTTTTTCTATCTTTAATAAGAAATTTAGAACAGAACTTTAGATTTTATTCACCTCTTTGAGAAAAATCAGAACTGAAGTGGAATATTTCTATTTTCTTTGGGAAAAAATAGAATTGATCTATAACTTATTTCTTTTCATTGAGAAAATTCAGAAGTGCACTTGAACTTCTTTTCAATTCGTTGAGAAAACTTAGAATTAAAGTGGAACTTTTTATCTTCAAGGAGAATATTCACAATCAAAGTATTACTTTTTCTATGTTCTATGGAAAAGTTTAGAACAGAGCTTTAGATTTTTTATGTCTTTGAGAAAATTAAGAACTGAAGTGGAACCTTTTTTATTTTCTTTGGAAAAAATTAGAATTGAAGTGTAACTTTTTTCTCTTCTTTTAGAAATCTTAGAATTAAAGTGGAACTCTTTATCTTCATGGTGAATATTCTCAATCAATGTTTACCTTTTTTATATCTTTTACGAGAAATTTCGAACAGAAATTTAATTTTTTTTCACCTCTTTGCGAAAAATCAGAACTGAAGTGGAACATGTTTATATTCCTTGGGAAAAAATTAGAATTGATCTGTAAATTCTTTTGAGAAAATTCAGAAATGAAAAGAGGAACCCTTTCATTTTTTAAAAAATTAGAATTGACCAGGAACTTTTTTCATTGAAAAATTTTTCAGAAGAGAACTTGAACTTTTCTTTCCTTCATTGAGAAAACACAGATTTAAAGTGGAACTTTTTATCTTGATTGAGAGTATTCACAATCAAAGTTTGACTTTTTTCTATCTTCAAAAGAAAAATTTAGAAGAGAACTTTAAATTTTTTTCACCTCTGAGAAAAATCAGATCTGAAGTGGAAACTTTTTTTTATTTTCTTTGGATAAAATTAGAATTGAACTGTAACTCTTTTCTTTTCACTGAGAAATTTTCAGAAGAGAACTTGAACTTTTCTTCCCTTTTTTGAGAAAACTCTGAATTAAAGTGGAACTCTTTATCTTCATGGTGAATATTCGTAACCAAGGTATAACTTTTTTCTATCTTTTACGAGAAATTTAGAACATAACTTTAAATTTGTTTAACCTCTTTGAGAAAAATCAGAACTGAAGTGGAACCTTTTTGTTTTCTCTAGTAAAAATTAGAATAGATCTGTAACGTTTTTTTTTGTGAAAATTCAGAAAGAACTTTTAACTTTTCTTCACTTCTTTGGGAAAACTCAGAATTAAAGTGGAACTCGTTATCTTCATGACGAATATTCTCAACTATAACTTTTTTCTATCCCTACTATAACTTTTTTCTATCTTTAATGAGAAATTTATAACAGAACTTGAACTTTCCTTCACTTTATTGAGAAAACTCAGAATTAAAGTGGAAATTTTTATTTTCGGAAGAGAACTTGGACTTTTCTTCACTTCTTTTAAAAAACTCAGAATTAAAGTGGAACTCTTTATCTTCATGTTGAATATTCTCAATCATACTATAATTTTTTCTATCCTTAATAAGAAATTGAGAACAGAGCTTAAAATTTTTTTTCATCTCTTTGAGAAAAATCAGAACTGAAGTGGAATTTTTTTATTCTCTCTGGAAAAAATAGAAATGATCTGTAACTTATTTCTTTTCATTGAGAAAATTTCAGAAAAGAACTTGAACTTCTCTTCACTTCGTTGAAAAACTCAGAATTAAAGAGAAACTTTTTATCTTCAAGGAGAATATTCACAATCAAAGTATTACTTTTCCTGTCTTCTATGAAAAAATTTAGAACAGAGCTTTAGATTTTTTATGTCTTTGAGAAAATTAAGAACTGAAGAGGAACCTTTTTTATTTTCTTTGGAAAAAAATAGAATTGAAGTAAAACTTTTTTCTCTTCTTTTGGAAATCTTAGAATTAAAGTGGAACTCTTTATCTTCATGGTGAATATTCTCAATCAATGTATAATTTTTTTCTATCTGTTACAAGAAATTTAGAACTGAAATTTAAAATTTTTTCATAAACTTTCAAAATTTTTTGAACTACAATTTTGAATTAAATTACAATTTTTACTGGTATGTCACATACAGGTTCAATACACGTTTCATCCTTGGTTCATTTGATTCATTGACCATATCCTAAAATAATAAATTCATTGATTCATTGATTCATTGACTCATTGATTCATTGACCATATGATCATTGGTAATAATAATGTTCACTTGTACTTTATTCTCCAGCTTTATTTCATTTTAAAGGTTAATTTAGACTAGGTTACGTGCGCGCACGTAATCTAGTCTAAATTAACCTTAAAAATTAAATAAAGCTATGTCGAATTTGCATGTCGCTCTCACTATGTATGCTTGTGGTTGTACCATACGTACTCTATGCTTGCTCTGACATCGGAAGCGGCTTTCCCAATGGTAGCCCATGGTAGGTTATCGAAACTACCTAGTTTATTGCATATATTCAATCAGTAATTTTCACCCATTGGAGGGATAAACACAGGGTATCATATCTAAAAAAAGAAGTGAAAATGAATTATTCGAGGAAAGTTTTTGCACAAGATAAAGTCATCGTTGCCTTGAATGCTGATAAAGAGATATATTTGAACTATGAAACAAGTAGTAGTGGAGATCTTTTTGGGATTGTATGCCTACGTTGTCATGACAGTGAGGAGTTAAATTTCTTTGGAGTACCCAAGAATTTCCATTATGCAAATGGTGGATATGTGAAAATATCCTTTCCAGAGATGTTGGTACTTAAAGAAAATGCCAACATAAAAATAATAGTTGATGACGAGGGGCAACTTCTAGCTAAGGGTTCTGGTAACATGTTACCCGTTGATAGATCTTATCGTCATGTTTCTGGTGTTAGCATTCGAATAAAAGCAAAGGGAAATAGAAGACATGCATACTGCTGCACCAACATCATAAATCATATCTTGTCTACGTGCCAGAACTGTTACCTTTGTACAAACAATGTGATAATAGAAATGAAATCGCTGTCAAAATAAAAAAGGCATTGGCAGACAATATCACTAATGAATATATAGATAAATTAATGGAGAATAAAGCACAAGTGAACATTATTACTACCAATGATCATATGGTCAATGAATTAAATACTACCAAGGATGAAACGTGTATGGAATCTGTATGTGACATCCCGGTAAAAATTGTATATGACTCAAAAAGGAATTATGATTATTCTAGTGGTTATGAACTAAGAGAAGCGATTAACTCTAGTATCAAGAGAGAACATGATGATTTATTTTATGGAACAGATTCGAAATGTCCAAAGTTGCTCAATAATATTAATAATCTTTAATCATGTATATAAAATATTTTTATGTTAATATTCTACATGTCGTTATTTCAATAAAATATTTTATGCATTAATTTGTTATATTTCTATTATTTTAGGATACGCTAGCATGTCAAACGCTTAGAATGTTCATTAAAAAGTCGGAGATTTTTTATCTTTTTTGAAAAAAATTAGAATTGGACTATAATTTTTTTTCTTTTCTTTGAGAAAAGAACTTGAACTTTTCTTTACTTCTTTGAGAAAATATAGAATTAAAGCAGAACTTTTTCTCTTTTTGGAGGAAAAATTCAGAATCGAAGTATAACTTTTTTCTAACTTCTTTGGAAAAATTTAGAATTGACTGTAATATTTTTTTATTTGAGAAAATTCAGAAGAGAACTTGAACTTTTCTTCACTTCTTCGAGAAAACTCAGAATTAAAAGTAGAACTAATTATCTCCAGAAGAGAGAACTTGTACTTTTCTTCACCTCTCTGAGAAAACTCAGAATTGTAGTGGAACTTTTTCTATCGTCATGGAGAATATACAGAATTCAACAGTAACTTCTTTTCTATCTTCTACGGAGAAATTTAGAACAGAAATTTTAAATTTTTTTCATATCTGAGAAAACTCAGAACTGAAGTGAAACTTTTTTCTCTTCTTTGGTAAAATTCGGAATTGAGCTAACTTTTTTCCCTTCTTTAAGAAAATTCAGAAGAGAACTTGAACATTTTTGCATTTTTTTGAGAAAACTCAGAATTAAAGTGGAACTCTTTATCTTCATAGTGAATATTCACAATCATAGTATAACTTTTTTCTATCTTTTACGAGAAATGTGGAACAGAACTTTAAGTTTTTTCACCTCTTTAAGAAAAAGCAGAACTGAAGTGGAACCTTTTTATTTTCCCTAGAAAAATTAGAATTGATCTGTAACTTATTTTTTTCTTTGAGAAAATTCAGAAGAGAACTTGCACTTTTCTTCACTTTATTGAGAAAAATCAGAATTAAAGTGGAACTTTTTATCTTCAGAAGAGAACTTGAACTTTTCTTCACTTCTTTGAGAAAACTCACAATTAAAGTGGAACTCTTTTTCTTCATGGTGAATATTCAAAATTATAGTAAAACTTTTTCTATCTTTAATATGAATTTAGAACAAAACTTTAAATTTTTTCACCTCTCTGAGAAAAATCAGAACTGAAGTGGAATCTTTTACTTTTTTTGGAAAATAATAGAATTGATCTGTAACTTATTTCTTTTCATTGAGAAAATTCAGAGGAGAACTTGAACTTCTCTTCACTTCGATGAGAAAACTTAGAATAAAAGTGGAACTTTTTATCTTCAAGGAGAATATTCACAATCAAATTATTACTTTTTTCTATCTTCTATGATAAAATTTAGAACAGAGCTTTAGATTTTTTATGTCTTTGAGAAAATTAAGAACTGAAGTGGAACTGTTTTTATTCTCTTTGGAAAAAATTAGAATTGAAGTGTACTTTTTTTTCTTTTCTTTTAGAAACCTTAGAATTAAAGTGGAACTCTTTATCTTCATGGTGAATATTCTCAATCAATGTATAACTATTTTTTTATCTTTTACGAGAAATTTAGAACAGTACTTAAAAAAATTTTCCACCTCTTTATGAAAAATCAGAACCGAAGTGCAACATTTTTACTTTCATTGGAAAAAATTAGAATTGATCTGTAACTTTTTTGAAGAAATTCAGAAATGAATAGGAACCCTTTCATTTTTGAAAAAATTAGAATTGACCCGTAACTTTTTTATTGAGAAATTTTTCAGAAGAGAACTTGAACTTTTATTTCCTTCATTGAGAAATCACAGATTTAAAGTGGAACTTTTATCTTGATGGAGAATATTCACAATCAAAGTATGACTTTTTTCTATCTTCAAAAGAAAAATTTTGAACAGAACTTTAAATTTTTTTCACCTCTGACAAAAATCAGAAACTGAAGTGGAAGCTTTTTTTATTTTCTTTGGAAAAAATTAGAGTTGAACTGTAACCTTTTTCTTTTCATTGAGAAATTTTCAGAAGAGAACTTGAACTTTTCTTCCCTTCTTTGAGAAAACTCTGAATAAAAGTGGAACTCTTTATCTTCATGGTGAATATTCGTAATCAAGGTATAACTTTTTTCTATCTTTTACGAGAAATTTAGAACAGAACTTTAAATTTTTTTAACCTCTTTGAAAAAAATCAGAACTGAAGTGGAACCTTTTTATTTTCTCTAGTAAAAACTGGAATTGATCTGTAACTTAATTTCATGAAAATTCAGAAAGAACTTGAACTTTTCTTCACTTTATTGAGAAAACTCAGAATTAAAGTAGAACTTTTTATCTTCAGAAGAGAACTTGAACTTTTCTTCACTTCTTTGGGAAAAGTCAGAATTAAAGTGGAACTCGTTATCTTCATGGCGAATATTCTCAATCCTACTATAACTTTTTTCTATCTTTAATAAGAAATTTATAACAGAACTTGAACTTTTCTTCACTTTATTGAGAAAACTCAAAATTAAGTGGAAATTTTTATCTTCGGAAGAGAACTTAGACTTTTTTTCACTTCTTTGAGAAAACTCAGAATTAAAGTGGAACTCTTTATCTTCATGGTGAATATTCTCAATCATGCTATAACGTTTTTCTATCTTTAATAAGAAATTTAGAACAGAACTTAAAAATTTTTTTCATCTCTTTGAGAAAAATCAGAACTGAAGTGGAATCTTTTTATTCTCTCTGGAAAAAATAGAAATGATTTGTAGCTTATTTCTTTTCATTGATAAAATTCAGAAGAGAACTTTAACTTTTCTTCACTTCGTTGAGAAAACTTAGAATTAAAGTGAAACTTTTTATTTCTCTGGAAAAAAATAGAATTGATCTGTAAGTTATTTCTTTGCATTGAGAAAATTCATAAGAGAACTTGAACTTTTCTTCACTTCGTTGACAAAACTTAGAATTAAAGTGGAACTTTTTATCTTCATTGCGAGTATTCACAATCAAAGTATAAATTTTTTCTATCTTCTATGGAAAAATTTAGAACAGAACTTTTAAATTTTTTATGTCTTTGAGAAAATTAAAAATTGATCTGTAACTTATTTCTATCCACTGAGAAAATTCAGAAGAGATAAATAAAATCACATGTATTTTAAACGTGGTTGTTCATACTTCTGATAAGTAAAACCCAACTTTTTTTAAAAAAATCAAATATTATTAATAAAATTAGATGTTTTTTTAACGGGGATGTTCGTATTTCTGGAAATTGAAATCCAACTTTATTAAAAGAATCAAATATTATTAATAAAATCTGATGTATTTTAAACATGGTTGTTTTTATTTCTTAAAACTAAAACCCAACTTAATTAGAAAGTCAATTATTATTAATAAAACCAGATGTATTTTAAACGTGGCCGTTCTCATTTCTGAAAATCAAAAACCCAACTTTATTATTACAAAAAAAGTCGCAAAGTAATGTTGGGAGTGAAAAAAGATGAGTACTTTAACTTGTAAAACAGGTTTAGGAGGAACATTAAGAAAAGAACGTGATCTGAAATAATATAATAAAACTGTTCGGATTGATAGATGCTAATATTCTACCGGTAGGCCACGATGCCACCAGCGTTATAGTGATAAGCTACAATGCCACCAGTATTGGCGTGGTAATATACGGGTGTCACCACTCATTGGAGGGGAAAGCCTCAGCCCCAAATTAAAATGTCATGCCCGCGTCTACCACACTGGTTCTGCAAATATCGGGTTTGGTACTAGACTATTCAGAGTATACCCTGTCCCAGGGTATGATAACGCGATCGAGTGGTCAAATGGTCACTTTCTAAAGCCAAGTGGACCCGCCTTGGGTTTACCACTGCACATCTCTAACTCTCTCCTTGGAGGTAATAACCCCCCCCCCTTTCAATATAATAATGACGGTATCTCGTAACTCTATTCGTACCCTGCCTGGGTTCCGGAAACTAGTACACAGTTTGTAGAAAATAGCTTACTTGTATTCTTCCAGACGGTCACATATAATAACATAAAAATATGCTTCCCGGAACGGGGTCCAAATGCAGACTAACTCAAAAATAATATTCTTTACAGCAACTGTTCATAGGGGTGGACCTTCACTTGGCCCAGCCAATCCTCTCAATCCCCATTCAAAAACTATTCTACTTTCTTAGCTTTATGTTTCAATGCATCAAGTCAGGAAGTCCAAAATAGAATTTAGTTCAAAGCTTAATTATTGCAAAACAACTATAGCTTAGCAACTAGACTTTTAAATTTTCATTGAAAATTATACTATAGGCAAATCTACGCAAATGTAATTACGGAACGAAAACAGGTCATTTATCTGAAAAGAAAAGAAACAGGGGTGGAGCCCCAACACCTTCCCCCGTAAGAAATAGCTGGTTTCCTCCAGCCCCTGACAGATCTGGACTTCGCAGACGACGTTGTTGAGCTGGAAACTACCGCAGACAGCTTACAAGGCATGATCGACGATACTATGAGGTCTCAAAGCGCATCGGACTGGCCATCAGCGGCGCAAAGACTAAAGTATTGGCTCTCAACCAACCTGCTCCTTGCCAAGTTTACCCTCGACGGTGAGCCAATAGAAAGCGTTGAGGAATTCAAGTATCTTGGCTCTATCATAACACCAGATGGCGGAGCTGAAAGGGATATCTCTGCCCGCATAGCAAAAGCCTGGGGAGTGTTTACTAGTCTGAAAAAAGCATTATGGACCAGACGGGAGATCTCAACCAAAACAAAAGTTAGAATCTATGGTGCAACTGTTCGAGCAGTACTACTGTATGCTTGCGAGACATGGCCGATCAAGACTGAAGATGCGAGAACTTTGGATGTGTTCGACCACCGCTGCCTTCGTTACATCCTCCGCATTAAGAGATGGGACAGGATTTCCAATAGTGAAGTAAGGAGTCGCTGTGGCCAATCAGAAGAGCTATCGCTTATCATTAAAAGACGTCGCCTGAAACTCCTCGGCCACACATTGCGCCGTCCCGAAGGCACGATATGTCGAGACGTCCTTGTCTGCGAACCAGCCCCCTCCTGGAAACGTAAACCAGGAGGACAAAAGAAGAACCTGTGACAAACATTCAAGGAGGACCTGGAACCGTGGGGAGGATTCAGGAGACACGGTTGGAGATGGGACAAATACTGGCTGAAGATCGCCGGAGAAGCTGCAGCCGACAGGTCCAAGTGGTCGTCGGAAGTCATCCCAAGATCCTTTGGTGCCGGGCAGGACAGTTCATCGTCTGGTTCCCGCCGAAAGTAAAGTAAAGTAAGTACCTTGGTCCACCCTTGCAAACATAAACACATAGCTTCAATTTTACAAAATCCATTTGCCTTCTCTTTTCCACCAGTGTCTGTGCTACTACTTCCACCGCTTGGCTCTGGATCGGTAGTCATCAACACGTCTCTACTATAGAATCACCATGGTTTAGATCGTATAGCATCCGCATTAGGTTTTGAAAGTTGAAGTCCCCGAGATTCGTAGAAAATGATTTTGCGCAGTACAATCAAAAACAAAATTTTCTCGCTCTCACGAATTTACATTTGAGAGGAGCAGAGAATCATTTTTCTGGCACATTTGATGATGCCAGCCATCATGAAAAATTGCCTGCACTAGCCTCTTAATTTCCATCTGTGGAAACAACCCCACATCTCAATAAAAAAAGTAAATTGCCCTTTGGCATAATTTCAAATAATCTAAGGCCGAAAATACAAAGGCCTGTGAAAACAATAAGGGTACTGGGAATGAAGTAAAATTTTGAGCGAACCATAAATCACCTTTTTTCTGGGCTCCCTCCCCTGGGATAATCAAATGCAGAATATGCGTTGATGCTAATTGAAGATGAAACTTCGATACATCTCCCACTGAATACAATTCGCCGGAAGTAATTGTCGGTTCCCATGAAGAATAACAGCTATGAATAGGGTTACTGGACAAAGGTTTGGGTGAAGTATGAAGTGACTGGGAGAGAGTATCCCCCAAGGACTCCAGATCAGAGAGGCAAAATCTCGGTAAAGGGATCACAACTTGTCCGCAAGTTGTGCATTGAGGAAAAGGACTATATTTTACGACTTCCCGTAGGGGATCTTCCCCAAGGGATTCCTCCCCCTCATAAAGGATCGACATATCTTTTGAGTTGATAATACTAATCTCAGATTCCTTTCCAAGTTTTCCAATCCGACTCGACATTCAATATCTCCCAACTTTCCCCCAACCCGTTGTAGGTCATTCATCTATTTTGTAACCATCTTGTTTTATTCCCCATGGGTCTTTGACTTCTTTTTCCCCCCTATTATTTATGTTATCAAGGCACAGCCCATCCAACTTTTTATTTTTCTCCCTATTATTTATGTTATCAAGGCACATCCCATCCAACATTTTTTTATTTTTTCACCACTGCAGGCTGAATCTCCAAATTTTGTCTCTTTTTTGCATTTATTTGTTCTTTTTTACTTTTATCAATTTTGTCATTCGCGCAATATAATAAATCATCGTTAAATCTGACTTGGACTCCAGTGTATACCGTCTTTGACTGCATTTCATCATTGTAGTTCCGTTTAATATCTTTTTTCTCTCTTTTAGTCTTGTTTATTCTTACCGCAGAAGCAAATATTTCTTCATCAAATGGGAACTGAATTCCGACATTTGGTTTTTCATATTGTACTAAAATTTCCCGAACTTTGCGAGGAAAAGCGCGTACAATAAAATTTCTTCATCTTTTTCTCTGGTACAATGAGTGTTTCATTTTGGCCAATTTTTTTTCCGGTGTCTCACACTGGTTAAAGGTGTTCTCAAGATTTCAATTGTCTGGAAATTTGGATTTCCGATTTCCGATATTCCTCCTACTAAAACATCCACTGCTAGCATAGGTACTAACCATACTTTTATCGTTTTTCTCTGGACCGTACCGTCCTTCTTTGCAATTTCTATTCTTACACAAGCAGACGGGCATTGGTGCTTATCTCCATAATAACACACAGTTGTAATATTATTTTAGGGCCTATTTCCGTCTTTTTAATTAGGTCCATTCGTAAAGAAGTTTACTCACTCCCTGAGTCAATTACCATTTCGGTCAATTTTCCGTTTAATTTTCCTTCTATTTTATGTGATTTCACGAACTCGTCAATGTTTCCTTCATTATGGGCTATAGCCCAATTTGTTCTTTTATAGGTTACTTTCTCATCTTGACTATGGCATTTTTTAGAAAAAAATGCTCCGAGGAATCAAATTTCTCCAGATTATCAATTTTGAGTATCAACCATTTCATTTTTCCGACAGGGTGGAGCAGCCTCCAATTTCTTTTATGAGCCGGTCCACCTCCCCCCGTAGTCAATGAAGTAGTAAGTTTTCGCTTAAAAGTATTTAATGTTTGGTAATTTTCCTTTTCTCGCATTTGATCCTTAGACAAATTATTGTGGCTATCCGACAGCCTATAAGTGGCTTGTGATAAAACGTCACTTTGCGAATTTCTCCAACGAGTTTTCATTAGTCTGTCAATTGTTTTTGCAACATCCTGGTAATATTTTTTATCGGCCTCCCTACGGGCCTGTCTTTCTTCCTTCTCTTTTATCTTTCTCTGTTTGTTTCCTGTCTTTTTGCTTTCTGGCTTTTCTTTCAGCCTCTATACGTTCTAGTATTTCCTCCTCTATTTTCTCTTCTACTATTTTATGTAAAGTGGAGGTGTATACTGTTTGCGGTCTAGAATTTTTCTTAATTAGTAGAAGAACCCTGCCAATAATTTCCATCTGAAATTTTTCAACCCTCTTATTTAGGGTTGAAAATTTTCTCCAAGTGCTGTTGTGTACGCCTCGTAAGCAATGTACGCCACGTAAAAAAACCCTATCCAATTCCTTATATAATTCCTCAGTAATCTGTTGACGTTTAAGAACAATCTCTTTATCCTCCATCCCTTCTCTTAATTTGTCAATATGACTCTGAATCATTTCAACAATTGCCACCGTTCTTTTTTGTTTTCCTTAACAATTTCTTCATATATTTGTAAGTGCTTTTTATTGGCCTCCGTAAGGATTTTGAAAGCAATATCTGCCTTACTAGCTCCGTTGAATTCTGCTACTCTTATCAAAAAATCTGTATTGCAATGATTAATGTCTTTAGACAAGATTCTTTTTGAAACTCTTGGTTGCTAAATATCTTAGAACGACTATTTAATCCAGAGCTAGTATTTATAAGATTAATTGGCCTCCATACGTCAGGAAACCAGAATTTTTCAGTTGATCTCTTTCAAAAGCCTCCATATGGGCCTTTTCTCCTCTTTCTGCTTTATTTCTATGTTTCGTTTTTTCTATGTCTCTTTCTTTATAGGCTACTCTAGCCCTTTCGTCCTCTTTTCTATTCTTTTTAATTTCATCTTTCTCAGCCTGCATTTTTCCCTCATATTCTCGGTGCTCTCTCTCAAAGGCCTCCATATTTGCCTTTCTTTCTTTTTTCCTACTATTCTATGGGCTTCACTCGCCCTTTTCGGTCTTGAGTTAATCTCATCTCTGTCCAACATTATTTCAAATTCCGTTAAGTTCAAAATACCTCTTCAGTCTAAATGAAAATTCTTTTATCTATGTAACTTCTGGTTTCTCGCGAAAAATTGCTGCGTGTCAATTAGCTTGTTATTTTTGTACACTAATTAGTTGCGCGATATATTCATTCGTAATTTTTTTTTATTATGATCTAAAAGGGCACAGCCCATAATAGATCTTCATAATTCTATTAATTAATTCCGTATTTTTTCTCTTTATATGTAATCACAATAGGCTACTCTGTAGGCTAAATTAACTTGTTTCTTCGAAAACGCGGAATTATTTTACTATCACGTTTACTGATAGGACCTTTTCTTGCTGCCACCATTAATAGGATTGATAGTGACTAATATTATACCGGTAGGCCACGATACCACCAGCGTTATAGTGGTTAGCTACAATGCCACCAGTGTTGGCGTGGCAATAGACGGGTGTCACCACTTATTGGAGGGGAAAGCCCCGGCCCCAAATTATAATGTGATGCCCGCGTCTACAACACCGGTTCTGCGAATATCGGGTTTGGTACTATCCCATTCACAGTATACCCTGTCCCAGGGTATGATAAAGTCATCGATTGGTCATATGGCCACTTTCTAAAGCCAAGTGGACCCGCCTTGGGTTACCACTGAAAATCTTCAACTCTCTCCTTGGAGGTAATAAAACCCCCCCTTTCAATATAATAATGACGGTATCTCGTAACTATATTCCTACCCTGCCTGGGTTCTGGAAACTAGTACACAATTTGTAGAAAATACCTTACTTTTATTCTTACAAACGGTCACATATAATAACAAAAAAATATGCTTCCCCGAACGGGTTCTAAATGCAGACTAACTCAAAAATAATATTCTTTACAGCAACTGT
Organism: Artemia sinica; assembly: GCA_027921565.1. Classification (NCBI taxonomy): domain Eukaryota; kingdom Metazoa; phylum Arthropoda; class Branchiopoda; order Anostraca; family Artemiidae; genus Artemia; species Artemia sinica. Next base: position 46,362,874 of record CM051271.1, read on the forward strand.
TCATAGGGGTGGACCTTTGCTTGGCCCAGCCAATCCTCTCAATCCCCATTCAAAACCCATTCTACTTTCTTAGCTTTATCTTTCAATGACTCAAACCGGGAAGTCCAAAATAGAATTTAGTTCAAAGCTTACTTATCGCAAAACAACTATAGCTTAGCAACGAGACTTTTAAATTGTCATTGAAAATTATACTATAGGCAAATCTACGCAAATGTAATTAATGAACGAAAACAGGTCATTTATCTGAAAAGAAAAGAAACAGGGGTGGAACCCCAACAAAATCCTTTTGAAAAGAATTTCTTGGTGCTGGGGTATGCAAAAAAGTCGTAAAGTAATGTTGGGGTGGAAAAAGATGAGTATATCAACTTGTATAGCAGGTTTAGGAGGAATATTAAGAAAAGAACTTGTTCTGAAATAATATAATAAAGCCTTTTGAAAAGTATTGCTTGGTGTTGAGGTATGCAAAAAGTCGTAAAGTAATGTTGGGAGTGAAAAAAAATGAGTACTTTAACTTGTGAAATAGGTTTAGGAGGAGTATTAAAAAGAACTTGATCTGAAATAATATAATAAAGCCTTTTGAAAAGAATTTCTTGGTGTTGGGGTATGCAAAAAATTCGTAAAGTAATGTTGGGGAGTGAAAAAGGATGAGTACTTCAACTTGTAAAACATGTTTAGGAGGAATGTTAAGAAAAGAACTTGTTCTGAAATGATATAATAAAGCCTTTTGAACCTTGCCTTCTTAACGGGTAGGGGGAGCTCTGGGAAATCCTAAAAAAAAATTGTTTGTTTTTCATGAAAAAATATTTAATGAGAACCATCAGTCTCTCATCAATAGGAGTAGGGTATGCACAAGAATATGTTTTAAAATTTAAATCAAAAGTGTCATTCTATTTTTCTGATATGACTTTAATACATTGAAAAAAGGGTGTAAAATTTCAGTTAAAAAAAATGGTCACTACAAACATTATTTTTCTATTAGTAAAAGTCACGACTTACATATCTATATCATTCCCATTTTGAAGTTGGAAAATATAAACGTGAATTTTTATGTTTTAAGTATGTTTCATGTCATTCTAAGACATTCAAAAAAAGTTGAAAAAATAATTGGGGTCGGGCTCTGGAGGGAGGGGTGGGGGGTGGGGGGGGGGGGGGGTTGGAGGGGTTAGAGGGGTGGGAGAGAAGGTTGGAAGGGGTGGGCACTTGGCATCCTTGAGTGAGGACATGGAACCCAACCATCAGAAGAAATTGTGTGTCCAGTATTTGCATCTCAAACCATTGTTGTATACATATTCTCAGGATGATACCGTAAATAATGTCCCGAAACAGGTCACTGTTAACACCTATCAAAAATCCATTGATAAATCTAATGTGCAAATAACTTGTTACGATACTGTGCCGCTTAACTTCAATTGGCCTGTGTCTGCTTGGAATGATAGCCCGCTTGTATGGTGACAAATAAAAATCCTTACATCCATAAACATATAACATCCATACAAAAAAAATTAAATAAAACAAGGAATGATAGCCCCCTTGTATGGCGAACAATAAAATCCTTACATCCATAAACATAAAACATCCATACAAAAAAATATTGCCTAGAATTTTGTAACCATCAAGTTCGTTTAACCATACCAGGAAAACAACCATCGATGTATGAAAACAGTCATGACTTTTAAGAGAAACATGAAATTTTAATATAAAATCATTTTACAGGGAACAGCGTGAATTTTCATGGTATGCTGATTATAATTACAACATAAAAAAAACAACCGAAGATATGAGTTTATAGACGTGGTGATTTTTTATGATACATGTATAAAAGGTAATATGGACTTTTTTTTTACCTGTATTGTGTCTTAGATTAATACAGTAATGTCCCACCTGCCCGCTACCTTTCATTGACACAGTAATGTCCCACCTGCCCACTCTCTTTCATTGACATAGTAAGGGAGTAATGTCCGCTTTCTTTAATTGACACAATAAGGGGTACTGTCCGCTCGGAGATATTAATATATGCAAAAAGGATAGGACCCCGCTCGTAACTGTTACTACATCACTTACGCTATTTTGGATACACTTACGTTATTTTGATTTGGTTAAATTTTTAAGAGCTGAAGTAGCCCCGAAAATTTGAACCTAATACCCTCAGTCGTTCTTGGAATATTGCTGAGATGCCTTATGGGAATTAGCATTAACACCGTGCATTTTGATTTAATCTTAAGCCAACATTTAGTTTTCAAAGATAAAGGCAAATGGGAGGGTGGACGTGGGAGGGGCATTAGTTTCCCTCCAATCACTTTTGACTATTAAAAAGGGCATCAGCCCTTTCTATTTTCAATCGAATGAGCCCTTTTCGAACTTCCTACGACAACTCCTTCGATAGGAAGTGCCCTGGTCTAAACAACAACAAAAAAAATAATACATTATACCCATATCGATCGTTACTATAAAAATGTCAAACCTTCCAATCACTTTCGACTATTAAAAGGGCACTAGACCTTTCAATTTCAAATCGAATGAGCCCTTTTTGAAGAGTCTACAACAAAGCGTTCTATAAAAACCTTATATGCCCCCAGGGCATAACTTACAACCCTTGCCGTGAGGGCTTTGGGGAGGTTGTCATCCTCAAAGACCTAATTTCCAGAGCTTTCAAGTACATTGAACAAAATGGCTATCTTAAAATTTTGGTTGGATGTGTTTGGGGAAAAAGTGAGCGTGAGAGGGGGTTAGTTGCCCTCCAATCACTTTCGACTATTAAAAAGGGCACTAGCCCTTTGAATTTCCAATCGAATGAGCCTGTTTTGAAGTTTCTACGGCAACACTTTCTATAAAAACCTTATATGTCCCCAGGGCATAACTTACAACCCTTGCCCTGAGGGCTGTGGGGGAGTGTAAGCCTCAAAAACCTAATTTATATCTGGAAATCAACTTCGCTGAACAAACTTGCTATGACAAAATTTTGATTGGATGTGTTTCGGGAAATGGTGGGCGTAGAAGGGATGTTAGTTGCCTTCCATTCACTTTCGATTATTAAAAAGGGCACAAGCCACTCCAATTTCCAATTGAATGAGTCATTTTCGAAGTTTCTTCGACAAATTCTTCGATAAGAAGTGCCGTGGTCTAAAGGAAAAAATAATAAATAATACATTTTGCAAACATCATTCTTATATGCCCCCAGGGCATAGAATACAACCCTTGCCCTGAGGGTTGTGGGGGAGTTTCCTCCTCAAAAACATAATTTCTATTTGGAAATCAACTACGTTGAACAAAATGGCTATCTAAAAATTTTGATTGGATGTGTTTGGGGGAAAAGGTGGGCGTGAGAGGGGGTTAGTTGCCCTGAAATCACTTTCGACTATTAAAAAAGGCACTAGATCTTTAATTTACAATCGAATGAACCCTTTTTCAAGTTTCTACGACAAAGATTTCAATGAAAACTTATATGCCCCCAGGGCATAACTTAAAACCCTTGCCCTAAAGACTGTGGGGGGAATGTCCTGCTCAAAGCTATAATTTCCTGAACTTTAAACTGCGTGAAACAAAAAGGCTGTCTCAAAAATTTGATTGGATGAGTTTTGGGAAATGGTGGGCGTGGAAGAGGTGTTAGTTGCCTTCCTTTGACTTTCGACTATTAAAAAGGGCACTAGCCATTTCAGTTTCCAATCGAATGAGCCCTTTTTGAAGTGTCTAAGACAACACGTTCTGTAAAACTTTATATGCCCACAGGGCATAACTTACAACCTTTGCCCTGAGGGCTGTTGGGGGTTGTCATCCTCAAAAACCTAATTTCTAGAACATTCAACTACTTTGAACAAAATGGCTATTTTAAAAGTTTGATTGGATGTGTTTGGGGAAAAGGTTTGCGTAAGAGGGGGGTTAGTTGCCCTCCAATCACTTTCGACAATTAAAAAGTACCGTAGCCCTTTGAATTTCCAATCAAATGAGCCTTTTTTGAAGTTTCTACGACAACACTTTCTATAAAAACCTTACATGCCCCCAGGGCATAACTTAGAACCCTGGCCCTGAGGGCTGTGGGGGAATGTCCTCCTAAAAAAACATAGTTTCTATCTGGAAGTCAACTGCGCTTAAAAAATTGCTATCTCAAAATTTTTATTGGATGTGTTTCGGCAAATGGTGGGCGTGGAAAGGGTGTCAGTTGTCTTCCAATCACTTTCGACTATTAAAAAAGGGCAAAAGCCACTCCAATTTCCAATTGAATGAGCCCTTTTCGAAGTTTCTACGATAAATTCTTCGATACAAAGTGGCCTGGTCTAAAGGAAAAAATAATAAATAATACATTGTGCCAACATCGTTCTTATATGCCCCGAGGGCATAACTTAAAACCCTTTCCCTAAGGGTTTTGGGGGAGTGACCTCGTCAAAAATATATTTTCTATCTGGAAATCAATTACGCTGAACAAAATGGCTATCTCAAAATTTTGATTGGATGTGTTTAGGGGAAGTTTGGACGTAGGGGTGAGGGGCTAGTTGCCCTCCAATCACTTTCGACTATTAAAAAGGCCACTAGCCAGTCCAATTTCCAATTGAATGAGCCCTTTTCGAAGCTTCTACGACAACTCTTTCGATACGAAGTGCCCTGCTCTAAAACTTAAAAAAAAAATAATACATTGTTCCAACATCGTTCTTTACTTAGGCAGCGCTATTGCGCTGCCTATGATATTGTGATTTTCATGGGTGGGTTTTTCTCTTTTTTGAAAATCAGGCATATTTTCTCAGGTTCTTAACTTTTGATGGATAACTGTAAGCTCAAGAAGTTATATACATTTGAAATCGGTATTAAAAGCTAATTATTTTCATACTTTAATTTATATAAAATATCCCTTTCCGAGAATTTTGATCACTATTAGCACGAGTCACTCCTTACTAACGAAACTCGTTACCGTAAACTGATTAACGAAGAAGTAGTTTCACATATAGGAACTGAATTTAATATTACGATTTCATTTCCGGATTATTTGCCGTTCCGGGGACTTCTCCCTTCTTTTTTTGAAAATCAGGCATTTTTCTCTGGCTCTTAGCTCTTGATGAATTCCTTTAAACTGAACAAAATGTATATATTTGAAATCAGTATAAAATGCTAATTATTTTGGTATGCTAATTTATAGCAAAACTCCCTTTTCTAGAGTTTTGGTTACTATTAGTCCAAGTCACTCCTTACTCATTTAACTCCTTATCACGAACTGCTTCACAAACTGTAAGTTTCACACATATAGAGAGCCTGGCCTCCTTTAACTTTCTTTAGTAGGTATTTTCTTACATTTATAAAAATCTAATTATTTAGTTTTGTATATGTTAATTTATAGCAAAACTCCCTTTTCTAGAGTTTTGGTTACTATTAGCCCAAGCCACTCCTTACTCACAAAACTCCTTACCATGGACTGCTTCACAAACGGGTAGTTTCACATACAGAGAGCCTGGCCCCTTTCAAATTTCTCTAGTAGGTAATTTCTTACATTTCGTCAGTCGGGTAACAAAAGATTGTATCTCCATAATTGTAAATTTTCAGAAGAGCAAAAAAAATAACCTCACAACTTTTTTTTATTTCCCCTACGATAACCGTAAGACAATAACAGATTGATATGTAAAATAAATACATATCAATTCTATTTTGTTTTACAGTTATCTAAAGGGGAAAAATTTATAAGTTTTTTATTCGTTAATCTGAAAATCTACAATTATGAAGATATGACCTTCTGGTACCCGACTGACCGTTTTAAACATAATAAGCATGTTTATTCTCAAATACCCCCCTATCCTCTTCAAAACCTATCGCTGCATGCTTGCCCAGAATAAAGGTAGTTCAAAGTAGCAAATTGATGTTCTTTATCCTCCGATGCTTTTCTTGCATAGCCCAGTGATTTCAAATATAGCCCTCCCTGTGTGAGGCTAAACTTACATAAAATGTTGTTTTTTCCTATTTTTCTTCGTACTTCCCGAAAATTTCTTTTGAGTGTAATTTCAACATAATCTATCAATGAAGCGCATATAATGTAGCAGATTACAATGTAGCACAGTTTATCACCTCTCCTGAACTAAAAACTGCGATGACAAACCTCTGAACTAAATACTACATAATTATAAAAAACCTGTTATTTCAGTGCATTAAAGAAATTTGATTTTCAGAGTTAGGCCTACTTCCAGTTTAACTGGAACTCTGCCCTTCCCCCCAATACCCAGATATAGCCCTAGGCTAAACACAAGAATTTGGCCGTTTTTTTTAAAATTCACATTGTTCGGCATTAGGGACTAACGGTTGATGAGAAATAAATATATAATTAATACTAATAAAGAAATGAGCAAATCAGCTAATTTTTTAATATATCCCGGAACGTGTCCAGGAAAAAGGAAGAGAGGGCTGATTATAGTTACAACATAAAAAAAAACAACCAAAGATATGAGTTTATAGACGTGGTGATTTTTTTATGATACATGTATAAAAGGTAATATGGACTTTTTTTTTACCTGTATTGTCTCTTAGATTAATTGAATAAAAAAAAAAAAGTTTTTTAAACTAAAAGTAAGGAGCGACATTAAAACTTAAAACGAACAGAAATTATTCCGTATGAAAGTGTACCGGGAGTAAAACACGACGTATTTGAAATACCAAAATAAAGTTCCTTTCTAAAGATAATTCCGATTTCTTATAATTAAGCTAAATCTAGTCGCAAAAATGAAAAGTCCTTAATCAGCAAAAAGAGAAATTGCATTTCTAGCTTCAGTCAGACAATGGCGCTAGTCGTTCGAATTTCGCTAAGATAATTGTAGCAAAAAAAAATGCAATGCATAAAATTTCCAAGGAAGTTTAAAAAGGCAAAAAACTGTGTGAACTCCTGAATCATCTGAAAAATCTTTAAGAGATTATTGGACGAGGATTCGCGTCCTTGGGGCACGTGAGCCAATGGCAGGCAGTCCCTAGGGCGCAGGACGAAAGAACTGCGTTTGGGAGTGGGGTAAATGTGCCTTTTTAATTTGAATCTCTATCCAGCTCTGAAACGATTAGTACGAAATTATTTTGGCTACCGTTATTATCATAGAAGTGACCCGTTGCTGTACAACTAAGTATGTAAGTTCAATAAATCTATTGTCCCTTTTTATATGTGTTTGTTTCTCTTATATGTCTGAGTCTAGTCCGATAATAGGTAACTAGTTCGCCAGTCTCCATGGTAAATGCTCCCAAAGGAATCTGATCTCCAGATAGCCCGAGAAGAAGAGGCCACGCTTTTTCATTCCTACAAGCATCAAAAGTTGTCATCGCCACAGCTTAGAAAGAGTTTCTAACCCCTGCTAGCCTATAAGAATTCGTATCTCTTAAGCAAGATCTAATTGCGCCGTGGAAACAAAGCTTTGAGACGTCAAAATTTATAGTTCAATAATTCTTAATTCCTCGTAACTTTTAACGGATTAAATTAAATGAAATAATTCAAAGATATTCAATATCAGCATTAAAATACAATTCGATTAATATGTGTATTAGAGGAATTACGGCATCCGGTTCAAATGTAAGAAATAAGAAATAGGGAAAATAAACCTATGCCATTCATATCTGATTTATTGAGAAAGCCGGGTTTTGTTTTTGATTAATAAGAATACGTTTGATTCAAAGATTAATTTTTCTATCACAAACCATAACAAATATTATCCTCAATATATTTTTCCATCGCTACAAATGGCGCGGTCGGTAGGATCTAGCTGGACCGATGAAACGTTGGTAGAAACAGAAGAATTTTAGGCATAATAGTAGCAAATGGGGTCTGTTATATTCCACCCCTGTTTCTTTTCCTTTCAGATAAATGACCTATTTTCGTTTCTTTAATTACATTTGTGACCCTTTTGGAAGAATACAAGTAAGGTATTTTCTACAAACTGTGTAGTATTTTCCGTAACCCAGGCAGGGTAGGAATAGAGCTACAAGGCGCCGTCATTATTATATTGACAGGGAGGGTTATTACCTCCAAGGAGAGAGTAGAAATTTTCTAGCCGTAACCCAAGGCGGGTACATTTGGCTTTAGAAAGTGGCCATTTGACCACTCGATCGCGTTACCATACCCTGAGACAGGGTATACTGTAAATAGGGTAGTACCAAACCCGATATTTGCAGAACCGCTGGGGTAGGAGCGGGAATCTCACTAACATTAGGGCCGACAAGGGGTTCTCCCATTCGAGTAAGTGGCATAGCAATCTTTTTGCGTCATTCGAGTAAGTGGCATAGCAATCTTTTTGCGTCATTCGAGTAAGTGGCATAGCAATCTTTTGCGTCATTTTTTGCCTTTAAAAGTAGTGACCCTGCACATACACCCCAATAAGTGGTGCCAGCGGTAGCTAGCACTACGAACATTGGCGGCAGCGGCATAAGCACACATGCTAGAAAGCTTAGCAAAAGTTGCCGAAGGAAGCAAAAAAAGAAGAGTTGTTACCCAGCTGTGACTGGAACTCTGCATAAGGCGAGAAATTCGGCGAAAGAAACCGTTAATCACAGAAAATTGAGGCATAGGGATATGTCTTAAAAGGGTCTCCTTTACCTACACAGATGACCTTCATCTGAATAATGGTGTTAGAAAAAATTCAAATTCTGAAGTAGCTCCGCAAAATGAGTGAACAGGAAAATTTGAATTTCAAACCATGGCTGCTTTAGAGCCATGTAGATGTAAAACAAGCCAGTGTACATGCTTGTTTACAAAGAATAATTAAAAATACATGAATATATTTTTTTTTGGTCGAGTGTCATTTGTATTGCTGGGGTCGACTCCCCTCGCACACGTTAGGTCCCCTAGTGGATAAATATCCGCGTTATTTGTGCTTATTAATTTTATGGGTTATTTGTAATGATGGCAAATATCAGACTTAACTTAATGCTTTTCTTATAAACAGATACCATTCAACACAATTAAGAAAGGTCGTCAAAAGTCTGTCTATTGTTCTTAAAAACTGCTTATTTGAAAATGTCAATTTTTTTTTATGTTGTTCTATTTATTTAAGAGCGAGAGAGGATGAGCATATGTAGGTTTTATTTTTGTAGCTAGACATAAGACATACCTTAGTACTTCAGTTTTATTAAATCTACGTTCAATGTTTTGTTACAACAAGCATCCTTGATTGCTATACTTTGCGCAGCTTAGACTAAATTAGTCTATGTTACTAAGGATTTGATTAAGTTTAGATGTCTTATTTTTGTTAGTGTTATTTCTATGCCCTTTCAAAGGATAATAGAAAGGTTGAAACAGAAAATAACCAAAGGTAGGAAGCTCGTGGTCGACTGAGAACGACAAGTGGTGTTGGACCACGTCTTGTGGGAAGCCTGGGGAGGAACTCAAGGCCCATGATTGTTTTTTGTAATTTTTTTTGTGTAAACGATCGTAGGAAGGAATATTTCTCAGTCCTTCAAGTGTAAGAAATTAGTATTCTTATGCCAATAGGGGCCAGTCAAAGCAATACTTAAAGGTTGAATAGAAACTTCAGTGAGCTAAGTTTTCGTTTTTGGATCTGAATGCTTTGAAAGAGAAACAGAGAGTTTACTTTCTTATAGCTCCGAGGCGAAAAAAAAAGAAAAAAAAAAGAAAAGCTTTTTAATTTCATTATATTATATCAAAGACGTATGCTGTCCTACAGCTCTGTGTTAAACATTACTTCCAAAGAGAAACAGAGACATTAATGTCTTTAGCTCCTTGGCGAAAAATTTAATTCCACTAGTTTATATCTATGACATATACAATAACAGAGAGATCACTGTTCTATAGTTCTGTGACAAAAATGTCCTTTAATTTCATTGGTTTATCTATGACATATATTGTGCTCTAATTTTTGTGAAATATTTTCGCAAGTCAGTCACGTTATATCTTACCTATACTGACTCAGGTCCCCTCAGATTTTCTATGAAAAATCGACCCATGTCCAAACCAAGATGGATATTATCAAAAAAAAAACAAGAAATTATCAGTACAGAAGCGTCTAATTATATGAAATATTTTATCTAAGTGCAGATTATAATTATTTTAGGCCTACCAGTGTAATTATGCGCCGCAAGTTTGCTTATTCATGTGTTTCTTACTCGAGAAATATAATGTTTCTTACTCGAGTAATATATGTACCAATAGCCAACTATTGGTAACTATAACCAAAACAACCTATGGTACGTTTATATGTAGAATTTCACGGCGGATGTGAAATTATATCTCAATAATAATATGTAAAATTTTAAAACCATTTAATCAGTTAAGATATATGGATTGAAACCCTGTGTATGTCCAATGGCGACTAAGTAAAACCCACAAGGAATTCCCTATTAATGTGAAGGTGTTTCTCGCTTAACGGATTCTAATAAGACTTTAATATAATATTTATTTATTTAGTGCTGAAGGATTTGCTCAAACAATAGCCTTCTAAAAAGATATTGATGTCAGTTCTTCATTATGCTTATATTCTTTGCCAAGCATTAACTGGAATCTACGGAGGCAAGCTTGGAAATCCTGCATCTAATGACCTTATTCGAAAAGCGAATATGATGCACCAATGTTGACTTGCAATTACGGAAAAATCCTGAGACTAAGAACCTCTGCATTTCAGCCGTTAAACCCGGAGCCCCCATGAGAACGTCTAAGCCAAGAAATAGGGAAGACATCAGAAAATGATTGGGTAGAGAGGTCTCCACTCGTCCTTGTTATGTCTTGTTCCCTCATTGTAGTATCGTTTGCGTAAAACCGTGCGGTTATGACGCTGCACATGCGTTTCTTAAACAGCACGGACTTGCGTGAACAATGAAGGCATGAAGTAAGTCGTAAAATTAGACCTCAAACTTAATAATGTAGGGTAAATAACGTTTATTTAATAAGTATTGAAGAAGTATATAAGCCCTTTATCGATGTTTCCGTTCTCAAAACAAAGTTGAAAACATCTCTGTTTTAAATTTTAAAATTTTCATTGTGAGTACTAATATTAGTGTATTTATTTAATTCTGTCTCATAGCTAAGAAATTATAACCCAATTAATGCGTGAATTATTGTATGTGTATTTACTTCAAAGAACATGTGATTCTGCCGCGTTGTTTTTATTACAGGAAAGTAAATGGACACTTTGGTCATTGAGTATTACAACAAGCCGCCCAGTACAGATACGACCCAGTAACATCTAGTTTTCATCATATCTCAACCAACGAAGAGTACTCACCATAACTCCAGGCAAGTTTCATCCCAGCTTCGTCTACGAAAACAACAGTTGCCTTCGATCGTCGTTTCTTCGACTATGATATGTATCAGGTAACACTATATTTGAACCTCAGTATAAAGTGCTTTAACGAACTATATAATCACATAAATGCTGAGAACCCCATCAATCAGAACAAGATAAACGCTATTTAACGATATTTGAAGTTAAGAGATACTTAAAGACATTTGAAGATATTTGAAACTGAAGTTAGAGACAATTTGAAGTTTAATTCTGAGAACCCCATCGATCAGAACAAGATAGACGATATTTAACGATATTTGAAGTTGAAAACTACTTAAAGACATTTGAAGATATTTGAAGACAAAATTAAAGACAATTTGAAGTTTAATTCTGAGAACTCTATCGATCAGCACACGATAAACGATATTTGAAGTTAAATGACACTTAAAGACATTTGAAGATATTCGAAGCAGAAATTAAAGACAATTTGAACTTTAACTCTGAGAACACCATCGAGCAGTACAAGATAAACGATATTTAACGATATTTGAAGTTAAATGATAGTTGAAGAGGTTCGAAGTTGAATTTAAAGACAATATATTAAGAGAGTCACTATAGTAGGACGACAACCCGTTTCAAAAGGCACAAATGAACAATTTTACGCGAGAATACATTCTCTATGTGCCTCTAAAATCCTAAAAAATGATATGCTGAGAAGAAAAACACCAACACCTGCAGTGGGAAGAATCCTTTCTCAGTTGACTATTAGAATGATATTAACGGTCATTTCCCAGTTGACTATTGGGGAAAACTTACCGTGTAAAGACAACTAGACTCGAACTGTTCCATGAAGAAACCATAACGTAAGTGCTTCGAAATTTTGCCAGGACAAAAGGAGTGAAGGACAGTAATTTACAACAGAAGGGTGTAGTACACTAAGGACACGAAAGGTGATGAATAGATGTGAAGCTAAATGTGTTACTTCCTAATAGCTTTGACAATGCAAAAATCTCAATGGTGAAAGTGTTTTAATGTCATCAGTGAATATGATGAACCAAATATTGTATGTTATAAATCATTCATGTATGTACCACAAGTAGAATTAGGTGTAGTATTATCATGTCGTTCATTTAATGTAGCGTAGATAGAATGTAGCATGCCATATAGACAGCAAAATCAAAAAAAAAAAGCCTTGTAAAAATTGAATTAAAAAAAAAAAAAAAAATCTTTAGTATAGTAGCTAGCCTAGAACCATGAATAATCTTAGTCCGGTAGATGAATTTTAGATAGGGATGTAGAATAAAATAAGAAAAGTAATAGAGAAAATTTTTTAGCACTCCTGATTAAGTCATAACATATATATAAAATAATTATGTAAAAAAAAAAAAAAAAAAAAAAAATAGTTAATAAATGGCGAACATTTAAAAAAAAAGCCCAAAGGCGAGCAGTTACTAATGACGGGACGTCATTAATTGATGGGAAGGGTGATATGTACCGGGAGTAAAACACGACGTATTTGAAATACCAAAATAAAGTTCCTTTCTAAAGATAATTCCGATTTCTTATAATTAAGCTAAATCTAGTCGCAAAAATGAAAAGTCCTTAATCAGCAAAAAAGAGAAATTGCATTTCTAGCTTCAGTCAGACAACGGCGCTAGTCGTTCGAATTTCGCTAAGATAATTGTAGCAAAAAAAAAATGCAATGCATAAAATTTCCAAGGAAGTTTAAAAGGCAAAAAACTGTGTGTGAACTCCTGAATCATCTGAAAAATCTTTAAGAGATTATTGGACGAGGATTCGCGTCCTTGGGGCACGTGAGCCAATGGCAGGCAGTCCCTAGGGCGCAGGACGAAAGAACTGCGTTTGGGAGTGGGGTAAATGTGCCTTTTTAATTTGAATCTCTATCCAGCTCTGAAACGATTAGTACGAAATTATTTTGGCTACCGTTATTATCATAGAAGTGACCCGTTGCTGTACAACTAAGTATGTAAGTTCATTAAATCTATTGTCCCTTTTTATATGTGTTTGTTTCTCTTATATGTCTGAGTCTAGTCCGATAATAGGTAACTAGTTCGCCAGTCTCCATGGTAAATGCTCCCAAAGGAATCTGATCTCCAGATAGCCCGAGAAGAAGAGGCCACGCTTTTTCATTCCTACAAGCATCAAAAGTTGTCATCGCCACAGCTTAGAAAGAGTTTCTAACCCCTGCTAGCCTATAAGAATTCGTATCTCTTAAGCAAGATCTAATTGCGCCGTGGAAACAAAGCTTTGAGACGTCAAAATTTATAGTTCAATAATTCTTAATTCCTCGTAACTTTTAACGGATTAAATTAAATGAAATAATTCAAAGATATTCAATATCAGCATTAAAATACAATTCGATTAATATGTGTATTAGAGGAATTACGGCATCCGGTTCAAATGTAAGAAATAAGAAATAGGGAAATAAACCTATGCCATTCATATCTGATTTATTGAGAAAGCCGGGTTTTGTTTTTGATTAATAAGAATACGTTTGATTCAAAGATTAATTTTTCTATCACAAACCATAACAAATATTATCCTCAATATATTTTCCATCGAAAAAAAAAAAAAAAAAAAAAAAAAAAAAATTAAAAAAAAAACTACAAACAAAAAAAAAAAAAAAGGGGCTGTCCCCTCTTCAACGCCTCGCTCTTTACGCTAAATTTTTTATTGTTTTAAAAAATTAAGTTGTGAGACAGAGTCAAACTTTAGCGTAAAGAGTGAGGCGTTGATGAGGGGACAGCCCCTTTCATATACGGAATAATTTCTGTTCGTTTTAAGTTTTAATGTCGCTCCTTACTTTTAGTTTAAAAAACTTGTTTTTTTATTCAATTTCTGATCGTTTTTTAGTTAATGCAGCTTTTATTTTGGCTCACCGTCATTGAATAAGTAAACAAAATTTCCATAAAAATTTTACTTTTCTTTTGCTAAATGGATGTCTCTAAATTTGGTTATGACGTAATTTACAAATTAACTTACGTAACTAACTTCGTATATTTTTCTTCTGGCAAAAAATACAAAGTTGCAGATTTTTGCAGATATGAGCTTGAAACCTATGTAATAGGGTTTTCTGATACGCTGAATCTGACGGTGTGATTTTCATTAAAATTCTTTCACTTGTAGGGGATGTTTCCCCCTCTTTAAAAAATCGGGTAAATTTTCTCAGGCTAGTAACCTTTGATGAGTAATACTAAACTTAATAAAATTTATATATATAGAATCAGTATTATAAACACATTCTTTTGATACATTTATTGACATCAAAATTCCGTTTTTAAAAGTTTCGATTGCTATTGAGCCGTATCGCTTGTTTTTTTATTGTTTTTTTTTATTACGTATATGTTATTACGTATATGAGGGGGTTCTCCCCTTAGTCAGTACCACGCTCCTTACGTTAAAAGTTAAAAAAAATTTGATTCACAAACCCCTGAATCACAAAGGCCGTTTAATTAGAATAGATAGCTCTTTTGAAAGCACTAGACAAAACTGTAGCGTAAAGAGCGAGGTATTGACTTGGGGGAGAACCCCCTCACATACGTTATAATTTCTGTTCGTTTTAAGTTCTAATGTTGCTTCTTACTTTCAGTTGAAAAAACTTGTTTTTTTTTATTTTATTTCTGATCGTTTTTTAAATAATGCTTGTAAATCCGGCGCCCCCTTCATAGAAATGTCCCTTACCCTAAAGAAACATCCTCCATGGAAAGATTCTCCAGAGTAACCCCTCCTCTAGCCCCCCCTCCAGAAAAAAATCCTTCGTGAAAATGTCTGTATACTTCCCAATAACCAATAAATAATGCTGGCAAGTCCGGCGCCCCCTTCATGGCAATTTCCCTTCCCCCATGAAAACTTCCTTCATGGAAAGATCCTCCAACATAACCCCCGACCATACCCCCCCCCCCCCAATACCAGAAAAAACCCTCCTGAAAACTTCTGTATACTTCCCAATAACCAATACTATATGTTAACATTGGGTAAAGTTCATAACTTTTAGCCCTTCCCCTGGGGACTTCGGGGGATTAAGTCATCCTATAAGACATATTTATCATATTTTCGACCATGCTGAACAAAACGCCTATCTCAAAATTTTGATCGGGTGACTTTGGGAAAAAAATAAGCGTGGGAGGGAGTCTAGTTGCCCTCCATTTTTTTGGTCACTCAAAAAGGGCACTAGAACTTTTAATTTGCGTTCCAATGAGCCATCCCATGATATTCTAGGACTACTGGGTCGATACGATCACCCCTGGAAAAAAAAACAAATAAACACCCATCCGTGATCTTTCTTCTGGCAAAAAATGCAAAATTCCACATTTTTGTAGATAGGAGCTTGAAACCTCTATAGTAGGGTATTCTGATACGCTGAATGTGATGGTGTGATTTTCATTAAGGTTCTGTAATTTTTAGGGGGCTTTCCCCCTTTTTTGAAAATCAGCCAAATTTTCTCAGGCGCTTAACTTTTGATGGGTAGCACTAAACTTGATGAAAATTATATATTTGAAATCAGCATTGAAATCTGATTCTATTGATGTATCTATTGGTATCAAAAAACCCGTTTTCTAGAGTTTTGGTTACCATTGAGCCGGGTCGCTCCTTACTTACAGTTCGTTATCACGAACTGTTTGATACAGTAATGTCCCACCTGCCCGCTACCTTTCATTGACACAGTAATATCCCACCTGCCCACTCTCTTTCATTGACATAGTAAGGGAGTACTGGAAACGTGTCCAGGAAATAGGAAGAGAGGGCTGGGATGCAGTGAAACTCGAATAAACTTTTTTTTTTTTTTTTTTTTTTTGAAAAAATAAATGATGAAAATTTTGCAAACGTCTCTTTGCGCCATTTTTTGACTTAAGCCTGCTTTACAGGGGCGAGGGGGGGGACACAAGAAGTGTCTTGTCGGGTATGGTGATGACTCTCATTGGCCCTGCTCACTTGTCCTTTGTTATAATCTAAGCTAATTTTTCCATTTTCTAAATTTAAGTATGTTTTGAATAGTGGCCATCGGCATTTCACTGTTAGCAATTGCCCATCTATGTTTTGGTCTTTTGGTGGTAATTCGCAAATTAGCGAAATCAACAGGTTTTTTAAACACATTTCTTTTGCCTGGTCAAATTTTTCACCCACATTAAATACTAAAAATAAACCTACTTTTGTAAACATTAACAGTTAATTAGCTTACGAAGCTTGGCTTTTCGGGGAATTAATCAATTTAATTGACTAATTATTTTCAAATTGAATTTGATTAGATTTTCAAATTCGATCAAACTTAATTTACGATTAATTAATTAAATAAATCAATTTAGCAATTTCATTACTTCAGACATTAAAAACTTCATATCCCACTATTTCTTTCTGTGAGAAAATAGAATATTCCGCATTTTAGAACGCCACAAACTTCTAAATGTATTAGTAACGAAATAAGATAGGAAGAAACAGACTAGACCAATCAATAGAATTTGTCTAGTTTGAGGAAATAGGGGTAAATCTATGTTTTACAGGGGTCTAGTGTCCCCCCCCCGAAAATACCCCCCCCCCCCCGGAAAATACCCCCATCCCGCGGAAAAAAAATATTCTCGAAAATATAACTCCTAACACCGCGGAAAATCCCCCTACGAAGAATACCCCCGAAAAATAACTCAGGGAAATTCAGTTGTGCCACATAATGTCTTATCATAGGCAGCGCAATCGCACTGCCTAAGTAAAGATCGATAATGGCACAATGTATTATTTATTTATTATTTTTTTTTTTCTTTAGACCAGGACACTTCGTATCGAAGAAGTTGTCGAAGACGTTTTTATTGAAATCTTTGTCGTAGAAACTTCGAAAAGGGCTCATTCGATTAGAAATTGGAGTGGCTTGTGCCCTTTTTAATAGTCGAAAGTGATTGGAAGGCAACTAACACACCTTCCACGGCTACCATTTCCCCAAACACATCC
This sequence comes from Artemia sinica, assembly GCA_027921565.1. Taxonomy (NCBI): domain Eukaryota; kingdom Metazoa; phylum Arthropoda; class Branchiopoda; order Anostraca; family Artemiidae; genus Artemia; species Artemia sinica. Next base: position 46,380,012 of record CM051271.1, read on the forward strand.
TATCAAAATTTTGAGATAGCCATTTTGTTCAGCGTAGTTGATCTCCAAATAGAAATTATGTTTTTGAGGAGAACACTCCTCCACAACCCTCAGGACAAGTTGTAAATTATGCCCTGGGGGCATATAAGATTTTTATAGAAAGCATTGTCGTAGAAACTTCAAAAAGAGCTCATTCGATTGGAAATTCAAAGGGCTAGTACCCTTTTTAATAGTCGAAAGAGATTGGAGGGTAACTAAACCCCCCTCTCACGCCCACCTTTTCTCCAAACACATCCATCAAAATTTTTTAAGATAGCCATTTTGTTCAACGTAGTTGAAAGTTCTTAAAATAAGGTCTTCGAGAATGACAACCACTCCCCCCACAGCCCTCAGGGCAATGGTTATAACTTATGCCCTGGGTGCATATATGGTTTTCATAGAAATCGTTGTCGTAGAAGCTTCAAAATGGGCTCAGTCGATTGGAAATTGAAATGGCTAGTGCCCTTTTTAACAGTCGAAAGTGATTAGAAGGTAACTAACACCCCTTCCACGCCCACCATTTCCCCAAACACATCCAATCAAATTTTAAGATAGGCGTTTTGTTCAATGTAGTTGAAAGCTTTGGAAAGTATATCTTTGAGCAGGAAACTCCCCCCCCCCCACAGTCTTCAGGGCAAGGGCTATAACCTGGGGGCATATAAGGTTTTTATTGAAAGCTTTGGTGTAGAAACGTCAAAAAAAGCTCATTCGATTAGAAATTCAGAGGGCTAGTGCTCTTTTTAATATTCGAAAGTGATTGGAAGGCAACTCGCCCCCCTCTCACATTCACCTTTTTCCCAAACACATTCAATCAAAATTTTGAGATAGCCATTTTGTTAAAGTAATTGAAAGTTTTGGGAATTAGGTCTTTAAGGATAACATACTCCCGCCCCCCCCCCCCCCCATAGCCCTCAGGTCTGGAGCACAAATGGTCTTTATAGAAAGCGTTGTCATAGAAGCTTCAAAAAGGGCTTGTTCGATTGGAAATTGAAATGGCTAGTGCCCTTTTTAATAGTCGAAAGTAATTGGAGGGCAACTAACCCCCTGTCACGCCCACTATTTTCCAAACATATACAATGAAAATTTTGAGATAGCCATTTGTTTTCAGCGTAGTTGAAGGTTCTGGAAATTAGGTCTTTGAGGATGACTACCCCCCCCCCCCCCCCACAGCCCTTTGGGCAAGGGCTGTAAGTTAAGGCTTGGGGGCATATGAAGTTCTTGTAGAAGGAGTTGTCGTATAAACTTCAAAATGCACTCATTCGATTGGGAATCGAAAGAGCTAGAGCCCTTTTTAATAGTCGAAAGTTATTGAAGAACAACTAAACCCCCTCTCACACCCACCATTTCCCCAAACACATCCAATCAAAATTTTGAGATTTTTATTTTTTTTCAACGTAGTTGAAAGTTCTGAAAATTAGGTCTTTGAGGATGACAACCCCCCTCCCACAACCCTCAGGGCAAGGGTTGTAAGTTATGCCTTGGGGGCATATATGGTTTTTATAGAGATCTTTGTCGTAGAAAATTTAAAAGAGTTCATTCGATTGGAAATTGAAAGGGCTAGTGCCCCTTTTAATAGTCGAAAGTGAATGGAGAGCAACTAACCCCTCTCTCACGCCCACCATTTCTCCAAACAAAGTCAACCAAAGTTTTGAGATAGTCATTTTGTTCAACGTAGTTGAAAGTTCTAGAAATTATGTATTAGAGGATGACAAACCTCCGAGAACCCCCAGGGCAGAGGTTGTAAGTTATGCCGTGGGGACATATAAGGTTTTTTATAGATAGCTTTGTCGTAGACACTTCAAAAAGGGCTCATTAAATTGGAAATTCAGAGGACTAGTACCCTTTTTAATAGATGAAAGTGATTAAGGGTAACTAACCCCCCTCTCACGCTCACCATTTCCCCCAAACACATCCAATCAAAATATTCAGATAGCCATTTGTTCAACTTAGTTGAAAGTTCTGGAAATTAGGCCTTTGAGGATGACACCCCCCCCCCCCAGAACCCTCAGCTAAGGTCGTAAGCTATGTCCTCGGGCATACAAGGTTTTTATTGAAAACTTTGTCATAGAAACTTGAAAAAGGCTTCATTTGATTGGAAATTCAAAGGTCTAGTGCTCTTTTAAATAGTCAAAAGTGATTGGAGGGAAACTAACCCTCCTCTCACGCCCACCATTTCCCCAACTCATCTAATCAAAATTTTGAGATAGCCAGTTTTTTGAACGTAGTTGAAGATTTTGGAAATTAGGCTTTTGAAGATTACAACCCCAAAACAGCCCTCAGGGTAACGGTTTTAAGTTAAGCCCTGGGGGCATTTAAGGTTTATATAGAAAGCGTTGTTTTAGAAACTTCAAAAAGGGCTTATTCGATTGGAAATTGAAAGGGCTAGTACCCTTTTTAATAGTCGAAAATGATTGAAGGGCAACTAAGCCTCCTCTCACACCCACCATTTCTCCAAATACATTCAATCAAAATTCGAGATGGCCATTTTGTTTAAGGTAGTTTCAAGTTCTGGAAATTAGGTTTTTGAGGATGACAACCCTTTCACAAGCCTCAGGGCAAGGGTTGTAAGTTATGCCCTGGGGGCACATAAGATTTTTATTATTGGGAATGGAGAGGGCTAGTGCCCTTATTAAAAATCAAAAGCAATTGGAAGCCCCCCCCCATGCACAACATTTCCCCAAACGCTTTCGATCAACATTTTGATATAGCAATTTTGTTGAACGTAGTTGAAGGGTCCGGGAATTACGTTTTTGAGTATGAAAACTCCTCACAGCCCTCAGGGCTAAGGTTGTAAGTTGTGCCCTGGGGCATATAATGTAATATAGAAAGGGTTGTCTTAAATACTTAAAATAGGGCTCTTTTGATTGGGAATTGAGAGGGCTATTGCCCTTTTGAATAGTCAAAAGTAATCTGAAGGAGAATCCCCAGACGTCCATCATTTCCCCAAACATTTCCGATCAACATTTTGATATGGCCATTCTGTTCGACGTAGTTGAAAGGTCGGGAAATTTTGTCTTTGAGGATGACACCCCCCCCCCATAGCCCTCAGGACAAAGGTCGTAATTTATATCTTTGTAATTTACTGAACAAAATTCTTTTAAATATTTTCACTTTATAACTTTAATAAAATCAAAAATTAATTAAGATTTTAAGTAATACATATCAGCATGATGTGTATTAAACTGAAAATGTACATTTTTTCACTAAATTAAATAAAAAACAATTTTTTTAAACTGAAAGTAAGGAGCGACATTAAAACTTAAAATGAACAGAAATTATTCCGTATATGAAAGGGGCTGTCCCCTCCTCAACGCTTCGCTCTTTACGCTAAAGTTTTTTATTGTTTTAAAAAATAAAGTTATGAGACAGAGTCAAACTTTAGCGTAAAGAGCGAGGCGTTGAGGAGGGGACAGCCCCTTTCATATACGGAATAATTTCTGTTCGTTTTAAGTTTTAATGTCGCTCCTTGCTTTCAGTTTAAAAAACTTGTTTTTTTTATTTAATTTCTGATCGTTTTTTAGTTAATGCAGCTTTTATTTTGGCTCACCGTCATTGGATAAGTAAACAAAATTTGCATAAAAATTTTACTTTTCTTTTGCTATATGGATGTCTCTAAATTTGGTTATGACGTAATTTACAAATTAACTTACGTAACTAACTTCTATATTCGTATATTTTTCTTCTGGCAAAAAAGACAAAGTTGCAGATTTTTGCAGATATGAGCTTGAAACCTATGTAATAGGCTTTTCTGATACGCTGAAACTGACGGTGTGATTATCTTTAAAATTCTTTCACTTGGAGGGGATGTTTCCCCCCTTTTTAAAAATCGGGTAAATTTTCTCAGGCTCGTAGCCTTTGATGAGTAATACTAAACTTAATAAAATTTATATGTTTAGAATCAGCATTATAAAACCATTCTTTTGATACATTTATTGACATCAAAATTCCGTTTTTAAAAGTTTCGATCACTATTGAGCCGTATCGCTTGTTTTTTTATTGTTTTTTTTTTTATTATGTATATGTTATTACGTATATGAGGGGGTTCTCCCCTTAGTCAATACCACGCTCTTTACGTTAAAAGTTAAAAAAAATTAATTCACAAACCCCTGAATCACAAAGGCCGTTTAGTTAGAATAGATAGCTCTTTTGAAAGCACTAAAAAAAACTGTAGCGTAAAGAGCGAGGTTTTGAATTGGGGGACAACCTCCTCATATACATTATAATTTCTGTTCGTCTTATGTTCTAATGTTGCTTCTTATTTTCAGTTGAAAAAAACTTGTTTTTTTTATTTAATTTCTGATCGTTTTTTAAATAATGCTTGGAAATCCGGCGCCCCCTTCATAGAAGTTTCCCCTACGCCAAAGAAACATTCTCCACGGAAAGATTCTCCTGAGTGACCCCTCCTCCATCCCCACCCTCCAGAAAAAAATCCTTCCTGAAAATGTCTATATACTTCCCAATAACCAATAAATAATGCTGGCAAGTCCGGCGCCCCCTTCATGGCAATTTCCCTTCCCCAATGAAAACTTCCTTCATGGACAGATCCTCCAAGATGACCCCCGACCCACCCACCCCCCCCCCCCACTACAAGAAAGAAAAACCTCCTGAAAACGTCTGTATACTTCCCAATAACCAATATTATATGTTAACATTGGGTAAAGTTCATAACTTTTAGCCCTCCCCCCGGGGACTTCGGGGGATTTAGTCATCCTTAAAAGACATAGTTATCATATTTTCGACCATGCTGAACAAAATGGCTATCTCAAAATTTTTATCGGGTGACTTTGGGAAAAAAAATGAGCGTGGGAGGGGGCCTAGTTGCCCTCCATTTTTTTGGTCACTGAAAAAGGGCACTAGAGCTTTTAATTTCCATTCCAATGAGCCATCCCACGATATTCGAGGACCACTGGGTCGATACGATCACCCCTGGGGAAAAAAAAAAAAAAAAAAAACAAAAAAACAAATAAACACGCATCCGTGATCTTTCTTCTGGCAAAAAATGCAAAATTCCACATTTTTGTAGATAGGAGCTTGAAACCTCTACAGTAGGGTTCTCTGATACGCTGAATAGGATGATGTGATTTTCATTAAGGTTCTATAGCTTTTAGGGGTCTTCCCCCCTTTTTTGAAAATCAGCCAAATTTTCTCAGGCGCGTAACTTTTGATGGGAAGCACTGAACTTGATGAAAGTTATATATTTGAAATCAGCATTGAAATCTGATTCTTTTGATGCATCTATTGGTATCAAAAACCCCTTTTCTAGAGTTTTGGTTACCATTGAGCCGGGTCGCTCCTTACTTACAGTTCGTTACCACGAACTGTTTGATTCATTTGATTTTTTTTTTCATTAAAGTAAAAATTATATTCTGGCTTTTAGAAAGCTTAGGGTTTAGAACCCTACTCAGATTAATTTCTGCTCGTTTTGAGTTTGACTTATTTTAATTTCTGTTTTTTGGGGGGTTTCATTTATTAATTAGTACTGATTTGTTTTAGTTGTATGTTTGGTAGATAATTTGATTCCATTTTTATTCATTTTTGTTAAATGGAGTTCTTTACTTTTTCTGAAAAACTTATTTTGTGAAAATTTTTTTTTTGATTAATTAATAACAACAGCGTAAATGTTCTTGTTGCATCAAATAATACTAACTAGAGCTATTAAGTGATTGTTATTGCTCATTGTTTTGTGCAAATAAAAAAAAAAAATCTGTTTGCCTTTCAAACAGTTCGTAGTAACGAACTGCAGGTAAGGAACGACCCGGCTCAGTAATAACCGAAATTCTAAAAAACGAAATTTTGATACCAATAAATATATCAAAAGAATCGGCTTATTATTCTGATTTTAAATATATAAGCTTCATAAATTCTAGTCTTACCGATTAAAGGCTACGAACCTGAGAAACTTTGCCTGGTTTTCGATACCCCTCCCCAGAGGTATTAGAATCTTAATGAAAATCACACCATCAGATTCAGTGTATCAAACAACCCTAGTAGTTTCAAGCTCCTATCTGCAAAAATGTGGAACTTTGTATTTTTTACCAGAAGAAAGATAATGGATGCGTGTTTTATTTGTTGTTTTTTTTCCCAGGGTTGGTCGTATCGACTCAGTGGTCCTATAATATCGTGAGAGGGCTCATTCGAACGGAAATTAAAAGTTCTAGTGCCCTTTTTAAGTGGCCAAAAAGATTGGAGGGCAACATGGCCCCCTCCCCTCCCCTTTTTCCCAAAGTTGTCCGAGCAAAATTTTGAGATAGCCATTTTGGTGATCATAGTTGAAAGGCCCAATAACTATGCCTTTTAATATAATATGACCCCCCACAACCCAAGGGGAATGGTCTTTAAGTCATAAAATTTGTCCATTTTTTACTTATAGTATTTGTTATTGTGAAGCATGTATAAATTTCTAGGTGGGGGGGGGGAATTTTTTTTTGCCCTTGGTTTTCAACGGGGGGATTTTTTATGGGGATGGAAGTTTCCAGGGGATGAACTTGTCAGGGAAAATGATACACTGGGGGAATTTGCCAGACTTCCTGTACAAAATTCTGTTTTAAATGTCTTGTTTTCTCTTTTCCGTCTCAATTTTACGCGTGGAGTTGTGAAGGGTAATTGTCCGTGGTAAATTTTCACCGGGGTTGAATTATCTAGAGGACATTTTCGTGGGGAGGAGATCTTCTCCGTGGAGGTGGGGCCAGAGGCCTGGCATTACTTAAAACGATCAGAGATTAAATTAAAAAAACAGGTGTTTTCAACTGAAAGTAAGGAGCAACATTAAAACTTAAAACGAACAGAGATTATTAAGTATATGAAGGGGATTGCCCCCTCCTCAACACCTCGGTCTTTACGCTAAAGTTTTAATTTTGTCCCAATTCCTTAAGAACGACTCCTGAAACACAAGGGTCGTTTAATTAGGACAATAGGAAGCTTTTTTAAAAGTACTAAAAAGTTTTAGCATAAAGAGCGAGGTGGGTACTTGTTAAGAATCCAGTAAACACGCGAGGAGCCGCATCTAGAATCTAATGAATCCTAATGAAAAATGGGTTTCCAATGCCTTGTGAGGTATTGCTCAATCCGTGAAAAATATTTAAACTTTAGTTTTTTGGGGTTGAAGGGGCAAAAAAGGTGCATAGGCTAGGTTAGGTTACGTATTTAATATATGGTCTGCTTTACCGCCACCCCCCTAATGTGCAAATATATAGTCCAAATTTGTTTCTAAACTATTATATTTTTATCACACTTTTGTTTTATTTCATTAGGATTAACGAAGCTTCACTTATCGCGTGATTAATGGATTCTTAACAAGTACAGCTAGGTGTTGAGGAGGGGGCAATCCCCTTCATACAAGTAATGATTTCTGTTCGTTTTAAGTTTTAATGTTGCTCCTTACTTTCAGTTGGAAAAACTTGATTTTTTTTTTAATTTAATACTACACTAAGTTGACAAGTCTAATCCTAAATGTTCCATTTTTTTACCCGGAACACATTATCTGTATATAGATTATCGCCTTCCAAGCGGCCAATTCAAAAATCCTATTCAGATTTCTTTTGTATGCCAAGAGGCACGTCTTAATGAATTTTTAATCACACTGCATCATACTTTCAGTTTAAAAAATAACTTTTTTTTTGTTTATTTAATCTGTATATCGATTATCGCATTCCAAGCGGCCAATTTCAAAAATTACTATTCAGTTCTTTTGTATGCACCAAGAGGCACGTGGTGAATAAATATATAAAAGTGATTTCAGGCCTATACTGAATGATTTAAAGCTTGAAAACGCTTTTGTCAAACGAAGTGTTCAACTCTATAGAATGATTTAGCACTGATACAACAATCAGATGTGATTCTGCAGCTTGTGATATGCAGAGTGTCTTTGCTCAAAGATAAATCACAAGGGATGAAAGGATGGCAGAGTTTGTCACCTCTTTAGCAGTTGGGTGAAATAATGATCGTTAGTCTTGTAATTAAGAGAGTTGATGCAAAAGTACATCTGCCGGAACAAACAAATATATAGAGCCATATGAAATGTGAGCACATGGTGTTAAGCATATGGCCAAGAGAACAACGTGGCCTTAACACAGAAGGGTAGTTATGGCTGCAATTATAATATTGGCAAAAGTCTGGTGTTTGTTGTTTTGTTAGAAATTAATGTCTACTTTCTTTAAGGCCTATCTCATTATGGATGGCTGGTTAACTGTGAGAGTTAAGTCATTGTTAAGGGGATTCAATAACTTAAATGATCTCGTCGATAAACTTTTTCAGTTTGCGATAAACTTTTTCAGTTTGCGATGAATAAACGATAAACTTTTTCAGTTTGCGTGGTCAAACTACTTAGAACTGATTAGGTGGTCTTGTCATAACTTGTAGAGCTCGGATAAAAGATCCAAATAAACGAAAGAAAACTAAAAGCCGACAGATATTTCACTTCTCCCGATTTCACTTCACTTCTCCCGATTCTTTTCACTTCTCCCGATTTCTGCCGTAGATAGATAAATTCAGATCTACCGAAACTTGAATCATTAGAAAGTGTGAATTTTGCCCTTTTTTTTTATCAAACGGTTAAGAATGCTCTTTCTAAACTCCAGGAAAGGGCAGTCCATCAAAATGTTCTAGCATAACTAGTAGGGAAACTGCTAAAAATCAGGTCAAAGGAAATATCATTTGAGCAATTTAGGAGCTTTGGGAGTTCTCTGCAGTGCTACTAGCTTTGATTGAAAATCTTGCCAACAAAGGGGATTTGATCGTGATTTCAATCAATTTTCATAGTCAAACCAAAGAATCCCAATACCTCTCAATGGTGGCTATTTCTCTGGGAGAATTCGCTAGCAGTTCCTTTGTCTTTGAGATGTTCAGCCAACGCTGAGGCTTAGAAAATGGTTTTTAGGTGTCAAATTTTTTTAATTGGTAAATAAATTTGTTTTAATTGGTCAATATTGGTAATACGAAACTTCATTTTTGGGTTATAAAATGAATAAGCTTAAAAGCCCTAAAAGCGCAAAAGTGGAATATCCTTCTATTCTTCTTACTGCTTTTGATGCTGAAGCACAATATCCAGTAACAGGTTGTGATTGGCCGGGAAGGAGGGATACGCGTGGCCTCTCTAATATCGTCATATCTACAAATAAGGAGAATATTAAAAGAGAGGAGGGACAGTCTCTTTCAATCGTCTTAATACATGAAAGAAGGCAAAATTTGTGGTCCATAATTTTGTGTAATCTACTTAAGGTATAGAATCCTTATGACCTTCACTGACTAACTAAGGACAGGGCTCTGGGAAATGGGGTAACGAGAGATTAAGTATTGGCAGAGAACTCTTTAGCAGTTGTGTCAGATCATTATTATTTATCTTGTCATTAATAGATTGGATGCATAATATATCTAAAGAAGAGCCATATGGCATGTTAACAAAAGGATAATTACGGTAAGGCTGCAACTTAGTTCCTGGCATTGAATTAGCATGATATAGTCAAAAAAGTGCTTATTACTCCTGGCTTAAAGAGGCATATTAAATCTACAACATGCACAAATAGTGTCATATAATAATCCAATTTAAAAAAAGCAAAAATTAATATGAACGAATAAATAAAACATACGCAAAGGTAGTGGATACTGCTGTAACTTCTTATTCCAAACAAGTCAATATTAAAATTAATGTTTGTTATTCCATATGTCTTCTTCTTTGTCTTATTTTAGACTCTTTAGTTTAATCTCTTTTTGAAAAGCTTAGGGGAGACGATAGCGAGTAATCGTTCCAGAAATTTTTCGTGTCTTACTTTCTAATTGTAATTATGCTTTCTCTGCTTGGATTGTCTATTGTTAACATTGTCGAATGATTTCACCTTTTATCAATAGTTGCCATAGAACAATGCTAATTATACTATCCTCTGGTGACAGAGGATTGAAGTTCAATGCTCACTGGGGTAACGAAGCTCTACAATAACTAATTTCTTTAGATATTCCACTTAAAAGGTATGTTTTATGTTTATAAAAAGTGCTAGTGAAATATAGAAATTGCAATTTTTACAGTTATAAGCTTGAAAATTCTTTGAGGGCTTTATTGGACATCCAGAATTTGAAGGCACAGTTTTTGTCAAAGTCAGACCCCTTTTCGGGGGATGTTTGCACTCTATATATGAGACTATACATATTTAGCTATGTAAACTGTTCTTGATGAGTACCTTTAAACTTAATTAAATAAAAACAATTTTTTTAAAAGCGAAAGTAAGGAGCGACATTAAAACGTAAAACGAACAGAGATTATTCCCTATATGAAAGGGACTGTCCCCTCCTCATCGACTCACTCTTTGCGCTAAAGTTTTCTATGGTTTTAAAAAATAAAGTTGTGAGACAGAGTCAAACTTTAGCGTAAAGAGTGAGGCGTTGATGAGGGGAAACCTTTCATATACGGAATAGTTTCTGTTCGTTTTAAGTTTTAATATCGCTCCTTACTTTCAGTTAAAAAAAAACAACTTTGAATTAATGCAGCTTTGATTTTGGCTCACCGTACATGATAATTAAACCGAAATTTAAATATTAATTTTTTTTTTGGCTAAATGGCTTTCTCGAAATTTTGATCTGACGTAACTTACGAATTAACTTACGTAACGAACTACTATTTCGTATATTTTTATTACATATATTAGGGGGTTCTCCCCCTAGTCAATACCTTGCTTTTTACTCTAAAGTTCAAATTGTGTTCCAATTCTTTAAGAATGACCCCTTAATCGTAAAGGCCGTTAATTAGTATAAATAGCTCTGATGAAAGTACAAAAAAACTTTAGCGTAAAGAGCGAGGTAACGACTAGGGGGTGAACCCAAAATATACGTAATCATTTTTGTTCGTTATAAGATTTTGTTGCTCCATGTTGCTCCTTACTTTCAGTTGAAAAAATTATTTAAAAAAAAATTTATTTCTGATCGTTTTTTTAAATAATGCTGGGAAATCCGGCTCCCCTTCATAGCAACGTTCCTTCCCCCATGAAACCTTCCCTCCATGGAAAGATCCTCCCACTTAAGTTGTTTCCTTAACTCATGTTCCCCCCTCCCTTTTTTGAAAATAAGGCAAATTTTCTCAGGTGCTTAGCTTTTGATGGATAAGACTTGATGAAACTTATATATTTGAAACCAGCTTTAAAATTTGATTCTTTTGATATCTATTGGTATCAAAACTCCGTTTTTTTAGAGTTTCGGTTACTATTGAGCAGGGTCACTCCTTAGTTACAGTTCGTACCATGAACTGTTTGATGAATCTCGCAAATTTGGAATCAGCATAAAATTAAGATCCTTTAATGTAAATATTTTCCCAAATCTCTTTTTTAAGTCATGTTAATGTAGTCTCGTTTCGCTTTTTACATATGTGTCGCTACTTCGAACTGGTTGATTAAGAATCTTGAGCTATTGAGCTATTTGATTGAGCTATTTACTAGAGGCTTAGATCATGTGCTTCCAGTTAGGCGCAGTTACTAAATAACAATATGGCCTAATTAGTAGTGGAAGCACTTTAGATACTGGGTGCACACCATATTTGGGAGACAATTGGACTCCAGCCAGACCACCAAGAGAAGGTTCTTGACCTACTTTGCAGAGAAGCGTTAAATTTCTCTCAATTGACAGATAATATTTTTAGAAGAGAACTAGATCTAAAAATATCCTATGACGCTTAATCTACTCATGTTACCAACGGGACACTTACAATTGCTTCTATCTGCATCAGTTTGAAAAGTTCTTTGAAGATTGAACAAGTGATTACAATGGACAGACAAACTGAAGAAAAATTATTTTTCGAAGTAAGTTACTTTCATAGTTAAATTGATATTGTTTTACAAATTTACAGATTTTCTGCTTTCAACTACGAAAGCTATTAATATTATAAAAAATGGTCCAAAACACTTTATCCCTTTAAATATCGAATGGAAATGTCGGTCAGTAAATAATATGTTGAACTCGTTTCACCTTGTCTAAATGTCAGTAAGCGTATAAAAGATTTTTTAATTTTGACGTTTCCAGAACATGGATTTTTGACAGATTCCAGGCAAATTAGTTTCGAATTAAATACTTTATGTGGGCGAATTATAGAATATATATTAAAATGATGGTGGGGATTTCTTTTTAATGATAGATATGTTTAGTTAAATAGTCATCTTTTTTTATTCTTAGTAACGCGTAAGATCTCCCACACAAAGTGCTATCTAAAGAAGCTATGCATCATTCTTCATCATATATCTTCTTGGTTTTTAGGAAATGATGGTAAGTTCTTAATAAAGTTGGCTTCAATAAATCTGATTTTGCATAGACTATTCAGAGGCCTGGGTTTTTTCTTCAGCATTGTTTAAGAATGATTAAAGATAGGGCCTGAGAAATTGATCGATGCGAAAATAGGAATAGGGTTTATATATTTTTTATGTTAAAAAGTTTTGTGTAGCAAAAAGTTAGTAAAGAGTAACCCGCGTCGTTCAAATTTACTATTACATTCAGAACTATCTTATTTCTCAATCATTGATGACCATAACAGTAGGTTTTTAGTCAGAATTGTTTAAGAATCATAAAAGATAGGGTCTGAGAAATTGATCAATATGGGAATGGGAATAGGTTATATGATTTTTTATGTTCAAATAGTTCGATGTAACAAAATATTAGTAAAGAACAACCCGCGTCCTTCAAATTGACTATTACATTCAGAATAATTTTATGTCTAAATCGTTTATGACAATGGAAGAACTATTGACACAAGAATTAAAAAAATGTATATCAATAAAAATTACCTTCATAATAATTTAATACCAATGATAGTGGGTTTTTGTCAGCATTGTTTACTTACTTACTACTTGTGGCGGGAATCAGGCGTTTCCACCTCGCCCGGCATCGGCAGCATTGTTTAGGAATGATTAACGATGGGGTCTGAGAAATTGATCCATACGGAAATAGGAATAGGTTTGTCAAATTTTTTTTTTATCTTCAAACAGTTCGGTGTAACGAAATGTTATTAAAGACCAACCCGCGTCCTTCAAATTGTCTTTTATATCCAGAACTATCTTATTTCTAGATAATTTCTGACAGTGGAGTGTGTCATTGTGTCATTCATATTAGTCTTCGTCATGGGAAATCCAGTGGTATTCCAGAAAAAAAACAATGTATCAATTACTGGAATTTTGCCAGGGCACGAATCTTGCTACCTGAGCACTAGAAACTGGGATTATATGATTTTAGAGGTAGACATATCCTAAAAACTCAGCGATAATTTCCCTATTATTACTACCTTTAAATTATATCAAGCGAGACCATTTTTAGCCTCTTTTATCGCCTAGCCGAAGCCGGGACTCCATCCCAGGAATGGATAGACATAGACCAAACCCCTCACTGCGCGTAGGAGTGCCGGGTTCCGTCCCCCGAAAAGAGTATACTCAGACCAAACTCTCCCACAGCACACGGGGTGGATGGTACCAAGAATTTCTCGAAATAGAATTTCCCCTCCTTTGCGTGTTTTCATATTTTGGTGAAAAATATATCCTGAGCTAAGAGAAACCACTTGAGGGGGGGGGGCTGGGCACTTCCTCAGAGGTGACCAGGGAAAAGGCCGGTACCTTAGTGGAGGGACGCAGGATAAGCATAGATGTACCTTTGAAAATTACCGCTTTGCGTAACGATAAAAAATAATAACACAATGTTGAGCTGGTGACGGAGAAAACGGTTTCCCTCCCAGGGGCTGGTGACGGAGAAACGGTTTCCCTCCCCAGGAGGCCCCCTTTCGTCTTTCCTTAAATCTGATATGTTATTCTATATCATCTAAAAGCTACAATAACGTCTAAAAGTACATCTATTGTCAATGCTCCCTCTGAAAATGATGGGTTACTAGGTGGGAGTCGGAAAATATTGTTAGGATATTGTGAAATATTCATCAATTTATCTTAATGAAAAGGGTGTTTTCCTTAAAAGCTCTTAATATGTCTTAAATTCCATCTAATATCACTCCCTCCTCCCCTACCCCCCCCCCCCGGGATTGCAGGCTAGAAGCCCTGGTTTTCCATAAAAGATAGTTCTTTTTGTGTTTATTATAATATGATATTTTCATCTTTTATTTTTTGACGTGTTTCTAGCTCTCTTTTTCATGTTTTATCGCTTATTAAATTTTTTTTATTTTCACTGTCTGTATTTTTAAGATTTATCGTTTGGGACGAGTAAAACACGCATTTCCTCTTTATTAATATCTTGAAAGCAAATACTCCCCGGAGTGTATCAAATTTGGCAGTAAAGACACCGTTTTAACAACTGCCAAAAAATGGGAAATCTTACTAATATTAGGTCACTCCTGGGGTGGGAGAGGGGGGCGGTGTCACATGGGTGAAATACCATGGCAGTGTCGTATGTTTTGTGGGGAATTAGGATTGGCTTGAGTTGAATCACGCGATTTAAAACCATAATTTTTATTAGAAAATGCCTGAAGAAAGTTATGTTTGGGTTGGGGGGAGATCCATGAAAATATAACAGGTAGCAGTTCTTAATGTGGTTTAAAGTGCATCTAATATCACTCCCCCTCCCCTACCCTGCAGGGCTTCTGGATAGAAGCCTCCAGTTTTCTATAATAGTTGGTTCTTTTGCGTATATTATAATATGACATTTTCATCTTTTATTTTTTTGTCGTGTTTTTTAGCTATTTGTTTTATGTTTTATTGCTCATAAATTTGTTTTCATTTTGATTGTCTGTATTTTTAAGATTTATTGTTTGGGACGAGTAGGACACGCATTATCGGAAGAGAGTACAAGATACATCAACGAAAATCTGTGGTTTTCATACCCTATTATATTTTATTTTTCGAAGTCGTGGACATACTTACATGGAATTTATCAGGATTTATGGTGACAATCCTCGATTGAACGACTTTGTAGTTGAAAATACTCTTTGTTACCTCTATAATATAAATTTCAGTGCCCTAAAATGAGATGCTTTAAAAATGTATGTAAATTTGTTTATTAATAAGATTTTTTACAAAGCACTCTGTCCTTTAGATTTCTTCTTCTACATATAGGTAATCATCCGAAACGATAAGTGGTGGTGGTAGCTCGTCGAGATTCTACTTGTATTCGTCTTGACGTGTAAAGTCATGGTCACATTTTCTACAATATAGGGTAACTACATTTATATTAAATCCCTTTGTAAAGTCAATAATACTACTCTGATTCATATGATAAAATTCATGTGTTTCAATTTGCTGATTTGAAGCAACGTCACATACAAAAGTCTCATATGAAGAATAACTTTCTGTAACAGCCATATAAAGCTTTGTAGGTTTATAATCAAAGTATCCAGTATCTTCACAGCGATGTCATAAAAACCAGACTCTTTTATTATTCCAGCAATTAAAGCGTAGACCTGGTCCTTCTTCCCAAAATAATTTAATGCCACGACGATGCCAGTCTCTTAAAAAAACTGAACTCACTTTAAGGGTTCTTAGCGATCAGACCAGGATAAGTATTTCCCCATTGATCACAATTATAGTGGCAATTGGAGCATAATAATTCTCTATCATGAGACTCACAAATCTCTTCAAGACAAGAGTTGCATTCTTCAATTTGCACATCATATCCTCTATGCAATTTACACGGATTGCATAATTTACACTTTTCATTATACTCATCACCAAAAGTACAATTCTCACAGGAGGACTAGCTGCCCAAAGTATACAAGCGTAATGGGCATGTGTAAAATTTTTCGATGTTGTCTGGTCCACTTCCAAAAACAAACTGACTCTCAAACAATATCTTCTAAGAGCGTTACAAAATGGCTGTCTATGTAGTGATTAAGAGCAAAACCACAATATCATTTTGTTTTGTGTCAATCAATATATCTATAAATTGAGTAAAATCCTGGGGAAAAGGACGACAAAGTTTCATACAATAGTCCAAAGAAGGAGAATCAGTTCCCTTTATATCGTTAAGCATCCTAGCAAGTTAGGTATCCAGAAAATATCTTTCTTTGAAGAGATAATTCTAGATAGTCATCATCTGAAAATTAACCACTTTTCCAATTTTAGTAGATTACGCATGATTTTCTTGTTCTTAAATCATCAATCTCACTGTCAAATACAAACTATTTTCTAAAAATTTTTCTCTTCAATATATTTCGCAAGCGCATTTAATCCATCTTGTAGTCTCTGTATATGCGCTATAATCACCTTAGCCGCGAAGCGTAATTGTTCTTCCGACTTGAATTTACTTAATGTTATAACATATCCATTATACATCGTGTCCCATTCTATGGTTAGTTGAGAACCCCTTGTAATTTCTACCGCCACATTAGGATCTCTAGGTCCCGGTTCATCAACACTTTTAATATTCAATAATGTATGAGCATCCATGTTGACTGTCCCACTTCCAGAAAGAAACTGATTCTCGATCAATAGTTTCAACCACCTGGGAACGGGTCTTGACATGATTTTGTCCAGTAAGAGGGAAAAAGAGGTGTGCCACCTAACCTTTGAGCTCCTGCCAAGGGCGGGAATGTCACCTAGAAACAGGTGTGTCGCTCGACGTCAGAGGCCCCCACTAGAAATCCATTGTTAATTTTCCTAGCTGACCGCTTGTATTCCGGGGTACTGACCGTTTGAAAACTCTGAGGCCCCACTACTACTTGTATAAAAAAGTGGTCTGTACCAAATTTCTAGAGTTATAATAAAAGAAAGATTACGAAGGATCATAAATTGCCAAAAATTGTGCAGTTTGGCCATCCGTCTGAGGCTAAACAAAGATATCCATCCAAATGGCAAGAAGTCATAAGTGGAATTTTATGAGAGGATTTTAATGGTGAGATTTGAATAGGTGGTGGGGGAGTTTCGGCGGCTGTGTTGGGCTGAGATGACTTGGTGTTGCAGTGAGTTTAAGACTTGTTTAGCAGATTAAGGATTACAGATTTCCAAAGAGTGTATAGCATAGCCACCCGTTTGAGGCTAAACAAAGATATCCACTGGAGTGGGGTTTAAGAGGTCATAAGAAAGTATTTAAAAGAAACTGGAATTTTATGGGAGGGATTAAATGATGAGTTTTGAATAGATTTATGTGGAGGAGGAATGTTGGTGACTGTATTGGCCTCTGGGAATGGCGTTGCACTGAGTTATTCGTAATAGTAATAGCCTATTTAATTTATTTGTGGAATAAGCACTTGATACTATTGTATTTTGAACAGACATTCAATCTTAATTGGTTTGAATGTTAAAATTTTATCATTTTTGACTATTTCCTTAGTACACCAAAATAATCTAGAGTCAAATATGGTAAAACATGATAACACTTGCGAAATAGGGAGCGGGGTGGTAGTTGCAGCGGCAATTAGGCACCATACCTTTATTTTGGCTCTTCAATGACACAGACTGAGAACTATTGTATGAATTAAATTTTAGCAACATGTACTAAAATTTGCCTTTAAATGTGTTAACCACGGTGTCGAAAGAGACATAAACTGTGTGTATATGTAAAATGTATGCATGTGACTAGGGGAGAGGGGTATCCAGAGGAGACAGGCCTAAAAACTCCTCTGTATCCCTCCGATTAAGTTAATATGTATTCTTACATTAATACTATTTTAATAAGGACTGACTTGCCAGCATTTAGAATCTACTTAATTTCTTAATTGCTTAAGTAGAAGAAGGAGTGCCAGTCCGGGGGAAGTAACGTCACAGCCACAAGTACATTGAATCCGACCGGGAGTGACATCAGACCAGATTTCTGAGAATTATTACCTTGAATTTATGTAATAGGATGTTTTCAAAACTACGCATTATCTGTTATTGTTATGATTCCAACCGAATAAATTGTTTATGCTGCGTCTAGCCTATTGTGTCAATTCTGTTGAAACCATTGAGGAACAAACACCAGATAAAATTGAGAATATTGATGATATTTTTACGCAAATTTATATCGTAAGTTTTATTTATAAATAATTAGTCGAGATATTTGCATGGTAAACTTTTACCAAATCACATTATTGACTTACGAATAAAGTGAATAAACCACTCGATGCCTTTTTTTATGCTCTTTCCGAATATAATATTCATTTTTTGTCGGAAATGAATTTTAGCCTCCATCCTATATATACCAATTCAGGGTATATATTTGCACATTGGGGGGATGGGGGAAAGAGTGGTATGTTTACTTTATTCATAAATAAATAATATGATTTGGTAAAAAATTTACCATTTGCATTATATTGTAGCATTTTAGGCCTATTCACTGTATTTGTGTGTTAACGAACTTTTTTTCTAATTATAGGTCTATATAGTGGGAACGGGCTATCAAGCCATTTTTCTAGAGTTTATAAAATTTCGAAGGATTTATAATTGGGGAGTCTATAGCTTAGCCTAGACTAACACTGAAATTTATCCCCACTTAATTCTTTTATTTAGATAGATAATTTATTTAATGCATATTGACTATCTCATAATGGTTAATGACGAAAAAAAATCTTTATTTCAACTTATTTTAGTTTTAGATCAAATATCCGACAGTACATGAATGGCTACATTCAGCTTTGATAAACTCGTCATTATCTAAAAAACAAGAAAAAAATGTTTACACTTAATCATAGAACTTTAAAAAACGTAACCGAATCTTAGTGACAAAGTGTCTTTCGTTTGAACTGTACAAGACATCAAACATTTTTTTTTACAACCCATAATCTAAGAATAGTTATTAGAGCGAATAACTTTTAAAACTAGTTTGCCCTTTTGAACTTCGTTTTCATTATAGTAGAAATTTTTCTATGCATTAATATAGAAGAAGATGGGAAGGGGCTGTGTAAAAGGGGGGATGAGTTTTTTCACTGTGGCATTTAAAAACTATAATTTAATTCCTTTTTAAGGATAATTTTGAAGAATATGCCCCTCCCGCTGAAAAAAGCCCGGATTGAGGATGAGGATCACATACGTCCTTCATTAATTAAACACGCCGGACCCTCGACGTCCTATATACAAGGTGAGAATACAAGGATCTGTATAGAAGAAGAAAGCAAACTGACAATGAATACGATGGCATTGCAAAGAACAAATAATGTGAGTTTTTAATGTTATCAATATTTTTGCTAATGATTTTTTCTCCCAAAAGGTAATATATCGCTCTCCTTTGACACTAATACTTCAGGGCGATTTAATCTGCTTGATAAACAGGTTTTAAATATTGAATCCTTTCAAGTACACGTATCCAGCCTGTTAAATCTTATAAACTGTCACATAGGCATTGCAAAGGTTCCACGAAAAAAGATGTCTTTTCCAGTCAAATTAACAGCAGATTTCCTACAGTAAATCTTATGAATTGCAAGGGGGGGGGAGGTTAGATGTTGCTTATGATAAATATTTCGCGTACATTGTATTTCAAAAAAAATAATAATGTTGAGCTGGTGACGGAGAAAACAGTTCCCTCCCCAGGAGGCCCCCCTTCGTCTTTCCTTAAATCTGGTATGTTATTCTTTATCATTTATTAAATAAAAAAAACAAGTTTTTTTTAACTGAAAGTAAGGAACGACGTTAAAACTTAAAACGAACAGAAATTATTCCGTATATGAAGGGGGCTGTCCCCTCCTCACGCCTCGCTCTTTACGCTAAAGTTTTTTTTATTGTTTAAAAAAATAGAGTTGTGAGAAAGTCAAACTATAGCGTAAAGAGCGAGGCGTTGAGGAGGGACAGCCCCCTTCATATACGGAATAATTTCTGTTCGTTTTAAGTTTTAACGTCGTTCCTTACTTTCAGTTTAAAAAACTTGTTTTTTTTATTTAATTTTTGAACGTTTTTGAATTAATGCAGGTTTTGATTTTGGCTCACCGTACATGAATAATTAAAACAAAATTTGCATATTACATTTGGTTAAATGGCTTTCTCGAAACTTGTTTAATTTTATTTACGAACGTTTTTATTAGTAATAAATATACGTAGCTTAGAATTAACTTACGTAACGAACTTCTATATTCATAAATTTTTAACACGTATATTAGGGGGTTCGCCCCCTAGTCAATACCCTGCTCTTTAAACTATAGTTCGAATTTTTTTCCAGTTCTTTAAAAATGACCTCTTAATCACAATCAGTTGATCAGTTGAAAAAACTTGTTTTTTTTATTTAATTCCTGATCTTTTTCTTTAATAATGCTGGGAAATCCGGCGCCCCCTTCATAGCAATGTCCCTTCCCCCATGACAACTTCCTTCATGGAAAGATCCTTCCATATAGCCCCCGACCCTCTCCTTCCCCCATCTACCAGAAAAAATCTCCTCTGAAAAAGTCTGTATACTTCCCAATACCAATACTATATGTTAACATTGAGTAAGTTCATAACTTTCAGCCCTCCCCCTGAGGACTTTGGGGGATCAAGTCATCCTAAAAGACATTTTTATCATATTTTCGACCATGCTGAACAAAATGGCTATCTCAAAATTTTGATCGGGTGACTTTGGGAAAAACATGAGCGTGGGAGGGGGCCTAGTTGCCCTCCATTTTTTTGGTCACTTAAAAAGGGCACTAGAACTTTTAATTTCCGTTCTAATGAGCCCTCCTACGATATTCTAGGACCACTGGGTCGATACGAACACCCCTGGAAAAAAAAAAAAACAAATAAACACGCATCCGTGATCTTTCTTCTGGCAAAAAATGGAAAATTCCACATTTTTGTAGATAGGAGCTTGAAACCTCTACAGTAGGGTTCTCTGATACGCTGAATATGATGGTGTGATTTTCATTAAGGTTCTATAACTTTTAGGGGGTCTTTCCCCTTTTTTCGAAAATCAGCCAAATTTTCTCAGGCACGTAACTTTTGATGGGTAAGATTAAACTTAATGAAACTTATATATTTGAAATCAGAATTAAAATCTGATTCTTTTGATGTATCTATTGGTATCAAAATCCCGTTTTTTAGAGTTTCGGTTACCATTGAGCCGGGTCGCTCCTTACTTACAGTTCGTTACCACGAACTGTTTGATAGATAGCTCTTTTGAAAGCACTAAAAAAAAACTGTAGCGTAAAGAGCGAGGTATTGACTTGGGGAGAACCCCCTCACATACGTTATAATTTCTGTTCGTTTTAAGTTCTAATATTCCTTCTTACATTTCAGTTGAAAAAAACTTGTTTTTTTTTATTTAACTTCTGATCGTTTCTTAAATAATGCTTGGAAATCCGGCGCCCCCCTTCATAGAAATGTCCCTTACCCCAAAGAAACATCCTCCACGGAAATATTCTCCAGAGTAGTCCCCTCCTCTAGCCCCCCCCCCTCCAGAAAAAATCCTTCCTGAAAATGGTTGTATACTTCCCAATAACCAATAAATAATGCTGGCAAGTCCGGCGCCCCCTTCATGGCAATTTCCCTTCCCCCATGAAAACTTCCTTCATGGAAAGATCCTTCCATATAGCCCCCAACCCTCTCCTTCCCCCACCTACCAGAAAAAATCTCCTCTGAAAAAGTCTGTATACTTCCCAATAACCAATACTATATGTTAACATTGAGTAAAGTTCATAACTTTCAGCCCTCCCCCTGGGGACTTTGGGGGATCAAGTCATCCTAAAAGACATTTTTATCATTTTTTCGACCATGCTGAACAAAATGGCTATCTCAAAATTTGATCGGGTGACTTTGGGAAAAACATGAGCGTGGGAGGGGGCCTAGTTGCCCTCCATTTTTTTTGGTCACTTAAAAAGGGCACTAGAACTTTTAATTTCCGTTCTAATGAGCCCTCCTACGATATTCTAGGACCACTGGGTCGATACGAACACCCCTGGAAAAAAAAAAAAAAACAAATAAACACGCATCCGTGATCTTTCTTCTGGCAAAAAATGGAAAATTCCACATTTTTGTAGATAGGAGCTTGAAACCTCTACAGTAGGGTTCTCTGATACGCTGAATATGATGGTGTGATTTTCATTAAGGTTCTATAACTTTTAGGGGGTCTTTCCCCCTTTTTTCGAAAATCAGCCAAATTTTCTCAGGCACGTAACTTTTGATGGGTAAGATTAAACTTAATGAAACTTATATATTTTAAATCAGAATTAAAATCTGATTCTTTTGATGTATCTATTGGTATCAAAATCCCGTTTTTTTAGAGTTTCGGTTACCATTGAGCCGGGTCGCTCCTTACTTACAGTTCGTTACCACGAAACTGTTTGATAGATAGCTCTTTTGAAAGCACTAAAAAAACTGTAGCGTAAAGAGCGAGGTATTGACTTGGGGGAGAACCCCTCACATACGTTATAATTTCTGTTCGTTTTAAGTTCTAATATTCCTTCTTACATTTCAGTTGAAAAAACTTGTTTTTTTTTTATTTAACTTCTGATCGTTTCTTAAATAATGCTTGGAAATCCGGCGCCCCCTTCATAGAAATGTCCCTTACCCCAAAGAAACATCCTCCACGGAAATATTCTCCAGAGTAGTCCCCTCCTCTAGCCCCCCCCCCCCTCCAGAAAAAATCCTTCCTGAAAATGGTTGTATACTTCCCAATAACCAATAAATAATGCTGGCAAGTCCGGCGCCCCCTTCATGGCAATTTCCCTTCCCCCATGAAAACTTCCTTCATGGAAAGATCCTTCCATATAGCCCCCAACCCTCTCCTTCCCCCACCTACCAGAAAAATCTCCTCTGAAAAAGTCTGTATACTTCCCAATAACCAATACTATATGTTAACATTGAGTAAAGTTCATAACTTTCAGCCCTCCCCCTGGGGACTTTGGCGGATCAAGTCATCCTAAAAGACATTTTTAACATATTTTCGACCATGCTGAACAAAATGGCTATCTCAAAATTTTGATCGGGTGACTTTGGAAAAAAATGAGCGTGGGAGGGGGCCTAGTTGCCCTCCATTTTTTTTTGGTCACTTAAAAAGGGCACTAGAACTTTTAATTTTCGTTCCAATGAGCCCTCCCACGATATTCTAGGACCACTGGGTCGATACGATCACCCCTGGAAAAAAAAAAAAAAAAAAAAACAATAAACACGCATCCGTGATCTTTCTTCTGGCAAAAAATGGAAAATTCCACATTTTTGTAGATAGGAGCTTGAAACCTCTACAGTAGGGTTCTCTGATACGCTGAATATGATGGTGTGATTTTCATTAAGCTTCTATAACTTTTAGGGGGTCTTTCCCCCTTTTTTCGAAAATCAGCCAAATTTTCTCAGGCGCGTAACTTTTGATGGGTAGCACTAAACTTGATGAAAGTTATATATTTGAAATCAGCATTGAAATCTGATTCTTTTGATATATCTATTGGTATCAAAAACCCGTTTTCTAGAGTTTCGGTTACCATTGAGCCGGGTCGCTCCTTACTTACAGTTCGTTACCACGAACTGTTTGAAAGCTACAATAACGTCTAAAAGTACATCTATTGTCAATGCTCATTTTTTTGAGCATTGCATTCACTTTGGTAATTGCGTTTCATTTTGAGTACATTAAGATGAAACTATGGTGTTCGATTTTCATTATTTTTAGTATGGACAGCAGCACATTGTGCGCTGCTATTTTTTTTTTTCTTTACACTAGATTATTTTCTAAGAAAACTAAGACGCTATACTGAATATTGCAAATTTATGACTATTGCTAAAAAGTGCTGCTATTAAGGTGTGTGATTTTCATTGTTTTAGTATGGGTGGCAGCACATTATACGCTGCCATAATTGCCCTGTTTTCTTTCTAGTAGATAATTTGCTAAGAAAACTAAGAATGTATAATGAATATGGCAAATTTACGAGTATTATAATTTAGTATGGACAGCAGCAGCACAGTATGCGCTGCTATATTTATTATTTTTCATTCTACTAGATTATTTGCTAAGAAAACTAAGAAGATATAATGAATATTGCAAATTTAAGAGTATTATAATTTAGTAAAAAGAGAAGCAAATTATGCGATACTATATTTATTATTTTTTTTCTTTCTACTTGATTGTTATTAAATAACAACTTTGTGTATGTGTGTGTGTGTGTGTGGGGGGATATAACATCCAAACTGTTTTTAACATAACTCAAAAGTTATACAATTTGTTGTAGTTTAAAAAAATGCATTTTATTACGGTGGGGAGGTTATGAGGTGATGTAGAGGAGGGGGGGGGGCAAGTAAGATCCCGTATTTTTCCAAAACAAACAAAGAGTATTAAGATGAAATTTTCAGGGAATGTTGAAAAAAGTCAGAACCTGTTATGCTCATTTAGATTGTAATTATGATATATGAGTAATACATAAGGGGGGGGATTAAATTGAAACTTTCAATATATATATAGGGTGGTTTGGGGTACAGTGAACTAAGCAAATGGTACTATACGTACACAGATATTGCTACTAAGCGTATTCTTCTTATGTATTTTAATGCATTTGCTTTAAATGATTTGAAAATATAGTCGCTAATAATCAAATTTTTGACTTTAAAAAAACAGGGTGATTCATACACTTTGAAAATAAGTGTCTCTATTCTTTATAGGTTAAAACCGATGTCATATCATACGCAATACCTTCTTCCCCACCTGAAGAAACAAGCCATGAACTATGTGACCTCATTGACGAAACGGTTTCAATTGAAGCGCCAATGGAATTTCGTAATATTCAGGTCACCGTTGGAACATCACCTATCAGTGAACAGTATGGTGAATTTTTATGGGATTGTTATGATGGTAGTGAAAATTTAGCTGCTATACCTGCTGACATTATTAATTATCCTGAATGGACAGATAAATTCTTAGGAAAATATTACAATATTGATAATAATTCTTTAGATGTAGACGATAGTACAGTTGAACAACGCAATGAAGCTAGCTTAGAACAAGATTTGCTAGAGAAAAATTTACCTTGGCAGGGGTAAGTAGTGATGATATACAATTCTCACCGCTACCCGTATTTCAGCAGACAAATTCAATTCTGAATACGATAGACGTTTTACTGCAAGTTATTGCGACCCCTTTAACACGCTGATGGCAGGAAATACTATAAGCGACCCCATAAATATTATCCATACATATGCGGAGAAGATTCGAGCAGTTCATGAACATCAAATTCAACTGGGAGGGGGGGAGACAGCATAAAGGCGTCGATTGTTTTAAAAATATTCTATTTAAATAAATGAAAATCATGGTGAAGTCTATGGTCATTATTTGCACACTGAAATGCTGGTTCTGTACCCTCATTTAGGGAATTACGAGAATGTTTTCATGCAATGGGTTGACAACTTCGTCACGCATCGGGACAATTATAATGAGAATTGTAGTGGTTCAGTGGTTTTATTTGTTGAAAATTTAAGTGTAAATACATGTAAATTTAAAAAAGATTTTATTTTAAGAGGGGGCACAGGGAGGAGGGTATAGTTTTAAAATATAATCCTGATTTAGAAGGATGTCAGGGTGTCCAACAAATTTGTTTCGAAACAGGCCAAAAGTGTTTCATGTACGCATTTCTCATATCGACTTTCCGACTTCTGAAAGATAAAGCTACAAAGAGAAATTTGGATCAGTGGGCCATACACGGGAAAGAAGGGTCTGATTTCCCCCGAGTGATTTCACTGGTTTAACAGATAAATTTCCTGTAACGCTCAAAGGAATAGATGGTTTCGAACGGGCAAACGCGCATTTGAAGATTGATGTTACAGTGCTACAGTACGAAAAGGAATTTGAAGAGGGGATGCGTTCTAAAAAAAAGGGAGTACTATAATCAGTAGTGAATCTGATTCAATTGGCTGTTTCAACCAAACTATGGATATTAGTAGAGTTCTGATAGGGGGTAAGGATTTAGGGGTACGTTACTATTGCCCAATGTGTTTGTCCCAATTTCGTAACGATTTAAAGCTACTAAATCACATGAAAGAATGCAAAATACACGGCTATCAATCTTTGGAGACAGTTGTGGGTGACCGATCAATTTTATGATTTAGAAATTTCCAGAATACACTTAGGCAAAGTGATAAAATACATTTGGACTGTGAGGTCAAACTCACAGATGTGAAAGACCCCCCAATATCCAAATCGTATCAACGAACATCAAGCTATTGAAGTTTCCTATGTCCGCGCGCAAAGAGATAGCAATAACACTATGCGTCTTTTAGAAATAGTTGAGATATTGGACGAGGAAGGTTTCATGGTCAAAGCATTGACTAAATTAATTGTCACAGCGAATGGTGCAATCTCTCGCTTGAGACATACACATTACCCAATGATTCTATCAACAGAGGATCGCCAGACCATTAAAAATAGGAAAATATGCTGGGTGTGTAAGGGAAATTTGAAGAGGGGACTAAGGGGAAAGTTACTAGGGAAAAAGAGACTAAGGGGGAAGGGGAAAGTCCTGTGACTAAGACCATTTATGGCAAGGAATGTCATCAGGGGGTAGTAATTTACGTGGTGTAGCACATCAGTCGTGCAATGTGAATGTGAGCTAGTAGTTCTTTATAAAATTTTCATTCAGAATTGAAATCACGATTTGAAATTTATTTTACCGGATTTGGCAATTACGCACAGAGAGGAGTTGCAGATTAGCACAGAGGATTGCAGATAGCCCATGGGTAGATAACCCATTCACCTATAGTATTATACCCAAATCAACTGAGAAGTTGTTGCTTTTATAATTCAAGTGGCAAACAGGGGATAATGGGCATACGTGTTGGAATAAAATCCGTTTTTTTAGATTCATATAGCTTTTTCCCCTAGGCTCTAAGGCAACTGATTCAAGTGCAGAAAAGTGACAATTTCAATACTTTCCCTCTGCTTAAACAAGGCTTTCCCGACAATGAAATATATGACTTACTGACTTGTAAAGGCCTATATGCATTTGATTATTACAACTCTGTTGCATGGTTAAGTGAGGAGAAAATTCCCCCCTCCCATTGAAGCATTCTATAATTCAATTACTGATAGTGAATGCACTGCCGAAGACTACGAATTTGCTAAGAGGGTATGGGCTAAGGGAGGCTGTAAAACTAAAAATGGTTGGGATTATTGTAGAATGTACTTGACAAGTGATGTGTTAACTCTTTTAGGTATTGTGTGCAAGAACACAGACCAAATCTATTCGGAATTTGGTCTAGACATTGGCTATTATTTTTCAACACCCACACATAGTGATGGATTTAATTATAAGAATCAGTAGGGAGGAAATAGGTCTAATCACCGATGTTGATCAACACTTGTTTGTAAAAAGATCTATGAGGGGGCGCTATGTTTTTTCATGGGAATTGCGTCTTAACAACTGATCCAAGTGGACAGAGATCTATTGACGGTGGTGTAAAGTCCAATGCTCTTTTTCTGGACATGAATTCACTGTACCCCTCGAAAATGTCTCACAATAGTTTACCGTGTGGCAATTACAAATGGCTTGAATATCCTTGTCCCTTAGATTTTCCGGACAATCACACTGTCGAGGAAAATGGTCGCCAAGGATGTTTTTTTTAAATTGACGGTTACATACCAATGGAGGTCCACTACTCTGTCAAAGATTTTGTTTTTTCCATGTGTAAATGGACCGGTGACCAAGGACTCTTTGAGTCCATACAATTTGTCTTTGGTCGAGGATATGGGCATGCGTTGAACCCCTCCAAGCAGAAACTAATTTTAGATCTTGACCCGAAACAGAATATTGTTGTTCACCATGTGCTATTGCGGTGAATAGTGACCAATGGTTTCAGGGTTACAAAGATACACAGAGGCCTGAAATTCGATCAGAAACCCTACTTAAAAACGTTTATTGACACGTTTTTTCAGTAAACGTTCACAGGCAAAAAGTAAAGTTCAAAAAGAAATATATTAACTTATTTTAAATTAAGCTTTTGGGAAAATGTTTGAAAGCGTACGTAACAGATGTCGTTGTGACGTCGTAACCTGTCCCCAAAAATGTGCTCGAATCGTCGCCGATCCCAACTTCGCAACAATCACTGTCATAGACTCGAATATGGTTCTCCAACACAGAAAAAAAAAGAGAAATGTCGTCCTGAATAAGCATATTGCGGGAGGGAGTTCACTATTAGAAATTTCCAAGAAAATCATGTTGTCATTCTTTTACCATGTGTGTAAGGTACAATTGCCAAGGGAGGGCGAATTTCAAGTGTACTATGGAGACCCAGATTCTTTATTGTTAAAAGTTAAAACCAAGAATTTATTGAAAGATTTGAAAATGGCGTGCACATCAGCTCTCGTATGGATTACACGAATTGGAATGAGAACATCTACCCCAAGTTGGTGATACGTCAGGCCCCCAATCAATTACTAATGTTAAAATCAGAGACGAGGAGCGATTTAATATCCAATGGGATTTTCCCTGGTCCAAAAGTATATGGTGTGGAAACACACGACAAGGATGTAAGAGAAGCGTGCAAAGGGGTGCCTACACGCTTTGTAAAAAATAATGTCGACATGATTGTCTACAAAAACTGTGTGGAGAGTAGTTTAGTGCCAAGAGCAAAAGTAATGGTAATTCGCTCTCTACAATTTAAAAATTATAGTATTACAGTGGAAAAAATGCCAGGTCTTGCATATCCGACAAAGTCTATTTACTTGAGGATGGTGTGAAAGTACTCCCCCATGGTCACTACCGTATTCAGATCGAGTTGAATGTATAGACTATCGAAAACAACTCGGTCTGGATAAATTAACTTGAATTCAAAAATACTACTTGGTGGGTGGGTTTTTGGAGGAGGACAACAATTTCCCATATAATGTACATTTTATTTTTGCCATCATCAATTTCACCATTTAACTTTTGCTGCTGCTGCTATTGTATACAGAGTTAGTTTTCCGCCGCAGCGGGCCTCGCTTTGTGGCCCTCGGGTGGTTGGGGGGTCCCGGACCAGCCCTGGAAGGGGAAGGGGGTCCCGGTCCTGGCCCGGCCTTTGCCCTGGGGTGATTCTCATCTTTTAAATGTTGTAAATAGTCCCCCCCCTCCAATGCCGAAGGCTGGGACCCCCCTCTGGGGCAAAAGGCCAAGCCAGGGCCGAAGGCCGGACCCCCCCCCCCCCCCCCCCCCCCCCTCCGGGGGCTTGCTGCGGAAATTGCGGCTCGCTGTGGCGGAAAACAAACTTTATATACAATAGCAGCAGCAGCAAAAAGTTAAATCATGACATTGATGATGGCAAAAATAGAATGTATATTATATGGGAAATTGTTGTTCTCCTCCAATAACCCACCCACCAAGTAGTACTATTTTTGAATTTAAGTTAATTTATCCAGACCGAGTTGTTTTTCGATAGTCCATACATTCAACTCGATCTAAAATACTGCAGTGGCCATGAGGGAGTACTTTCATACCATCCTCAAGTACATAGACTTTGTCGGATATGCAAGACATGGCATATTTGCCATTCTAACAGCATAATTTTTAAATTGTGGAGAGCAAATTGCCATTACTTTTGCTCTTGGCAATAAACTACTCTCCAAACAGTTTCTTTGGACACTCATGTCGAAAGTACTTTTTACAAAGTGTGTAGGCACCCCTTTGTACGCTTCTTTTACATCCTTATTGTGTGTTTCCTCACAGTATACTTCTGGACCGGGGAGCACCCCATGGGATATTAAATCACTCCCCGTCTCTGATTTCAACATTAATAATTGATTGGGGGCCTGACGTTTCACCAACTCGGGGTAGATGCTCTCATTCCAAGTCGTGTAATCCTTCCGAGAGCTGATATGCACGCCATTTTCCAAATCTTTCAATAAATTCTCGGTTTTTAACTTTTAACAATAAAGAATCTGTGTCTCCATAGTACACTTGAACTTCCCCCCTCCCTTGGTCATGGTACCTTACACACATTGTAAAAGAATGACAACATGACTTTCTTGGAAATTTCTAGAACTGAACTCCCTCCCGCAATATTCGTATTCAGAACGACATTTCTTTTTTTTTTCTTTGTAGGAGAACCATATTCGAGTCTATGACAGTGAATGTTGTGAAGTTGGGATCGGTGACGATTCGAGCACATTCTTGGGGACAGGTTACGAAGTCACAACGAGATCTGTTACGTACGCTTTCATATATTTTCCCAAAAGCTGAATTTAAAATAAGTTTATACATTTCTTTTTGAACTTTACTTTTTGCCTGTGAACGTTTAATGATAAACGTGTCAATAAACATTTTTAAGTAGGGTCTCTGATCGAATTTCAGGCCTCTGTGTATCTTTGTAACCCTGAAACCATTGGTCATCATCTACTGCAATAGAACATGGTTAACAACAATATTCTGTTTCGGGTCCAGATCAAAATTTAGCTTCTGCTTAGAGGGGATCCAATGCATGCCCATACCCTCGACCAAAGACAAATTTACATCGACCAAAGACAAATTGTGGAGCTCCATTGGCAAGTGACCGTCAATTTAAAAAAAACATCCTTGGGGACCATTTTCCTCGACAATGTGAATGTCTGGGAAATCTAAGGCACAAGGATTTTCAAGCCATTTGTAATTGCCACACGCTAAACTATTGTGAGACATTGCCGAGAGGTATAGTGAATTCATTTCCAGAAAAACATAATTAGACTTTACACATAACACCGCCGTCAACAGGGTTGTGTCCACTTAGATCAGTTGTTAAGACCAAATCCCCATGAAAAACATATCCCCCTCATAGATCTTTCTAAAAATAAGTTTTGATCCACATCGGTGATTAGACCTATTTCCTCTTTACTGATTTTTAGAATTTAAATCCATCACTAGGTTTGGTGTTGGAAAATAATATTCAATGTCTAGACCGAATTCCGACTAAATTTGGTCGGTGTTCTTGCAGACAATATCTAAAAGAGTTAACACATCGCTTGCCAAGTACATTCTACAATAATACAAACCATTTTTTAAAGCCTCCCTTAGCCCATACCCTCTTGGCAAATTTGTGGTATTCGGCAGTGCATTCACTACCGATATGTGAATTATAGAATTCTTCAATGGGGGGGGGGGGGGTTCCCCTCACTTAACCTTCCACCAGAGTTGTAATAATCATATGCATATATGCCTTTACAAGTCAGTAAGTCATATATTTCATTGTCAAGAAAGTGCTGTTTAAGCAGAGGGCAACTATTAAAATTGTCACTTTTCTGCACTTGAATCAATTGGCTTAGAGCCTTGGGGAAAACTATATGAATCTAAAAAAACGGATTTTATTCCAACCCGTATGCTCATTATTCACTTTTTGCCACTTGAATTCTAAAAGCAACAACTTCTCAGCTGATTGGGGTATAATATTGTAGGTAAATGAGTTATCTACCCATGGGCTATCTGCAACTCCGTCTCTGTGCATACCTGCCAAAGCCGGTAAAGTAAATCTCAAATCGTAATTTGAATTGTGAATGAAAATTGTGTAAGAAACTGCTGGCTCAAATTCACATTGCACGATTAATGTGCTTTGCCACCAAAATTACCACCCCCTGATGATTTTTTCTGTCATAAATGGTCGTGGTCACAGACTTCCCCTTCCCTCCTTAGTCTTTTTTCTCCTAGTCCCTTTGCCCTCAGCCCCCTCTTCGAATCCCCCCTTACATACCACACATATTTTCTTATTTTTAATGACCAGGCGATCCTCTGCTGATCGAATCATTGGGTAGTGTGTTTGTCTCAAGCAAGAGATTGCACCATTCTCTGTGACAATTAACTTAGTCAATGCTTTGACAATGCAATATTCCTCGTCCAATATCTCAACTATTTCTAAAAGACGCATACTGTTACTGCTGTCTCTTTGCGCATGGGCACAGGAAACTGCAATAGCTTGATATTCTTTGATACGATTTGGATATTTGGGGTCGTTCACATCTGTGAGTTTGGCCTAACAGTCCAAACTTATTTTATCACTTTACATAAGTGTATTCTGGAAAATTTCTAAATCGTAAATTGACTGGTCACCCGCAACTGTCGCAACAGATTGATAGCCGCATCTTTTACAATGTTTCATGTGATCATGTAGCTTTAAATCGCTACGAAATTGGGACAAACACATTGGGCAATAGTAACGTACCCCTAGATCCTTACCCCCTCTCGGAACTCTACTAATTATAAGGAATTGGGTTGAAATGGCCAATGGAATCAGATTCACTAGGTGGTGTGTACAACAGCCAAACCCAATGTTTCGCAGATTCAATCGATGGGGCCCTTACTAAAAATATTACTCCCTTTTTATTAGAACGCATCCCCTCTTCAATTCCGTTTCGTACTGTAGTACTATAACATCATCTTTGAATGCGCGTTTGCCCGTTCAAAAAACGTCTATTCCTTTGAGCGTTACAGGAAATTTATCTGTTAAACAAGTGCTCGGGGGAAATCAGACCCTTCTTTCCCCTTGAGGGCCCACTGAACCAAATTTCTCCTTGTAGCTTTATCTCTCAGCGGTCGGAGAGCCGATATGAGAAATGCGTACATGAAACACTTTTGGCCTGTTTTGAAACAAATTCGTTGGACACCCTGACATCTTTATAAATCAGGAATATATTTTAAAACTATACCCTCCTCCCTATGTCCCCCTCTCAAAATAAAATCCATTTTATATTTACATATATTTACACATAAATTTTCAACAAAAAAACCACTGAACCACTACCATTCTCATTATAATTGCCAAGATGCGTGACGACATTATCAACCCATTACATGAAAACATTCTCGTAATTCCCCAAATGAGGGTACAGCACCAACGTTTCAGTGTGCACATAATGATCATAGACTTCACCATGATTTTCATTTAAATAGAATGTTTTTAAAACAATTGAGGCCTTTATGGTGTCTCCACCCCCCACAGTTTAATTTGGTGTTCAAGAAAATCTTCTCCGTATGTATGGATAATATTTATGGGGTCACTTATAATGTTTTCCTGCCATCAGTATATTAAAGGGGTCGCCAAAACTTGCAGTTAAAAGGTCTAATGTATTCAAAATTGAATTTGTTTGCCGAAATTTGGGTAGCGGTGAGAATTGTATATCATCACTATCTACCCCTCCCTCCCCCACTTTGTTCAACAATAGGGTTGATGTGTAGATTGAAATCCCCCAGATCGCTTAACATAGTCTCTAACGCGTTAGGACTATGCGAATCAGCCCAAGCGAATTTATTTTCTTCTTCAATTAAATTCGATTGAAATGGGGTTATATTCATTAAATCTCTGGGGAATTGATCTCACTTAACTCACGACTAAAATTATCTAAAATTTTGTATGCTGTTAGGGCTCAGCCAAGGTAAATCGCTCTCTAGAAACTCGTGTTCTGAGCTAAGTTCATTGCATTGTTCAACTGTACTATCGTCTGTATCTAAAGAATTATTATCAATATGGAAATATTTCCCTAATAAGTCATCTGTCCATTCAGGATCATTAATAATGTCAGCAAGTATACCATCTAAATTATCACTACCATCATAACACTCCCGTAAAAATTTACTGTACCGTTTACTGATAGGTGATGTTCTAACGGTGACCTGAATATTACAAAACTCCATAGGCGCTTCAATCGAAACCGTTTCGTCAATGAGGTCACATAGTTCATGACTTGTTTTTTTCAGGTGGGGAAGAAGGTATTGCGTATGATATGACATCCGTTCTAACCTATAAAGAAAATAGACACTTATTTTCAGATTTTATAAATCACCCTGTTTTTTTAAGTCGAGAATTGGATTATTATAGACTATATTTTCAAATAATTTAAAACATATTCATGAAAATACATAAGAAAAACACGTTTAGTAGCAATATCTGTGTACGTATAGTTCCATTTGGTTAGTTCACTGTCCCCCAAACCACCCTATACATATACTGAAAGTTTCAATTTAATACCCCCCCCCCCCCCCCCCCCCTTATGCATTACTCATATATCATATCTACAATATAAACGAGCATAAAAGGTTCTGATTTTGTTCAACATTCCCTGAAATTTTCATCTTAATACTTTGTATATGTTTTGCAAAAATCCGGGATCTTACTTGCCCTCCCCCCCTATCCATCACCACATCGCCTCCCCCACAGTAATAAAATACATTTTTAAAACTAAGGCAAATTATATAACTTATGAGCTATGTACAATGGAGTGTAGATGTTATATCATCCCCCCCCCCACACACACACACACGCACACACACACACATACATATAGTCGTTTTTTAATAATAATCAAGTAGAAAAGAAAAAATAATAAATATAAAATCGCATAATGTGCTTCTTTCCTTACTAAATTATAATACTCTTAAATTTGCAATATTCATTATATCTTCTTAGTTTTCTTAGCAAATAATCAAGTGGAATGAAATAATAAATATAACACCACATAATGTGCTGCTGCCCATACTAAAACAATGAAAATCACACACCATAGTTTCATCTTAATCATGCAACATACTTAATAGCAGCACTTTTTAGCAATATAATAGTCATAAATTTGCAATATTCAATATAGTATCTCAGTTTCTTAGCAAATAATCTAGTGGAAAGAAAAATAATCAATATAGCAGCGCATAATGTGCTGCTGTCCATACTAAAATAATGAAAATGACACACCATAGTTACATCTTAATGTACTCAAAATGAAAAGCGATTACCATATGAAAATATTTATCATAAGCAACATCTATCCCCCCCACCTCTTGCAATTCATAAGATTACTTTAGAAAATATGCTGTTACTTTGACTGGAACATATATCTTTTTTTCTTGAAAACCTTTGCTATGCCAATGTCACAATTTATAAGATTTAACAGGCTGGATGCGTGTACTTCAAATGATTCAATAATTACAGCCTGTTTATCAAGAAGATTAAATCACTCTGAAGTATTAGCGTCAAAGGAGAGCGATATATTTCCTTTTGGGAGAAAAAATCATTAGCAAAAATATCGATAAAATTTAAAGCTCAAATTATTTGTTCCTTGCAATGCCATCGTAATCATTTTCAGTTTGCTTTCTTCTTCTATACAGATGCTTGTATTCTCACCTTGTATATAGGACGTCGAGGGTCCGGTGTATTTAATTACAGAAGGACGTGTGTGATCCTCATCCTCAATCTGGGCCTTTATTTCAGCGGGAGGGGCATATTCTTCAAAATTTTCTTTAAAAAGAAATTAAATTATAGTTTTTTGATTGCCATAGTGAAAAAAACTCACCCCCCTCTTTTACACAGCCCCTCCCCATCTTCTTTTATATTAATGCATAAGAAATTTCTACTCTAATGAAAACGAAGTTCAAAAGGGCGAACTGATTTTAAAAGTTATTCTCTCTAATAACTATTCTTACATTATGGGTTGTAAAAAAAATAATTTATATCTTGTACGGTTCAAACGAAAGACACTTCGTCATTAGATTCGGTTATATTTTTTTTAAATTCAATGATTTAGTGAAACAATTTTGATTTTTTTTTCTTGTTTTTGGATAATAACGAGTTTATCAAAGTTGAATGTAGCCATTCATGTACTGTGGGATATTTGATCTAAAACTGAAATAAGTTGAAATAGTGTTTTTTTTCGGTCATTAACCATTATGAGATAGTCAATACGCATTAAAGAAATTATCTTTCTAAATAAAAGAATTAAGTGGGAATAAATTTCATTGTTATTCTAGGCTATGCTATAGACTCCCCAATTATAAAACCTTTAAAATTTTATAAACTCTAGAAATATAGGCTTGATAGCACGTTCCCAAGTTCGTTAACACTCACACACAGCTTATAGGCCTAAAATGCTAAAAATATAATGCAAATGGTAGAACTGTACAAAATCATATTATTGACTTATGAATAAAGTAAAGATACCACTCTTTCCCCAACCCCCCTAATATGGAAATATATACCCTGAATTGGTATAGCCTATATACAGTGGGGGTTAAAATTCATTTCCGACAAAATGATTATTATATTGGGAAAGAGCATAAAAAAAATGCAT
Organism: Artemia sinica; assembly: GCA_027921565.1. Taxonomy (NCBI): domain Eukaryota; kingdom Metazoa; phylum Arthropoda; class Branchiopoda; order Anostraca; family Artemiidae; genus Artemia; species Artemia sinica. The sequence continues at coordinate 46,415,826 of CM051271.1, forward strand.
TGAGTGGTATATTCACTTTATTCGTAAGTCAATCATATGATTTGGTAAAAATTAATCGTGCTAATATCTCGATTAATTATTTATAAATAAAACTTTCGATATAAATCTGCATAAAAATTTCATCAATATTCTCCATTTTATCCGAAGTGGTTTCAAAAGAACTGATAGAATAGGCTAGAAGCGTAAACAACTTATACGGTTGGAATAATAACAATAACAGATAATGCGTAGTTTCGACAACATCCTATTACATAAATTCAAGGTAATAGTTTGCAGAAATCTGGTCTGATGTCACTCCCGGTCGGATTCAATGGATTTGTGGCTGTTACATCATTCTCCCCAGACTGGCACTTGTTCTTCTTCTTGCTTAATTTACTTATCCTTAACTTAAATCTGCTCAACTTGTCGGAAAAACATTTTCAACGATTAGTCTAAGATCTCCAATGTGTTTTGGCAAATTAAAAAAAGAAACAGAAAAAAAAGTTATGAGGTAGGAACAAGGCCGTACCGAGGGGGGGTAGGGGGGTTGAACCCTCCCCCTTCCCTGAAATGTTTTTCTGAATCGCAAAAACGTAACGAAAATGGATATAAACAAATTTTCTATGGTTTTTTTTTTTATTTTTTTATCGTCATCGTCACCCCTGAAAAAAATCCTGGAGACGGCCCTGGGTAGGGAATTGGAGAAGTCACAGGCCCAAGGGTCTCATTTTTTGTGCCCATTAATCATACAGATTGACGATCTTTGTTTGACTCTCTTTCTTATAAACTGTGAGTTGTCCACCTATCTCTTAGAATGAATGAATGTATTCTGTGCATTCTTAAAAATACTACGTCCATTCACCGTGTCACAATTATTACATTGTTTATACTTTTTCTTGGAGAAGGATCTAAACTTGCTTAGAAAAAAGATGAATTGCCCTTTTTCTCAGACTGTTTTAAGCTCATATTTACGCCTCGCTCTTTACGCTAAAGTTTTTACTGTCTTAAAAAATAAAGTTGTGAGACAGAGTCAAACTTTAGCGTAAAGAGCGAGGCGTTGAGGAGGGGACAGTCCCTTTCATATACGAAATAATTTCTGTTCGTTTTAAATTTTAATGTCACTCCTTACTTTCAGTTTAAAAAACTTGTTTTTTTTATTTAATTTTTGAACGTTTTTTTTGAATAAATGCAGGTTTTGATCTTGGCTCACCGTACATGAATAATTAAAATTATTATTCCGTATATGAAAGGGACTGTCCCCTCCTCAACGCCTCGCTCTTTACGCTAAAGTTTGTTATTGTTTTAAAAAATAAAGTTGTGAGACAGAGTCAAACTTCAGCGTGAAGAGCGAGGCGTTGAGGAAGGGACAGTCCCTTTCATATACGGAATAATTTCTGTTCGTTTTAAGTTTTAATGTCGCTCCTTACTTTCAGTTTAAAAAACTTGTTTTTTTTATTTAATTTTTGAACGTTTTTGAATAAATGCAGGTTTTGATCTTGGCTCACCGTACATGAATAATTAAAACACAATTTTCATATCAATTTACTTTTATTTAGTTAAATGGCTTTCTCGAAACTTGTTTAATTTTATTTACGAACGTTTTTATTAGTAATAAATATACGTAACTTACGAATTAACTTACGTAACGAACTTCTATATTCATATATTTTTAATACATTTATTAGGGAGTTCGCCCCCTAGTCAATACCTTGCTCTTTAAGCGAAAGTTCGAATTTTGTTCCAATTCTTTAAAAATGACCGCTTAAGCACAAAGGCCGTTAATTAGAATAAATAGCTCTTATGAAAGTACTAAAAAAATCTTTGGCTTAAAGAGCGAGGTATTGACTACGGGGTGAACCCAATAATATTTGTAATATTTTCTGTTCGTTTAAAGTTTCAATGTTGCTGCTATTGCAGTTGAAATACTTGTTTTTTTTTATATTAAGTTTCTGATCTTTTTTTAAATAATGCTGGGAAGTCCGGCGTCCCCTTCATAGCAATGTCCCTTCCCCCAGGAAAACTTCCTTCATGTAAAGATCCTCCCACATAACCCCCGACCCCACCCCCACTACCAGGAAAAATCTCCCCTGAAAACGTCTGTATACTTCCAAATAACCAATACTATATGTTAACATTGGGCAAAGTTCATAACTTGCAGCCCTCCCCCCGGGAACTTCGGGGATTAGTCATCCTAAAAGACATACTCATTATATTTTTGAACATGCTGAACAAAATGGCTATCTCAAAATTTTGATCAGGTGACTTTGGGAAAAAAATGAGCCTAGTTACCCTCCATTTTTTTGGTCACTTAAAAAGGGCACTAGAGCTTTTAATTTCCATTCCAATGAGCCCTCCCACAATATTCTAGGACAACTGAGTCGATACGATCACCCCTGGGGAAAAAAAAAAAAACAAACTAACAAATAAACACGCACCCGTGATCTTTCTTCTGGCAAAAAATGCAAAATTACACATTTTTTTTAGATGGGAGCTTGAAACCTCTACAGTAGGGTTCTCTGATACGTGGAATATGATGGTGTGATTTTCATTAAGGTTCTATAATTTTTAGGGGGTCTTTCCCCCTTTTATCGAAAATCAGCCAAATTATCTCAGGCGCCTAACTTTTGATTGGTAGGATTAAACTTGATGAAACTTATATATTTGAAATCAGCATTAAAATCTGATTCTTTCGATGTATCTATTTGTATCAAAATACCGTTTTCTAGAGTTTCGGTTACCATTGAGCCGGGTCGCTCCTTACTTACAGTTCGTTACCACGAACTGTTTGAAAAAAGCAACGAACACCAAACTTCAAAAATTTCTTTCAGTAGATGAATGTGCTGCTAAATAATGACACCAGCATTGTTCTTCCTTGTTGTCAGGGGCGAATCTCCAGTATTTCTAGGGGGGACAAAAGGGTCCATATTGGATAATCAAGAGGCATGAGATATACAATATTTTTTTTCTTCATATGGGGGGGGGGGAAACTACCCCCCTTTTCCCCCGCCCAAACGACGCTCCTGCTCATTCTTGTATTAAAACCGTACGAAGCCAGAAACAGCACACCAAAATTTACTCTAGGAATAGGAACCTTCCTCAAGGATAGTGGAGCCGATTTGCCAGTGGTTATAAGAAATTTTTATCATCTTATTGGTTATTTCCATTTTCAGGGTTTTGCTTCTAGGACTGCTCTTAAAACTTATTCTCAAGAGACTTGTTTTTGTAGTCTTTTGACCGGTCTGATTAAAGTGGCTATCTAAAAACTTTGATATGATGCCATTTGTGGCTATGGTGATCTAGTAAGGTGGATCAAGTATTGAATGGGTGGCAAGTTTCCTTCTGATTTTTTCTAGCCCTTAAAAGAAATTTTGTTAGTTCTTTTAAAAGGCTAAGTATACGTTGGATGCTTAAATTTTATCCATTGAAGAATAACTGTATTCAAACTATTAAATTTTTATTCAACTGACTGCAACTTAAAGTGAAACAGGATCGTGGGAACCCTCTCCAAGAGGAGAGATACTGCAAGAAAAATATCTTCTTATTCAGGAACTTCTCAGCTAATGAGCTTAAAGCCGCTTTACAAAGTTCATGTAGAATGCCAAAGACTAACTTATTAATTGACTCTCTCAGATGTTAAAATGTAGCTTTAGCTTGAACTTGGTAGCCATTAACATTTGACAAAGGTATTCCATGAGGAGTAAAGAGGGAATTTTCATTTTAAAAAACAAGCAGAAATTAGCTTAAACGAGGTTTTCTGAAATTTCTATATTTCTAGCAATTAAAATTCATTTTATTGATCTAACACAAGGCACATTTTCTCAAAGGTTTTATCTTTTTAAATCTTTTTGAATGTACAAGAAAACTATTGGGTTAATGAAACTTTATATTTTAACTATTCATTTAGTCTTCAGTAAAGCGAAAATGACATTTTTGGCCTTTCTAAGGGCTTAAGGGTTGACAACACTGGATTTTTTTATGCGTAGAATTTGACGATATAAAACATTTATAAGAACAGTTTTACCATAGAGAGACATAATTCTTGTAAAAAATAAACCTAGTGACCTTGAAGCATTTCGTTTTTTTTTAGATACAGGAGAACAAATCAATCGAGCCAATTTTTCGCTCTTTTCACTAATCTAGAATTTCATATAATAGAAGGAAAATTCTATCTATGGGCCTTCAAATGATATAAATAAAATTCTATATTGCAACAATACGAAATATCTACGAGAGATCAATCTAATGACCTTCAGTAGAGCTCATAACAGGGTCAACAGAATTTAGGAAATAATTCTGTCATTTTATACTAAAAATCGTTAAAAAAAATACATATGAAATTCCTTGTTATTAAACTATTAGACTTAGAGGGCTATAAATCAGTGTTCAAATCACAGTTCATATATTATCCAGTATGATCATTCTGTATCTCACCCATTATAAAAACCCGGACTGGGGTGCGAGTGCTCCGGAGAACGTTTTTTGCAGATATAAACATAGGCGAAGTCAGATTAGCGGGAATGCAGGTTAGTCTGTTTCCGATTGTTTCCATCAAAGTGCATTGAAACAAACGGAAACAGACTAACCCGCATTCCCGCTAATGCAGAAATAAGTGGGAGGAGCTTTTTGTTCACGAAGACCAGAAATGATCTGCGATAAGCTTACTGGTATATTCTGTCTACTGTGGTTCAAATGTGCGTGTGCGTATTTTTCTCAATATTATTATTTCAATTGCATACATGGAGGTTTCAAAATGGGACTATTTGTCTCTTAAAAATAAAACATAATGTATTTGGCTTACGAAAATACGGTGGAGATGCAACCAATGAAATCAAGGCATACTTTTTGCCCCGGAATTATAAAAAGCGAGTTGTATTTCTCTGTTTTGTTTTTAATGTTTAAAAGACCTTATTCTCGATTATGTTTTATTTTCTTATTTATATTTTGATATTATAATGTGTTCTTATTACATTATCTTGTATTCCCTCCTATAATACTTCTTTCGTTTCCCTGTTTAAATAAAAAGGGAATAATAGCCTATCTGCATTAAAAGTGTAATCTACATCAGCAGATATAATCATCAATAATTATAATCTATTTAAAAATTGCATTAGTGAACGGTTAATTTTAAGCATTTTCTTCTTTTTGGGGATTCAGCCACTTTTTCGCTTTCTATGTGCATGGTGTCTTGTTTTTCTTTTCTTTTTTGCTTTTAGTATTGCGGTTACTTCCTTTGGTTTCATCGTTTCTTGAATTTTATGGAGCAGTTAGTCCAGTATTTTATTCATACAGAAAGTCCTTTACTAATATCAGTCCTGGATATACCATTAGACCTACTAGGCCCGGGCCTAGGGGCGCACAATGCCAGGGGGAGGGGGTAAATTATCACTGAGCGATTTTCCTTCATAGCAAAACCTGGACCTGAAACTGAGAGTTTTTTATTGTTTTAAAAGATACAGTTGTGAGACAGAGTCATACTTTAACGTAAGCACTGAGGAGGGGACAGCCCCTTTTATATACGGAATAATTTCTGTTCGTTTTAAGCTTTAATGTCGCTCATTACTTTCAGTTAAAAAAAAACTTGTTTTTTTTTCTTTAATTTTCGGATGTTTTTTGAATTAATGCAGCTTTGTTTTTGGCTGAATGGCTTTCTCAAAATTTTAATCTAACATAACTTATGAATCAACTTACGTAACGAACTTCTATATTTATATATTTTTATTATGTATATTAGGGGGTTCAACCCCTACCGTAGTCAATACCTTGCTCTTTCCGCTACAGTTGAAATTTTGCTCCAATTCTTTAAGAATGACCCCCTAAACACAAAGACTGTTAATTAGAATAAATTAAAAAAAGATTCCGAAAAGGAAGTTTTTCAAAGAAAAGTAAAAGCCATTTTAAACTTAAGATCATCAGAGACAAATACCTGTTAAAATTCAAGCTCAAAAGCCACCAGAAATTACTATTAAAGAATAAATGAAACCCAAAATGAACAGAAATTAAATAAACAATCATAGCAAAAAAACATACATCAAGTAATAATATAAATGAAAAAATAAATCTTAAAGCGAGTAATGCTTAAATTGAATATGCAAATCAAGCTTAAAACGAAAAAAAATATTTTGCTATTGAAGTATAAATGTAACCTAAAACGAACAGAAATTAAATAAGGAATCAATGCAAACAAACATACAATAGATACTAATGTAAATAAATAAATAAATCTTAAAACGAGTGAAACTTAGATTGAATATGCAAATCAAGCTTGAAAAGAACAAAAAATCACTACAAATAACAGTTTGGGTATCGCTTCCTTCTATCACTGTAAAAGTCTAAAACCTACTGCGTTATGGCGCTTTACTGAAAACGATTTGTTTTACAAATATTTTCTTTTGTACTTAATATTGAAAATAAACATTAAAATTATAGTAAAATTTTGAACTGATAAGCTTTCAGCAATTAATATCATTACACATCAAATATTCAGTTTAATTTATTATTCATTTCTAAAATTGTTCAAGACCCCTAAAATTGTCTCCATCCTTAACTGTAAAAACCTAAAGCCTGCTGCGTCATTGGCGCTTCACTGAAAACGAATTATATTACAAATATTTTCTTTTTCAGTCCTTACAACAATGAAAATGAAAATAAACTTACAGTGAAAATAAAATATTGAACTGATGGATCCTTAAGAAATTAATATCATTATATATCAAATATTCAACTTGAATTTGTTTATACTTTCCAAGACTGTTCAAGACACATATAGTTTTCAGTAAAGCGCCATGACGCAGTAGGTTTTAGACTTTTACAGTAACAGAAGGAGACGATACCCAATTCTTGTTTGTAGTGATTTTTGTTCGTTTCAAACTTGATTTGCATATTCAGTTTAAGTTTAATTTTTGTTCCTTTTTGATCGCAAAAAGTTTTGAGTTTTTAAAAATACCTTATTTCAAAATCAAAATTTTTTTCAAAATCAAATGTTAATCAAAGTATAAAAACTGGTATCAAAGTAACAATATCAAAGTCTAAAAATGGTTTGTGTCCACCTCGGAGTTTTATTATCTGATGTTTGAACTAATTTAACAAAATGGCTATCTCAAAATTTTTATTGGAGAGGTTTAGGGAAAAAGGGCGGGGCTAACTGCCCTTCGATTTCTTTTGAGCCGTTAAAAGTGAACTATAACTTTCCATTTTCAATCAAATGAGCCCTCTCTGAAGTTTATACGAGCATCCCTTCTATAACAACCATATATGCACCCAGGGCAAACTTACAACGCCTGTCCCCGGCCCCTGGGGGTTGTGTCGACCTCGGAATTTTAATATCTGATGTTTAAACTATTTTTAACAAAATGGCCACCTCAAATTTTTATCGAATGGGTTTGGGGAAGAAAAAGGCAAGGAGGGGAGGGGCTAGTTGCCCCCCAATATCTTTTGACTCTGAGGAAGTCAACTAGAACTTTTGTTTTCAAATAAATTGAGCCCTCTCTGAAGTTTATACGAGAATCCCTTTCATAAGAACTAAATATGGCCCTAAAATATAACTTACAAAACCTGCCCTCGGGCCCTTGGGGGTCGTGTTGACACCGGAGTTTTATTATCTGACCTTTGAACTATTTTTTAAAAACTCAAAATTTTTATCGAATGGGTTTGCTGAAAAAGGGCGTGGGGAGTGGGGCTGATTGCCCTCCGATCTCCTTAGATTCTTTTGACTCTATTCAAATTAACCCTCTCTGAAGTTTATTCGAGCATCGCTTCCACAAAAACCATATATGCCACTAGGGTATAGCTTGGAGTGCCCTGCCCAGGGCCTTGGAGGGTTGTGTCGACACCCGAGTTTTTGTTATCTAGCCTTTGAACTGTTTTTAACAAAATGGCTATATCGAAATTTTTATCGGATGCATTTGAGGGAAAACGGGCGTGGGGAGGATAGTTACCCTCTGATCTCTTTTGATTCTTAAAAACTGAACCAGAACTTTCGATTTCCAATCAAATGAGTCCTCTCTGAAGTTTATACGAGCCTCCCTTCCATAAAAAGCATATATGCACCCACAGCGTCTTAAAAAGCGAACGGAAACTTTGAATTTCGATTCAAATGAGCCCTTTCCGAAGTTTATACGAGCAACCCTTCCATAAAAAACATATATGCACCCACAGCGTTACTTATAACTCCTGCCCCGGGCCCTTGGGGGTTGTGCCGACACAGGAGTTTTTCTTATCTGACCTTTGAACTGTTTTTAACGTAATGTCTTTCTCAAAATTTTTTATCGGATGGATTTGGGGGAAAAAGCGTTTGTGTGGGGGAGAGGGGCTAGTTCCCTTCAGATATCTTTTGACTCTTAAAAAGTGAACTAGAAATTTCAATTTCCAGTGAAGTGAGCCCTTTCTGAAGTTTATACAAGCATCTCTTTCATAAGAACCATATACGACCCCAGGACAACATTTACAACACCTACTCCAGGGCCCTGGGGGGGGGGGGGGGCTGTGTCGACACCGGAGTTTTTCTATCTAATTTTGAACATTTTTTTTTTTAAATGGCTATGTAAAAATTTGTAGCGGATGGGTTTGGGGAAAAAGGGCGTTGGGGAACTAGTTGCCCTTCAATCTCTTGACTCTTCAAAAGTGAACTAGAACTTTGAATTTTCAGTCAGATGAGCCCTCTACGAAGTTTATACTAGCATCCTTTTCTTAAGAACCATAAATGCCTTCAGGGCATAACTTAGAACGCCCTCCCCCTGGCCCTTGGGGGGGGGGGTATTGACACCAGAGTTTTTTCTTATCCGACCTTCGTACTATTTTTAATAAAATGTCTATCTTGAAATTTTCTTCAGATGGGTTTGGAAAAAGAAGGCGTGGGGAGGGGCTAGTTGCCCTCGGCTCTCTTTTAACTCTTAAAAAGTTAACTCAAAATTTCAATTTCCAATCAAATGATCCCTCTCTGAAGTTTATACGAGCATCCCTTTTATTAGAACCATATATGCCCCAGGATATAACTTGCAACGACTGCCCCCGGGCCTTGGGGAGGGGTTGTTGACACCAGAGTTTTTGTTATCTGAATTTTGAAAAATTTATAACAAAATGGCTACCTCAAATTTTTATCGGATACATTTGATAAAAAATGGGTGTGGGGGGGGTTGTTGTTGTTCTCCACTCTCTTTTGAATCTCAAAAAATGAACTAAAACTTTCCATTTCCAATCAAATAAGCCCTCTCGAAAGTTTTTACGAGCATTCTTTCCGCAAGAACCGTATATTGTCCCAGGGTATAACTTACAACGCCTGCCCTCAGGCCCTGGGGGCTGTGTTGACCCCAGAGATTTCGTTATATGGTCGTTGAACTATTTAAAAAAATGGCTATCTCAAAGTTCTTGTTGGATGGGTTTGTGGAAAAAAGGGCGTGGGGGGGGTTCTAGGTTCCCTACGATCTCTTTTGACTCTTAAAAAGTAAACCAGAACTTTCAAATTCCAATCAAATGAGCCCTCTTTGAAGTTTGTACGATCATCCCTTCCATAAGAACCATATATGCCTCCAGGGCATAACTTACAACGCTTGTCCCCGGGCCCTAGGGGGTTTTGTCGACACCGGAGTTTTTTTTTATGATCTTTGAACTATTTTTAACAAAAACGGTATCTAAAAATTTTTATCGGATGTATTTGGGAAAAAAGGCGTAAAGGGGTCTGGTTACCCTCTGATATCTTTTGACTCTTAAAAAGTGAACTAGAACTTTCAATTTCCAATCAAATGAGCCCTCTCTGAAGTTTGTACGAGAATTCCTTCCATAAGAACCATATATGCCCCCAGGACATAAATTACAATGCCTGCCCCTTGCTCTTGGGGGTTGTGTCGACACCGGAGTCTTTGTTATGTGATCGTTGAACTATTTTTAACAAAATGGCTATTTCAAAATTTTTATCGGATGCATTTGGGCAAAAAAGGTGTGGGGGATGGGCCAGTTGCCCTTTGATCACTTTATGCTCTTGAAAAGTGAACTAGAACTCTCGATTTCCAATCGAATGAGCCCCCTTTGAAGTTTATGCGACGACCCCTTCCGTATGAAGTGCCTCTGGGGAAAAAAAATAATAATAAATCACTCCGTTCGTAGCAACAAACTGTAAGTAAGGAGCGACGAGGCAGCCGAAACCCTAAAAAAACAGAATTTTGATACCTATAGATGTATCAAAACAATCGGCTTTTTATGCTGATTTCAGATATATAAGTTTCATCAAGCTTAATTTTACCCATCAAAGGTTACGAGGCTGAGAAAATTTTCTTGATTATCGAAAAAAGGGGGAAACAGCCCATAAAAGTCAAGTGATCTCAATGAAAATCACAACATGAGATTCAGTGTATCAGAAAACCGTACTTAATAGGTTTCAAGCACCTATCTGCAAAAGTGTGGAATTTTGTATTTTTTGCCAGAAGAAAGATTACGGATGCGTGTTTGTTTTTTTTTCTTTTCCCATGGGTGATCCTATCGACCAGTGGTTCTAAAATTAAAAGTTCTAGTGCCCTTTTTAAGTGACCAAAAAAATTGAGGGCAACTAGGCCCCCTCCCCCGCCCCTTTTTAACCAAATCCATCCAATCAAGATTTTGAGATAGCTATTTGTTCATCATAGTTGAAAGGCCCAATAACTATGCCTTCGGGGATAACTTGACGCCCTCCCCCCCCCCCCCCATAGCTCCAAGGCGAAGGTCTTTAAGTTAAAAATTTGCCCATTATTTACGCATAGTATTTGTTATCGGGATGTAGGCAGGGTTGTTACTAGCCAAATATTTTGTTCGGGGGGGGGGGGGGGGGGGCAAATGATTCTACTGACTGGCTGGTCATTTTTACCGATTGTTTTTTGTAAAAAATTAGCAAAATGTCTGTTTCGAAAACAATACGTAAAATCACGGCATGAATCGGTAAAAGCGCTGCATTTACCAATCGAGATTTAGACTTCGGTACATATCATGTCACTATTTTAATACTGCTTATTTAACAAATTGGAAAATTTTGGCATCATCTGTAAAATCACGGAAGGAGTCAGTAAAATGGCTGCATTTTACCGACCAAGTTAGAAATTTCTGTAGATGACATGTCAGTATTTTTATGGTCTTTATTGAACAGAACAAATAGTTTTAGCGGCGTCGGAAAAATCGTGGCGCGAAGCGCCACGATTTTACTGATTTTTTTTTTACCGAGTGACCAAAAATATTGGGGGTGGGCCTCCTCCCCCTAACGTGGCGGCCCTGGATGTTGACATATATTTTCATGTGTGGGGGAGGGGGGGAAAATTTTCTGCTGGGGGTTTTTCCACGGGGCAATTTTCCATTGGGAGAGAAGTTTCCAGGGAGTGAACTTTTAAGGGGAAATCATACACTGGGGAATTTGCCAGAATTCTTATACAAAGTTCTTTTTATATGTCTTGCTTTCTCGTTTCCGTCTCAATTTTACGCGCAGAGTGGTTTAGAGTAATTGTCCGGGGTAAATTTTCACCGGGATGGAATTGTCTAGAGGATGTTTCCGTGGGTAGGGGGTTTCTCCGCGAAGGTGGGGCCAGATTTCCTGGCATTATTTAAAAAACGATCAGAAATTATAAAAAAGAAAAGTTTTTTCAATTGAAAATAAGTAACAACATTACGAACAGAAATTATTACGTATATAAAGAGGGTTGCCCCATCCTCAACACCTCGCTCTTTACGCTACAGTGTCAATTTTGTCCCCAATTCTTTAATGATGGCTCCTGAAACACAAGGGCGGTTTAACAAGAAAAATAAGGCGCTTTTTCAAAAGTGCTAAAAAAACTTTAGCGTAAATAGCGAGGTATTGAGGAGGGGGCAACCCCCTTAATATACGTAATAATTTCTATTCGTTCTAAGTTTTAATGTTGCTCCTTACTTTCAGTTGAAAAAACTTGTTTTTTTTTAATTTAATAATAATGAAACATTGAAGCCGTATGGCCTTTACTATAGGCAACGCTCTAGCGTTGCCTCTGATAAATAGCTCTGATGAAAGTACAAAAAAAACTTAAGCGTAAAGAGTGAGGTAATGACTAGGGGGTGAAACCAATCATATAAGTAATAATTTCTATTCGTTTTTAAGTTTTGATGTTGCTCCTTACTTTCAATTGATTTTTTTTATTTATTTTGTGATCGTTTTTTTTTTTTAAATAAGGCTGGGAAATCCGGCGCCCCCTTCTTAGCAAATATTCCTTCCCCCATGAAAACATCATCCATAGAAAGATCCTCCCACTTAAATCCGACTACCCCCCAACTACCAGAATAAATTCCCCCTGAAAACTTCTGTATACTTCTGAATACTATATCTAAACATTGGGCAAAGTTCATAACTTGCAGACCTTCCCCCGGGGACTGTGGGGGATCAAGTTATCTTCAAAGATATAGTTATTGCATTTTTTCGACCTTTCTGAAAAAATGGGTATCTCAAATTTTTATCGGGTGACTTAGGGGAAAAATGAAAGTGGGAGGGTGCATAGTTGCCCTCCATTTTTCTGGTCACTTAAAAAGGGCACTAAAACTTTTAATTTTTTGTTCGAATGAACTCTTCTGCAATATTCTCGGACCACTGGGTCAATACGATCACCCCTGGGGGAAAAAAAAAACACGCATCTGTGATCTTTCTTCTGGCAAAAAATACAAAATTCCACATTTTTTTGCAGATAGAAGCTTGAAACTTCTATAGTAGGGTTCTCCGATACGCTGAATCTGCTGGTGTGACTTTCATTAAAGTTCTATTACTTTTAGGGGGTGTTCCCCTTTTTTTTCAAAAAATACGGCAGGACTAAACTTGATGAAACTTATATATTTGAAATCAGCATAAAAATCTGATTCTTTTGATGTTACTATTGATATCAAATTTCATTTTTTAGAGTTTCTGTTACTATTGAGCTGGGTTGCTCCTTACATACAGTTCGTTACCACGAACAGTTTGACTTAGTGAAATTACCACAAGGTAATTTTCAGGTTCATTACTCTTCTTGCCTTGATAGCAAGGCTTCTGAATCTTTTCTTCACGGTGGCATTTGCAAGAGGAGACCGTTTGACCTCAATTAAACTTTTTGGGAAGTAAAAAGCAGGCGTGCTATGGCCTTTAGGGCAAATATTTGATACAGTATGCATAACGGAAGAGCGTTCCTCAGTTCTTTTTACAGTATTTACACGACCTCAGCAACAAGAAGAAAAAACTTGGTTAGAAGTAAAAGCTAGTTTTGTTTCGGTGTCTCGGTCCAATCCTGCCTGTGTGGGTAATGTGTAAACAGGGGAGGCAGAGGCAGTCTTTTTGGAGCTCATATGCCTTTTGACCTCTGTAGGGGGGTATGGGTTCCTAAACACTTGTCATCAGGGCACATCCAGATGGGGTCGTTGGATCCTAACTTTACTTTATGACGTGAAATAGCTAGTTTCCCAGTGATTTCTTTCAAGGATGCATCAATATCCTTCTTTTATTTTGGGGGGGGGGGCAAACAATACCACTACTAGAAGAAAATCTCTGATTTAGAATAATTGTACACAGAATCGTTAATTTTCTAGTTGTGAGGTTTATAGCGTATTAATCTACTAGCCTATAGTATATAGGGTATTTGCAGAAAAAAGCAAGTGCCACAAGGGCACTATTTCCTATTTTGGTTTAGGTGTGTCTTGACGTTTTTAAGCAAACCATTTTAGGAATGATATATAGTCACAGGAAATCACTCAGATCATCCAAATGAAATTCTTCTACAACAGTTTTTCCGTGCATCCGTTTTAGCGTCACGCGTATTACTAATTTGCTTAGTCAATATGTGCTCTATGTGCATGAAACAAAAAATTCTGTAGTTCTAAAAGGAACATGGAACTGAGCAAACAAGGACCTCCCTTGAGGTGGAGTCCCATGGGATGCTGAACAACTATGACCTATGGGTAATAGGTTACAGTTGTTTCAACATTTCACGGGTCTTGACACAAAAGGCCTAGTTTTTTGTTTTTTTCTGTTATGGCATGTCTACATTTCTCACTTAAGTTGAAAATACAAAGTGTCACCGATTAGAAAGCAGAAAAATACAAAGGGGAACTTCAAACAGAAACTCTTTGTATAGGATTTCATTCCATCAGCCCTCTTCAATATAAAATAGGATTTTCTAATAGGGAATTTGGAACCAATAAATAGATAATAGGACATCTTCGGGGGACTTCAGAATTACATTACATAGGCAAGCAGGCGTGAGTCACAAGATCCCTTAGGAGAGGTCTTCACCCCCTCTAAAAGAAAGTTTACCCCCTGGGATGATTCTTATGTGTAAGCAAGAAAAGCTAGCGCCTGGGGTGAAGTGATATGTTCGTTGCTGATAAAACTTTTATTTATTACTGAAGGGATAAGTACGGCATGGAATGAGAAAGGTACCATCTGCCCAAGCTTTTTTATTTATTTTTTATATATTTCTTTAGAAAATAACAAAACGACAGATAACTTTTACGATGTTCCACCTAATTCAGTTAGTGTATGATGAATTGCAGAGACACGAATGAGCTGAAGGAATATGCACCAAAACGGGCCAAATCTAGAAGAAATAAGTTTCAAATGTTGGTCTCTAAAATTTTGGGAGGCTGAGTTGAATCCGTTGCTTTCGATGCAATTTTGTAACATCACTCAAAAACCAGGAAAACAAGCGTGTTTTGATACTGACACACGCACAAAAAATAATATTGTTGATAAAGTCACACTTGTATCTCGTATGGAGGGGGAAAACAGAAATAAATAGGTGTAATGTATGAATGGTGTAATGTAATGTATAAATCAAAGATAAATACTAACACAAATTCTGAAAAAAATATAGTTAAGGAGGGCGGAGGTCGGTGTCTAGTCCCCTTCCCTTATATTGTGTGTCTCACTGGTATTGTGACTTTTCATTAACAGAATGGGAAAAATAAGCGAGCAATGGGACAAATTTAATGCGGGACTCGATCTCCACAGAAGCTATGACAGGAATTCCAGTACTTTAAGAGCTCTTCAGCAACTACCGACAGATTCTGGAAAATGCGGAATTAAAAAATAGTTCATGAATGCGCGGAAAAATTTTATGCACAGTTTTTGCTTTGTTAGTATATATCCGTAACATTGCCATGTCCCCCCCGCAGGATATTTTTCAGGGAGAGGGGGGACCAGAATGGCAGTGATGAGTGGAGGCAGGAGAATATATTTTAGGATAAATTTTCATAGAAAGTAAGTTTGTTTTTTAATATATTTACAAAAAAATTCTAAAATGAAAACAGGAACTAATGTTACATGCAAAATGAAACAAAACTCAGAATAAAATTTAATCGACTATGATTGCTAGCAAAGGGATCAGTCCATTTAATTTCTTATATATTTTGTTATTATGCATTATTAGGTATTTACTGTAAATCCATTATGTCCAAAACCTTGAGTAAAAAATCAGACTCAAAGCGAAATTATGGAAAGATGGATTGTTTCCCAAAATTGAACCAGGTGTAGATTTAGGTAGAATTCTAAAGAAACCTAAGGAAACCTAGACCTAAGAAACTTAAAGAAAACCTAGACCTAAGAAACCTAAATAAACCTAAAGAATCTACACCTGTCCTTGTGCAATTTCAAAAGCCTTATAGTTTGCTGCATAAGGTGTAGAAATAAGAACCTAAAAAAGCTTTCAAGGGATATTTTAGGGTCTGACTTCATTCCCGGTAGCTTCATTTACCTGTCCTAGATCAACCGCTTCCCAAGATCTCAAAAGCCTTTAAAGTAGGGTTTTGCCAAGAACTTCATATTTCCAAGGGCAAATACTCAAAACTCCTCCTCCCTGTGTAGACACCGTGTTTTTGATTTTATAATGACCATTTAAAAAATAACCTTTTCATAACAGGACAATTCTCCCTCTCAAACTGAGGTCCTTTAAATCTTCGAATATTAAAAAAAAAAAAAAAAAAAAAAAAAAAAAAAAATACATTCACGTGCTTACCAGCGCAGAGGTGGAAAATGTAAGGCGGGCCGATATGAGCCCCACTAGAAACTTTTTCGGAGAAAGGGGTTAGCATATGCTTCTAAGAACTTTGTTTTCATCAATTTTAATGGTACTATTTCTCTTTTTATATTTATATACAATATTTTAATGTAGCTAAATATATGCATTTAATATATTAAATAGCAGGCAACCCTATTATCAGGGTTGCCACCACGGTCAGTTCCTAAAGTGCTACATTTTCCCAATTTTGCGTGCTACACAGTTATTTTTGGTGCTATAGTCAAGAAATTGACTGTAATAGTACTAAAATAGTGTCAAAATAGCACTTCAGTTCTTTTTTAGCGGTATTTTAGCAATTTTGAGTACGTACTACGGTATCACACAATAAAATAGTGCTAAAATAGCACTTTCGTTCTACTTGTGGCACCTCTGCCTATTATAGTGGTTGCCATGTCTTCAGCCACGTAGAAGATTAATAGTCACAGACAACGTCCGTCCAAATGTAATACCCTTCAATTTAACAGAAAGAAACTGGGGGTTTAGGGGGCCGGTGCTGTACATCACATTGGGGTTAGGCCTGGGCATGATTTGTAAAAGGATGATAAATTAAATTTAAAAAGCGAGTTTTTTAACTGAAAGTAGGGAGCCAATTTAAAACTAAGAATAAATAGAAATTATTCCTTAGATGAGGGAGGTGTCGACCTCCTCATATCTTCGCTCTTTACTCTTAAGTTTGAGTTTTTTTTCCAAATTCTTTAAGTATATTTGCTGAAACACAAAGAAGCTTTTTTTAAAGCAATGAAAAATTTAGCTTAATAAGCGGAAGCTGAGGAGGGGATAGTCCCCCATAATATATGGAGTAATTCCAGTTTCTTTTAAAATTTAAAAGTTGCTCCATTCGTTCAGTTCAGTTTCAGTTGAATAAAACTTTTTTTTTGCCCAATTACATTTCATGAAATTGTATATACTTTTATGAACATGATGCTTTTGCTAACGCAGAGAGAAAAACGGTCAATATCTCCACGCTCGCTGTCCGGTTTTAGATGGGTAGCAAAAAAATTGAAATTAAAATCTTTTTGAAAGGTAATGAAAAAGGTATGTCAATTAAAGAGGAGGCATAAGATAATGTAAAAAAGTAAAGGAATTGCAAAAAATACAAAAAATAGCCTGCCTATGAAAAAAAGATATGAATTCCAAGAGTTATTTCCGCTTCCCTCCCAACTTTTTCGGTATTCGGTAAAATTTTTGCCTTCGGCGAAAATTTCGCCAGAAATTTAGCAATATCGGCTGAAATTTAGCAAAATCTTGATTTCTGCAAAAAAATTCTGCATAAATCAGGTATCGATTCAGTAAAATTACGAAGATCACCCCCCAATAAAATGAGCCTTGGGGCGCCCCTGACAAGGACCGTTTAATAAGAAAATAGCCTTACACTATGAAAAAAGATATGAATTCCAATAGTTATTTCCGCTTACCTCTCCCACTTTTTCAGTATCGGTAAAAATTTTTTTGCTATCGGCAAATTCGCCAGAAATTTCGCATATCGCCGAAATTTAGCAAAAAGCTTGATTTCGCAAAAAATTCTGCATAATCAGGTAATCGATTCAGTAACTTACGAAGATCACCCCCCAATAAAAATTAGCCTCGGGGCGGCGTCCCCTGACAAGGACCGTTTAATAGAATAATAAAACACTTTAGCGCGAAGGCGGAGGCACTGAGGAGGGGGAAAACTCCCTCATATATGTAACAATTTCTGTTCGTTTCATGTTTTAATGTTGCTCTTTACTTTCAGTTGAAAAAAACTTGTTTTTTCAATTTAATTTCTAATAGTTTTCTAATTGATGCTGGGAAATTCAGCTCCCCCTCCCATGAAAAATCTCTTTCCCCACGAAAACTCCTCCATGGAAAGATTCTCCCACGTAAGCACCCCCACTAGAAAATCCCCCCCCCAAAAAAAAAAAATATCTTTATGCTTCCCAAATGAATAGCTAATACTATATGTAAGCAAGGCACAAAGTTAATAACTTGCAATCCTTCCCCAGGGTGCTGTGAGCGTTCAAGTCATCCTAAGAGACATAGTTATTAGATCTTTGACCATGCTAAAGAAAATGGCCATCTCAAAATCTTGATCAGACAATGTTGGGTAAAAAGGGAGATGGGAGGGGAACTAGCTGCCCTCCAATATTTTAGGACACTTAAAAAGGGCACAAGAACTTTTGATTTCTTGATCTTCTAGGATTGCTGGTTCGATACGATCACC
The DNA here is from genome assembly GCA_027921565.1 of Artemia sinica. Lineage (NCBI taxonomy): Eukaryota > Metazoa > Arthropoda > Branchiopoda > Anostraca > Artemiidae > Artemia > Artemia sinica. The sequence goes on from CM051271.1 coordinate 46,434,021, forward strand.
CCTGAGTAAAAAAAAAAAAAAACAAGCAAATAAACAAACATATAAAACACGCATCCGTGATCTTGCTTCTTTCAAAAAAAAAATCAAAATTCCACGTTTTTGTATATAAGAGCTTGAGCTCTAAATCTCATATTGTGATTGTCATTAAGATCACTTGATTTCTTAGGGGCGCCCCCCTTCAAAAATTAGGTAAATTTGCCAAGGCTCGTAAATTTTGATGGGTAACAATAAACTTCACGAATTTTATAAATTTTGAGTAAATATCAAAATTCTATTCTTTTGATGTATCTATTATTATCAAGACTCTGTTTTTTGCAGTTTAGGTTACTACTGAGCAGAATCGCTCCTTACTTACAGCTCGTTACCACGAACTGTTTGATAGAAAATGAAAGGTTTTTTTAAGTAAACTACTAGATATATACAATCACTTCTGGTGATAAAATTAATAATAAATTATAATAAAACACAAAAAATAAACACATACTTTCTGGAGAAAGTACAAAATTAAATATATCTTTTTATAGGGGCTTCAGACATCGGCACAAAGGTACTCAGACATTCTAAATTTGATAGCGTATCTTCAACAGGATTCCCATGTTTTAGTGTTGTTTTAATTATATTTCTGTAATCAGGTTTACTTTCGAATGTACTAGTAACTTTTGATGTTTAACTTCAAATTTTTTTTTTCCCTTAAGTGTTGTTTTAAAAAAAAAAAGAATCACCATACAAAGCCAATTATTTGATTTGGTGCTATTAACATTTAGGTTCTTATGCTTTCACTATTGATAAGAATTGCTCTTTACTTACAATTCAATAACCATAAACACTTTTTTTTTTACTCCAACCAAATCGTATAGTAAAAATGTTTGTGTAAAGGAGGAAAGGGGTCCTTCAACCACAAATTAGAGCTTGTATTGCCCCTATTAAGGATCAAGATCTATTAGTAGGCACCAACAGTGGATCTATCCACATTTTTCTTTTTACATTACTGTTATGTGTTTTCCCTCCACTGCTCTCTTCTCTTTGGTTTCTCATGTTTACTTTATAGTCCTCGATTTCCAGGGTGAGAGAATCCCCCCCCCTATGGGTGCCCATAAAAATTGCAATTGTAAAAACGGATTTCATCGACGATACTAGTGAAACCTCTACCACATTAGAATCCTATGTATCCCAAAAAGACAATCTTGCAAATCTCTAAGAATCTTAAACTAAATCCTAGATCCTACCTGAAACAATAGTAATTATTATTACATGCGCGAGTAACAATGACTTTCAAGTCAATGGACCAGACCTCTTAGATTTCCAGACAATATCAAGCACCCTCTATCTCCTACTTGAATGCCTGGAAAACTATATATTACTAATAACCTAGAAATTAAAATTAATCAAACATTTAACAATAGAGTCAAGTGCTTTTGCTCAGTGCAAGTGAACAGTCTGCATTAAAAAATTGCGACGCAAAATTGTAACCCAGTATATTAATAAAAGTCCTCCTTGTTCTATATTTCCTAGCCCCTGTGGTAGGATCAGACATGGATCTTCAAAAGTACAACTGGGACACTTGCTCCTACTTTCTACCAAGTTTAGTTTATATCCAACCACTTATTCTTTTAGATTCTCCGTGACAAAAATTTAGTTACCCTTCCCCTCTTTCTATTCTCCACAAATGCTGGGTCGGGTTTATATCGTGAAAAGACCTAACAAGGACATTAGTTGTAACGTTCAATCAATATAAATCAAGGACCGTTATTCGTTTTTGGTAAATGTCTGAATGACGAGAATTGAGATATTAAAAATATATGACGGAAATAGAATTCCATACTTTTTGTCATGACCCATAAACGCTTGAAAAAAAAACGATTTGCAATGATACTACAACAGTTACTGCTACTGTTATTACTACTAATACTAGTGCTACTACTACTATTACTACTAATACTGCTGCTACAACTATTATTACTACTGCTGCTACTATTACTTCTACTACTACTACTGCCACTACAAATGCTACTACTACTACTACTACCATTACGGCTACTACGCTACTACTACTACTAATGCTGCTACTACTCTCTTACGGATCAGTATCAGGTAGATGAATACCCCTGTGGGTGGGTATTTGCCACGATTTATGAAGATTTTCTAGTACATTTGTTTTTAAATTTTATTGATAGTATTTGCTGGTTGCTGGAGTTGTGATAAGAGTGAGTGTGGTAATTATTGAGGCATCAGCCTGGTCTCTCTAGGTAGCAAATTACTTGGTAATATGATACTTTACTGATAGATGCTGTAAAACAAAGTGATAGAACGGTGTGGCTTTAGAAAGGGTAGAAGATGTGTCGACCAAATTTTCACTCTTAGGTTAATAATTGAGAAGTGCCTGAGCTATCAAAAACGTTTGATCCTTAGTTTTATAGATTATGAGCAAGCGTTCAATTATATTGATAGAAGAATTTAGCGAAGGTCTTAGCCCTGTATGGTATACCAGACAAATACATTAAAGTAGTTATCGCTATGTGTGAGAGTAACACTATTGCAGTCAAGGTAGGAAATGAGTTTAGCGGCTGATTTTATATTAAATCAGGAGTTAAGCAGGATTGTGTTCAATCCCCTTATGTGGATCATTTTGATAGACTTTGTCTTAAGGAGCACAGAAAGGTAAAGGAAGAACATTGAATCAAATGTGAAAGTGTGAGTAAAATGAATGACCTTTAGAGGTTTTACGAGTTCAGGGGCTAGAATAGGGTTTGAAAATTAGTGTTAAGAAAACTAAGTTGCTAAGCCCAGGTATAAGTGAAGAAGAAAAGGTGACGTTGGGTAACAAAAAGATTGATCAGGTGGACAGCTTTACTTACCTTGGTAGTATTGTTAGTAAAGACGGTGGGAGCAGTGAAGATGTTAAAAGTAGGATAGCCAAAGTTCAGGTTGTTTTTCACAGTTAAAAAGAGTCTGGAAGAATAGGAATATAAGTGTGCAAACCAAGATTAGAATATTGAAAGGTATAGTGATGACAGTGGTCATCACTATCATCAAATGTCCGCTGTCACAGTGGGCATTGGCGCTCGGAAAAGCGGATGAAGATTTGCTAAATGTTGTCCATAGAAATTGCCGACGAATGCTTTTCTGGGTACTCAACTAACTGACCGTATTTCAAACAGTAGGCTGTACGAAAAGTGCGTTTCAATCCCGCTGCTCTAGGGCTATAATGAAAGAAAGGTTGAGATGGCTTGGGCACGTTCTGGGATGAAAGATGACAGATTGCCGAAGATTGTCCTTATTGGCCAACCGTCAAGGGCTAAACGGAAAACAGGTCGTCCGCGATTGGGGTGGAAGGATGTCATATAGAAAGATGTAAGGGAAATGGAAACTTCCTGGGAGGGTGGAAAGAGGGAGGCTTTGAATAGTTTGGAGTGGAGGAGGGGCGTGAGTAGCTTTGTTGGCCTCGGGTGCTTGCTCCTGCAGTGAGTTTTTAGTAGTGGTAGTAGTATATCATGTAAGTATGCATAAACCTAGGTATTCATGTACCTAGGAACTCCTTTCCTTAAATATTAGCCCCCCAGCTCTTATATCATCTTTCGTCAAATGTTATGACTCTGAAAAGAATCTATCACTTCAATAAAAAAACAACAACATTTAAACAATCAAATATTCATATTTAAATGATGTTTTGTTCAGGTCTTCGTCTTTGATCAGGCGCAGATGCAGAATGATGGCGGGGAAAGGGAGTGTTTGAGCTCCTTCGCCCTAAAAATTTCATGATCGGAACGACTTTTTACAAAAACTGATTTCTTTCTAATGTAAATTACTTAGTCTTTGCGTTTTTTGAAATTCTGCTTTGCTCCAAAAAAAAATTCTGCCCATCTAAATCTTTTACACGATAATGGTTGCATTTTCAATTTCTTTTTTGTGCTCTTAAATAAACTCCCATCTTCTTTGCTTTTTTGGCCTCTCAGATATTAATGAAAAGGTAATTATTTTACACACCGAATTTCAGTTTCGAGATTCTAAGCGTGCCACATGTTGTTGCAAGCATTGTGTTCGTCTTTAGAAAAGAAAAATAAGACTGTAAAAGAGTAAAAATAAATAATCAGCTGATGGAATTTAGGGCTAATCCACTTCTACGAATCATATACATCAGATGGCAAGATTTGTGCCATGCATGGCTTGAATAGGTATGACCAGCGGAGGTGTGCCGCGCGTCGGAATACAAGTTGCTTTTCAAGATGTTAAGCAAGTGGTGGGAGTGAGTGAACCCCTCTCGTAGAATTAATTAAAAAGTTAATTAAATCCTTAAAAACTTAAAAAATTTTGAAGGTTCGTTTCATGTAATGCATTATCAAATCGTTTAAGCTTAACATAATTTTGAATTCTCAGGTAATGATAATATTACCAAATATGTTGATTAGAGTTTTTAAGCCTGATGACTTGAATCCACTCAGGACTTAATCTAGACTTTAGCAAGACTTAAGCGGGACTTAAGCTAGAGCTTGTCAGACGACAGACATAAAAAAGAAAAAAAAACGAAAGATATACTCTTTTGTAAGGACCAGACAAAAAAATAGTTTTTCCCATCCATTTCCCCAAAAACAAAACTTTCTGATTGTTTTTATACTAGGAATTGGCTGGGTGTTCCACACACTTGCCATTTTTCTTCGGCATTGTTGTTATGTTTGCATCTCTGATGATTTTTTATGCTAGTGATTGGCTGGGTGTTGCGGACACTCACCATTGATTTTAACATTTTCAGTCAATTATAATAAATACATGTTTAATGCCAACTTAGAAACCTCACTTAGGCATTTATATATGTCCTCGGTAAAAATCGATTTGGAAGATACTTAATTGGACCCTGAGCCCTTTTAATCTGTCAATCTTCGTGAAGCCTGCTACAAAGGGATTTGCAACTGTTTAAAGTAAGCCAACTTCACCTTAATCCCCCTCATCTGAGCAATTAAGACCTTTCTGAATCAATTTATTGTGTCATTCAACAACACTTACCATATGCGGACAAGAAGGGTTATTGTCATGCAGATTTAAGGAAATTATGCGTATCAGTCCGTGTTTCTGAGAACGAGGAGGAAAATTAGTATATCAGGATGGCAGCAAAGTGGTGAAGAAATTAAAAATGGGACTGTCAGAATTATTAGAAATAAGACAACAATTTATGAGTAAAAAGATGCTATTACTATAAATAAATTATATTTTATAATAAAATATATTATAGTATAAAATTTATATTTTATAATAAAATATAAGTTATATTTTTATAATAAAATATATTTTATTTTTATAATAAAATTTATATTTTATAATAAAATAATTTATATATAAAAAATAGATTATATTATAAATAAAATAAATTATATTTTGATTTAACGTTAAGACACAAACAAAATTTTATGATAAAATTTCATAACGTATTAAGTGCATACTAAAAAATGATAGATATTCTTTAAAATTGCTTTTCATATCTTAGTAAGTTCAAATCCATATGGGTTTCAATTTCAAAAACAAAGATATAAAAATACACTTAAAACAGTTCCTTGTGCATTGATGCATGTTTGTGCCCTTAGATAATACATACACTAAACACAGCGTGGTCTCCTCTTCTCTCAAATTTCAATTCCGAACCGCCATCAGTTAACAATAAGTTTAATATGAGCCTTCCTCCGCTCGCACACCTTGAAGTATCAAACAAATATACGATCAATAATAATAATATCAAAAATATATAAACATAATAATAAAATTAATAGATAAAAAAAACTGTTATTTAATGCTTTAAAAACTCTTTAACTTTATTTTTAAAGGATCTAAGAGACCTGCATGATTTCAGCTCTTTCGGAAGTTAATTCTACTCCCTAGCCCAGACAATTCTAGGAGAAAAATCTGACCTAGATGTCAGTGTTGAGGGTATGTAAATTTCAGAGAATTTATTATGACCTCTTTAATGGCATAAGGTTTAAGTAAAATCTTAGGGCCTGACATGCTGCTAGTCAACCTTTTCCCTAAGCTTTTTCTATGTCTCTTATTGTGTCTGCTGAACTATTTTCAAAAGAATCAAAAGACGGGCCCTTGGGGAGAACCTTCCTTGGGAAAACATTCAATATAGAGGCGCAGAGTTTTTTTTTCTTTTTTTTTTTTTTTTTTTTTTTTTTTTTTAACCTACGTTAACAGTGATGTGTCTCCCATGCATTGTTAGTTTTTTTCGTCGGCCTCATCATATTGAACACGAGATTATAGAAAGTCTGGAGAATTTCCATTCCATCGTAGATTATACCACGGTATCCCTAAAACCCTGCATGTTAAAAGATCATAATTTTGGTAGTTTCAATTCCAGGAAGTCACAAAAATAGAACTCCAGAGGCAAGGTGATCTCTGTAGTCCCTGAATCATGACTTTAGTCTATTTTAGAGCGATGGGTTCATAGATAAATTTTAAAAGAAATGTCAGTATTGTTATCATTATCATGCACATATTTTGGTTCACATAACTGAAGAGAATAAAGCAAGGCTCTAAGATCCAAGCCCTCTAACCCCCTACCTATGAAACCATATAAGTGACATGTTGCATCCTTTTCTACTCCATCAAACAGTTCGTGGTAACGAACTGTAAGTGAGGAGCGGCCCGGCTCAATAGTAACCGAAAATCTAAAGAACACAAGTTTAATACCAATAGATACATTAAAAGAATTGGATTGTTTTTTTTTTTTTATACTGATTTCAAATATGTAAGTTTCATCAAGTTTGGTCGTGCCCATCAAATATTACGATTCTGAGAAAATTTGCCTTATTTTCAAAAAAAGGCGAAAAAATCCCCTAAAGTCATAGAATCTTAATAGAAAATCATACCACCCGATTCAGCGCATTAGAAAATCCTATTGTAGAAGTTTCAAGCTCTTATCTGCAAAATGTGGAATTTTTCATTTTTTGCCGGAAGAAAGATCAGGCTTTTTTTTTGTTTTCGGTTGCGTGTTCTTTGTTTTTTTTTTTTGGTTCTTTTTTTCCTCAGGGGTGATTGTATCGACCCAGTGGCACTAGAACATTGCAAGAGAGCTCATTCGAACGGAAATTACAATTTCTAGTGCCCTTTTTAAGTGACCAAAAAATTGGAGGGCAGCTAGGCTACCTCAAACACTCATTTTTCTCCCAAAGTCACCCGATACAAAATTTTGAGATAGCCATTTTGTTCAAAATAGTCGAAAACCTAATAACTATGTCTTTGAGGATGATTTAATCCCCCAATGTCCCCAGAGGTAGGGCTACAATTTGTGAACAAATTGTGAACTGAAATTTGAAATAGATCACAAATTGTGATCTATTTAAAAAAAGATCAGAAATGAATAAAAAAAACAAGTTTTTTTTTTCAACTGAAAGTAAGGAGCAACATTGAAACTTAAAATGAACAGAAATTATTACGTATGTGAGGGGGTTTGCCCCCTCGTCAATACCTCGCTTTTGATGCTAAAGTTCTTTAGTACTTTCAAAAGAGCCATTTATCATAGGCAGCGCAGTAGCGCTGCCTAAGTAAAGAGCGATGTTTGGCACAATGTTTTATTTTTTTTTTTTTTTCCTTTAAACCAGGGCACTTCGTATCGAAGAAGTTGTCGTCGAAACATGGAAAAGGGCTCATTAGATTGGAAATTGGAATGGCTAGTGCCCTTTTTAATAGTCGAAAGTAATTGGAAGTCAACTAACATCCCTTCCACGCCCACCATTTCCCCAAACACATCCAATCAAAATTTTGAGATAACCATTTTGTTCAACGTAGTTGATTTCCACATAGAAATTATGTTTTTGAGGCGGACACTCCCCCACAGCCTTCAGCGCAAGGGTTGTACGTTTTGCCCTGGGAGCATATAAGGTTTTTATAGAATGTTGTCGTAGAAACTTCAAAAAAGCCTCACTCGATTGGAAATTCAAAGGGCTAGTGCCCTTTCTAATAGTCGAAAGTGATTGGAGGGCAACTAGCCCCCCTCTCATGCCCATTCTTTCCCCAAACACATCCATTAAAAATTTTGAGACACCTATTTTCTTTTAAGTAGTTAAAAAGTCTGGAAATTATGTTTTTGAGGATGACACTCCCCCCACAGTCCTCAGGGCAAGGGTTAGAATTTTTGCCCTGGGGGCATATAACGTTTTTCTTATAGAAAGCGTCATCGTAGAAACTTCAAGAAGGGCTCATTCAATTGGAAATTGAAAGGGCTAGTGCCCTTTTTAATAGTCGAAAATGATTGGAGGGCAAGTTTACCCTCCACTCACGCGCACCATTTCCCAAAAAAAATCTAATCAAAATTTTGTGATGGCCATTTTGTTCAACGTAGTTGAAAAGTCCGGAAAATATGCCTTTGTGGAGGAAAACCATCCCCCCCCGCCCCCCACATCCTTAAGGGCAAGGGTTGTAAGTTTTGCCCTGGGGCATATAATGTTTTTTTATAGAAAGCGTCATCGCAGAAACTTCAAAGAAGGGCTCATTCGATTGGAAATTAGAAGGGCTTGTGCCCTTTTTAATAGTCGATAGTGATTGGAGGATAATTAACAACCCTCTCACGCCCCACCATTTCCTGAAAAAAAATCCAAACAAAAATTTTGTGATAGCCATTTTTTTCAACGTAGTTGAAAGGTCCAAAAATTGTGCCTTTGAGGATGACCCCCCCCCCCCACAGACCTAAGGGCAAGGGTTGTAAGTTTTGCCCTGAGGGCATATAAGGTTTTTATAGAAAAGCACTGTCGTAGGAACTTCAAAAAGACTCATTCAGTTGCGAATTTAAAGGGCTAGTGCCCTTTTTAATAGTCGAAAGTGATTGGAAGGCAACTAACCCCCTCTCACGCTCACCATTCCCCCAAACACATCCAATCAAAATTTGAGATAGCAATTTTGGTCAAAGTAGTTGAAAGTTCTGGAAATTAGGTCTTTGAGGATGACAACCCTCCCCCCATCCCTCAGGGCAAGGTTTGTGAGTTGTGGCCTGGGAGCATATAAGGTTCTTGGTTCTATGCAAATACCCCCCAAGACGAATACCCCCGGAAAATACCCCCCGCAGAATATACCCCCCGGAAAATACCCTCCCGGAACATACCCCCCGTGGATAATGCCCCCCCCCCCCCCGCAGAAAGTACCCCCCCAGAAAATACCCGCTGGAAAATATCCCCCGCGGAAAATACCCCCCGCGAAAAATACCCCCCGGAAAATCCCCCCCCCCCCGGAGAATACCCTCCCGCGGAAAATATCCTTCTGCGGAAAATACCCCACCGTGGAAAATACACCCCCCCCCGCAGAAAACACCCCTCAGCGGAAAAATATACCCCAAGAAAAATACCCCCCGTAAAATACCCCCATCAAAATACCCCCCCCCCCCCTCCCATGGAAAACAACTCTCCCCGGAAATACCTCCCTGTGGAAAATACTCCCCCCCACGGGAAATCCCCCCCCGCGCCCCGGGTAAAATACCCCCCGGAAAATACCCCCGCGGAAAATACCCCCCCCCCCCCGGAAAATACCTCCCTTAAAACCCCCCGCTGAAAATAAATCCCCGGAAAATACCCCCCCCCCCCCCCCCAAAAAAAAAAAAAAACGTTGAAAATAAGGCTTTCCAAATTCGAGAATTTTGTTTGAGTTTTACTTTTTTTAATTTCCGTAGGGGGATGGAATTGTGGTACTTGTGTATTACACACCACTCACTCAAGTTTACGCTATGTAAAATTCGAGAACACACCGGTTTTTTGTTAGTTTCTTCATTACTTTATAAATAAGTTTGTGCTATAGATTTGCACATTAGGAGGGGGGGGGGGGGGTAAGCATAGCGGGTTTCCTTGCAAAATGTGTTTGGTACAATTATTCTGCATATTAGATAGATAGACAAATAAGTGTATTTTAAAGCCAAATATACGGCCATGAGCACAGTAAAATAACGCAAATTAATATAGTGAATGGGGGGGGGGGTGAGTTTAAACCTCCAGAAAATGCCCACCCACAAAAAAATACCCACCCACGGAAAGCAAATCCCGTCGAAAATACCCCCTCCTTGGAAAATACCCTTGCGAAAAATACCCCCCGTGGAAAAATACCCCCCGGAAAATACCCCCCGGAAAATACCCACGCGGAAAATACCTTCCCGCGGAAACCCCCCCCCCCCCCCCAGAAAATACCCCCCCCCCCCCCGGAAAATACTCCCCCCCCCCCCCCCCGCCGCGGAAAATACCCCCCCCCCCCCACGGAAAATACCCCCCGCAAAATATACCCCCCTGGAAAATACCCTCCAGAAAATACCCCACCCCCCGCGGAAAATACCCCCTGGAAAACACACCCCTCCCCTAAAAATATCCCTCGCGGAAAATACCCCCCGGAAAATACCCCCCCCCCCTGAAAAATACCCCCCGCAGAAAATAACCCCCGGAAAATACCCCCCCCCCCCCCGAGGAAAATATCCCCCGCGGAAAATACCCCGCGGAATATGCAGAATAATTGTACCAAACACATTTTACGTGTAGACCCGTTATGCTCCCCCCCCCCCCTAATTTGCAAATCCATAGCGCAAATTTATTTCTAAAGTAAGGAAGAAACTAACAAAAAAATCGGTGTGTTCTGGAATTTTACACAGCGTAAACTTGAGTGAGTGGCGCATAATACACGAGTACCGAAATTCCATCCCCCCTACGAAAATTAAAAAAATAAAACTCAAATAGAATTCTCAAATTTGGAAAGCCTTATTTTCCACGAGGGGTATTTTTTTTTTGGGGGGGGGCATTTTCCGCGGGTGTATTTTCCGGGGGTATTTTTCGGGGGGTGTTTTCAAGGGGGGATTTTCCTGAGGGGTATTTTCTGCGGGGGGTATTTTCCGGGGGGGGTATTTTCCGGGGGTTATTTTCCGCAGGCGGAGGGGGTATTTTCCGCGTTGGTGGGGGGTATTTTACGGGGGTATTTACCAGGGGGGGGGGGGTAAACGCCAGCCTCCAAGGTTCTTATAGAAAGCGTTGTCGTAGAAAATTCAAAAGGGCTCAATCGATTGGAAATTGAAAGGGCTAGTGCCTTTTTCAATACTTGAAAGAGATTGGAGAGCAACTAACGCCCCTCTCACGCTCACCATTTCCCCAAACACATCCAATCAAAATTTTTAAATAGGCATTTTGTTCAACGTAGTTGAAAATTCTGGAAATTAGGTCTTTGAGGATGACAATCCACTCACAGTCCTTAGGGCAAGGGCCGTAATTTATGCCCTGGGGGGCTTATAAGGTGTTTATAGAAAGCGTTGACGTAGAAACTCAAAAAGGGCTCATTCGATTGGAAATTGAAAGGGCTAGTGTCCTTTTAATAGTCGAAAGTGATTGGAAGGCTTGACATTTTTATAGTAAAGAGCGATGTGGGTACAATGTATTATTATTTTTTTTTTAGACCACGGTGCTTCGTATCGAAGGCGTTGTCGTAGAAACTTCGAAAAGGGCTCATTCGATTGAAAATAGAAAGGGCTAGTGCCCTTTTTAATAGTTGAAATCTATTGGAGGGCAACTTATCCCTCTCCCACGCCCACCCTCCCATTTGCCCATTATGTTTAAAAATTAAATGATGCCTTAAGATTAAATCAAAATGCACTGTGTTAATGATAATTCCCAAGAACGACTGAAGGTATTATTTCCACAGTTTTGGGGCTACTTCTGCTCTTAAAATTTAACCAAATCAAAATAGTGTAAGTGTATCCTAGCTATCAAAGAAAGTAAACAGATTTTTTTTGCGAATGGTATCAAGTTTTCTAGTTCAAGTCAACTAGAGGAGGTACGAAACTAAAATAAGCACTACTATTTGTGTCCAGATTTATAAAAGGGTTTATGTTGTTAAAAATTGCTGAAAAATTTTCTCCAGCATACAAATAACAGGCCAAACTATAAAGTCTTAAAAAAATGAAATGATTTAAACTATTATTTTCTTTTTCTCTGAAAAGACTATGTCAATATAAAACGAACAGAAATAATCAAAAAAAACTTTTTCCACAAAATAAGTTTTTCAAAGAAAAGTAAAGAACTCCATTAAACCAAAAGTGGGGCCAGAACATAATGTGCACTTTACTGAAAAAAATACAAATGAATGTGCACTGTCAGTTTAATATATACATATACTGATATTTATTAACCAAAATGTTAATATTGTTTGATTTATTAAAGTTATAAAAGTAAAAAACATTTATATTTTTTTTAGTAAAGTGCAAATTATGTTCTGGCCTTGGGAAGGCATAGGGGTTTTGAGCCCTACTCATGTTAGTTTCTGCTCGTTTTGAGTTTGAATCGGTTGTTTATTGTAATTTCTGTTCGTTTTGGGTTTCATTTATTTATCGATGCTGATTTGTGGTAGTTTCAAGCTTGGTAGATTATTTGATTTTATTTTTGCTCATTTTTGGTTTAATGGAGTTCTTTAATTTTCTTTGAAAAAATTATTTTGTGGAAAAGTTTTTTTAATTAATTCTAATTTAACGGCCTTAGTCATTCAGGGGTCATTCTTAAAGAATTGGAACAAAATTCGAACCTTAGCGTAAAGAGCAAAGTATTGACGAGGGGGCAAATCCCCTCATATACATAATAATTTCTGTTCGTTTTCAGTTTTAATGTTGCTCCTTACTTTCAGTTGAAAAAACTTGTTTTTTTATTATTTAATATTATCCAGGGATCATTTTGGGAATGGCTTTAAAAGAGTGGATATGTATGTTTCTACTTAAATAATTTGAACTATTATATTTCACTTTGCATTTAATTTTTTTTTAACGTCCTGGATGTCAATCTTTCGTCTCCCAACTTCATCAGCTTATGGATAGCATACCTCTATAGAATTGGGACTGTTCAGGGACTGTTGGGAATAGTTTTGTAAGATCAGGTGAATGTCTGTTACTAAAATAAGATAAGTACATACTGGTGCGTACGCAGGGGAAGCCTCTGGGCCCGGGGCCCCACCCAAAATCTCACGATTTTTTTATTTTCCCATAATTTTCTGATACTTCTCACAGAATAAGGGATTTGAAGGATTGCCCCCCCCCCTAAATAAATTCCTGCGTGTGTGTCTGAGCACATGTGTCACGCAGAGCATGTGATCCTAAGGTAAGTTCCTAATCTATTGTTCCTAAGGTAAGGAATAATATTAAAACTTAAAACGGAAAGAAATTATTCCGTATATGAGGCGAATGCCCCCTCGTCAATACCCCACTCTCTACGTTAAAGTTTGACCTTTCGTCCCATTCAAAACAGGAGCCGTTTAAATTTAGAATCAGAGGCTTTTTTAAGTACTTAACACTTTAGCATGAAGAGCGGGGTGCTAAGAAGGGGATGACCCTCTCATATACAGAATAATTTATCTTTCTTTTAATTTTTAATTTTACTCCTTGCTTTTAGTTGAAAAACTCATAAGTATGTAGTTTCCAACTTAAAACGAATGGTAATTACTATTATCGATTAAATAAAACCTAAAATGAAGGGAAATAAAATGAATAATTATCTCAAACATATTCCTTTTCAAAAATACAATTATAGTGTTCAGTAAGACAAGGTGTATTAAATGCCTTTAAAAAAATTACGGCCCACACAGAGTGCTTGGTGTAGGCTGCAAGCACGAGATTTTTTTTTTGTGTGTGTGTGGGGGGGGGGGGGTAGTCGTAAATATTTTACTCTTCTCCCGCCTAGTTGTTTTCGTTCAAAACAACAAAATCGTCTATCCCGAGATTATGAAAAATACTTTTCGCCACCTGCCCCCCCCCCTAAATCTTAGTGAATCGGTGTCCCTCACAGCAAACCTCAAGCGGAGCCACATACACAATGTATGTGGCACAATAGCCACACGATAGCCACATATACTGTAAATTTTTCTAGTTAATTTTTATGGGGTTTATATTATCCCAATGGTTTGTATAAAATATAAGTCCTTGGATTGTCAGATGGAGTCTTAATCTCTCCAATCTAAAATTTGTAGCTCAGGACAATGCAGTTTTTAAGTAATTGAAAGTCTCTATCATAGCACTTTGTTACTTCCACAGAACAGTTTTCGAACAAACTAAGCAGCTATCCCCAACCCCATTTAATATTGCGGATGAGCCTCAGAAGCGCAAATGTGGATAGCACGAGCCTCACGCGTGGATAGCACGAAGAAACTGGGGAAGCAGTTTTAATTTCCCTTTTGAAAAAAGTACTTTTGGTTGTAATTCCCCGGCTTAGAAAATATAGGTCACATATTCTAGCAGACGTGACATTTACATCCTTAGAAGACTAAAATGCAGAAAAACTGTGTAGCACTGTGTGTCATCCAGGTGAAAAAGCGGCCTCCTCCTAGAAGTCCTCGCCACAGCCCCTAAAAATTTTTTATGACATCCTCCATGCCCATTAGATTAAATAAAAACAACAAGTTTTTCAACTGAAAGTAAGGAGCAACATTAAAACTAAAAATGGACAGAAATTATTACCTATATGAAGGGGGTTGCCTCCTTCTGAACATCTCGCTCTTTATGCCAAAGTTTTTTAGTAGTTTTGAAAAAAAAAACTTCTTATTCTTCCAAAACACGAACATAGTGTTTCAAAAGTCGTTCTTAAGGATTAGAACAAAATTCAAACTTTAGCGTAAAGAGCGAGGTGTTGAGGAGGAGGCAACCCCCTTCATAATGGTAATAATTTCTGTCCATTTTTATTTTTAATGTTGCTCCTTACTTTCAATTAAAAAAAAACTTTTTTTTACTTAATTTCTGATCGTTTTTTAAATAATCCCAGGAAATATGGCCCCACCTCCACGGAAAAATACCCGACCCACGGATATATCCTCTAGACAATTCAATCACGGTTCAGGACACGGTTCAGACAATTCAGGACAGTTACCCTTAACAACTGCACGCGTAAAATTGAGACGGAAAAGAGAAAGCAAGAAATATAATTATACAGAATACCCCTTTCCCCTGGGGTTGTAGGGAGGGGGGGGGTCATTTTATATCCAAAAACATAGCTATTGGGCCTTCCAACTATGATGAAATGGATATCTAAAAATTTTAATCACGATTTTAGGGGAAAAGGGGTGGAGGAGGGGGCGTTGTTGCCCCCCAATCTTTTAGGTCACTCAAAAAGGGCACTGGAACTTTTAATTTCCGTTCGAATAAGGACTCTTATGATATTCTAGAACCACTAGGTCGATTCGATCACCCACGGGGAAAAAAACAAAACAAATAAACACGCATCCGTGATCTTTCTTCTGGGAAAAAATTCAAAATTCTACGGTTTTGCAGATTTTCATGAATTATATGACTTTTAGGGGTTGTAAAATAAGGAAAATTTTCTCATATTCGTTACTTACAGTTTGTTACCACAAACTGTTTGATTAGAAAAATATGTGTATTCCAATACTTAGAAAAGTACCCTTGAGTGGAATTTTTTTCCACCTAGGTTACTCACAATATTAAAACTTTTATTTAAACAGTTTTTAATCAATTACATGGCGGAAATTCTAAAAGTACTATCATTCATGCTGATATGTGTAACGTTCCCACGTCAATCTGAAGATGCAAGGTTTCTAAATGCAAAAACTAACTTGAAATTTATGCCTAAATGTCCTGAGACAAGAAAAGACAGGAATCACAAAGGGACTTCCTCTTCTTTCTTTGGTGAAAAAGTTTTACTAGAAATTTCAGATCTCAGTGACATACAAAAAAATTCTTTTACATTAAATTAGAAAAGCTCTGTATTTACTGGAGCTAGTAAATAGCAAAATCAAGCACCAAGAACATTGAAACAAAACTATTTTCATTTCCTCTGATCCATATTAGGTCAGCTTATATTGACCTAATTCCTAAGCTTTTCTAAGTTTTCCTTTGGTTGTTTCAAAGTTAGTATTTCCTTTGGCAGTAGCACGTTTTCGTCAGTGTTGCCACGTTGAACCGATAAAATAAATAAGTGAAACTTTTAGTTAAATCTATTAACCATTTTATCCGTAAAATTATATAAATTAATAATCGGCTGATTCCCTAAGTCAACTACACCTTCAAAGGAAAGCTACATCTTCTTAAAGTGTTTGTTGTTGAAAATATGCATATTTTTGGTGATTTTTTGCCAAAGTTTTATTTTTAGTTTGGCATCCACATGGCCAAAAATTGCATGTGTATTTTTTTTTCATTAAAAATTGAATTTGTGATTTTTCCTAATCTTGGTTCTTTAAAACCAGTATAAATTAGCTGTTATTAAGTATTGATTTTAAAATCAGCCTAAAACCAACAAATACTACTAATGATCAAACACAGTTAGTGGTAACGAATTGTAAGTAAGGAGCGACCCAGCTCGATAGTAACTGCAACTCTAAAAAACGGAATTTTGATGCAAGTAAATATATCAAAAGAATTGAATTTTTATGCTGATTTCAAACATATAAATTTCGTCAAGTTTTTACTCATCAAAAGTTACGAGCCTGAGAAGATTTGGCTTGTTTTTGAAAAAAGGGGAAACACCTCCTATAAGTATATAATCTTAATGCAAATCACATCATCAGATTCAGAGTATCAGAGAACCCTAATGTGGAGGTTTGAAGCTGAAAAATGTGGAATTTTGTATTTTTTGCCAGAAGAAACATCACGGATGCGTGTTAATTTGGTTTTTTTGCTGTTTTTTTCCCCAGGGGTTATCGTATCAACCCAGTGGTCCAAGAATATTGCACGAGGGCTCTTTCGAATGGAAATTAAAAGTTCTAGTTCCCTTTTTAAGTAATGAAAAATTGGAGGGAAACTAGGCCCCCTTCCATGCTAATTTTTTCCAAAGTCCCCCGATCAAAATTTTGAGATGACCATTTTGTTCAGCATAGTCAAAAAATCCAACAACTATGTCTTTCAGGCTGACTTAATCCCCCACGGTCACAAGGGGAAGGGCTGCAAGTTTTGAACTTTGCCCGTTGTTTACATTATTATAGTATTCGTTATTGGGAAGTATACAGACGTTTTCAGGTGGATTTTTTTTCTGTTGGGAAGGGGGGTTGTGGGGAGTTGGTTACGGGGAAGGACCTTTCCATGGAGGAACTTTACACAGGGGAAGAGAATTTTCCATGAAGGGAGCGCCGGATTTCCCAGCATTGTTTAAAAAACAATCAGAAATTAATAAAAAAAGAGAAAGTTTTTCAACTGAAAAACGTTTTTCAACAGAAATTATTACCTATATTAGGGGGTTGACCCTCTCGTTAATACCTCGCTCTTTACGCTAAAGTTTTTTTTTTAGTACTTTCAAAAGAGCTATTTATTTAATTAAACAACTTTTGTGATTCAGGGTCATTCTTATAAAATTGGGACAAAATTCAAACTTTAGCGTAAAGAGCGAGGTTTTAACAAGGGGGCGAACCCCCTTATATACACAATAGTTTCTGTTCGTTTTAAGTTTTAATGTTGCTGCTTACTTTCAGTTGAATGAACTTTTTTTTAATTGAATAAATGAAACCTAAAAGACACAGCAGTTCAATTCAAATTCACAACGACCATAATTTTCACAGACAATTTTTATGGTGAAGAAACAGCAGCAATTCATACGATAGAAAACACTACGGTGCATAGGGAAATGGTTTTCAACATTGCGAGGGAAAATGTATTATTCTCCACTATCTAATGAACTGGGAGGAACCATCTTTCACAATTAGCTGTAAAAAAAACACAAACAAAAACACAATTATGTCAGCTAATAAATCAAAACCTGTTGGACGCAAAACACTGTTTCATTGCTCGCGTGGAACGCATCGCGCTGAGGTATTTCGTTTAAAAATTAGCTCAGTAGTGTTGGCATGGTAAAGAGTGATTTGTCCTCGTGTTTAGTTCCTAGTCTTGTCATATAGAAGAAATGGCCGTAAAAAGATTAGAAGATGACTCCTCTGGTCTCGAATTTGAAGTTTGAGCGCGCTTTTTCAGAAATTAAATTCGACTGGAGGGCACTCAGCGCTCACTTAGGGCTGCCAAAGCCTACATGACATCTGATAAAAACTTCAGGATTGCAGTTTTAATCAGAATAGTCAAAACTTAAGAAAAATCCCCCCCCTCCCTGTTAGTGACACGATCTACCCATCTCCAGCGACAAGGAACCCAAATTATGCATTTACAACAGGAGCTTCATTGATACATTCCAGAAGAAAAGGATATGGTTGGTTGTACATGGTTGTACTTTATACATGGTTGGTTGGAATTTGGTTGCAAATGGTTGGAATTTGAATCATGGAAAGACTTAAAATCTGGAGGAAAAATGCCTTGGAGAACAAGCTCCTTCTTCCCAGAACTTAACGAATACACAAGTTGCACCTTTTTCAACTCGAGATTGTTCAGGGATCATTGAGGGAGTGGTCTTGAATAATGACGTGGTTGTTCCAAATCAAAAAACTTTAATCAAACAGCATGTTTGATTTTCAATCAAATCGGCATTTAAGGGTTTTGAATTCAATAATTACAAATATGGAGCTAAATTAAATTTCAGCCACATAATTGCAGTTGGCCCCCTGGACAAGGACTTAGAGCTATGTAGATAGTCTTTTTTGAGATATAGACACCATAATTGAATTTTTATAGAACACTGGGATGGTAAATTCCTTGTTGAAATCAGGTTAGTGTACAGATCATGATCTGTCAGAGTCACGTTTAGTCTACTCACTCGTACTTGCAGGGACTAGAAGAGAGCCCGATCTAAAAAAAAACCCTACCCTCTCATATTTCTTAAATGCAAGCTTACTCATCCATTTTTACTCCTTTTTGTTCCGGGTATGCTACTAAGTTATCAAAGAAGTAGTCTAGACCAAAAGAATGCAAGTGCATATTTTGGAGTGGGTCTAAATTTCGTTTCTGTTAACTGCGAAACTTTGCAAGTTAGTGAAAATCCATTCTCTTACACTTAAGACGAATAAAAAAGTTTTTGAGCTTTGATTGCAGCTAAAGATGGGATTAATTCCAATTGAAATATAAGCACCATAAAAAAAATAAGGCAGCCAGCGCAAATATTTCGTAATGAGTCTCAGCACAATTTTGTCCACCATCGCGTATTCACTTATAAATTCATCTAGAAAATCCAAAAATAACACAGATTACGATTTTCTTCTGATTTTCTACGATTTAATTCTGATTTCAAATATATAAGTTTCATCAAGTTTAATCTTACCTCTCAAAAGTTACGCGCCTGAGAAAGTTTGGCTGATTTTCGAGAAAAGGGAGGAAGACCCCCTAAAAATTATAGAACCTTAATGAAAATCACACCATCATATTCAGCGTATCGAGAACTCTACTGTAGGGGTTTCAAGCTCCTATCTACAAAAATGTGGAATTTTCCATTTTTTGCCTGAAGAAAGATCACAGATGCGTGTTTATTTTGTTTTTGTTTTTTTTTTTTCTTTTCCCCAGGGGTAATCGTATGGACCCAGTGGTCCTAGAATCGTGAGAGGGCTCATTGGAACGGAAATTAAAAGTTCTAGTGCCCTTTTTAAGTGACAAAAAAATGGAGGGCAACTAGGCCCCCTCCGACGCTCATTTTTTTCCCAAAGTCACCCGATCAAAATTTTGAGATAGCCATTTTGTTCAGCACGGTCAAAAATATTATAAATATGTCTTTTAGGATGACTTAATCCCTCGAAGCCCCCAGGAGGAGGGCTGAAGTTATGAACTTCACCCAATGTTAACATGTAGTATTGGTTATTGGGACCCAGCTCAATGGTAACCGAAACTCTAGAAAACGGTATTTTGATACAAAAAGATATATCAAAAGAATCGGATTTTAATGCTGATTTCAAAAATATAAGTTTCATCAAGTTTATCCTACCCATCAAAAGTTACGCGCCTTGCTCTTTACGCTAAAGTTTGACTTTCTTACAACTCTATTTTTTTTTAAACAGTAAAAAACTTTAGCGTAAAGAGCAAGGCGTTGAGGAGGGGACAGCCCTTTTCATATACGGAATAATTTCTGTTCGTTTTAAGTTTTAATGTCGCTCCTTACTTTCAGTTAAAAACACTTTTTTTTTTATTTATTCACTAAAGAGATGATTCGCTGTAATTTTGGATAGGCCTCATTCATATATGAACCTAAAGACCTAAGGCCCCTTTTCAGTGAGAAAAGGGATATATATATATATATATATATATATATACATATATATATATATATATATATATATATATAT
This sequence comes from Artemia sinica, assembly GCA_027921565.1. Taxonomy (NCBI): domain Eukaryota; kingdom Metazoa; phylum Arthropoda; class Branchiopoda; order Anostraca; family Artemiidae; genus Artemia; species Artemia sinica. The sequence goes on from CM051271.1 coordinate 46,454,148, forward strand.
ATATATATATATATATATATATATATAATATATATATATATATATATATATATATATATATATATATATATATATATATATAATATAATAATAATAATAATAATCATAACATTTATTCACCCACCAACTACAAAAATAGATTATAGTGGAGCACTAAATAAAGAAAAAAAAAAAAAAAGAAAGCAGCTTCAAAGAGTGTAATTCACGACACTCAAGTAAATACAGGTGAGAAACGTCGTCTATCTAAATTTACTTTTAGCACTGAATTATTTCGAATGCTTGACCATTGTTTGGATGGCTCCTTAAGACCATATTTTTCAAGGCGGGAATTCCTATAACGCTTGGGCATATACAGTAAAAATTTTTCAAATTTATAGTAGCACTTTTTGATGTTTTCAGTGTCTCTCACTGACAGCATGTGGAATGCACCTGCAAGGTAGGTTATGTGTGGTGAGCAGACTGAACAATAAATCGAGGCAAGAGATTTCCTGGAGTAGCGTCCGGGATCGGGCACTACAGACGCATAAGCACATTTAATGGCTTTAGTTGTTTGCTTATCAATTGCTTGTCTAGTTTTTAATAATTGTTTCTGCAATCGTTATACCAAGATATCTCAGCTCCGATACTGTAGGGATAACATGACTTCCGAGAGTTACAACGCGCATTGATGTGTCTTTCATGGGACAGAATCACTTTGCGGTTCATTAAAGGACAAAAATTCGCACTTATCAATATTCATAGAAAGCCCAATAGATTGAAAATCAAACAGTTCGTGGTAACGAACTGTAAGTAAGGAGCGACCCGGCTCAATGGTAACCGAAACTCTAGAAAACGGGTTTTTGATACCAATAGACACATCAAAAGAATCAAATTTCAATGCTGATTTCAAAGATATAACTTTCATCAAGTTTAGTGCTACCCATCAAAAGTTACGCGCCTGAGAAAATTTGGCTGATTTTCAAAAATAGGGGGAAAGACCCCCTAAAAGTTATAGAACCTTAATGAAAATCGCACCATCATATTCAGCGTATCAGAGAACCCTACTATAGAGGTTTCAAGCTCCTATCTACAAAAATGTGGAATTTTGCATTTTTTGCCAGAAGAAAGATCACGGATGCGTGTTTATTTGTTTTTTTTGTTGTTTTTTTTCCCCAGGGGTGATCGTATATAGACCCAGTGGTCCTAGAATATCGTGGGAGGGCTCATTGGAACAGAAATTAAAAGTTCAGTGCCCTTTTTAAGTGACCAAAAAAATGGAGGGCAACTAGGCCCCCTCCCACGCTCATTTTTTCCCAAAATCATCCGATCAAAATTTTGAGATAGCCATTTTGTTCAGCATGGTCAAAAATATGATAAATATGTCTTTTAGGATGACTTAATTCCCCGAAGTCCCCGGGGGGAGGGCTGAAAGTTATGAACTTTACCCAATGTTAACATATAGTATTGGTTATTGGGAAGTATACAGACGTTTTCAGGAGGGTTTTTTTTCTGATAGTGAGGGGGGGGGGGGTGGGTCGGGGGTTATGTTGGAGGATCTGTCCATGAAGGAAGTTTTCATGGGGGAAGGAAAATTGCCATGAAGAGGGCGCCGGACTTGCCAGCAATATTTATTGGTTATTGGGAAGTATATAGACATTTTCAGGAAGGATTTTTGTCAATAGCGTAATAATTATTGGTTATTGGGAAGATATAGACAATTTTCAGGAAGGATTTTTTTTCTGGAGGATGGGGCTGGAGGAGGGGGTTACTCGGGAGAATCTTTCCGTGGAGGTAGTTTTGTTTGGCGTAGGAGACATTTCTATGAAGGGGGTGCCGGATTTCCAAGCATTATTTAAAAAACGATCAGAAATTAAATTAAAAAAAAAAAAATTTCAACTGAAAATAAGGAAGCAACATTAGAACTTAAAACGAACAGAAATTATAACGTATATGGGGGGGTTCTCCCCCAAGTCAATACCTCGCTCTTTACGCTACAGTTTTTTTTAGTGCTTTCAAAAGAGCTATCTATTCTAACTAAACGGCCTTTGTGATTCAGGGGTTTGTGAATTAAATTTGTTTTTAACTTTTAACGTAAAGAGCGAGGTATTAACTAAGGGGAGAACCCCCTCATATACGTAATAACATATACGTAATAAAAAAAAAAACAATAAAAAAAAACAAGCGATACGGCTCAATAGTGATCGAAACTTTTAAAAACGGAATTTTGATGAAAATCACACCGTCAGATTCAGCGTATCAGAAAAACCCTATTACATAGGTTCCAAGCATTATTTAAAAAACGATCAGAAATTAAATAAAAAAAAAACAAGTTTTTTTCAACTGATAATAAGAAGCAACATTAGAACTTAAAACGAACAGAAATTATAACGTATATGAGGGGGTTCTCCCCCAAGTCAATACCTCGCTCTTTACGCTACAGTTTTTTTTTAGTGCTTTCAAAAGAGCTATCTATTCTAACTAAACGGCCTTTGTGATTCAGGGGTTTGTTAATTAAATTTGTTTTTAACTTTTAACGTAAAGAGCGAGGTATTGACTAAGGGGAGAACCCCCTCATATACGTAATAACTTATACGTAATAAAAAAAAAACAATAAAAAAACAAGCGATACAGCTCAATAGTGATCGAAACTTTTAAAAACGGAATTTTGATGTCAATAAATGTATCAAAAGAATGGGTTTATAATGCTGATTCTAAATATATAAATTCTATTAAGTTTAGTATTACTCATCAAAGGCTACGAGCCTGAGAAAATTTACCCGATTTTTTTAAGAAGGGGGAAACATCCCCTACAAGTGAAAGAATTTTAATGAAAATCACACCGTCAGATTCAGCGTATCAGAGAACCCTATTACATAGGTTTTTAAGCTCATATCTGCAAAAATCTGCAACTTTATATTTTTTGCTAGAAGAAAAAAACATACGAATATAGAAGTTAGTTACGTAAGTTAATTTTTAAATTACGTCATAACCAAATTTAGAGACATCCATTTAGCAAAAGAAAAGTAAAATTTTTATGCAAATTTTGTTTACTTATTCAATGACGGTGAGCCAAAATAAAAGTTGCATTAACTAAAAAACGATCAGAAATTAAATAAAAAAAACAAGTTTTTTAAACTGAAAGTAAGGAGCGACATTAAAACTTAAAACGAACAGAAATTATTCCGTATATGAAAGGGGCTGTCCCCTCCTCAACGCCTCGCTCTTTACGCTAAAGTTTGACTTTGTCTCAAACTTTATTTCTTAAAACAATAAAAAACTTTAGCGTAAAGAGCGAAGCGTTGAGGAGGGGACAGCCCCTTTCATATACGGAATAATTTCTGTTCGTTTTAAGTTTTAATGTCGCTCCTTACTTTCAGTTTAAAAAACTTGTTTTTTTTTTATTTAATCACTTAAGAGTCGATGCAGGTTCTCTTGTAAGTCTGCTTTGGATCTACCGAGCAGAAGGACGTCATCAGCGTATGCCAAGTAAGATAGGTCAGTGCCATGCAATAGGAGAGAGGGCAAGATACGGCTCAGAATCTTGGAGATGGCATGTTTGAAATTAAGAGGACTTAGAACGCTGCCTTGCCTCACACCTCTTCTGATTTTTACAGGATCTGAAATTTTGCCTTTCCACTTGGCCAACACAGTCAAATTTTCGTACCAAATTTCAGAGTACTCACTATGCTCGAACTTACTCCACTGTGCAGTAGAGCATTCATTTCTTGCATGTGATTTACGCTATCGAATGCTTTTGATATATATATATATATATATATATATATATATATATATATATATATATATATATATATATATATATATATATATATATATATATATATTATTATATATATATATATATATATATATATATATATATATATATATATATATATATATATATATATATATATATATATATATATATAACCCGATCATCCTTTCTGCACCGCTTTGGTCCTCAGGTGTCTCATTCTTCTGCATGACATGGGATTAAACTTGAAATTACTTTTGTATTGAAAGGATATACAGACTAAAAAACAGTTATCTCCCTAGGAGTAATGTCATGCCAGCTAGCAATAATTTTACCTCCAAGGCCAAAAAAAGGAAATTGTGTAAATAATATAATTATTGCCAGAGATTTAATTTAATTTCGGTCATACTGAAATGACATTAATTGTTGAATTTTATAGTTTGTGGGTTCTAAGTTGGACATTAAGACGGCCTAAGAAGGGCTTAGTCTGGGCCATCTTGCATAGTATAAATTTACGCACATTTTCAGTCTAAAATTCCCTTTAATTTAATGGAAAAACTATTTTCTTTTTTGTAACTTAATTAGCCTACTATCTTAATTAGCCTACTTAATTAGCCTACTACCAAAAGTCTAACAAAAAAAGTGGTTTAATAACCACTATTTCCAAATTAGTCTGACGTCATCAGCAATAATATAGAAGAGTTGATTGATAAATCAGCAATAATATAGAATAAATATGAGGTATAAAAATAAGCAATAAGTAATATAATAGGAGATTTTTATGACAGTGAAACTTTCTCAAACCTCAAATGAATATTTCGGCTCTATATCCAACGGCCATCCTTAGCAGAAATAAAATAAGACTTATAGTAAAATATGACCTTTAAACTAAAAATTATAACAATCCCAGAGTTCTTACTTCAACGAAGTTCAAGTAGGATCCTTGGATATAGGGCCGTAATATTCATTTGAGGTTTGAAGAAGTTTTACAGTCTAAAATTTTCTTTTGTTTTACTTTAAAATTTTACTTTTGTATTAGTTTAAAATTCTCTTTTTTATTGGTTTTTATGGTGGGATAGCTGTGTGGTTTTAGTCGTTGCTTAAATATGAGGCAAAATATGGATAAATTAGTGAAATGGTATTCCTTGAAGATCAGGCATTAATAAGGAGTCACCTTGAGAAATAATAAGAAAAGATCCCCTTTCATTTCAAGGATGCTTTAAGATTTAGGAGGGGGATTGATGTGACGGGAATCCTCTCTGATTAAAAGAATATTTCGAATAGAAGGAACAGATTACATTTATAAATTCAGCTACAAATAAGAAGGGGCGTAGGTGACATCACCGCCTACGCCTATCCTAGGTGACCGGTGACGCCCACCTGGGCGTCACCGTAGGTGACGTCCAGTCTTTATTAAAGAAGAGTTGATTGAGGAGGAAATTAAATTCCCATAATTACCAATAAAATTCCCATGATTACCAGGGACATCAAAATAAAACCATCTTCTACCCCCTTAGGCACATATTATTTCCATTACCACGTTAAAACCGCAATTTCTTAAGAAAATTGTGAAAACTGAATTACGATTCAACATTCAAGATTATGAAAATTTTCTCTTGCTTTTGTCAAAATCATGAGTTTTTTTTTAGAAAGTACCATATTTTCGTCAGTGTTGCCATGCTAAACTGTAAAAACAAATGAGCAAAATTAATTATTTAATTTTGAAAACGTTTTTGTTCGTAAAAATTCAAGCATTAAAATAGAGAGTTACGCCTTCTTAAGTCGTTTGGCGCTATTTGTTTTTGCTTATTTTTTGCCGATTTTTCATCTACTTTTCTTTTGTCTGCTACAACCAAAAAATGCATAAATACATCTTTTCAATTAAAGATTCAATTACCAATGTTTCCTAATCTTTTAATATATACTTGTTTTGAAGATCAAATAATTTCATGTTGCCCTCTAATCTCCTTTCATTTCAAAGATGCTTTAAGATTTAGGATGGGGGATTGATGTGACGGGAATCCTCTCTGATTAAAAGAATACTTTGAATATAAGGAATAGATTACATTTATAAATTCAGCTACAAATAAGAACCACCTACGCCCACCGTAGGTGACCGGTGACGCCCACCTGGGCGTCACCGTAGGTGACCTCCAGTCTTTATTAAAGAAGAGTTGATTGAGGAGGAAATTAAATTCCCATAATTACCAATAAAATTCCCATGATTACCAGGGACATCAAAATAAAAACCATCTTCTGCCCCCTTAGGCACATATTATTTCCATTACCACGTTAAAACCGCAATTTCTTAAGAAAATTGTGAAAACTGAATTACGATTCAACATTCAAGATTATGAAAATTTTCTTTTGCTTGTGTGGAAATCATGAATTTTTTTGAGAAAGTACCATATTTTCGTCCGTGTTGCCATGATAAACTGTAAAAACAAATGAGCATAATTAATTATTTAATTTTGAAAACTTTTTTGTTCGTAAAAATTCAAGCATTAACAATTTATCGATTTCTAAAGACAACCGCACCTTAAAAAGAGAGTTACGTCTTCTTAAGTCGTTTGGCGCCATTCGTTTTTTGCTCATTTTTTGCCAATTTTTCATCTACTTTTCTTTTGTCTGCTACAACCAAAAAATGCGTAAATACATCTTTTCAATTAAAAATTCAATTACCGATGTTTCTTAATCTTTTAATATATACATGTCAGTGTGAGTTTCCACTTGATCAATCCAAAAAATCAAATTTAATTTCACTTTCCTTGGTATCAAGCAACGCGGAAACTCAACAAAACCAATTAAAAATCAATGAAAAAAACCGGCCAAAAATTTAAAAGATAAATGAAATTAAATAAAAGACAAAATTATAAGAATCAAAATCGGATACCTAACAACCATACGTGAGTCATTCGCCAATATCCGCGACTTGCACAAGATCCAAAAATTCCTAACTGCCATCGGCGGATACTAACGAACAACCCGTTAGGTATTAGGTATTGTTGGTCATTAGGTATTTGGTTTTAAATCCTACAATTTTGTTTTATCTTTTATACAATTTTGTTTATCTTTTAATTTTTTGCTTGGTTTATTCATTGGTTTTTAATTGGTTTTGTTGACTTTCCGTATTTGTTTTTTGGTTTCCCTAGAATATTTGCTTTTAATTTCCCTTTATCCATTTGTTGTAAGGTGATCGATTTAAGGCTTTGAAGTACATATCCTATTAACTCACAGAATTAGTTCATACTCTTCATTAAAAGGGTAATTAAGAACTCATCAAAAGGATCGTCATATATTTGTTCCATTCGTCATTTAAAGAGCTGCACAAAACTTGACTTTATTCAAAGAAAGCGTACACGGTTATCTCTGTTAACAATACAGAAAAGTTGACGTCTCCTTTTGCAGTATCTTAAGGAGCTAGAAGCAGCCACCCTTTTCAATCAAGCGTATGAGCCAATTATGTGATTTAATTGGAAATGTACTTCGAAGTCCATAATGATGTTCTTTAACAAAAAGGCAAATAAACTACCGGGAAAATTACTACGCGGGATATATAGAGAACCAAGGCCGTACCCAGGAATTTTTTTCGGAGGAAGGGGGGGGGTTACTCAAAAGATTTTTTTTCCGAGGGGGGGTACAAAAAAAACTCAAAAACGCATACAAAATTTGTTTATATCCATTTTTGTTACGTTTTTACGAGTCAAGCAAACATTTCGGGGGGAAGGAGGGTCAAACACCTTAACCCCCCCTGGATATGGCCTCGTAGAGAACTTTAGTTGTTTTTTTTTTTTAAGCCATAATGTACTTTTTGCGTACCCCTATTTTTATCCAACGCTGAATTATTTTAGGAAATTTTATATATTTTTTTGAATTTTATCCTCTAAGAGTAGAATCTTTATAAAATATCGGATCTATCCAAACATGACTCACTCATCGCCAGAGATATCAAGGTTGTTGCGGTTCAAATATTTTCTTGCATTTTCGGAATGAGTCGCTAATTTTTTTGCAGTTTTTCGAAGGTGTATATATTCAGGTACACTATATTTTTTGTGTGCACTGATTTTAAATATCCCTTTTTTCTTATCAAGATTAAAAATACTGTACCAACATTTTACAAGAAAATTAGAAAAAGGGGAGCAAGCGAAGTATTTTCAAACAGGGTACCTTCGGACGTCGCATGCGAAAAGTAAAAATTTAATTAAATATTAAATATTTTAAATGATTACCATTCCTAAATCAGTGTCAGATGAAAATTTTTCTCAATAGGCATTTTTTTTTTTAAAAACGCATTTTTTTAACTTTTTGTTACTTTAGGCTGTGGTTAGCTCTTTACTAGATTGTAGCTACTACTGCAACCATGACAAAATTCAACCATGCAACCATAGACCTGATATATATTGAGAAATTTTAATTGTTTGTGTGGTATTAAATACTTTTGGTCCCCTTATTTTCACCCAACTCTGAATCCTTTTAGGAAATTTTGTACCTTGTTGGATTTTATCTTCTAATTAAATTCATTATTAAATTCCTTGTCAATGGTGCTGTTTTGTTGGTTTGTTTGTGTGTGGTTTTTTTTGTTTGTATGGTGCATATTAAAACATAACTCATCTCTCGCCAGATATATCATGATTTTTACGGAATCTTCTATAGTTCTTGTACTTTCCGAATGACTCGCTAACGTTTTGGAATTTTTTGAAGGAGAATAATTATAGCCTACTCAAATGCACAATATTTTTATGTGCTGATTTCAAAATATTCCTTTTTTCTTATCAATATTACAAAAAGAGATTTACAATGTTTCATAAAAAGAAAAAAAATAGAAAAAGGATGCAAGCGGAAACAATTTGAATCCGAATTCCTACAGACATTGAATGCGAAAAACAAACATTTAATTTACGTTACACATGATGATATTTTGTCAACTCGTAAAATGTAGCCAAAAAAAGAATATTAAAGGGTGTGATAGGGGAAGAGTGTTTGCTAGCGTGTTAGCCTCGGGCAACGTGACAATGATGATATGATAATTTATTTGCACAAGAGTCAGGGCCGTGGCAAAGCAAACAAGACAACGTAGCAACGATTTTAAACGATTTTTCTGGCATATTAGATTGCTCTTTTGATTCTAGCAGATCTAGCTTAAGTTCCGGTAATGGCTAAATCTTTTTTTCCTTTTTTCATCTGTTCTGCCTGTGTTTTTGTTTTTCTTTTTTTTGGCAGGGAATGACCCTTGTATGTTTTTCTTGAATCATTATTCTAAGTTTGATTCGTTGAATGCTAAATCAAAAGAGTATCTTCCTTTAAAAAAAAAATAATGATAAAAAAAATCCCAGGCTAACGGTTTTAATTCACATCATAGATGATTATCATCTAAATGAACGTATCAAACAGTTCTTGGTAACGAACTGTAAGTAAGGAGCGACCCGGCTCAATGGTAACCGAAACTCTAGAAAACGGGTTTTTAATACCAATAGATACATCAAAAGAATCAGATTTCAATGCTGATTTCAAATATATAACTTTCATCAAGTTTAGTGCTACCCATCAAAAGTTACGCGCCTGAGAAAATTTGGCTGATTTTCAAAAATAGGGGGAAAGACCCCCTAAAAGTTATAGAACCTTAATGAAAATCGCACCATCATATTCAGCGGATCAGAGAACCCTACTATAGAGGTTTCAAGCTCCTATCTACAAAAATGTGGAATTTTGCATTTTTTGCCAGAAGAAAGATCACGGATGCGTGTGTTATTTGTTTTTTTTGTTTTTTTTTGTTTGTTTTTTTTTTCCCAGGGGTGATCATATCAACCCAGTGGTCCTAGAATATCGTGGGAGGGCTCATTGGAACGGAAATTAAAAGTTCTAGTGCCCTTTTTAAGCGACCAAAAAAAATGGAGGGCAACTAGGCCCCCTCCCACGCTTATTTTTTTCCCAAAGTCATCCGACCAAAATTTTGAGATAGCCATTTTGTTCAGCATGGTCGAAAATGTGATAAATATGTCTTTTAGGATGACTTAATACCCCCAAAGTCCCCGGGGGGAGGGCTAAAAGTTATGAACTTTACCCAATGTTAACATATAGTATTGGTTATTGGGAAGTATACAGACGTTTTCAGGAGGGTTTTTTCTGGTAGTGAGGGGGGGGGGGGTCGGGGGTATATGTTGGAGGATCTGTCCATGAAGGAAGTTTTCATGGGGAAAGGGAAATTGCCATGAAGGGGGCGCCAGACTTGCCAGCATTATTTATTGGTTATTGAGAAGTATACAGACATTTACAGGAAGGATTTTTTTTCTGGAGGATGGGGCTGGAGGAGGGGGTTACTCGGGAGAATCTTTCCGTGGAGGTAGTTTCTTTGGCGTAGGGGACATTTCTATGAAGGGGGCGCCGGATTTCCAAGCATTATTTAAAAAACGATCAGAAATTAAATTAAAAAAAAAAAAACAAGTTTTTTTCAACTGAAAATAAGAAGCAACATTAGAACTTAAAACGAACAGAAATTATAACGTATATGAGGGGGTTCTCCCCCAAGTCAAAACCTCGCTCTTTACGCTACAGTTTTTTTTTAGTGTTTTCAAAAGAGCTATCTATTCTAACTAAACGGCCTTGTGATTCAGGGGCTTGTGAATTAAATTTGTTTTTAACTTTTAACGTAAAGAGCGAGGTATTGACTAAGGGGAGAACCCCCTCATATACGTAATAACATGTACGTAATAAAAAAACAATAAAAAAAACAAGCGATACGGCACAATAGTGATCGAAACTTTTAAAAACGGAATTTTGATGTCAATAAATGTATCAAAAGAATGGGTTTATAATGCTGATTCTAAATATATAAATTTTATTAAGTTTAGTATTACTCATCAAAGGCTACGAGCCTGAGAAAATTTACCCGATTTTTTAAAGAGGGGGAAAAATCCCCTACAAGTGAAAGAATTTTAATGAAAATCACACCGTCAGATTCAGCGTATCAGAAAACCCTATTACATAGGTTTCAAGCTCATATCTGCAAAAATCTGCAACTTTGTATTTTTTGCTAGAAGAAAAATATACGAATATAAAAGTTAGTTACGTAAGTTAATTTGTAAATTTCGTCATAACCAAATTTAGAGACATCCATTTAGCAAAAGAAAAGTAAAATTTTTATGCAAATTTTGTTTACTTATTCAATGAAGGTGAGCCAAAATAAAAGTTGCATTAACTAAAAAACGATCAGAAATTAAATAAAAAAAACAAGTTTTTTAAACTGAAAGTAAGGAGCGACATTAAAACTTAAAACGAACAGAAATTATTCCGTATATGAAAGGGGCTGTCCCCTCCTCAACGCCTCGCTCTTTACGCTAAAGTTTGACTTTGTCTCATAACTTTATTTTTTAAAACAATAAAAAACTTTAGCGTAAAGAGCGAAGCGTTGAGGAGGGGACACCCCCTTTCACATACAAAATAATTTCTGTTCGTTTTAAGTTTTAATGTCGCTCCTTACTTTCAGTTTAAAAAACTTGTTTTTTTTATTTAATCTCTCAAAAAGTTAGGTTACAAATTGTACCTCTCAAGGAAACTCTGCAGAGCACATGCCATATATCTTTAATGTTTTACTTCTCATTGTAACTCAAATTCATAGTAATGTAATTCCCCCTTTAAAAACCCTTAGGGACATTCAACAGAACTCGAGGGCTTAAGACATGGTTTAGAATTCTTTATTTAACTATTTAAATATAAGATGTTTGAATTTTGATGGTTTTGCATTCTGCCAGCTTTTTCTCCGCTATCTTCTTCCGGGCCCTCTCTCGAAAATGAATTTTCGAGGAGCCTTTCTATCCAATTGTGTCTTTCAATCCCAGAATAAAAACTGCCACGCTACTAACAACAACCAATAATTTTTTATTGCTTGTACCAGTTCTTACATCTAATAGAATATAAACTTTGATTGTTATCTTTTTACCAACTTTGATTGTCCAGAACTATATAGCATCTTCTTTTCCTCTCTATCTTCTTACTTTTTCTTTCCTACCCTCTTTTCCCACTTTCTCCATTTATCTCTCATTCTTCCTCTCTCTTTCTCTCACTCTCACTATAATTCTATCTCTCTGTATTTTTAAAACTTTTCTTCTGAAATCTCTTGTAACTAGATTAGTAAGATCGCACAAAATGGATTTCTAACACAGAAAGCAAAAGCTTCTACAAGACACATAATCCATTCCAATGTTTATTTCAAAATCATGATACAAAATGAATTAGAAAGCAGAATAGATCACAGAAATGTCCAAAGGAGATCAACAAAGATTTTACATTTTAGGTTACTGAGGTAGAAAAGGAAAAATGAAAAAAAAAAAAAAGAAATGTCACATATAAAGAAAAGGTCACATTATTAATGGTCGATATAGTGAGGTATTTATTTAAAAAAGAATTTCTTAATTGCAAGTAATCATGTCATATAATGATCGAGAGGTTCGAAGGGGGGAGGGCAAAAACGGTGGGGGTATTGGTGGAAGACAGGGTTTATGTACATGCCACCTTACATTTAGAGAACTACCTTTTTTTGGTACGGTATTTGATAAAAAAAAGAATAGAAAAAAAAAGCAAACAGGCCCCCTTAATGTTTTTTGTAACTTCATTATAATTGCTGAAAAAAATCCTTCCCTTTTACATTTTCGCAATTTGACGGCTCCAGCCTTCGGGGGAGTACAATGGGTAAAACTGTTCGCAGTACAATACATACATATATACATACATTATAAAAATAAGGTTCGTCAGTATCAAAATTGTAGCCGTCTTTATCGCGTCGAACAGTTTAGTTGTTATTGCGTTCTCTGTTAAAAATATGGATCTTGCTGTTTCCATTAAAAAACACCCATAAACACTAATACAATGCAATATTTTACAAAAGAAAAGAATAAAAATTTTTGTAAGCTCTTTAGGGGTTTCAAGCCTATCGTTACACAATAGGCACATACGAACATTAATGTACACACATACCTTTAAGGATACGCCCCATCAATTTTGTAGGGAGGACGTAGTGCAAACTTTTCATCACGTGGACTTTATGAATTTTGAATTTTCGAATCTTGAATTAATTTTTTTTTATCGTGAAGATGTCATGTTATTCCAATTTTTTTGAAAATATCTTACTTTCTCTGTTTTTTTCGCTTTTCAAATGGCAGCACACTATCCTCCCTGGTTGTCACTATTACACCTTAAGTAGACGCTTATTGGAGTGAAATACTTGTAAAGAAGTGTCATTTTCTAACCTAAGGTACAATACTGTATATGAGCTTTCCTCAAAATATAGTGGACGAGAGCTCAAAGTTTATTTGTGGACCAAGTTGAATAGTCTAAGTGTTTTTATTACAATAGTTTTATGACCCTTCAACTTTTTTGAGATTACTAATAAAAAAAACAGAATGAAAATTATAAATTTCATTAAACTGTTTGAAATATTTATAAAAAGAACCTTGGTGAAAATGATTAGATTCGCCTTACAAAATTCAACGTGATGCTAAAAAACTTACAAGTTTAGAACTTCTAAGACTGCTGGGTTGTTTTTGAAAATACTTCTAGCATGTCTCTCTCCTGTTTGACTTAAGAAACGTAATACAAACTCAACGCTTAAGGTTTATTGAGCTTGGCAAAGATTCACACATTGTTGTTAATATTGATCTACCAGATATCTGTTAGGTCTGAAACGTACCGTCTTTACCAGGTTTTTAACAAAAACTTTCTTTGACAGATCAAACTCGGACTCTGTTATTGATCTTGGTCCTGTAGCAGGACCTATTATCTAAAATTCAGATGTTATTTGGGAATTTTTTTTTAACCACAAGCTACCCTGACAGTAGCTGCACATGCAGAGTCACACCACTGATCCCATCCCAAACCAAATGATTCGTTGCACCAGGACTCGATACCTCGTTCCAAAGGACATGGGATTCAAAGTCTTAAGTCCCATCCACTGAGCAAGGGTGGCTCGAACTTGAACAAAAAGCTTCGACTAGATATACTTCCCCAATGCAGAATGAAAGTCTTGTAAGCATGCCAGTAGTTGCATAAATGTGGGACGTTGTGCAGGAGAGTCCAACCAGCAACATGCCATTACCGCAAATCTGCAAAAAGGAAAATAAAACTCATATGAGAGCTAACGGAATTTGATATACATTTTTGTTTTCTTTCTTATTCTCAATCTAGAGACTACTGAGTGCGATATAACATCTAAAGCTTCAGTCTGGTAGGGCTTTAGGGTGAACACAATTGGCAACTGTTGGCTCTTTATCGTATGTATGTATTGACCAAATATATTGGATCACTTTTATTATAAGTACCTCCCATTTTAACTCAATTCTTCATTGTCTCATCCCCCAATTTTTATCTAAATTTACTAGCTTGGTCAGATCAGTTCCTACCCTCCATGTTTCATTCTATGTGCTGAAAATACACAAATAAAAATGACTTATATAATTGAAAATGAAGCCCATCTGCACTTTAAGCCGTTTCCGGTGGGAACATTTGAAAGTTACAGCAATCAAGTACAGCTGTATCTTGAGTGCATTGATTGTTACTGTAATATTATATCTCTAAGAGACGATTTCCGAGAGAGCTCGGGTAGGAGATTAAACTAGGTAACAACCTAACCTTATCTTGTACTTAGTTTATGCCAAGCTTTCAGTATCCTTAAGAAATTCGCATACTACTACTTTTTGACAAGAGGTCATCTTTTCTAATTTTTCTCTTTTGGGTGTGGGTATACTATAGTAGGTTAATCTCAAGGGCTTTCCCTTTGTGGCAAAGGCTGTTTGGAATTATTATGATTACCATAAGTCTTGACTTCGGGGAAACTACCCTTTAGAAATTAATAGATAGAACTAAAATTGGTTACAACGAAATGCGCTTACAATTTTGTTCCCCAAACAGATGTAAATTGGCAAGAAAGTTTTAACTATAATTCCCTCTGAACTTCGGTTTACTCAGTGACTGTATCTTAAAAAAAAAAATAGATGGATTTCCTTATTTTAGCGCTACTTTTCAAAATAGCTTCAAAGGTACAAATAGTAATATTGACAAATTTTCTTGATATACCCAGTATCTGAATTTTTCTCTGTAAAAATAATTTGAACAAGCATAGTTTTATTTTTCATTTCTTCCTCATCAAATCTAATATTTTACAATATTTTCGGTATAATCCTGTCTTACTCTCTCTTCTGAAAGCTAATTTAGACTAGAGCTTACAGCTAGATTGAAATGAGGGGAAAGCGAATACCCAAAATTTCTACTCAGTGGAGAACACAATAATTTATTGTTTTAAATCTACAGGAATGGGCGTCAATGCTTTTAAATTAAAAGAATGCCAGATGGAATTTCGATTTGCTTCGAGTTGGAAATCCATATCGAAATGTCTTGGAGATATGTATGTTCGTCTGTTATGTCAATGGTCAATCTTATATCAACTTTATCATTACGTCAGAAAGTTAAACAGATAAACTGTCAGTTCAAGGAGTTTTCTTTGGAACGAAAAAAATCTTAACTTATGAAATAGTTCATCTTGTCTTTTAAATATAGTGAACGGTGCAAGTAAAATAAAAGCTGCTGCATTTTCTTTAATTCATTATGAAAACACAGACGCACACACACATACACATACGTACACTGATTGAAAGATACTCGAATTTAAAAAAAAAAATTAATTCGTTTTCAGGTCAGAAAGATCCGTAAATGCTCCTCATCAGCGTTGCCAACGCGCTACAATTGCACCGTTTTTGGTACCATTTGGAGGTCCTGGTACAATGCAGTATAATTATAAATTGTTTGGTACAAAATACAGCCCCGGTATATTTGGGTGTTACTTGTTCTTTTCCAACCCGGATATCTGTTAAAGTTTAGTTTGTCGAAAATATTCTTCTTGTTACGGCAAATTCTTGACATGCTTTTCAAATGGTACAAAACAATCCCTCGTGGTATAATTTTAGTCGGAAAACTGGTGCAGTCTATTTCAAAGCGTTGGCAACGCTGCTCCTCATTTGGCTATGCAGACTTTAGGTTTACACGGATGTCCGCATGGAAGAACTTTTTGTTTGTTATTTAGTTGCCGATTTATGAATCTTTTTGTGCTTTTCTAACAGTTTTTTTTTTGCTACAAAGGTAGCAATAAACATTCGAATTTTTATTTATATTTTGTCCGAGCGAAACCAGAAAGAGACATGTGTTAATAGTTAAAATTAGATGGCATAAAAATCCAGTGAGTATATAAATGCATATTGCTCATTTTTGTAATTTACAAATATTTTTTGTCTTGGTAATTTTCTATGAGTCACTTCGGTATTTTAGAAGACAAATGGTAGTGCGTTAAGGTTTTCTTACTGTTACCTCAATCAAACAGTTCGTGGTAACGAACTGTAAAATAAGAAGCGAGCCGGCTCAATGGTAACCGAAACTCTAAAAAACGGAATTTTGATACCAATAGACACATCAAAAGAATCAAATTTTAATGCTGATTTCAAATATATAAGTTTTTTTGAGTTTAGTTCTACCCATCAAAAGTTACGCGCCTGAGAAAATTTGGCTTATTTTCGAAAAAAGGGGGAAAGACCCCTAAAAGTTATAGAACCTTAATGAAAATCACTTTATCATATTCAGCGTATAAGAGAACCCTACTATAGAGGTTTCAAGCACCTATCTACAAAAATGTGGAGTTTTGCATTTTTTTTTACCAGAAGAAAGATCACGAATGCGTGTTTATTTGTTTTTTTGTTTTTTCGTTATTTTTTTTCCCAGGGTGATCGTATCGACCCCGTGGTCCTAAAATATCGTGGGAGGGCTCATTGAAACCGAAATTAAAAGTTGTAGTGCTCTTTTTAAGTGACAAAAAAATAGAGGGTTCTAGTGCCCTTTTTAAGTGACAAAAAAAATGGAGGGCCACTAGGCCCCCCTCCCACGCTTATTTTTTCCCAAAATCACCAGATCAAAATTTTGAGATAGCCATTTTGTTCAGCATGGTCAAAAATATGATAACTATGCCTTTTAGGATGACTTAAACCCCTGAAGTCCCCGGGGGGAGGGCTGAAAGTTATGAACTTTACCCAATGTTAACATATAGTATTGGTTATTGGGAAGTATACAGACGTTTTCAGGGGGGATTTTTTCTGGTAGGTGGGGGGGGGGGTGGATCGGGGGTTATATGGGAGGATTTTTCCATGAAGGAAGTTTTCATCGGGGAAGGGACATTGCTATGAAGGGGGTGCCGGATTTCCCATCATTATTAAAGAAAAAGATCAGAAATTAAAACAAAGAAAAAAGTTTTTTCAACTGAAAGTAAGGAGCAACATCAAAACTTAAAACGAACAGAAAATATTACGTATATGATTGGGTTCACCCCCTAGTCAATACCTCGCTCTTTAAGCTAAAGATTTTTTAGTACTTTCATAAGAGCTATTTAGTCTAATTAACTATTTGCCCCAAATACTTAAAGGACAAATACTATAAAACAATTGTGTTAGGAATAAGCTAAAAACTATTTCTCACAGCGATAGATTATATTGATATTCATTCTTTAAAAAAAAAATATTTCGTTCAAGTGCATTGAAAGGCAATCATTAAATAAAACAATTATTGATAAGCTATATTTGTTGCTCTTAAAAATGTTTTCAGTAAAATACCAGTAAAATTTTAGAATTGCGAGTGAGAAGTTGAGAATTGGGGTTGCCTCCATCAAATGCAAATAATTTATGATCGTTATAAATTATAATATCGTCCTTTACTTTTATTTGACAAAACTTGTTTTTATTTAATTAAGTAAAAAAGGGGCACTGAAAAAAAAAAACTTTTATAGTAAATCTCTGAAATTACTGAGGTAAAGTAAAGTTTAAAAAAAGAAAAGTGAAGTCAAGTGAATATTCAGGTCCGGAAAATTATCTTAAACTTCTTTTCTGTTGAGACAGGTAATTTATTTGGAAGGGTCCCTACCAGTTATTATTATTTTTTTAAGGAATGAGACTTTTATACATTAATGGAATATTCTTCTTATTTTTACTGTTTTAATGTTTAAAATCTTTTTTCAAACTTACTGGATCATGATAACCGTAGATTCTGGAATGGTGACTATGCTTTTAAAAAAGTGTTAAGCACAGTTTATATAATTATCCAGTATGATCTTTCCCTATCTCACCCATTATAAAAACCCGGACCAAGGTGCGAGTGCTCCAGAGAACGTTTTTGCAGATAGAAACATAAGCGGAATCAGATCTTTTCACGGGTAGACAAGTCAGACTGTGATCTAATCGGAAACAAGCGGAAACCCGCTATTACGAATAATGCACTTTGTTTGGAAACAATTGGAAACAGACTAACCCGCTAATGCAGAAAGAAGTGGGAGGAGCTTTTTGTTCGTACCGAGAATGAAGCCCAGAAATGATCTGCGATAAAAGTAGAGGTGACCCTATTGATCCGACGAGTACACCTTATATGGGCATAGAACCACGTGGTTTATGGTTTTTGTCAGTGAGAATTTGAAAAAACAGGAATTTTGTCACATTTATGGATGGTTTTATAGACTTTGTCAGTGAGAATGAAAAAAAACAGGAATTTTCTCACATTTATGGTTGTTTTCATGGATGGTTATGTGTGTTGATTATTGATGGTTTTATGGATTTTGTCAGTGAGAATGGAAAAACAGGAACTTTGTCACTCCCTTCTTGTTGTTGTTCAATGCAGATGTTATGAGTTTCCGGGAGATCGCGTGTTTCCAATATTTGTTGTTCAAGCCAGATGTTATGAGTTTCCGGGAAACAGTATTTGTTATTGTTGTTCAAGCCAAATGCTATGAGTTTCTGGGGAACACCTGTGCTGTCAGTCATTAATCAAATTGTTTCCAGGGAATGTCTGACAGATGACGTCAAGTTTATTAATGTCTGGAGTTCTTCCAGAAGAATCGTTTCCGAGCAAATGTTTTGATCTTAGCGCGCGAAAAGGTTTCCAAATAATTGAAATAAGCCAGCGCAGGGATGCCAAACAAAAGGAACATGCCGAAATTCCGTTTGGGGATAATTTTGGCAAAACCGTTTTAGCTATTTTATGGAACTATTTCGACGAAACAGTTAGAGACATTATAAAATATGATTTTTGAAGAGATTTTAGAAGAGAATTTAATGGTGAAACTCTGTGGTCGTTATAATACACAAGTTCCATTTGAACAGTGTTGTGAGATCCCACTACCCCAACCCCAAAGGGCTCCAATCCCCCTACCCCAAACCCAAAGGGTTCCAATCCCCCTACCTCAACCCCGAAGGAAGCCCCAGTCCTCAAGGGTCCCCCCAAGCTCCCAAAAGGCCCCCACACCCCCAAAGGCTCTCCCCGGGCCCCCAAAGGCCCTCCCCCGGTCCCCAAAGGTCCACCGGGCTCCCAAAGGACCATTCGACCCTCAAGGGTCCCCCAGACCCCCAAAGGCCCTCCCCCAGTCCCCGAAGGTCCCCCGGACCCCCAAAGGCCCTCCCCGATCCTCAAAGGCCCCCCAGACACCACCCAAAAGGCCCCCCCCCCGAACCCCCAAAAACCCTCCCCCGGTCCCCAAAGGTCCACTGGGCTCCCAAAGGGCCCCCCGGACCCCCAAAGACTCCTGAGCCCCACATTATAATACTTTTTTAAGGCTTTATTATATCTTTTCAGAACAAATTATTATTTTAGGGAATTATTTCGGCGAAACAGTTAGAGACATTTTAAAGGGGAATTAATTTGGAGTTCTAACAAGAGAATCGTTTCCGAGGCAAAGTTTAGATCTTAGCGATGAATTGTTTTAGCGCGGGAATCAGGTTTCCAAATAATTGAAATGTGCCAGCCCAGGGATGCCAAACAAAAGGAACACGCTGAATTACGTTTAGGGATTATTTGGGCGAAACCCTTTTAGCCATTTTATGGAATTATTTCGACGAAACAGTTAGAGACGTTATAAAATATGATTCTTGAAGAGATTTTAGAAGAGAATTTAATGGTGAAACTCTGTGGTCGTTATAATACACAAGTTCCATTTGAAAAGTGTTGTGAGATCCTCTACCACAACCCCAAAGGTCTCCGATCCCCCTACCCCAACCCCAAAGGGTTCCGATCCCTCTACCCCAACCCCAAAGGTCCGACGGGCTCCCAAAGGACCAATCGGCCCTCAAGTGCCGCCCAGACCCCTAAACACCCTCCCCAGGCTTCCAAAGGCCCTCCCTCGGTCCACAAACGTCCCCCGGGCTCCCAAAACACCAATCGGTGCTCAAGGGCCCCCTCAGATCCCCAAACGCCCTCCCTGGGCCCCAAAGGCCCTCCCCCGGTCCCCAAAGGTCCCCTGGGCTCCCAAAAGACCAATCGGCCCTCAAGTGCCGCCCAGACCCCAAAGGTCCACCGGGCTTCCAAAGGCCCTCCCCCGGTCCCCAAAGGTCCACTGGGCTCCCAAAGGACCAATCGGTGCTCAAGGACCCCCCTCAGACCCCCAAACGCCCTCCCTGGGCCCCAAAGGCCCTCACCCGGTCCCCAAAGGTCCCCTGGGCTCCCAAAAGACCAATCGGCCCTCAAGTGCCACCCAGACCCCTAAACACCCTCCCCAGGCTCCCAAAGGCCCTCCCCCGGTCCCCAAAGGTCCCCCGGGCTCCCAAAAGACCAATCGGTGCTCAAGGGCCCCCCCGGATCCCCAAAGACCTCCCCGGGCCCCCCCCCCCCCAAAGAGTCCCCTCTCCATTTTTTTAATACTTTTTTATGGCTTTATTATATCTTTTCTGAACAAGTTTCTTTCATAATTTCACCCCTAAACCCATTTTCCAACCTCAAAGAGTCCCCTCCCCATTTCGTAAATACTTTCTTGAATTTTTTAACATGTTTTTTTTTTTTTTTTTACTTTTTTTACGGATCTTGAAATGACATGAACACAAAAAAAACTCACACACACACACACGCACAAAAACTTAAACACACACACACAAAACTTACACACACACACGAAAACTTACACACACACACACCAAAACTTACACACACAAAAACTTACACACACACACACACAAACTTACACAACACAAAAAAAACTACACACACACAAACTTACACACACACACAAAAAACTTACACCCACAAAAAGCTTACACACACAAAAACTTACACACACACACAAAAACTTACACCCACATGCAAATACTTACATGCACACAAAAAACTTACATGCACACAAAAACTTACACACACACAAAAACTTACACACACGCACAAAAACTTACACACACACACACACAAAAACTTACACACACACATGAAAACTTACACACACACACGAAAACTTACACACACACGCCAAAACTTACACACACACAAAAACTTACACACACACACACACACAAAAACTTACACAAACACACACAAAAAACTTACACCCACACGCAAAAACTTACATGCACACAAAAACTTACATGCACACAAAAACTTACACACACACAAAAACTTACACACAAACACACACACAAAAACTGACACACACGCACAAAAACTTACACACACACACACACACACAAAACTTACACACACACGCGAAAACTTACACACACACACACGAAAACTTACACACACACACACGCCAAAACTTACACACACACAAAAACTTACACAAACACACACACAACACACACACAAACTTTCATATGCACACGAAAACTTACATGCACACAAAAACTTACACCCACACGCAAAAACTTACATGCACACAAAAACTTACATGCACACAAAAACTTACACACACACAAAAAACCTACACACACACACACACAAAAACTTACACACACACACACACACACACACAAAAACTTACACACACGCACAAAAACTCACACACACACACACGAAAACTTACACACACACACACGAAAACTTACACACACACGCCAAAACTTACACACACACAAAAACTTACAGCCACACGCAAAAACTTACATGCACACAAAAACTTACATGCACACAAAAACTTACACACACACAAAAACTTACACACACACACAAAAAAAACTTACACACACGCACAAAAACTTACACACACACACATACACACAAAAACTTACACACACACGCGAAAACTTACACACACACACGAAAACTTACACACACACACGCCAAAACTTACACGCACACAAAAAATTACACACACACACACACAAACTTACATATGCACACGAAAACTTACATGCACACAAAAAACTTACACCCACACGCAAAAACTTACATGCACACAAAAACTTACATGCATACAAAAACTTACACACACACAAAAACTTACACACACACACACACAAAAACTTACACACACACACACACACACACACACAAACTTACACACACGCACAAAAACTCACACACACACACACACAAAAACTTACACACACACACGAAAACTTACACACACACACACAAAAAACTTACACACACATGCCAAAACTTACACACACACAAAAACTCTCACACACACACACACACACACACACACACACACACATACACACACACAAACTTACACATGCACACGAAAACTTACATGCACACAAAAACTTACATGCACACAAAAACTTACACACACACACATTTAGACAAAAAATTACGATATTTATGCACAGTTATGTTTAAGCAATAAATATCTTAAGCCCCAACCGTTTTTTATTCTTTAGAATAGTTCCATCGCCACGAAAATTATACTTTCAGATTCAACATGTCAGGGAACAAACTTTCAGGTTCAGCATGTAAGAGAACCCTAAATGCTCATCCCCAAAAAAAAGGTAAGTTAACCCTAAACGCTCAAAGAATTTCTCTGAAATTACACTTTCAGGTTAAGCATGTAAGAGAACCCTAAATGCTCATCCCAAAAAAGGTAAGGTAACCCTAAACGCTTAAAGATTTCGTCACAAAAACTTACACACACACACACACACACACAAACTTACACACACACACACACAAAAAACTTACACCCACACACAAAAGCCTACACACACAAAAACTTACACACACACACACACAAAACTTACACCCACACGCAAAAACTTACATGCACACAAAAACATACATGCACAAAAAACTTACACACACACAAAAACTTACACACACACACACACACACACAAAAACTTACACACACGCACAAAAACTTAACACACACACACACACACACACAAAAAACTCACACACACACGCGAAAACTTACACACACACACGAAAACTCACACACAAACGCCAAACTTACACACACACAAAAACTTACACACACACACACACACACACACACACACACACACACACACACACACACACACACACACACACACACACACACACACACACACACACACACACACACACACAACTTACACACACACACACACACGCAAAACTTACACCCACACACAAAAGCCTACACACACAAAAACTTACACACACACACAAAACTTACACCACACGCAAAAACTTACATGCACACAAAAACTTACATGCACACAAAAACTTACACACCCACAAAAACTTACACACACACACACACACAAAAACTTACACACACGCACAAAAACTTAACACACACACACACACACACAAAAACTCACACACACACGCGAAAACTTACACACACACACGAAAACTTACACACGCACACAAAAACTTACATGCACACAAAAACTTACACACACACAAAAACTTACACACACACACACAAAAACTTACACACACGCAGAAAAACTTAACACACACACACAAAAACTCGCACACACACACGAAAACTTACTCACACACACGAAAACTTACACACACACGCCAAAACTTACACACACACAAAAACTTACACACACACACACAAAAACTTACACACACGCACAAAAACTTACATGCACACAAAACCTTACATGTACACAAAAACTTACACACACACGAAAACTTACACACACACGCCAAAACTTACACACACACAAAAACTTACACACACACACACACACAAAAACTTACACATGCACACGAAAACAGTAGTGTTTTGTCATGGGTTACCTTGTCACAGTTACATTCTCTTGATTTTTCAAAGTTCATTTTGGATTTCATTCCCTGAAATGCAATAGTTGGAATATTTCACTAGCGTTTTGCCATGGTTTACCATGTCACAGTTACATTCTCTTGATTTTTCAAAGTTCATTTTGGATTTCTTTCGTTGAAATGCAAGAGTTGGAATATTTCAGTAGTGTTTTGTTATGGTTTACCTTCTCACACTTACATTTTCTTGATTTTCCAAAGTTCATTTTGGATTTCTTTCATTGAAATGCAAGAGTTGGGATATTTTAGTAGTGTTTTGTCGTGGTTTACTTTGTCGCACTTACATTCTATAGATTTTTCAAAGTTCATTTTAGATTTCGTTCATTGAAATGCAAGAGTTGGAATATTTCAGTAGTGTTTTGTTATGGTTTACCTTATCACAGTTACATTCTCTTGATTTTTCAAAGTTCATTTTGGATTTCTTTCATTGAAATGCAAGAGTTGGAATATTTTTCAGTAGTGTTTTATCGTGGTTTACCTTGTCACAGTTACATTCTCTTGATTTTTCAAAGTTCATTTTGGATTTCTCTAGTTGAAATGCAAGAGTTGAATTATTTCAGTGGTATTTTTGTCGTGCTTTACCTTGTCACGGTTACATTCTCTTGATTTTCCAAAGTTCATTTTGGATTTTTTTCGTTGAAATGCAAGAGTTGGAATATTTCAGTAGTGTTTTGTCATGGTTTACCTTGTCACAGTTACATTCTTTTGATTTTTCAAAGTTCATTTTGAATTTCTTTCATTGAAATGCAAGAGTTGGATTATTTCAGTAGTGTTTTTTCGTGGTTTACCTTGTCAGAGTTACATTCTCTTGATTTTTCAAAGTTCATTTTGAGTTTCTTTCATTGAAATGCAAGAGTTGGAATATTTCAGTAGTGTTTTGTCGTGTTTTACCTTGTCGCAGTTACATTTTCTTGATTTTTCAAAGTTCATTTTGACTTTCTTTCATTGAAATGCAAGAGTTGGAATATTTCAGAAGTGTTTTGTAGTGGTTTACCTTGTCACAGTTACATTTTCTTGATTTTTCAATGTTCATTATGGTTTTCTTTCATTGAAATGCAAGAGTTGGAATATTTCAGTAGTGTTTTGTCATGGTTTACCTTGTCACAGTTACATTCCCTTGATTTTTTCAAAGTTCATTTTGGATTTCTCTAGTTGAAATACAAGAGTTGGAATATTTCAGAAGCGTTTTGTGGTGGCTTACCTTGTCACAGTTATATTCTATTGATTTTTCAAAGTTCATTTTGAATTTCTTTTATTGAAATGAAAGAGTGGGATTATTTCAGTAGTATTTTGTCGTAGTTTACCATGTCACAGTTACATTCCATTGATTTTTCAAAGTTCATTTGGATTTCTTTCATTGAACTGCAAGAGTTGGAATATTCAGTAGTGTTTTTGTTGTGGTTTACTTTGTCATACTTACATTCTCACGATTTTTCAAAGTTCATTTTTGTTATCTTTCATTGAAATGCAAGAGTCGGAATATTTCAGTAGTGTTTTGTCGTGGTTTACCTTGTTAAAGTTACATTCTCTTAATTTTTCAAAGTACATCTTGGATTTCTTTTGTTGAAATGCAAGAGTTGGAATATTTCAGTAGTGTTTTGTCGTGGTTTACTTCGTCACAGTTACATTCTCTTGATTTTTCAAAGTTCATTATGGATTTCTTTTTTGAAATATGTTTTGTCGTGCTTTACCTTGACACAGTTAAATTTCTTGATTTTTGTTAGGCTAGGTTAGGTTAGGTTAGATCAAGTTAGGTTAGGTTAAGTTAGGTTAGGTTAGGTTAGCCTACGTACGCGCGCGTATGTAGGCTAACCTAACCTAACCTAACTTAACCTAACCTAACTTGATCTAACCTAACCTAACCTAGCCTAACAAAAATCAAGAAATTTAACTGTGTCAAGGTAAAGCACGACAAAACATATTTCAAAAAAGAAATCCATAATGAACTTAGTAAACCACGACAAAACACTACTGAAATATTCCAACTCTTGCATTTCAACAAAAGAAATCCAAGATGTACTTTGAAAAATTAAGAGAATGTAACTTTAACAAGGTAAACCACGACAAAACACTACTGAAATATTCCGACTCTTGCATTTCAATGAAAGATAACCAAAATGAACTTTGAAAAATCGTGAGAATGTAAGTATGACAAAGTAAACCACAACAAAACACTACTGAAATATTCCAACTCTTGCAGTTCAATGAAAGAAATCCAAATGAACTTTGCAAAATCAAGGGAATGTAACTGTGACATGGTAAACTACGACAAAATACTACTGAAAATAATCCCACTCTTTCATTTCAATAAAAGAAATTCAAAATGAACTTTGAAAAATCAATAGAATATAACTGTGACAAGGTAAGCCACCACAAAACGCTTCTGAAATATTCCAACTCTTGCATTTCAACTAGAGAAATCCAAAATGAACTTTGAAAAAATCAAGGGAATGTAACTGTGACAAGGTAAACCATGACAAAACACTACTGAAATATTCCAACTCTTGCATTTCAATGAAAGAAACCATAATGAACATTGAAAAATCAAGAAAATGTAACTGTGACAAGGTAAACCACTAAAAAAACACTACTGAAATATTCCAACTCTTGCATTTCAATGAAAGAAAGTCAAAATGAACTTTGAAAAATCAAGAAAATGTAACTGCGACAAGGTAAACCACGACAAAACACTACTGAAATATTCCAACTCTTGCATTTCAATGAAAGAAACTCAAAATGAACTTTGAAAAATCAAGAGAATGTAACTCTGACAAGGTAAACCACGAAAAAACACTACTGAAATAATCCAACTCTTGCATTTCAATGAAAGAAATTCAAAATGAACTTTGAAAAATCAATAGAATGTAACTGTGACAAGGTAAACCATGACAAAACACTACTGAAATATTCCAACTCTTGCATTTCAACGAAAAAAAATCCAAAATGAACTTTGGAAAATCAAGAGAATGTAACCGTGACAAGGTAAAGCACGACAAAAAAACCACTGAAATAATTCAACTCTTGCATTTCAATGAGATAAATCCAAAATGAACTTTGAAAAATCAAGAGAATGTAACTGTGACAAGGTAAACCACGATAAAACACTACTGAAATATTCCAACTCTTGCATTTCAATGAAAGAAATCCAAAATGAACTTTGAAAAATCAAGAGAATGTAACTGTGATAAGGTAAACCATAACAAAACACTACTGAAAATATTCCAACTCTTGCATTTCAATGAACGAAATCTAAAATGAACTTTGAAAAATCTATAGAATGTAAGTGCGACAAAGTAAACCACGACAAAACACTACTAAAATATATCAACTCTTGCATTTCAATGAAAGAAATCCAAAATGAACTTTTGGAAAATCAAGAAAATGTAAGTGTGAGAAGGTAAACCATAACAAAACACTACTGAAATATTCCAACTCTTGCATTTCAACGAAAGAAATCCAAAATGAACTTTGAAAAATCAAGAGAATGTAACTGTGACATGGTAAACCATGGCAAAACGCTACTGAAATATTCCAACTATTGCATTTCAGGGAATGAAATCCAAAATGAACTTTGAAAAATCAAGAGAATGTAACTGTGACAAGGTAACCCATGACAAACACTACTGTTTTCGTGTGCATGTGTAATTTTGTGTGTGTGTGTGTGTGTGTGTGTGTGTAAGTTTTTGTGTGTGTGTAAGTTTTGGCGTGTGTGTGTAAGTTTTCGTGTGTGTGTAAGTTTTTGTGTACATGTAAGTTTTTTGTGTGCATGTAAGTTTTTTGTGCGTGTGTGTAAGTTTTTGTGTGTGTGTGTGTAAGTTTTTGTGTGTGTGTAAGTTTTGGCGTGTGTGTGTAAGTTTTCGTGTGTGTGAGTAAGTTTTCGTGTGTGTGTGTGAGTTTTTTGTGTGTGTGTGTTAAGTTTTTGTGCGTGTGTGTAAGTTTTTGTGTGTGTGTGTGTGTGTAAGTTTTTTGTGTGTGTGTAAGTTTTTGTGTGCATGTAAGTTTTTGTGTGCGTGTGTAAGTTTTCGTGTGTGTGTGTAAGTTTTCGCGTGTGTGTGTGAGTTTTTGTGTGTGTGTGTGTGTGTTAAGTTTTTGTGCGTGTGTGTAAGTTTTTGTGTGTGTGTGTGTGTGTAAGTTTTTGTGGGTGTGTAAGTTTTTGTGTGCATGTAAGTTTTTTGTGTGCATGTAAGTTTTTGCGTGTGGGTGTAAGTTTTGTGTGTGTGTGTAAGTTTTTGTGTGTGTAGGATTTTGTGTGTGGGTGTAAGTTTTGCGTGTGTGTGTGTGTGTGTGTAAGTTTGTGTGTGTGTGTGTGTGTGTGTGTGTGTGTGTAAGTTTTTGTGTGTGTGTAAGTTTTGGCGTGTGTGTGTGAGTTTTTGTGTGTGTGTGTGTGTGTGTTAAGTTTTTGTGCGTGTGTGTAAGTTTTTGTGTGTGTGTGTGTGTGTAAGTTTTTGTGTGTGTGTAAGTTTTTGTGTGCATGTATGTTTTTGTGTGCATGTAAGTTTTTGCGTGTGGGTGTAAGTTTTGTGTGTGTGTGTGTAAGTTTTTGTGTGTGTAGGCTTTTGTGTGTGGGTGTAAGTTTTTTTTTGTGTGTGTGTGTAAGTTTGTGTGTGGTGTGTGTGTGTGTGTGTGTGTGTGTGTGTGTGTAAGTTTTTGTGACGAAATTCTTTAAGCGTTTAGGGTTAACTTACCTTTTTTGGGATGAGCATTTAGGGTTCTCTTACATGCTGAACCTGAAAGTGTAATTTCAGAGAAATTCTTTGAGCATTTAGGGTTAACTTACCTTTTTTTTTGGGATGAGCATTTAGGGTTCTCTTACATGCTGAACCTGAAAGTTTGTTCCCTGACATGTTGAATCTGAAAGTATAATTTTCGTGGCGATGACTATTCTAAAGAATAAAAACGGTTGGGGCTTAAGATATTTATTGCTTAAACATAACTGTGCATAAATATCGTAATTTTTTGTCTAAATGTGTGTGTGTGTAAGTTTTTGTGTGCATGTAAGTTTTTGTGTGCATGTAAGTTTTCGTGTGCATGTGTGTTTGTTTGTGTGTGTGTGTGTGTGTGTGTGTGTGTGAGTTTTTTTGTGTGTGTAAGTTTTGGCATGTGTGTGTAAGTTTTTGTGTGTGTGTGTAAGTTTTCGTGTGTGTGTGTAAGTTTTTGTGTGTGTGTGTGTGAGTTTTTGTGCGTGTGTGTAAGTTTTTGTGTGTGTGTGTGTGTGTGTAAGTTTTTTGTGTGTGTGTGTGTAAGTTTTTGTGTGTGTGTAAGTTTTTGTGTGCATGTAAGTTTTTGTGTGCATGTAAGTTTTTGCGTGTGGGTGTAAGTTTTTGTGTGCATGTAAGTTTTCGTGTGCATATGTAAGTTTTGTGTGTGTGTGTGTGTGTGTGTAAGTTTTTGCGTGCGTGTAAGTTTTGGCGTGTGTGTGTGTAAGTTTTCGTGTGTGTGTGTAAGTTTTCGCGTGTGTGTGTAAGTTTTTGTGTGTATTGTGTGGTGTGTGTAAGTTTTGTGCGTGTGTGTAAGTTTTTGTGTGTGTGTGTGTAAGTTTTTGTGTGTGTGTAAGTTTTTGTGTGCATGTAAGTTTTTGTGTGCATGTAAGTTTTTGCGTGTGGGTGTAAGTTTTTGTGTGTGTGTAAGTTTTGGCGTGTGTGTGTAAGTTTTCGTTTGGTGTGTGTGTAAGTTTTCGTGTGTGTGTGTGTGAGTTTTTGTGCGTGTGTGTAAGTTTTTTGTGTGTGTGTGTGTGTGTAAGTTTTTTTGTGTGTGTGTGTGTAAGTTTTTGTGTGTGTGTAAGTTTTTGTGTGCATGTAAGTTTTTGTGTGCATGTAAGTTTTTGCCTGTGGGTGTAAGTTTTTGTGTGCATGTAAGTTTTCGTGTGCATATGTAAGTTTTTGTGTGTGTGTGTGTGTGTGTGTTTGTGTAAGTTTTTGTGTGTGTGTAAGTTTTGGCGTGTGTGTGTGTGTGTAAGTTTTCGTGTGTGTGTGTGTAAGTTTTCGCGTGTGTGTGTAAGTTTTTGTGTGTGTGTGTGTGTGTGTGTAAGTTTTTGTGCGTGTGTGTCAGTTTTTGTGTGTGTGTGTGTGTGTAAGTTTTTGTGTGTGTGTAAGTTTTTGTGTGCATGTAAGTTTTTGTGTGCATGTAAGTTTTTGCGTGTGGGTGTAAGTTTTGTGTGTGTGTGTGTGTAAGTTTTTGTGTGTGTGTGTGTGTGTGTAAGTTTTTTGTGTGTGTGTGTAAGTTTTGGCGTGTGTGTGTAAGTTTTCGTGTGTGTGTGTGTAAGTTTTCATGTGTGTGTGTAAGTTTTTGTGTGTGTGTGTGTAAGTTTTTGTGCGTGTGTGTAAGTTTTTGTGTGTGTGTAAGTTTTGTGTGCATGTAAGTTTTTGTGTGCATGTAAGTATTTGCATGTGGGTGTAAGTTTTTGTGTGTGTGTGTAAGTTTTTGTGTGTGTAAGCTTTTTGGGTGTAAGTTTTTTGTGTGTGTGTATAAGTTTGTGTGTGTGTGTAAGTTTTTGTGTGTGTAAGTTTTTTTGTGTGTGTGTAAGTTTGTGTGTGTGTGTGTGTAAGTTTTTTGTGTGTGTAAGTTTTGGCGTGTGTGTGTAAGTTTTCGTGTGTGTGTGTAAGTTTTGTGTGTGTGTTTAAGTTTTTGTGCGTGTGTGTGTGTGTGAGTTTTTTTTGTGTTCATGTCATTTCAAGATCCGTAAAAAAGTAAAAAAAAAAAAAAACTATGTTAAAAAATTCAAGAAAGTATTTACGAAATGGGGAGGGGACTCTTTGAGGTGGAAAATGGGTTTAGGGATGAAATTATGAAAGGAACTTGTTCAGAAAAGATATAATAAAGCCATAAAAAGTATAAAAAAATGGAGAGGGGACTCTTTGGGGGGGCCCGGGGAGGTCTTTGGGGATCCGGGGCCCTTGAGCACCGATTGGTCTTTTGGGAGCCCGGGGGACCTTTGGGGACCGGGGGAGGGCCTTTGGGAGCCTGGGGAGGATGTTTAGGGGTCGGGTGGCACTTGAGGGCCGATTGGTCTTTTGGGAGCCCAGGGGACCTTTGGGGACCGGGTGAGGGCCTTTGGGGCCCAGGGAGGGCGTTTGGGGGGGGGTCTGAGGGGGTCCTTGAGCACCGATTGGTCCTTTTGGAGCCCAGTGGACCTTTGGGGACTGGGGGAGGGCCTTTGGAAGCCCGGTGGACCTTTGGGGTCTGGGCGGCACTTGAGGGCCGATTGGTCTTTTGGGAGCCCAGGGGACCTTTGGGGACCGGGGGAGGGCCTTTGGGGCCCAGGGAGGGCGTTTGGGGGTCTGAGGGGGCCCTTGAGCACCGATTGGTGTTTTGGGAGCCCGGGGGACGTTTGTGGACCGAGGGAGGCCTTTGGAAGCCTGGGGAGGGTGTTTAGGGGTCTGGGCGGCACTTGAGGGCCGATTGGTCCTTTGGGAGCCCGTCGGACCTTTGGGGTTGGGGTAGAGGGATCGGAACCCTTTGGGGTTGGGGTAGGGGGATCGGAGACCTTTGGGGTCGTGGTAGAGGATCTCACAACACTGTTCAAATGGAACTTGTGTATTATAACGACCACAGAGTTTCGCCATTAAATTCTCTTCTAAAATCTCTTCAAGAATCATATTTTATAACGTCTCTAACTGTTTCGTCGAAATAATCCATAAAATGGCTAAAAGGGTTTCGCCCAAATAATCCCTAAACGTAATTCAGCGTGTTCCTTTTGTTTGGCATCCCTGGGCTGGCACATTTCAATTATTTGGAAACCTGATTCCCGCGCTAAAACAATTCATCGCTAAGATCTAAACTTTGCCTCGGAAAACGATTCTCTTGTTAGAACTCCAAATAATTCCCCTTTAAAATGTCTCTAACTGTTTCGCCGAAATAATTCCCTAAAATAATAATTTTGTTCTGAAAAGATATAATAAAGCCTTAAAAAAGTATTATAATGTGGGGCTCAGGAGTCTTTGGGGGTCCGGGGGGCCCTTTGGGAGCCCGGTGGACCTTTGGGACCGGGGGAGGGTTTTTGGGGGTTCGGGGGGGCCTTTTGGGTGTCTGAGGGGCCTTTGAGGATCGGGGAGGGCCTTTGGGGGTCCGGGGGACCTTTGGGGACTGGGGGAGGGCCTTTGGGGGTCTGGGGGACCCTTGAGGGTCGAATGGTCCTTTGGGAGCCCGGTGGACCTTGGGGACCGGGGGAGGGCCTTTGGGGGGCCCGGGGAGAGCCTTTGGGGGTGTGGGGGCCTTTTGGGAGCTTGGGGGGACCCTTGAGGACTGGGGCTTCCTTCGGGGTTGAGGTAGGGGGATTGGAACCCTTTGGGTTTGGGGTAGGGGGATTGGAGCCCTTTGGGGTTGGGGTAGTGGGATCTCACAACACTGTTCAAATGGAACTTGTGTATTATAACGACCACAGAGTTTCACCATTAAATTCTCTTCTAAAATCTCTTCAAAAATCATATTTTATAATGTCTCTAACTGTTTCGTCGAAATAGTTCCATAAAATAGCTAAAACGGTTTTGCCAAAATTATCCCCAAACGGAATTTCGGCATGTTCCTTTTGTTTGGCATCCCTGCGCTGGCTTATTTCAATTATTTGGAAACCTTTTCGCGCGCTAAGATCAAAACATTTGCTCGGAAACGATTCTTCTGGAAGAACTCCAGACATTAATAAACTTGACGTCATCTGTCAGACATTCCCTGGAAACAATTTGATTAATGATTGACAGCACAGGTGTTCCCCAGAAACTCATAGCATTTGGCTTGAACAACAATAACAAATACTGTTTCCCGGAAACTCATACATCTGGCTTGAACAACAAATTGGAAACACGCGATCTCCCGGAAACTCATAACATCTGCATTGAACAACAACAAGAAGGGAGTGACAAAGTTCCTGTTTTTCCATTCTCACTGACAAAATCCATAAAACCATCAAATAATCAACACACATAACCATCCATGAAAACAACCATAAATGTGAGAAAATTCCTGTTTTTTTCATTCTCACTGACAAAGTCCATAAAACCATCCATAAATGTGACAAAATTCCTGTTTTTCAAATTCTCACTGACAAAAACCATAAACCACGTGGTTCTATGCCCATATAA
Organism: Artemia sinica; assembly: GCA_027921565.1. Lineage (NCBI taxonomy): Eukaryota > Metazoa > Arthropoda > Branchiopoda > Anostraca > Artemiidae > Artemia > Artemia sinica. The sequence goes on from CM051271.1 coordinate 46,487,015, forward strand.
GGTGTACTCGTCGGATCAATAGGGTCACCTCTACTGATAAACTTACTGGATAATTATATAAACTGTGGTGTTAAGTGAGTAGTTAAACCTAGAATAAAACAAAGACAAAATTAAAAGAAAACTAAATAATTCTTACAGCTCATCAGGACAATTTAGGGGCTGTTGAAGTCGAACTCCATCTTGTAAACAGTCTGCCATCTCAAATGGATCAATGTCTGAATATGGCTGTTGTGCCAGGGTTGTCATCTCCCAAAGAAGTACGCCGAATGACCACTATAAAGAGTCAGTTAAATAAATTTAATTTATTATAAATAAATTTATAAATTTATTAAACCTTATTATATAAATTTATTAATAAATTTAATTTTATTTATTAAATTTACTAATAAATGAATAAATAAATTTACTAAAACTTACACATTTATAGAAGAATCAGTCATTTCTTTTTGGTGCAAAAAACGCAAAAATATAGCCAAATAGCTATTACAAATCATTTGCTTAAAGTCTTGTATTTCGTCGGACACATGTTATAACTTCTTAAAGTGGACCGGTTATGGACCAGAATACCACACCCTCTATATGTGTCTGGTCTCATACTATCTGTAAGCAATGGATAAATTGCAAAACTTAAAGAACACTTCAACTTCTGCAAAGGGATTCTCTGATTGTTTTGTAGCTAAGGAGAAAGGGATATTCCTCAAAGGGTGCATTTTAATGCCAAATATCTCAGCTCTCATTGAGCCTTCAGATAAATAAAGAATACTGATAAATACAGAGACAAAAGGAGGATGGAGATAGAGATTATTTTATAATCCCCAGGTAGTTTTATCCCTTTTTATAAGTTGAATATGATTGGAGACATACCAACCACAAGGGGTGTTTTCCGGGGGATATTTTTCCAAGAGGCGGTATTTCCCGAGGGAGGTTTTCCATGGTTCTAGGCGTTAACCCCAACCCCCCACAAAATACCCCCCCTCCGAAAAATACCCCTGAGGAAAATAAGGCTTTACAAATTTGAGAATTTTATTTGATTTTTATTTTTTTTAATTTCTGCGGGGGGAAGGAATTTTGGTACTTGTGTATTATGCGCCACTCACTCAAGTTTACGCTGTATAAAATTCGAGAACACGCCGGTTTTTTTGTAAGTTTCTTGGCTACTTTAGAAATGTATTTGGGCTATAGATTTGTATTTTAGGGGGGGGGGGTGTTAACTATAGCGGGTCAGCATGCAAAATGTGTTTGGTGCAATTATTCTGCATATTCGATAGATAGATAAATAAGTGTATTTTAATGCCAAATATACGGCAATGAACACAGTAAAATAACATAAATGAAAGGCCCAAATAACATAAACTTCGATCATCTCCTCAAAGACGTCTGATCAGAGTTCGTTATCTAGATTCACGAAGTTCAAATATTTTCAACACAGACGTTTATTACCGAACGTTCAGAAAGGTCTGATTCATCAGAAAAAAAGAGAAATAAATCTGCTTTAATGGTTTGTGACATCTGATTTTCTTTTTTGTTTGCGAAAATAAAATGAGCTTTTTATGAATGATCTTGGCCGGCCTTTATATCATGACTTTAAAAACCAAACAATTTCAACAAGATTGAAAATATAAATATTCTAACTAGTCTTTTACCCAGTGATACTGCCTCATATTTTTAGAATACTTAAAAACTGAGTTTTTAAGTATTTTTTTTCAGTTACACGAAGGTTCAGTTGAACGGTGGTTCAGTTGCATGGAGGTTCAGCTGCACGGTGGTTCAGTTGCACGGTGGATTAGTTGCACGGGGGTTCAGTTACACAGGGGTCCAGTTAAATGGGATTGAGTTGACGGGATTCAGCTGCACAAGGGTTCAGTTAAATGGGGTTCAGGTGCGCGGTGGTTCAGTTACACGAGGGTTCAGTTGCATGGGGGTTGTTCAGTTGCATGGGGGTTCAGTTATACGGGGATTACGTTGCACGGTGGTTCATTTGCAGGAGTAAATGAACCTTTAACCGTTTTGTGGTTGCAAAATGTTTTGCAACCACAGGGTGAGAACGGTTTGCATTTAAACAGTCTGCTATTTCAAGGTCTTTCAAGATTAATTCAAGTTCAAGTTCAAGGTTAATTTTAACGACTTCGTCATTAAAATTTGTCAACAAGAAGTACACATAAATGTGTTAAAAGGAAATTGAATTTATTGTTAAATTGTTAAATTTAACATTTTATATATTATTTATATATTTATATATTTATATATTTATATATTTATATATTATTTATATATATTTATATTATTTATATATTTATATATTTCTATATTTTTATATATTTAACAATAAATTGTTAAATTTATTGGAAATTGTTAAATTTATTTTTGCGTAAAATGATGTTTTTTGCGAGTTTAGAGAATTTTGGTGGAATTTGAGAGGAAGAAAAATTTGTGGTAAACAGAGATTTTGGAGTGATCGAAAGGTATTTTGTTGTACCTGCTCTAATTTTGGTTCCTCCTTGGAGGAGGAGCCCTGTAATGGAAGGGCAACCTAAGAAACAGCCGGACAGATGATTAAAAATTATAATTTGTAATAGGATGCCCCGAAAGTAACGAGAGTCTAGGGGGAGGGCAATTTTTTCATATCTAGCGAAAGGGGCAAGTTTGTTGTATTTGAATTTTTCATGAAAGTATCAAAACAATTATTTCAAAAATGAAGAGATGACAAGAAATCCAGTGGGGGGGGGGCAAATGCCAATCCCAAGTTGTCATGCGCACTAGAAGAGTTTTGTTTGAAAGAAGAAAGTTTTCAAAGACAAATTGACCGAAAAAAAAAAATTGTTTGAACAGGAAATTAAAGCTTTGATGTGTATGTTAAAAAGTACTAAAAAACCTGGTATTTGTTAAATATTCCAACCCTACTCAAGAAGTGAAGTTAGGTTAATCATAGTGAAATATACTAAAATACTATGAAAATATAATACTTTAGTAACAAAATTATGGAAACTAAAAGAGAGAATTACGGAAAGCAGGCCGCCCAGAACGCATTATATTAAAATGCCCAACCTAACCATATTATCAGCTCATTATATTAAATATTTAATTAAAATATAACTGCATTGTAGTTTATCTCTATCAGGCTAAGCTGATTATCAAACGAGTGCATACTGAGATACAGAGAGAAACTGGTTTTATTACAGAGAGAAAACAAAATATGGTCGAGATATTTAACAAGTACCACAAACATGAATAAGTTAAGTTTTTCCGCTATGGTATTAATTACCATAATGGTAATTAATATATATGTATATAACTGTATAATACTATATGTATATAACTTTATTAATATATATGTATATAATGTATTAATATATATGTATATAACTAATCACTGAAATGTTTATTTTTGGTACGAATTTTAAATATGCCCAGCTAGAATTTTAAATCTGATAACTAATTAAAGCGTACTATAATTACATGGAAACCAATTGTTTGCTTCCTTTTGTTTGCTTCCTATGGTATTAATTTTTAATCGACTTTTTTGATTATTTAGCAAGCCTTCACTATTAGGCATCTATAGTCACACATTTCATCCATGTTTTCTTTGCATTTAAAATTTAGAAACTTTTATTTTGTTATATCATTTTTTTTTCAAACCCAGCTATTCCGAAAAAGATCTAATTCAGAAAAGTTAAAAATTTCAAAAAGTAATATTAATAAAATGATTCAGTGTCAATATAGACTCTAGTTACGCCACAGTGGATAATATCATTGGGCCGTATCCAGAGGGTAGTTTCTTGGCTTGAATCCCTCCATTGAAGAGCAAAAAAATAAAATGGCATTGGTTCATTTCAGTTAGACTGTGCCTAAAATAGATCCTACTAAAATCCTATTTAATATTGACCCTTCATGCCCCAAACGAATATTTTTCATTAAACAACCATAAGTGACTATCAAGGAAACCTTCAGTAATGACCTATGTTTTCATAGGGCGTATGTTTTATATTTCATTTTATGTATGTTTTTTAGAGATTCGTTTCACCAGTTTTTTCATATTCAAGAAGATTGTCCTTTTCGGCCAGCCGTCTAGGCCTAAACGGAAAGCAGTTTGTCTTTGTCTGGGGTGGGAGTATGTCATAAAGAAAGATTTAAAGGAAATAAGAACTACCTGGGAGGGTGTAAAGAGGGCCTTTGAATAGATTGGGATTGAGGAGGAGCGTGCGTAACTGTGTTGGCCTCAGGTGGCTTGGTGCTGCGGTGAGTTGTTGGTAGTGTAGGAGTAGTAGTAGTAGTGTTTCAGTTTAGTTTTAGCTTACTTGGGATTTAGTGTTTAGATAATAAAGGAAAATGTCTCATCTATAAGGATCCATATTGAGTTTAAAATTTTATTTCCGAGCATAACAATTATTTTTTCAGAAGAACATAAAAGATCAAGTAGTATGTTGCCTAATTTGTAGCCTAGTTATATAAAGATCTTCAAATTTACCAGTAAACATACCATTTAACTAGAAAATTCTAAAGTTTATAAAATTTGAAAAACCTAGTTTCAGTTTAGTTTTAGCTTACTTGGGATTTGGTGTCTAGACATCTTCACTCACAACCCTATACCCAGCCTCCAAGTGTACGTCTGCAAAGATATAATTCTTGCGAGAGATGTTCACTGTTAACTTGTTCTATGCTTAATGTTCAGGGAACCGCAAAACGAAATAAAGAAAATTTCACCTTAAGATAATCAATACTCTTTTAGGAATATTATATATTGTTCAGAATAAGCATAGCCTTGAGGTATACTAGAATGAGAAATAACCTACCTAGAGCCACCCTCAAATGTTATTCCCATGGGTGAACCCCTCCACCAGACTATAAAATATGAAAGAGAAATAAGCCCGTTTCAGTTACACTGTTGACTAAAAACATCTTAATAAAACCCTTTTCAACACTTATACTTTCCGTCCTGGAGCCCTGTCCCCTCAAACCCTTAGTCAATACCCTAGAAAAGGATCTGCAACCGTTTTTTCTCTATAGCAGTCTATTCAATTAAACTAAGTTTTAAAATTCATTGAACTCTATCCTCCAGACGCCCTGTTACGTCTGTGAGACCAAGAAATAAAAGTAAATTATTCTAAGCATTGATATGCAATTTACGGATATGCGGCTAATATAGATTGCAGTGAGTCAGAGACAATAATCAATTTTCCAGTGTTTTTCATACAGGGGGATATAGGTTTATGTTTTTCTCCTTAATTAGAGGAGATTAGTCACAGCTGACGAATGCAGGATCCCTTGAGTTAGATCCCAATAACCGCAGTGATCCGTCCAATAAGCAATTATTCTCCTGCCGGTGGATTAATTGGTTGTATGCTTGAAAAATGCCAAATAATATTATTGCTTCTTCAATTGTTAAGTAAGTATGTGCTCTCCATTTGGAATGTCGGTAAAAATTTATTTTGCAATATAGTTGACCATTACAAAAAAAGCTATTTTTTTATTTAGATTTATTCTTAACATGTAGATATTCAATATTTAATGTTTTAGAGTTTAACATTTAGCAGATTTTGAAATTCTCCTTAAAAAAATAATATTGATGGTTTTAATGTTTGAAATATATACTTAGATATTTAGCACTGCAAAAAAGCTAAATTTGCCTTTTACCGACATGATAAAACTATATAAAATATATAAAATACTATACCTAAAATAAAGTTGAAGCTATTTTTTTATTTAGATTTATTCTTAACAAGTAGATATTCAATGTTTAATGTTTTAGAGTTTAACACTTAGCAGATTTTGAAAATCTCCTAAAAAAATAACATGAAAAAAATGGCCAATTTTTGACAACAAAAAATGGCCAGTTTTTAGATTTAGAATGGTTTTTAACGTGTAACGTGTAGATAACGTGTAGATATTCAATGATTAATGTTTTAGAGGCCAACATTCAGTATTTCAACATTTAATCTTTAACAGTTTTGCAGAATTTAACAATTTCCTTAAAAATAACATACATGGTTCTAATGTTTAAAATATATATTTAGATTTTTAGTACTGCAAAGAAGCTAAATATGCCTTTTACCTACATGATCAGCCAGTAAAGAATCGGATTTACCATAGTAAATTTAGGTCTTGTAAAGGACTTGACGGCAGAAATATTTTGCAAGGGAACTTCAAAATATAGTTGACCGTCATAAAAAAGGGCTAATTTTTAGATTTAGATTTGTTTTTTAACGTGTAGATATTCAATGTTTAATGTTTTAGAGTTTAACATTTCGTATTTTAACATTCAATGTTTTTAATTTTTGCAGATTTTAAAATATTTGTTAAAAAATTACATTGATGGGTTTAACATTTAAAATATATGTTTAATTTTGGGCTGCTAAGAAGGTAAATTTGGCTTTTACCGACATGATCAACCGGTAAGGAATAGGATTTACCATAGTATATTCAGGACTTCAAAATTTGTGTTTGTACGTAATTTTTTAGGCTTAAATGTTTGTGTTTGTGTGTTTTTTCTCTTGTTTATGCCAATCGACTGGCAGGTTTTGCTGCTTGCATTTTAATAAGGACACTATGCTTGAATTAGCCTTCTTAAGATTTTCCATTTTTGACCGCATTTTTTTTGACCGTTACTTATTCACAATTTTTTAACGTTTTAAGTAAGAATGCTGTTTTTTACTGTTCAGTGAGATCATTTAGGGGGAGAAAAGATGGCCAAATTTCCAGTTTTTTCTTAATATTTTCCATAAAATAAAATAAATTCTAAACATGGATAAAACTGATGAAGTCGTGGAACGGATGAAGTCACGCTTGGAGACTTTGTGGACTATAGTTTGAACATGCGTGATGCAAGGACTTTTCCTTAGGTTCGGCGGCCCATATGAATACCAAAAACAGATGGTAAATATTGGTAAATGTTACCAAAAAACGAACACAGTTTCATACAGTGCTGGCCTTAAGTGGCTTTGTGCCTTGAAGTGTCAATAGAAGAAACAAAAAATTGTGGTTGTCAACAATCCTGCTGACTGAAATATAGCACATTCTCTAAAGGTGGGGGAAGGGATGGGTTATAAGAAAATATTTAAAGAAAGTAAAACGTTTGTGGGACAGAGCAAAAATCAAAAGCCTGAGTTGAGTGGGATTTGGGACCATCACAAAAAAAGCTATTTTTTTATTTAGATTTATTCTTAACATGTAGATATTCAATGTTTAATGTTTTAGAATTTAACATTTAGCAAATTTTGAAAATCTCCTTAAAAAAATAACATTGATGGTTTTAATGTTAGAAATATATATTTAGATATTTAGCACTGCAAAAAAGCTAAATTTGCCTTTTACCGCCATGATCAACTAGTAAAGAATCGGATTTACCATAGTAAATTCAGGTCTTGGAGAGGACTGGACGGCAGAACTTTTTTGCAAGGAGACTTCAAAATATAGTTGACCGTCACAAAAAAGGTCAATTTTTAGATGCAAATTTGTTTTTAACGTGTAGATATTCAATGTTTAATTTTTTAGAGTTTAATATTTAGTATTTTAACGTTTAATGTTTAGCATTTTTGCAGATTTAAAAAATTTTCTTAGAAAATAACATTGATGGTTTTAATGTTTGAAATATACACTTAGATATCTAGCACTGCAAAGAAGCTAAATTTGCCTTTACCGCCATGATCAACCAGTAAAGAATTGGATTTACCATAGTATATTTAGGTCTTGACGGCAGAAATGTTTTGCAAGGGGGCTTCAAAATATAGCTGACAGTCACAAAAAAGGACCAATTCTTAGGTTTAGATTTTTTTTTAACGTGAAGATATTCAATGTCTAATGTTTTAGAGTTTAACATTTAGTATTTTAACATTTAATATTTAACATTTTTGCAGAATTTAACAATTTCCTTAAAATATTAACATTGATGATTTCAATTTTAAAATAAATTTAGATATTTAGCTCAAGAAGCTAAATTTCCCTTTACTGCCATGATCAACCCGTAAAGAATCGGATTTGCCATAGTAAATCCAGGTCTTGGAGAGGACTTGACGGCAGAAATGTTTTGCAAAGGGACTTCAAAATATAGTTGTCCGTCACAAAAAAAGGCCAATTTTTAGATTTAGTTTAGTTTTTAACGTGTAGATATTCAATGTTTAATGTTTTAGAGGCTAACATTTAGTATTTTAACATTTAATCTTTAACATTTTTGCAGAATTCAATAATTTTCTTAAAAATAACATTGATGGTTTTAATTTTTGAAATATATATTTAGATTTTTAGCACTGCAAAGAAGCTAAATATGCCTTTTACCTACATGATCAGCCAGTAAAGAATCGGATTTACCATAGTAAATTTAGGTCTTGTAAAGGACTTGACGGCAGAAATATTTTGCAACAGAACTTCAAAATATAGTTGACCGTCACAAAAAAGGGCAAATTTTTAGAGTTAGATTTGTTTTTAACGTGTAAATATTCAATGTTTAATGTTTTAGTTTAATATTTCGTATTTTAACATTCAATATTTTTTTAATTTTTGCAGATTTTAAAATACTTGTTAAAAAATTACATTGATGGGTTTAATATTTGAAAATATATGTTTAATTTTGGGCTGCTAAGAAGGTAAATTTGCCTTTCACTGACATGATCAACCGGTAAGGAATAGGATTTACCATAGTATATTCAGGACTTCAAAATTTGTGTTTGAACGTAATTTTTTAGGCTTAAATGTTTGCAATTGTGTGTTTTTTCTCTTGTTTATGCCAATCGACCGGCATGTTTTGCTGCTTACATTTTAATAAGGACACTGTGCTTGAATTAGCCTTCTTAAAATTTTGCTTTTGTTTTACTGTTACTTACTCACAGTTTTTTAACGTTTTTAGTAAGAATGCTGTTTTTACTGTTTAGTGAGATCATTTAGGAGGAGAGAAGACGGCCGGATTTCCAGTTTTTTTTTTAAAATTTTCCATAAAATAAAATAAATTCTAAACATGGATAAAACTGATGAAGTCGTGGAACGGATGAAGTCACGCTTGGAGACTTTGTGGACTATAGTTTGAACATGCGTGATGCAAGGGATTTTCCTTAGGTTTGGCGGCCAATAATAATACCAAAAAGCAGATGGTAAACATTGGTAAATGTTACCAAAACACGAACACAGTTTCGTACAGTGCTGGCCTTAAATGGCTTTGTGCCGTGAAATGTCAATAGAAGAAACAAAGAATTGTGGTTGTCAACAATCCTGTTGACTGATATATAGCACATTTTCTAAAGGTGGGGGAAGGGATGGGTTATAAGAAAAGATCTAAAGAAAGTAAAACCTTTGTGGGACAGAGCAAAAAGCAAAAGCCTGAGTTGAGTGGGATTTGGGAAGAGTTAACAAAGCCATGTCGGCCTTTTGTGGCTGAGCTTTGTAATAAGTTTTTAAAATCAGTAAAATGTGCTTAAGACACTAGAAAATTTCTCAGAATTTTGATTACGAATTTATTGATTATAAAACGTTGATAACGATAATTGATATTTTATCCAAGATAAACGTTATTCTTGTATTACTATAGTGAATAGTATCATCGGTAGCGCAACAGCAGTGCGTGGGCAAAGAGCAACTTCAATGTTTATTTATTTATTACAGTTATATACTATGCATTTATTTATTTTTCTTTTGTGAGGCCACTTCGTAAGGTATGATGGGTCGTAGAAATGTTGTAAGGTGCTCTTTTGATTGAAAACTGAAAGTTCTAGTGTCCCTTTGAAGAGTTGAAAGTGATTGGAGGACAAGAAGCCATCCTCATTCACCCTTTTTAACTATACGACTCGTCCCATCAACCATCAAAGATATCCGATCAAAATTTTGAGATGACCAGGGAGAAATCCAGGGGAAATTTTTGGGGAGAATCAGCCGAACACCATTTGCAATATCTAAGGAACGGCAAATGATATTAAGTTGAAACTGTTTGGGAATAAGGAGGGGACATGTAACTGCATCAAAACATACAATGTGCTTCCAGGTTGACAAAACAGTGCAACTACAATACCTCAGGAACGTCTAAAGGTATACAGTCGAAATTTTTAGGGAATCTTGAGGGCTAGTTAAGCTAAATCAAAAGATGCTGTGTTCATATAAATTATTAAATGGACGTATCTGAAATATCTCAGGAACGGCTAAGGGTATCAAGTTAAAACTTTCAGGGAATCTTGAAGGTTATGTTGAACTAAATCAAAGACACTGTGTAGGCTACATCCAAGTTGCCAAAGAACGTACCTGCCAAATCTTAGGATCTGCTAAAGGTATAAAATTTAAACTTTCAGCGAATTGAGGGGGATTTTGAACTATATCAAAAGACGCTAAGTGCATCCAGATTATCAAAAGAGTGTGTATGCAGTATTTCAGGAACGACTAAGGGTATTAAGTAGAATCTTTTCGGGAATCTTTCAGGATCATAAAGAGCTAAATTAAAAGATACTGTGTGCATCCATGTTATCCAAAGTTCGCATTTAAAATATTTCAGAGATGGCTAAGGGTATTAGTTTGTAACTTTTAGGTCATGTTGGACTAAATCAAATGACACAAGTGGATCAAGGTGGTCAAAAAGGCTTATCTGCAATGACTCAGGTATAGCTAAGGGTATCTTGTTGAAAATTTCAGGGAATATTAAGGGGTAAATATTGAACTAAATCCAAAGACACTAAGCGTATCCAGATTTCTTTGAAGGAATATATACAATTTCTCAGACATGGCTAAAGGTAATAAGTTGAATCCTCCAGGGAGTGCTGAGGAGGATGTTGAACTAAATCGAAAACCACTGTGTATATCTGAGTTTTTAAAAGGGCGAATATGTAAAATTACAGAAATGGCAAAGGGTACCAAGTTGAAACTTGCAAGGTAGGATGACGTGGGTGTTGAACTAAATCAAAAGACACTATTTTGATCCAGGGTTACAAAAGGGCATAACTGCAGAATCTCAGGTAGGTCTACAGCTAAAGGCATTACGATGGAAATCTCAGGAAATTTGAGGGGGATGTTGAGAAAGATACTGCGTGCATCCAGGCTGTCATCGATATTTAAAATATCAAGGACGGTTAAGGGTATTAAGTTGAAACATTATGAGAATGAAAGGAACGTTTCGAACTACATAAAAAACTCTATGTGCATCCATATTTTCAAATAGTGGATTTACAATATCTCAGGTAGCCTACAGCTAAGAGTATTAAGTGGGAACTTTAAAGGCTGTAAAAAGGCCGTGTTTGCAATATTTCCGGAACGGCCTAAAGCTATTCATTTGAAACTTTTGACGTATGATGAAATAAGTCACAAGACACTATATGGGTACAGGTTTTCAAAAGGGCGCATATACAATTTCTTAGGATTAGCTAACGGTATGAAGCTGAAACTTCCAGGGCATGTTGACGGGGATATTGAACTGAATAAAGAGACACTTTCTTCATCAATGCTGTCAACACGGCGTGCTTACAATATTTTAAGAACTAAGGGTATTAAGTTGAAACTTTCAGGACATTTTGAGCAAAATCAAATTACACTATAGGCATTCAGACTATCAAAAAGGCGTATCTGCAGTATCTTAGGAACGGTTAAGGGTAGTAACTTGAAACTTTCAGTGAATGTTTAGGAGGATTTTTGAACTAGACTAAAAGACACAATATGTATCCAAGTTCTTAAAATCGTGTTCCTGCGATGTCTCAGATATGGCTAAGATAATTAAGTCGAAACTTTTAGGGCATGATGAAGGGGAGGCTAAACTTATTCAAAAGACACTAAGTGTATTCATGGGGTCAAGAAGGTGTTTTTATTTTAATATTTCGGGTCAGACAAGGATATTACATTGAAACTTTCAGAACATATTAAACTAAAGCAAAAAACACTACCTACATCCAGTTTTGTCAAAATAGTGCATCTGCAATATTTCAGGGGTGGCTAATGGCTAAGGGTACTAAGTTGAAACTTACAAGAAATGTGGAGAGGCATAACCAACTAAATCAAAAGTCTCTAAGCACATCATGGTTGTCAAAATAGCACATCTGAAGTGTCTCAGCAACGGTTAACAGTATTAAGTTGAAAGGGATTTTGAGCGGGATGTTGAAGTAGATCAAAAGAAATTACATGCGACCAAGGTTAATAAAAGAGCTGAGGGTATTAGGCTGAAACCTTGATGGAATATGAGGGGAATATTGATTTAAATCAAATGACCCTACGAGCATCCAGGTTGTCCGAATGGCCCAAATTTAAAATATCAGGAAAGCCTAAGGGTATTAAGTTGAAATTTTCAGGAATGTTGAGCTAAACCCAAAGACACTATTTGCATAGAGGTTGTCGAAATGGCGTTTAAGAAATGGTTAAAAGCATTACTTTGAAACTTTCAGGGAATTTTGTTTGAGATGCAGAACTAAATCAAAAGACATTGTTTTGATCCAGGTTATAAATAGGGCTATATGTATACACAATATAAGAAGTGAGGGCTAATGATATAAAATAACAGCTTAAGGGACCTAGATGAAACTTCGAGGGACCAAGTAACCTAGACTTTAAATTTAGACATAATAGTACAAAGGGATATTTCCGATCACAATAAATTTATGAAGGGACATCAACTAAAGTTTCAGAACCAAATGAACCTCAACCAGAAAAAAACTTGGTTGCATTGATTTCTACCGTCCTATTTTTAATTCGTTTGTTTAACATCAAATCAGAACCCTTTTTAGTAAATGAGCTCGAACTTCATTTATTTAAACAAAAAAGCCGTTAAAAAAAATATGATGCAATAAGATGCTTATGATAAAATGGTCAATCAATACTCATCTGTATTCAAGGTTGTTACAGAATGGTGATCAGGATGGCATCAGCCCATCCTGATGGTCATCAGCCCATCCCGAAGGTCAAAAATTTATACTCCTTCCATCCAAAGTTACAGTAAAACTGTTCTTTAGATTTTTTTCCAAATTTGGTCTAAAATATAAATAACAATCCGAAGTCTTAACCCTTAAGCAGAAATACCGAAAAAAAGCTTTACGAATCTTCATTTTATTTGTCAATGAAAAAACCACACAGATTGAATTAAATGTAAACAGAAATTGATCTTAAAAACTTTAAACAAATTACTAAGGGGTAAAGAGCTACACAGAAGAGCAGAAATGAATGAAAAAAACATTCCAAACTTGAGTGAACAGAAAGCCCTGTTAATGTATAAATGAGACCAAGAACAATCCGGATTTACAATGAATAATCAAGTTAAACTTAAAACTAATATAAATTACCATACACAGGAGTAGGACTAACGCCCCCTAAGCCTTCTAATGGCTAGAGTGTTACTTGCTCTTTAGTTCAAAACAAAATATTTCTAAACGTTCTCTTTTTTATAACGTTAATAACTATAAAATTACTAAGATTTCCAGGAATTAATATAATTATTTGTTAGGCATTCAGTCCACCTTTATTAATTCTTTTCAGTAATTCTTATTATTACGAGATTTTCTTTCTTCTTTGTTGTTGTTTTAGGTTTTAGCTAGTAAAATTCAAAACACATCTCGGTTTTAACGGAATTAAATAAACAACCAAGTTTTTTTAACTGAAAGTAAGGGACGACGTTAAAACTTAAAACGAACAGAAATTATTCCGTATATGAAAGGGGCTGTCCCCTCCTCAACGCCTCGCTCTTTACGCTAAAGTTTTTTATTGTTTAAAAAAAAAATAGAGTTGTGAGAAAGTCAATTTTTGAAAGTTTTTGAATTAATGCAGGGTTGATTTTGGCTCACCGTACATGAATAATTAAAAAAAAATTTGCATATTAATTTTACTTTTATTTGGTTAAATGGCTTTCTCGAAACTCGTATAATTTTAATTACGAACATTTTTTTTAGTAATGAATATACGTAACTTACGAATTAACTTACGTAACGAACTTCTATATTAATATATATTTTTAATAGGTATATTAGGGGGTTCGCCCCCTAGTCAATACCTCGCTCTTCAAGCCAAAGTTCAAATTTTGTTCCAATTCTTTAAAAATGACCCCTTAATCACAAAGGCCGTTATTTAGAACAAATAGCTCTTATGACAGTAGTAAAAAATCTTTGGCTTAAAGAGCGAGGTATTGATTAGGGGGTGAAACCAATCATATACGAAATATTTTTTGTTCGTTTTCAGTTTGATGTTGCTCCTTACTTTCAGTTGAAAAACTTTTTTTTTATATTTAATTTCTGATCTTTTTTTCAAATAATGCTGGGAAATCCGGCGCCCCTTCATAGCAATGTCCCTTCCCCCATTAAAACTTCCTCCATGGGAAGATCCTCCCATATAACCCCCACTTCCCCCCCCCCCCCCCACTTCCAGAAAACCCCCCCTGAAAAACGTCTGTATGCGAGGGGCGAGAGCGAGGTATTGACTAGGGGGTGAAACCAATCACATACGTAATATTTTCTGTTCGTTTTCAGTTTTGATGTTGCTCCTTACTTTCAGTTGAAAAACTTGTTTTTTTATATTTAATTTCTGATCTTTTTTTTTAAATAATGCTGGGAAATCCAGCGTCCCTTCATAGCATGTCCCTTCCCCCATTAAAACTTCCTCCGTGGAAAGATCTTTCCATGTAACCCCCGACCCCCCCCCCCACTACCAGAAAAAATCCCCCCTGAAAACGTCTGTATACTTCCCAATAACCAATACTGGTTGGGAGGGGGCCCAGTTGCCTTCCGTTTTTTTGGTCACTTGAAAAGGGCACTAGAATTTTTAATTTCCGTTCCAATGAGGCCTCACAAGATATTCTAAGACCACTGGGTCGGTACGATCACCCCTGGAAAAAAAAAATAATAAACACATACGTGATCTTTCTTCTGGCAAAAAATGCAAAATTCCACATTTTGTAGATAGGAGCTTGAAACCTCTACAGCAGGGTTCTCTGATACGGTGGATATGATGGTGTGATTTTCATTAAGATTCTATAACTTTTAGAGGGTCTTTCCTCCTTCTTTCGAAAATCAGTCAAATTTTCTCAGGTGCGTAACTTTTGGTGGGTGGGACTAAACTTGATAAAACTTATATATTTGAAATCAGCATTAAAATCTGATTCTTTTGATGTATCTTTTGGTATCCAAAACCCCGGGTCGCTCCGGGTCTATCCGGGAGTTGGGTCGCTCCTTACTTACAGTTCGTTACCACGAACTGTTTGATATCAATGACATTCATGCCGTTTAGAGTTTTTTTTTTTTTTGGGGGGGGGGGGGGGCGGGGGGAAGGTGAGAGGCAGCACCCCTTATGATCTGAAAACCTTAAATAGTCTTGAGATTGTTATTTTGTAATTTTACTTTTCATATTTTGTTGTTATGTTGCTGTTGATAATATGACAAATAAAATACACTGCTCAAAGTATTTTTGTTGAATATAGCGCAATTCGTGCTCTTGCAATTAAAAGGCCTTTTTCTTCACGATAATTTATGTTTGTTTTAAGTTCTACTTGATTGTTCACTGTAATTCCAGCTCGTTTTGGGTCTCATTTATTCATTAATAGTGATTTATCTTCGTTTTAAGCTTGAATTACTATTTTACTTTATTTATGCTCGTTTTTGAATTAATAGAGCTCTTTATTTTTCTTTGAAAAACTCCTTTTTTGGAAAATGCCTTTTAAAATTAATATTTTTAAGACTTAAACATAATTCCCTAGACTGCACAGGAATTACATGGAAAAAGAATGAAAAAACTTGCCCTGAACATTTCATTTTTACATTTGGACAATTCTGGATAGCTTTTTAGTATCCCTGATTGGATCTCAAACTAAGACCATTAATAGATTTGTTTTCCTTTTCTTACTAGGGTTTCTCGGAAAGGTTAAGCTTTAAGATAGAAATAAGAAGAATTTTAAGAAGAATAAATAATACGTAATGAAATTCAACTCAGGAACACACAAAGTTGGGTTTCTTGAAGACCAGAAAACACAGTAAACATTTTTTTGTTTTAATGATTAAAGAGTCTTTTTAGAAAATGTCGGAGATAACCTTGATTTTATCTTCGTAAGCTAAGTGTAGCCTATTCCTAGATTTCTTTTTTTTTTACTGCTGGGGAAATTTGTTAAAGGTTAGGAAATATTTCCGCTACTCCCGTGGGATATTGTCCTAATGCGTGTTTGCTCTCTACTTTTGTCTTTTTTTTTAGTAAGGACACAAGACACATTTCTTGTGTAAGGCACTGTCTAGCCCTTTGAGCCGTTCCATTTTCTCATTCTATTATAGTAATTAATCGATCTTTCCCCAGAGAAGGAAATTTAACACTCGAATGTGACATTTCTTCTAAAAGCGGTTTGTTTTTTCTTTTAGCTTGAACTTCTGGAGTATGTACATCTATTGCCTGGATATATTCCTTCTGTCTTGACTTACAGAGATGGATCATCGTTAAGGTAGTTTATTATGCAATAAAGCAATTATGCAATTATTATGCAATAGTTTATTATGCAATTATGCAATTAAATAAGTAAAGAAATACAAATTGTATCTCATGATTAATGATTGCAAAACATAGTTTAAATCAGTCTAAGTTAGAATTGTAATTTTTGTCCGAGTTAGACGACTCCATAAAGATGAATTGAAGGGAGCTCCCCTTCTAATATTGTTATAAAGGACCCCTCCCCGAAAAAAGTATTCAGAAACCAGTCGTAAATAAGATCGTTTCATGATTCCCCTATCTAAACCAAAATTATTCGATATTCCCCAAAGTTTTCGGTGACGTCTACCTGTTTTCAAGGGACAAAAGAAATTCAGACAAATAAATTGCCATAGTTTAATAATGAAAGAAATAAAGCACGTATACTTCACTGGACAAAAAATTCAATAAGATTGAATGTCCTTTGTTGACGAAGTGGGAATAACCTCTTCTTGGTAATCCAAGTTACCACCACGGTCAGTTCCTAAACTGCTACAATCGCCCAAATTTGCGTGCTACACAACGATTTTTGGTGCTAGAGACAACGACATTTTTTGCTTGCGCCGCGACAGGCGCATGGTCCGTTTAAATGTACTTAGATTAGTTTTTAGTAAATCTTTATTTATGTAAAGGAATGAAAATGTATCCTGACCTGATAAGAATGTATCCCTGACCGGATCACTATAGACATTCAGACTGTCAAAAAGGAGTTTCTCCGGTACCTTAGGAACGGTTAAATGTAGTTTAAAATGTAGTTTATCTTAGGAACGGTTAAATGTAGTTAGGAACTTAAATGTAGTTAAATGTATTTAAATTATTGCCATGCATAAAAATAATCAAGAGACACTTTCTTCATCAATGTTGTCCTAAGGGCATGCTTACAATACTTCAGGACCTAAGGGTACTAAGTTGAAACTTTCAGGGTATTTTGAACTAAATCAAATTACAATATAGGCATTCAGACTGTCAAAAAGGCGTATTTGCGGTATATTAGGAACGGCTAAGGGTATCAAGTTATTTAAATGAAGTTAAATGTATTTAAATTATAGTCATCATAAAAATAATCAAGATACAATTTCTTCATCAATGTTGTCAAGAGGGCTTGCTTACAATATTTCAAGAACTAAGGGTATTAAGTTGAAACTTTCAGGGCATTTTGAACTAAATCAGATTACTCTATGGGCATTCATACTGTCAAAAAGGCGTATCTGCGGTATCTTAGAAACGATTAACGGTATTAACTTCAAACTTTCAGTGAATGTTGAGAAGGATTTTGAACAAACCAAGACACAATATGCATCCAAGTTTTTAAAATCACGTTCATGCAATGTCTCAGATATGGCTAAGGGTATTAAGTTGAAACTTTTACGGCATGATTAATGGGATACTAAACTTATTCAAAAGACACTAAGTGCATTCATGGTGTCAAGAAGGTGTTTTTTATTAATATTTCAGAGTGGCCAAGGATATTACTTGGAAACTTCGCCATAAAAAATGTTCTGACATTTATTTTGATGTAAGAAATATCATGTAATTGTATTTAAATGTCTGTATTTTCAATTTGGTCATAAAAGAGATAAACATGCTTCATTGTAAAAAATATTGAAAGAAGTTAATAAGAAAATATAACTGAAACTATCGTGTAGCATATTGTGCTACACAAATATTGTGCTATACAAACTATTTTGCTACACAAAACTATTGTGTTACACAAATATACATAGCACGTGCTACAGTGCTACACATGATGATGATAGTGCTAAAATAACAGTTTCGTGCTATAAATGACAACCTTGTTGGTAATATGGGACTCGGAGTTAGGTCAGCAACCCGCCGCAACTTGTCGCAGGGTCCAGAATGTGATTCGGGTAATGGAATTATTCTAAAGCGTGTCCAAACAGGAACGAGAAGAAGAACAAGGTGTGGTAATATTTAAAATGTGGGATATAGCGTTGAAGAAGTTAATAAGAAAATATAACTGTAATTAAACTATAAACCTTCGGCAATTGTAGAACCCCGTTTTCATTTCACCTTTTATGAAAATTAATTAAAAAAAAAACTTTCCGGAAAATAGGTTTTAGAAAAAAAAGTAAAGGTCATTTTAAAGTTAGGCTCAGCAGATACAAATACCTGTTAAAACTCAAACTCAAAACGACTAGAAATTACTATTAAACAATAAATGAAACCCAAAACAAACAGAAATTAAATAAACAATCATAGGAAAAAAGATACAACAAGTAATATATAAATGAATATATAGATCTTAAAGCGAGCAATGCTTAAATTGAATACGAAAATCAAGCTTTAAACGAAAAAAAATATTTTGCTATTGAAGTATTAATTAAACTTAAAACGAACAGAAATTAAATAAACAGTCAATGCAAACAAACATACAATAGATATAAATGTAAATGAATAAATAAATCTTAAAATGAGTGAAACTTAAATTGAATATGTAAATCAAGCTTGAAACAAACAACAATGACTACAAATAAGAATTTGGGTGTCACCTCCTTCTCTCACTGTAAAAGTCTATGACCTACTGCGTCATTGGTGCTTTATTGAAAACCAATTTTATTAAAAATATTTTCTTTTGTACTTAATATTGAAAATAAACATTAAAATTATAGTAAAAATTTTGAACTGATGAGCTTTCAGCAATTAATGTCATTATATATCAAATATTCCGTTTAATTTATTAGTTCTTTCTAAAGTTGTTCAAGACGAATATAGTTTCACTACAAACAAGAGTTTGGATGCCCCCTTCGTTAACTGTAAATAAAAACCAACACCCTACAGCGTCATTGGCGCTTCACTGAAAACGAATTATATTACAAATAATTTTTTTTTCAGTTCTTACAGCATTGAAAATAAAAATAAAATTAGAGTGAAATAAGTTCTTGAGCTGATGGATCTTTCAACAAATAATATCATTATATATCAAATATTCAATTTGATGTTGTTTATGCGCTCCAAGACTGTTCAAGACGCATATAGTTTTCAGTAGAGCGCCAATGACGCAGTAGGTCTTAGACTTATGAATGTGCATTGTCAATTTAATATACATATATTGATATTTAGTAATCAAAATTTTAATATTATTTGATTTATTAAAGTTATAAAAGTAAAACATTTATATTTTTTCAGTAAAGTGCAAATTATGTTCTGGCCTTGGGAAGGCATAGGGGTTTTGAGCCCTACTCATGTTAATTTCTGCTCGTTTTGAGTTTGACTCGGTTATTTATTGTAATTTCTGTTCGTTTTGGGTTTCATGTATTTATCGATGCTGATTTGTGGTAGTTTCACGCTTGGTAGATTATTTGATTGTATTTTTGCTCATTTTGGGTTTAATGGAGTTCTTTACTTTTCTTTGAAAAACTTATTTTGTGGATTTTTTTTATTATTTAAAAAAAAACAAGTTTTTTCAACCGAAAGTAAGGAGCAACATTATTACTTAAAAGGAACAGAAATTATTACGTATATGAGGGGGTTCGCCCCTTCGTCAATTCGTCGCTTTTACGCTAAAGTTCGCACTTTGTTCCAATTCTTTAAGATTGACACCTGAATCACAAAGGCCGTTTATTCAGAATAAATAGCTCTTTTGAATGTACTAAAAACAAATAACTAAAAAACTAAAAAAATACTAAAAATTTCCGTTCGAATGAGCCCTCTTGCGATATTCTAGGACCATCGGGTCGATAAGAACACCCTTGGGAAAAAAACAAAAGCAAAAAAAAAAACAAATAAACAAGCATCCCTGATGTTTCTTCTGGCAAAAAAAAATATAAAATTCCACATTTTTGGAGATAGGAGCTTGGAAACTCTACCTAAGGGTTCCCTGGTACGCTTTATCTGATGGTCTGATTTTCATTAAAATTCTATGAATTTTAGGTGATATTTTCCCCTTTTTTTTGAAAATAAGACACATTTTCTCAGGCTCGTAACTTTTGATGGGTAAGACTAAACTTGATGACACTTATATATTTTAAATCAGCATAAAAATGGATAGCCTAGTGTGAATGGACATTTTTAAGTGTGAAAGTTTGCTTAGCGTAAAGAAATTCAGCCACTTACCGTTGGACGTTACGTACGTAACGTGAAAACCGCTTTAATCTGATGTCTAAATTGGCCGTAAATCGCCAAATGAAGTAATCATTGGCGAACACAGTTTTCCCGTACCGTCGTGGAAAAATAATTTTTTTTTGCAGTTTCATTTGTTGATTTGCTCTTTACCCATCAGAAAAAGGGAAAATGATAAAGCAACTTAACGAGGCCCAGTACAATAAACTACCAATAGACCCTAGAAGTGCTCACCAATGGTGCAGCCCTTGGCTTAGGTTGTATATTTCAATTAACCTAATAACGACAAAACATTTTGCATTCTTAATATTATTTCGCTGTATTTATTTTTTCGTCCTCATGAGCTGTAAATTCTAAACTGAAACTCTAAGAAAAAATGACGGTCATTTGTATTATACCAGCCTCAGCAATTTGTTTCAGGGTCGTGGGTTTGACTACCACTGACGGTTACACTTTCTTGCATTTTCCTATTTCCTTGTACATTTCTTCTGGGACATTTACATCTGCATTTGAAATGACGAGCAAGTATTTGAACAAAAAAAGATAAGTAATAATCCTTAACAGAGCCATACCTTTTATTTCACTATACTTATAAAGGTACTTAAGTATTAAAGTACCCTTTTATATAACGCAATGAAACCAGTCACGAAAAACCCGCTAAAGACGTATTAATTCAAGAGACCGCTATAGTGTCATGCAATTCAAAGCGTGGTTTTTCATTACGTTTACGACATTTAAACTGTTGTTGTTTTTGTTTTTTTTTTTTTTTTGGGGGGGGGGAGGTACCTAGGTTCGGTTAGATTACGTATTTAATATATGGTATGCTTTGCCCCCCACCCCACCCCCCCCCCCCCTAATGCGCAAATATATAGCCCAAATTTGTTTCTAAACTATTATATATTCATCCTATTTTATTTCATTAGCATTAACCAAACTTGACTTCTTTAGCAGTATATAAAAGAGTACGTTTAATACATAAGTACCCTTATAAATTCAAGTAATAATGAAGACAAAATGTAATTACAAGATGCTATAGCCATTCTTTTTTTAAATAGATACATATAGGCCAGTAAAAGTACGGTTTGACCGGGACAAAATTGCAACAAAAGGTTTTTTTTACACCAAAATGTTCAGGAATAATCGCTGAACAACATATCCAAAATTCACTAAAATTGCCCACCGGGAAAACTCTCTGGGGCTGCTTAAAGGGGTGGAAGGGGGCGAAAAAATCGGTTTTTTAATTTTTTGACATTTGGGAAGCTTTGTTTAAACTAAAATGTTAGAAAAATGTTCAGACTAAACATTCTTAAAGGGGGTTTAAATCGAAAATATCCGTAAAATTTCAGGACAACATATCCAAAAAATTTCCCTGGGGCTGCTTAAAGGGGCTGCTTTAAAGGGGGTGAAAAAGGGGTGAAAATCCTTTTTTCGATTTTAATTTTTATTTCGGTAAAACGTTCAGAAAAAGGAGACTCGATTCCTCCGTATAAATCCCGCCGGGAAAACCTTCTGCTTAAAGGGGTGAAAGGCTGAAACCGAAATTTTGTTATTTGTCACTTTTATGCAACACTTCTCTAACTTTTATACTTTTAACTACTACAAAAATAAGATTTTAATAACTCCATTGCCAAAATAAAGGAAGTAGCTTCCTTGCCTCAATGCAAGGTTTGACTAGCCTGAGTTACTCAACAAGTGATCAACACGTCGAAACACTCCAGTGGCGGATGAAGAGAGATACTGATGACACGGAGGCGGTCCTAGACTTTTTGCAAACCCTGATTCCGTTCAGAGAACACGGAGGGCTCCTCAACAACGTTACAGGCGTAACTGCATCAGCTAATGTAGATGCGGACACCGCGAAAGAAGTTGGAGCCCGAATTCTAGACAAAATGACTGGGAGGCAGCTGATTCACTTTCGATCCGGAAGAAAGACAAGGCTGTTACAATGGCATCCAAATCAGCTGTTAACATTGATGGTGAACCGGTTCATGTAGATCAAGGGCTTCTGTTCCAGTGCTTAGCTACGGTGGCGAACCGGGTAGAATTCGATCTTCGAGACCTTTTGTCGCATGAGCTTTGGACGTATCCCCGATCCCTTTTTGGATCCTATGAAGTTCTGCGTCCTGCCGACAAACCATCTCTGTCAAGCGCAATTCGAAAGGCGTCAGGGGGACCATTCGGATGAGCGCTTAGACTCGTGCCACTGTGTCGTTGACGGCGGCTTGCTGCTCCCGAAATTTACTTGGCAACCCAACTCTACATTTGACTTCATTTGCGAAAGTTACGTCAAGTATGTCACCACAAGATCTGGAAAGGCTTCGGTAGTTTTTGATGGATATGACCATGGTCCTTCGACGAAAGGTATGGCTCACCTCAAACGTTCCAGGGGTAAACAGAGTGCCCAGTGGTAGAATTCAGTGGTAGAACAAATTTAACAAGAAAGAAAGAAGAGTTCTTGCAAAACTGCACAAACAAGCAGCGGATAATTCTAGCGATAGGAGAAAAATTGTCCTCAGCAGGTTGTTCGGTACAACATGCCTCTGCTGACGCGGATGTCCTGATTGCAACCACAGCCATTCATAATGCAAGAACTCAGTTGACGTGTCTCATCGGCAACGACACTGACCTCCTTATCCTTCTCCTCTATCATGTCACTGCCACCCACAAAGGCCTGTATTTCAGAACTGAGGCGAAAGCTTCAAACGAACATAAGCTATGGAATATTTGCTCCATCAAAGAAAAACTAAGGGACATGTGTGGTGCAGTTCTATTTCTGCACGCGTTCCTTAAGCTGTGACACCACTTCTAGATTGCAAGTAATTGGTAAATCTGGTGTCACAGCCTAGGAACGCGTGCAGAAATAGAATTGCGCCACGCATGAGTTTCGAGAAATTTTTTATCCGTTGGCTAATGGATCACTTTCCCCACTTTGGATAAATTTAGATTATGATTTCTGCTACTTTTTTTCTTTCTGTCTCTCAGTTCTTAATCTGAAAAAATAATAAAAACATATTTGTCGATCAGTGTGAGTAGTTTTCTATACTAGACAGTGCAAGTACTTTGTGGTTGTATTGTTGACTTAGCCGATAAAAAGTGAGTTGTTAGTAACTTTTTGAACCGTTGCGTAGTGGTGCGCTGTCACCAATTGTCTAAGTTCAGGTAGTTACTTCTGCAATATACCCTTTCAGTCTTTTTGTTCCTATGCTACATTTTTATGGTGAAAGGCAGATGTGAGTTAGTACAAGTCTTTTCTTACAGTGAACTGCAATCGAAATTACAAATCGTGTTCAAGTAGCCAATTTAGCCAATAAAACATGAGCTGCGTTGCAAATAACGTTGTAATCCGTAGGTTATTGGCTTATCATCCCCAACTTGTTTGAATTTGGATTTCGTTCTCCACTATACCGTTTACAGTTTTTCAATTTAACCGATAAAATATGAGCTGTGGGTAACCTTTTGGTCAGTTGGCTAGTGGCAAACTATTAATAATTTGTCTAAATTTGAATTGAGACTTCCACTATATGCCCTTCCGTTTTTTATTACCCAAATGACCCGATTAAAATAAAAATTGACCATCACTTGTTTTCATATTTTTGCTGATAAAAAGAAAAACGTTTTCGGAAGGAAATTAAGATCAAAGTTTGAATTTAAAATAAACAAGTTTTATGCCTTCGCAGTCGATGCACCATGCATCTATAAATA
Organism: Artemia sinica; assembly: GCA_027921565.1. Lineage (NCBI taxonomy): Eukaryota > Metazoa > Arthropoda > Branchiopoda > Anostraca > Artemiidae > Artemia > Artemia sinica. The sequence continues at coordinate 46,511,171 of CM051271.1, forward strand.
TAGCTTAAAATAAACTGACTCATGAAGATTCCCGGTAGGCTTATTTATAGAATTAAAAAAAGAAAGATTTAGCGCGTTTTTGAAAAAAAAAAACAAAAAAAAACACACACACACACAATCAATCATCAATCAATCAATTTATTCAATTAATAAACACAACAAAATACACTTCAATATAAACTCCCCCGTAAGGCTCTATGGCCAGGAAATAACAGGGGAGAAATATCACAAAGAATTGGATATTGTTTAAGAGTAGAAAGTCTTAAAGTAACTGTAAAAAACTCTTAATATTCTGTCACTGATCTTGATATCGATGACTTTTAGCATGTAAATGAATTTTTGAAAAAATCAGGAAAGCTCGTCTTTGAATAAACTCAAGGAATCTTCATATAAACTAATTCTTTTTTCGTTTTTTTCTCTGCGTGGGTTGTAGGATTATTTTCTTTTTGTTATTCTCAAACTCTATGTCTATACTATGTCTATGTCAATGTCTATACATGTCTATACATTCTTATCATAAGCACATTACTAGAAATAGCCGTCAGATCTAAACCAGATTTTGTGAGAGCTAAGAAATAAGATCACAGGTATGCCTCTTTTGATGTGCAACTGAGATGACCTCTATCGAAAGGTCCAGGTGTATTTTATCAACCAGATTAATTTTTGGGGTGGTAGACTTCTTTCGAAAATTTTGACGAGCAGGTCCAGTTACGGTATCGGCTTGCCACATTCGATCAGACCTTCATAAGGGGAGGGCTCTGTTCTTATCGTCCGAATCCTTGAGAGTCATTATGTGATTAACAAAATACGTTCGTTACGTCTTTATTGGGTTCGAGCCCAATACGATAAGCATTGTCACTTGCAGTTCTCCATAAATGTGACACACGAACCAAAGTTCTGAAAACTTTCCACGGTGCTCAGGCATTTAAATTTGTGATGCTCTTCCAGTAGTTCTTTAAAATTGAGTAAAAATATACTTCTTTCTTTTTTCTCTACTTGCGCTCGCGCCTTCACTTCAACCTCAATTCCTTCTAATAATATTGTTCAATCATAAACTATTCGGCAAAATATCGATTGCAAGATATACTTCACACGGCATGAAATAAGCTCTTTTATTGTTATCGCTGCGATATACAACGTCTTGCAAGTATCCATTACAATCTTAGAAAAGTAAACGAAATGTCTATACATTTCCTTCAGAACATCTCAACTACTTTCTGCACAGCTGGAGGTCAAAAAGCTATACTTATCTTAGAGTTCTATAGCTTTATTGCTCAAATAATAGGGAAAACAATCTGGTTCAAGGGGAAAAGTCCATATTTGTCAATTAGGATACTCCAACCAAACGCAATGTACAAATCGTTAAGGGGATACAAGTTGTTAGAGAAACAGCAATGGTTGTTAGAAGAGTGGAAGAAAGAATTTCTTTGTTTTTGAAGTTCTGATAGATGTTGACATCCTTAGGAACAATCTTATTCTATCAAGGAGCTAAAGATAGCAGTTGATTCACATATAATGTACGAATTTTGCAAATGCTTTATTGAGTATCCTCAAAACCTACAACATGTTGAAATTACAGCGCGCAGTCACTGGCGGATCCAAGGGCGAAGCTCTACTCTCAAATTTTTTTCCGGCGCTCTCATTCCATGTTTTTTTTCTGTTTTTGACTATTTTTTTTAAATAAACTTGTCAATTTGGTCAAATATTGGCGCCTTTTTCACTTCCCCCCCCAAGACTTTTTTGTTTTAAATCCGCCCTTGCAAAGAGTGGATGTTCTTAGAGATTATTAAGGAAATTTCTCATCTGTTTTCAGGTTTAACATCACTCATCACTTTCATTTTTGAAACCTTTTTTTTTTTATTTTCTAAATACCAATTTAGTTTTTTTTAAAATATGAGGGGTGGTGAGTTCTACTCTCTACGACCAACTGCTCTTTATGCTAAAGTGTATCTTATTCATAACAATTCTTTAAGAATAAAATTATACCCGACAAAGTGTATTGTTCAAGCCTTTTTGAGGGGGAGGAGAGGCTAGAAAATTTGAGCTTGTAGGAAATGCCTAATAGATATAGATGTATTTTTCATTAAAAATCGGATCACGGATTTTTCCCAATCTTTAAAGACATGTAGGCCAATGATTGTTTAAGTTTCCGCTTAAGCAACTCAAACGATAGACTTCGTTTTCACCATCATTGATTTTTCAAGGGTTTTACATGGTAATCTACATAAATCGAACACAACAAAACTGTTAACTTACCACGTCACTAGCAGTTGTAAATTCATGATTTTTAATAGCTTCTAATGACATCCATTTAATTGGTCGATTTTCGTTATCGCCGAGGCAGTGGTAGTCGCTAGGGTAAAGATCTCGCGAGAGGGCTGAATCAGCAATTTTTACTCGACCCCGGTCGTCAACTCTGAAATATATCCTTGTTAGAATCCTGTTTGCATTCTTTTATATCATTATTGCTATTTAAATATGTATGGAAGGAAGTTAGTATAAAACACCAAACTTACCCTGGATAATTTTACTTCTATTCAAATGAAGGTTAATAAAGCTTTTAAAATAATAACCAAGAAAACGAGTGCGATTTTTAGTCAGTGAACACAAACAAGCGAAAATGCAGATGCAGATGTTTAGGCAAGGACTCGGCCAAGCCGTCCTCAGTGCTCCAGAAAAAAAAATAACTGTTTGAAGTGAGGTGTAACAAAGCAGAAGAAACACTAAAAAAAAAGAAAAAAAGTTGACAATTCACAAATTATATTGGGAAAGAATTCTTTACTTAGCGATTAACTTAGCTCAGCTACTGACCTGATTTTTATTAAAGCGGTCAAGTGATTTTAGTTTAAAATGAGAAAGAATATTATTTGATTCTTTTAGTATTAATCAATTTTAAATTCGGTTTATAGGAATATATCCAGTATCTCTGCTTAAAGCACGATCTCTAATTGTGTATTTTTTCAATTTCAAACAGAGAATATATCTCCAGTATATCCATCATAGATATAATAAAGATATTCCTATAAACCAAATTTACAATAAATTAAATCTAAAAGAATAAAAAAATATGTTTCCTCATTTTAAACCAAGATCGTCTTACCGCATTAATAAATTTAAATCATTGCGCAAGCTAACTTTATCGCTAAATGAAATAAACGAAGGAGAATAGCCTTTTATTTATTCTGGCTTGTTTATCTTTCTGTTTCTTTGGTTCAGTGTGTTTTCTGCTCTGTTACACTTCACTTCAAAAGTTTATCCTTTGTCTTTTTTTTTAGTACTAAGGGCGGCGGGGTGGAGGTCCATTAGCTGAAAATCACCCTCGATTTCTTGGTTAATTTTTAATTATGCTTTCTCATTTTTTGCTGTTGCAAATATCATGTATAGCCAGTGTGGTCTTAGAAAGTATTTATTGATGGGTATATTATTTGACCAGACCGGTGCATTTAGAAAGGCTGTTCCTTCTTAAGTCCCTGAAACACTCCGAAACCTTGATTTCCCCACTAAATGTATTAAGTTCATCCCTATTTTCCTGAGAGATAGTCATGTAAAGGCTCCAATTAGTAACTGTAGAAGTGATATAGTTCTATTGCCTAAAGTATGCTTCACCATTTCCATCTTTTTAATATTTTTAAGGTTAATAAACACTAAAATAAAATTTGTCACTAAACATGATTTGAGTACACAACGTCTTAAACTTGTGGTTGCACATATTCTAATATGTAGAGATAACTGTCGTTTAATTATAAAACAAAAATTGTAAAAAGAAAAATCATTTTAACTAGTTTCCCTTCTTAGCTAGGAAGGTGCACTTTTTTTTTTTGGTTGAAAGCTGTATCTTGCAACTGTAGTTTAGTGGTAACTCCATAATTTACCCAAAACCCCTGTTATTTAGATGAAATAGGATACTATGTGGTGGTCAATGGTAAAATAATCTAAGAGATTAGTTGGATGAGTTAAACTTGTTATATTTGATTCACCCAGAAGAATCAGTGGCGGGTCCAGAGGGGGGGGGGGGGAGAGGGGCGTGCCCCCCTAACGTAGTCTAAAAGTAGTGTAATTTTGCTAAATTAACGCAAGTTTGTGTTAACTAAACTTGCTCCTAACGTAAGTTTATCAGATCAACCTATTTTGCGCCCCCCCCCTAAAAAAAAATCTGGATCCGCCCTGTCCAGAATGGTTCTATTACGAATATTTTAGAATGTCTTCAGCATTTACAGTTGCAACGACAATACTAGGTCTTAATGAAACATATAGTAATATATTGCTATATTAAATATAAATAAATATAAAATTAATTAATAAAAATAATGTATAATAATATATGAATTTTGACATTAATAAGCTGATACAAAGAAACTGAATAAATTAATATTTTGGATTAACAACGGGGAATAAAAGGCAGTGATTCACTTCTAATGTTTAGTGAAGTGGCTCTTCTAAATTGAGCCTCGAGCCTCAATGTTGGGTATGTTAATTTTACGAAAATCAGACCATGCTGATTCTCAGTATTCCATTTAAATTCTATTTACCTTCCAATATTAGTAATATTATTATACACTAGACGCGTCAATAATACTTGACGCGCCTATGACGGGGCTGGTAAATAGAATATTATTTATAATCAATCTCTGTAAGCCCATAGAGGTTGATTAGGAGTGGGTATCTTAACCTCAACGTTCTGATTAAACATTGCAAAAAGCGAAAATTCAGGTATAAATAAATGAGAAAGAAATTGTTTAAAATTTCAAAAAATAAAAACAAGATAAACAATTATTAAAACTTTATCCTTTTTTCTTTTTGTTTATATTTAAATGGATAGGCTGTAACTTCTAAGATACTATTTTAAATTTAAGGTGGAAGTTCAAAATTGAATTCCTGTTAGTGGCAATTGATGAAGTAGATAGAAATAAACTTTTGATGAGACATATTTATGGAAAGGGAATAGCATGATGTCTAGTAACCATTACTATAAATTTTTTTTTTTCTAATTATTTTTTCCATAAGTTCAAAATTTTGTTCATCACCTTAAATGGTAAATTGCTTTGATCTTTTCGTTAATCTCTACAATGAAATATATATGTAAAATAATTAATTCACATATATTACATAGACTCCCTTAATTGAATATATGTCCATATTTTATTTGTACATATATATTTAAATGGAAAGACAGTGTATTCTAAGAAACTATTTTATAAAACAGTTTAAATTCAATAGTTGAATTCACAGTTGAATTAAAATAAGCGTCAATTGAAAATTTAGATAAAAACTGCTTAGATGAGGCATTTGTAAAAAAAAGAAAAGAATAGTATGTTGTCCAGTATAAATATAAACTTATTTCATAGAGAAGGTTTATTTTTACTTTGGGATTTTAAATCTATCCTTAATTGCTTAATTGCTTTGGACTATTTACTAATTTCTCCAGTGAAAAGTTGATGTAAAATATTTCAATTAGATATGTTATACAGATTCCCTTTCCTTGAATATTGACAATTAGCCCATTCTTTCACTAGAATTAAAGATTATCACGTATATCCAACTATCAATCCTTGTATTTATTTTTTTTCCTACTCAGACTAATGCTACTAGAGGCTAAAGAAATGAGGATGAGGGAACGTCAAATGAAAAAGTTGAATGAAATGAGACACAAACACAAATTCGAAAAAAGTATTTATTGTTCTCTAATTTAGAGAGTGCCATAAATCTTCATTAAGTCGTGTCCATATCAGTCTTTTCCTAGGCAAAAACGGCAAAATTCCTAAGAACTTTAAGAAACATTTAAGAATACATAATAATTGATTAGGACATCTTTATAAATTATTACTGAGAATTTCAAGTTTTGAATGCCGCCCTGGAAAAGACAAATAGAATAAAAAAAATACAAAAAAACTAACATTATAAAAGGTTACAAATTACCTTGCAAATTAAGGCTTCAAATTTAAATGGAGTTTCATTTGAAGAATTATTTTATTAAAGCGAACATTCAACAATTTTGTAAGTGGATATTCTAAAAAATAGTTTAATGAGGTTCATTAGCGTTAAAATAAGCTTGGAATAAGGAAAAAAAAATAAGCAGGAACTAAAAAAAAGATTTTTTTTTTTAAATAATTAAAGGATTAAGAATTTCTTATTTTACATTTTTTCACACTTCTATTTGGGAGAATTTAAATCTCACATGAACCAAATAGGATGTGTGTAGAATTGAATTGATAAAAAAGGGTATAAATTTCTCTTACGTATTCCTGAAAATTCTGCTTTGTATTGACAATAAAAATGGGAATAAGAAAATAAAAAGAGAAATCTGAATCAGTGCTGGGAAAAAATGGAATAAAAGCAAATGCTAAACAGTGAAAAAAAGAAGCCAAAACTATGAATATACTACCGCTCTAGTATGTGCATTTATTGAATATTTAGTGTTAATCTTGTTTCTCATTTGTTTAACATCTCATAATTAAGAATGTCGATTTTTTCACCAGCGAAGTACTTTGGAGCAGAAATAAATGCTATCTATGATATTAGGTTCTGTGTTCGTTTCCTAGTTCGTTAAATGCACCGCTCATAGCAGCAAATGCAGTGGTGAACTTTGAAACTAATTTGCGGACATAAATTTAAATACTTGACTTATGGCATGTATAAAAAACTATACGAAATTTTTGATTCCCTGGCATAGAGTGGTATGCTATCACTCTAATATGCTACAACTCCTGCAGCACCAATCCACCTGAGGCCAACATAACTGGGCACGATCCTCCTCCACCCAAGTTTATTCGAAGCTTCGATTCGTACCCCCTTCTAAAAAGTTTCAATTTCATTTAAATCCATGAAGTTTCAACTTGCTTTACCACCCCATTTTGGGACAACCTGTTTTTCCTTTGGTCCAAAATGGGATGACCAAAAAGCCCAATCCTTAAGGATCTATCATCCATAATCCATAAAATGAGACCTAGCCCTTTTAACATTCTTTCATTATAGCCTTAGAAATTGGGATCGAACCACATTCTTCGCACAGTTTATCTTCAATATACAGCATATTGTTTGATTTGAGCTACGATGTTTTATGTAACAATAATATAAGTAAAGAAAATATAATAATAAAAAGAAAAGCTGAATATAGTCCCTAAGAGCGGATAGCTCTTAAATAATATTCCTAGGAGTGCGGAAAGATGTGTCTAAATTTTGTCTATAATTTCCATGTCATAATTCCATTTTCGCAATTAAACAAGTTTAGAAGAATAGGAAGATAAGTCTGCAAACCAAAATTAGAATATTAGAAGCTACAGTGATGACAGTAGTCAAATATGGCTCTGAAGCATGGGCACTTCAAAAAACGGATGAAGATTTTTTAGATGTTTTTCCAGAGAAATTGCTTAAGGATTGTTCTGGGTACCCGAATGACTGACCTTATTTCAAACAGGTTGTACGAAAAATGTGCTTCAATACCGCTCTCTAGGGCTATAATGAAAGACAGGTTGAGATGGCTAGGGCACGTTGTGCGGATGAAGGACAGATTGCCGAAGATTGTTCTTTTCGACCAACCGTCTAGGTCTAAACAGAAAGCAGGTCGTCCTCGTCTGGGATGGGAGGACGTCATAAATAAAGATTTAAAGGAAATGGAAGCTTCGTGAGAGGGTGTAAAAAGGGGGGCTTTGAATAGATTGGATGGAGGAGGAGCGTGCGTAGCTGTGTTGGCCTCAGGCGGCTTGGTGCTGCGGTGAGTTGTTAGTACTAGTAGTAGCATAGTTCCATTTCAGTTTCACAAACGGTAAGGGATAAAACATACAGCATATACATATTCCATTTAGGAGTGACTTAAATTTCCTCCTAAGGCTATAAATATAGCCTAATTATAATCGTAGAGATAATGGTTTCACTAAAACGCCCATTGCCAAAGATACTGCAACTACTACTAACGACTCATTCCAGCATAAAGGCCTCTGAGGCCAGCACAACGGAAAGCCAAGCAAGTGTTTTCCAGCGGCAATAAATCGTTATCTGATGAACTATAGGAAGATTATAAGACCAAGACTATATGGCTATAGAGGGCTGCCCAAACAAGACCGAAGGGTTAATAATAACTATGTTTTTTTTTTATTATTATTTTCATCTTAGAATAAGGCGTTTGTGTAATTTTTTGTAAAACTAGTTACAAAATACAATCTCAAATAGTTCCCACTACCCATTGCCAAAGGTATTACTGCTACTGCTAGTACTGACTCATCGTAGCATAAAGGAGCCTGAAGCTAGCACAGCACAAAGACAAGTAAGTTCCTTGGCTGTACTTAGCTTATGCATTGCTACTCTTTAACCCTAGAAGGGTAAGCATTCGTAAAAGTTACGACACCAAAACACGTTTTCGCAGTTACGTAAGCATTCGTAAAAGTTACGACAACCAAAACACGTTTTCGCAGTTACTATGGAAACGGACGCATTGCACGAACTGACCTCCCCGATATGCTCATATTAAGATTACCAGTTTTTGTGGCCGTCACTGAAGTATTATTATTTGAACCGGTTGGGGAAATATTAAGGGCGAGTAGTAAAATTTAAGAAAGCTTACCATCTACGTAACTTTTTCACCTATTCAGGAAAACTGATTTTTGTTGATTAAAACTGTGTAATTTTTAATCTTTTTCAGACTATAAGGTGAGATCAGTTTTCTAATGTTGTTTATAAGATTCGTAGCAAATTTTGTCAGGTATAGCATATGAAAATGCAGAATTTGGCTATTTTCAGATTTAACCTGTTTGTTTACTATCCAGGGGCGAATCTCCAGCATTTTTTATTGGGGGGGGGGGGGGAAAGAGAGGTCCATATCCGGATAATCAAGGGGCATGGGACACATAGTAATTTTTTCTCCACATTATTGGTTGGGGCGCAACCCCCCAACCCAATAATGCGGAGAAAAATTGAGGCAACTGCCTCAAATTTGCAGCATTTGATAAGACTCCATATCAGTCAAATAACGGAAGTGACAGGTGAAATACAATTACTGACGTCTGTAGAAGGGAAAAGAACGACCCGTAGCCTTTGTCCAGCGTGCATACGTTGAATGACTACCAATTTTTGCAACCACTGAAAATAAGTCATTCAGCGGCAAACACCATGTGAAGTCATGCTTTTCATGCCACTCTAAGAAACGACACCAATCTTTTGTCCCATCTGATGACACCAGTCCTTGGAGACAATGACACCAATGATACCAATCTTTGGATATCTGCTTTTGATAATTCTCACTTACTTTTAAAATATACTTTCATGATGAGTTTTAGAAATCAATGTTTCTTCAAGCAGTAATTTTTACAAAACCTTAGTAGTAATCAACCTTATACTTTGCTTACGCCCCTGTACCAAACAGGTTTCTGGTAGGTATAGTCTGGTTTGATGGGTATAGTCTGGTATGGTTTGGTTCAAAGAGATTCAGAGCTCCCTCACATGGCCTTCTGGATTCTATGGAAGCTATAGCAATTTCAACGTTATTCTATAGAAGCTTTGCATAACGTATTATGAAGGACAAGTTGTTCTGACGCAATTTACCAGATTTCTAGTTCATGGTATACATGTCTTTTTAGGGATAAACCCGTGTTAGAAAACCAGCGTGTCTTGTTTCGCTGTTAATATATTCAAATTATTTTTTCTAGTTTTTTTCTAAACCGGTATTTCCTATAACTTAATAAAGGGTTAAGGTGATTAGCGATTACGAGCGAGGATAGTACGAATTGCTTGTGAAAAACCCGGATGAATTAGTTGAAAATAAAGTTTTAAGAAGAAATGTCTGAAAAGTAACGATAGAATGACATTGTGACTTGACCTCGCTTTACCTCTCCGATGTGGTCTGTATAATACACACGTAACGTTTGAAAAGTATTGTCAATTTAAAAAGAAATGGCTGAAAAGTGTTTTGAGGGAGATGGGATTGCATGGAGGGTTGAGTTGCACAAGGGTTCAGTTAAAGGGGGGCATAGTTACACGGAGGTTTAGTTAAATTGGGTTGAGTTGCACGAGGGTTCAGTAGCATGAGAGTTCAGTAGCACGGGGGTTCAGTTGTACAGGGTTTCGGTTATACAGGGGTTCAGTTACATGGAGGGTTCAGTTGCACGAGGGTTCAGTTAAAGGGGGTATAATTACACGGGGGTTTAGTTAAATTGGGTTGAGTTGCACGAGGGTTCAGTAGCATGAGAGTTCGGTAGCACGGGGGGTTCAGTTGTACAGGGTTTCGGTTATACAGGGGTTCAGTTACATGGAGGTTTCAGTTGCACGAGGGTTCAGTTAAAGGGGGTATAGTTACACGGGGTTTAGTTAAATTGGGTCGAGTTGCATGAGGGTTCAGTAGCACGAGGGTTCAGTAGCATGGGGGTTCAGTTGTACAGGGTTTCGGTTATACAGGGGTTCAGTTCCATGGTGGGTTCAGTTACACGGGGGTTGAGTTAAATGGGGCTTGAGTTCCACAGTAGTGCTTTGTCGTGGTTTAGCTTGTCACAGTATTTAGTGAAAATAATGCTAAAAAGGGGGAAATTAAGTTTTGAAGGGGGGTGTAAAAATGGTACTTATTAATATCCCGGTAAACATACGACTAGAAATGCTTGAGGAGAAATAGACTATTGCTTCGTTCTGAACTAATCGCAATTCCTTGACAAATATTCTTTTATTTTTACTTTATTGCTATTAGTCTTCACGATTACATGAATATACAGTGTATTTTCACCACTACAAGCCTGAGGCATGAATATACAGTCTGGTTTGACGACTACATTGCAAAAAGCGATTAATCCTTTTATATTATATACCTATAGAGTGAACAAACACGTTTTGAGAGTATAATTGAGATTATATGACGCAGCCAGATGGGTTTTTGAAGCACTTTCATCATAACATGTTTTTTTTCTGTTTTTTTTTGGCATTTGACATTTTTTTCTGATAACAAGTACCATTCATTGCGATCGTAGATCTATGTTGGCTCGTTTTATATACTTCAGCTTGTCTATTCATTTGTGTTAAATAAAAAATTTTGAATCTGGAAAATGAATAAATAAGTATTTAAAACAAAATGTACGATGCTGCTAATTAAAGAATAGTAGGCTACACTCAGAATTGTTTGATTGACATATGCTGTTAAATCACTTTACGTAAAAAGCTAACTATATTTGCAAAAAGGGATAAGGGATTCGTGAATTTGACTGTACGAACGATCTTATTTGAATAATTTTGAAAAAAAACAGAGCTAGCTTAGGTTGGAGTTGCACGGGGGTTGAGTTGCATGAGGGTTCAGTTAAAGAGGGCTCACTTGCACAAGGGTTCAGATGCATGGGGGTTCAGTTGCTTGGGGTTCTGTTACACGGGGATTCAGTTACAATGGAACCCACACAAAAACAATGGGGCACACACTAAAGCCAAATTAGGCCAGTGGCCTATGAGAAATCGTAAAATACCCAAGACAATGAGCAAGTCCCGATAAGGCAAGTATTTAGTTAATATAATGCTTGGAAGAGAAATTAAGTTTTGAGGGGGGGTGTAAAAATGGTACTTATTTAATATCCCGGTAAACATACGACTAGAAATGCTTCAGGAGAAATAGACTATTGCTTCTTTCTGAAATAATCAATATTCATTGACAATATTTTTTTTATTATTTTACTGTATTGCTATTATTCAAAACATTGCATTGTCTATGCCACATCAAACTAGCGAATAATTATCGTGGCTTTTTAGGTGTTCAATTTTTTTTTTCAGTGTAATTAATAACATAAAAAATGATGAAATTTAGAATTGGCTAAGCTCTATTTTGACTACTTTATATGAAGTGAGGGGGGTGGGGGCAAGTATTCAGTTAAAATAAAGCTAGGAAAGGGGAAATTAAGTTTTGAGGGAGGTGTAAAAATGCTACTTATTTAATACCCCGGTAAACATTTGACTTGAAATGTTTCAGGAGAAAATAGACTATTGCTTCTTTCTGAACTGTCTGGGGAGTGGGTGGGGGCAAGTATTTAGTGAAAATAATGCTAAAAAGGGGGAAAATAGAAGCTGTTTCCAAAAGATTTAGGATTCATTAACATTTTTCAACTTTATTTATTTTTTTCTTTTTGTACATATCTTAAAATGTCAAAATATGCTTATGGTTCTAACAATTGTGCTCTATGATTGGTCAGAGACACGATGTGGCTTTCCCACTGAGAGGTTTTATGACTCCTCCCCACAATGAATTCAGATGGTTTTAGGACTCATCTCACTACCCATAACTCCATTCAACCTTGAGCGAAGGTATAAAAGTGTGATGAAGTATTTCTCTACTTAACAACGACTTTAATAGCCTCCAAGATGATAGGACTGTATGACACAGAATTTATCGGATTAAAAAAATCATCTTGTGGTGTTATATTTGAATGTGCTTTTTTATTATTGTCTATGGATCTCGAAGAAATTGACTGTTATCCTTGGATAGTGAAACTATAATCTGTTTGAGTATGATAAAAGCTTGTGGAGTACTACATTACGTTATATAAACAGACTGGGATTCTATGATAGAGTGATTGCACCACTTAATAATACTGGTCATGAACTGAGAAATGTTCAGGAGGAAGTCAGTGAAATTTGCAGCTTTTTCGGGGTTGAAGCACTCTACGTAAAGGGAAATGTACCTACAGATAAAGTTTTAATTCAAAAGTGTGACCCTAGGATTCCACTTTTCAATCTAGAAGAGTTTAAGTGTCCTAAATTTGAAGGGGGTTATCACCGTCCTGAAGACGAGGTTAGGTTCTTCGCGCAGTGGATACCTAAGGACATACCTGATCGTGACAAATCCATAAGACATGGTAAAAAAACTATTCTATATCATGGGATCATCGTTTCTGGATGTTTAAGTGTGAACTCTAAGTACTATTTTTATGAAAATATGTGTTGTTTTTTTTTTTCTCAAAAAAAAAATATGTTAATACGTTTAAGCAATAAATATCTTTAAGCTTAACCCGTCTTTATTCTTTAGAATAGTTTTATTCATTTCATTAAATTATGAAGAAATTGTAAGTAAGTAACAATAGCTTTCTTGAATTCGCTTCCTGGACACAATACAGATATTTAATTCAAGAAATCATAATAAAATCGCAAGTAAGTAATAAAGTCTTTATTGTTTTCACCTATTGGATACACAATACTGAAATTTCATTCAAGAAATTATGAAGGAATTGTAAATAGGTAACACACTCATTCTTGAAGTCACCTCTTGTATACACAATGCAGAAATTTCATTTAAGAAATTATCAAAAATTGTAAGTAAGTAGCAAATTCTTTCTTGAATTCGCCTCCTGGATAAATAAAAAAAAAAGACATTTCATTCAAGAAATTATGACAAAATTCTAAGTAATCAGCAAACTCTTTCTTGAAGTTACCTCATGGATACACAATGCAGAAATTTCATTTAAGAAATTATCAAAAATTGTAAGTAAGTAGCAATTCTTTCAAAAATATGTTAATACGTTTAAACAATAAATATCTTTAAGCTTAACCTGTCTTTATTTTTTAGAATAGTTTTATTCATTTCATTAAATTATGAAGAAATTGTAAGTATAACAATAGCTTTCTTGAATTCGCTTCCTGGACACAATACAGATATTTAATTCAAGAAATCATAATAAAATCGCAAGTAAGTAATAAAGTCTTTATTGTTTTCACCTATTGGATACACAATACTGAAATTTCATTCAAGAAATTATGAAGGAATTGTAAATAGATAACACACTCATTCTTGAGGTCACCTCTTGTATACACAATGCAGAAATTTCATTTAAGAAATTATCAAAAATTGTAAGTAAGTAGCAAATTCTTTCTTGAATTCGCCTCCTGGATAAATAAAAAGGCATTTCATTCAAGAAATTATGACAAAATTCTAAGTAAGCAACACAACTCTTTCTTGAAGTTACCTCATGGATACACAATGCAGAAATTTCATTTAAGAAATTATCAAAAATTGTAAGTAAGTAGCATATTCTTTCTTGAATTCGCCTCCTGGGTAAATAAAAAAGACATTTCATTCAAGAAATTACGACAAAAATTCTAAGTAAGTAACAAACTCTTTCTTGAAGTTACCTCATGGATACACAATGCAGAAATTTCATTTAAGAAATTATGAAAAAATTGTAAGCAAGTAACAAACTCTTTCATGAAGTCACCTCGTGGATACACAATGCAGAAATTTCATTAAAGAAATTATGAAAAAATTGTAAGTAAGTAGCAAATTCTTTCTTGAATTCACCTGCTGGATAAACAAACAGACATTTCGTTCAAGAAATTATGACAAAATTCCAAGTAAGTAACAAACTCATTATTGTTTTCACGACTTAGATACACAATGCAGAAATTTAATTCAAGAAATTATGAAAAAATTCTCAGTAAGTAACAATTTCTTTCTTGAAGTCAACTCTTGGATACACAATAAGGAAATTTCATTCAATAAATTATGAAAAAATTGTAAGCAAGTAACAGACTCTTTCCTGAAGTCACCTCTTGGATACACAATGCAGAAACTTCATTTAAGAAATTATCAAAAATTGTAAGTAAGTAGCAAATTCTTTCTTGAATTCGCCTCTGGATAAACAAAAAAAGTCATTTCGTTCAAGAAATTATGACAAAATTCCAAGTAAGTAACAAACTCATTATTGTTTTCACGACTTAGATACACGATGTAGAAATTTAATTCAAGAAATTATGAAAAAATTCTCAGTAAGTAACAATTTCTTTCTTGAAGTCAACTCTTGGATACACAATACGGAAATTTCATTCAATAAATTATGAAAAAATTGTAAGCAAGTAACAAACTCTTTCCTGAAGTCACCTCTTGGATACACAATGCAGAAACTTCATTTAAGAAATTATCAAAAATTGTAAGTAAGTAGCAAATTCTTTATTGAATTCGCCTCTTGGATAAACAAAAAAAGTCATTTCATTCAAGAAATTATGACAAAATTCTAAATAAGTAACAAATCCTTTCTTGAAGTTACCTCATGGATACACAACGCAGAAATTTCATTTAAGAAATTATCAAAAATTGTAAGTAAGTAGCAAATTCTTTCTTGAATTCGCCTCCTGGATAAATAAAAAAAAAGACATTTCATTCAAGAAATTATGACAAAATTCTAAGTAAGTAACAAACTGTTTCTTGAATCCTCCTCCTGAATGCACAATACAGATATTTCATTTAAGAAATTACAAAAAAATTGTAAGCAAGTAACAAACTCTTTCTTGAATACACCTCGTGGATACACAATGCAGAAATTTCATTAAAGAAATTATGAGAAAATTGTAAGTAAGTAGCAAATTCTTTCTTGAATTCACCTGCTGGATAAACAAAAAGACATTTCGTTCAAGAAATTATGAGAAAATTCCAAGTAAGTAACAAACTCTTTATTGTTTTCACGACTTTATATACACGATGTAGAAATTTAATTCAAGAAATTATGAAAAAATTCTCAGTAAGTAACAATTTCTTTCTTGAAGTCAACTCTTGGATACACAATACGGAAATTTCATTCAATAAATTATGAAAAAATTGTAAGCAAGTAACAAACTCTTTCCTGAAGTCACCTCTTGGATACACAATGCAGAAACTTCATTTAAGAAATTATCAAAAATTGTAAGTAAGTAGCAAATTCTTTATTGAATTCGCCTCTTGGATAAACAAAAAAAAAAGTCATTTCATTCAAGAAATTATGACAAAATTCTAAATAAGTAACAAATCCTTTCTTGAAGTTACCTCATGGATACACAACGCAGAAATTTCATTTAAGAAATTATCAAAAATTGTAAGTAAGTAGCAAATTCTTTCTTGAATTCGCCTCCTGGATAAATAAAAAAAGACATTTCATTCAAGAAATTATGACAAAATTCTAAGTAAGTAACAAACTGTTTCTTGAATCCTCCTCCTGAATGCACAATACAGATATTTCATTTAAGAAATTACGAAAAAATTGTAAGCAAGTAACAAACTCTTTCTTGAATACACCTCGTGGATACACAATGCAGAAATTTCATTAAAGAAATTATGAGAAAATTGTAAGTAAGTAGCAAATTCTTTCTTGAATTCACCTGCTGGATAAACAAAAAGACATTTCGTTCAAGAAATTATGAGAAAATTCCAAGTAAGTAACAAACTCTTTATTGTTTTCACGACTTAGATACACGATGTAGAAATTTAATTCAAGAAATTATAAAAAAAGGAAAGTAAGTAACAAACTCTTTATTGATTTCACCTCTTGGATACAAAAAAAAGACATTTCATTCAAGAAATTATGACAAAATTCTAAGTAAGTAAAAAACTCATTCTTGAATTCGCCGTTTACATGCACAATACAGAAATATCATTCTATGGGACCTCTACACGTGATTAAACACGTTTTTGAAACTACATGCTATTTGCTTGCCTTTCCTTGGCACCTTTCCAAACGAGCGGGGATTCCCCACTGGTTCCTACACATTGCAAAAAAGTGACCAGCACGAAAACTCCACGTTTTCAACCAGACTGGTTTTTTAGACAACACCCATTGTCAGGTTGGCCGAGTGGTTAAGGCGCTAGACTTAGGATCTGGTCCCCATATGGGGTCGTGGGTTCGAGTCCCACACCTGACAATTTCCTCCAAAAGTCGAAAGGAATGCCCCCCTCCAGCGCTTTCTCGGACATGTTGAATAAAATATGCAAAGTCGACATAGCTTTATTTCATTTTTTAAGGTTAATTTAGACGAGGTTACGTGCGCGCATGTTACTTCGTCTAAATTAACCTTAAAAAATGAAATAAAGCTATGTCGACTTTACATATTTTATTCAACACAAGCTTTTATCATACTCAAACAGATTATAGTTCACTATCCAATGATAACAGTCAATTTCTTCGAGATCCATAGACAATAATAAAAAAGCACATTCAAATATAACACCACAAGATGATTTTTTTAATCCGATAAATTCTGTGTCATACAGTCCTATCATCTCGGAGGCTATTAATGTAGTTGTTAAGTAGAGAAATACTTCATCAAACTTTTATACCTTCGCTCAAGGTTGAATGGAGTTATGGGTAGTGAGATGAGTCCTAAAACCATCATAATTCATTGTGGGGAGGAGTCTTAAAACCTCCAGTGGGAAAGCCACATCGTGTCTCTGACCAATCATAGAGCGCAATTGTTAGAACCATAAGCATATTTTGACATTTTAAGATATGTACAAAAAGAAAAAAATAAATAAAGTTGAAAAATGTTAATGAATCCTAAATCTTTTGGAAACAGCTTCTATTTTCCCCCTTTTTAGCATTATTTTCACTAAATACTTGCCCCCACCCACTCCCCAGACAGTTCAGAAAGAAGCAATAGTCTTTTTCTCCTGAAGCATTTCAAGTCAAATGTTTACCGGGGTATTAAATAAGTAGCATTTTTACACCTCCCTCAAAACTTAATTTCACCCTTCTTAGCTTTATTTTAACTGAATACTTTCCCCCCCACCCCCCTCACTTCATATAAAGTAGTCAAAATAGAGCTTAGCCAAATCTAAATTTCATCATTTTTTATGTTATTAATTACACTGAAAAAAAAATTGAACACCTAAAAAGCCACGATAATTATTCGCTAGTTTGATGTGGCATAGACAATGCAATGTTTTGAATAATAGCAATACAGTAAAAATAAAAAAATAATTGTCAAGGAATATTGATTAGTTCAGAAAGAAGCAATAGTCTATTTCTCCTGAAGCATTTCTAGTCGTATGTTTATCGGGATATTAAATAAGTACCATTTTTACACCCCCCCCCCTCAAAACTTAATTTCTCTTCCAAGCATTATATTAACTAAATACTTGCCATATCGGGACTTGTTCATTGTCTCGGGTATTTTACGATTTCTCATAGGCCACTGGCCTAATTTGGCTTTAGTGTGTGCCCCATTGTTTTTGTGTGGGTTCCATTGTAACTGAATCCCCGTGTAACAGAACCCCAAGCAACTGAACCCCCATGCATCTGAAGCCTTGTGCAAGTGAGCCCTCTTTAACTGAACCCTCATGCAACTGAACCCCCGTGCAACTCCAACCTAAGCTAGCTCTGTTTTTTCACTATTATTCAAATAAGATCGTTCGTACAGTCCAATTCACGAATCCCTTATCCCTTTTTGCAAATATAGTTAGCTTTTTACGTAAAGTGATTTAACCGCATATGTCAATCAAACAATTCTAAGTGTAGCCTACTATTCTTTAATTAGCAGCATCGTAGATTTTGTTTAAATACTTATTTTTTCATTTTCCAGATTCAAGATTTTTATTTAACACAAATGAATATACAAGCTGAAGTATATAAAACGAGCCAACATAGAGCTACGATCGCAATGAATGGTACTTGTTATCAGAAAAAAATGTCAATTGCCAAAAAAAAAAAACAAAAAAAAAAACATGTTATGATGAAAGTGCTTCAAAAACCCATCTGGCTGCGTCATATAATCTCAATTATACTCTCAAAACGTGTTTGTTCACTCTATAGGTATATAATATAAAAGGATTGCTCGCTTTTTGCAATGTAGTCGTCAAACCAGACTGTATATTCATGCCTCAGGCTTGTAGTCGTGAAAATACACTGTATATTCATGTAATCGTGAAGACTAATAGCAATAAAGTAAAAATAAAAGAATATCTGTCAAGGAATTGCGATTAGTTCAGAACGAAGCAATAGTCTATTTCTCCTCAAGCATTTCTAGTCGTATGTTTACCGGGATATTAAAAAAGTACCATTTTTACACCCCCCTCAAAACTTAATTTCCCCCTTTTTAGCATTATTTTCACTAAATACTTGCCCCCACCCACTCCCCAGACAGTTCAGAAAGAAGCAATAGTCTATTTCTCCTGAAGCATTTCAAGTCAAATGTTTACCGGGGTATTAAATAAGTAGCATTTTTACACCTCCCTCAAAACTTAATTTCCCCCTTCCTACCTTTATTTTAACTGAATACTTGCCCCCACTTCCCTCACTTCATATAAAGTAGTCAAAATAAAGCTTAGCCAAATCTAAATTTCATCATTTTTTTATGTTATTAATTACACTGAAAAAAAAATTGAACACCTAAAAAGCCACGATAATTATTCGCTAGTTTGATGTGGCATAGACAATGCAATGTTTTGAATAATAGCAATACAGTAAAAATAAAAAAAAATATTTGTCAAGGAATATTGATTAGTTCAGAAAGAAGCAATAGTCTATTTCTCCTGAAGCATTTCTAGATAATTTCGGAGACCACACTGCCTTTCCATGACGATAAATAAAAGTTCAAATAGGGATCAAATAGGGACCGTCACTACTGATGACGGTCACTGTATATGTGACCGAAATATCTGGTATTTTTGTGAATTTCTATTTCACTGTCTATTAAAAGGATTTTATCCCTATTTGAACTTTTATTTATCAGCATTTCTAGTCGTATGTTTACCGGGATAAAATAAGTACCATTTTTACACCCCCCTCAAAACTTAATTTCCCCCTTTTTAGCATTATTTTCACTAAATACTGTGACAAGCTAAACCACGACAAAGCACTACTCTCGTGGAACTCAAGCCCCATTTAACTCAACTCCCGTGCAACTGAACCCCCCATGTAACTGAACCCCTGTATAACCGAAACCCTGTACAACTGAACCCCCATGCTACTGAACCCTCGTGCAACTCGACCCAATTTAACTAAACCCCCGTGTAACTATACCCCCTTTAACTGAACCCTCGTGCAACTGAACCCTCCATGTAACTGAACCCCTGTATAACCGAAACCCTGTACAACTGAACCCCCCGTGCTACTGAACTCTCATGCTACTGAACCCTCGTGCAACTCAACCCAATTTAACTCAACCCCCGTGTAACTATACCCGCTTTAACTGAACCCTCGTGCAACTGAACCATCCATGTAACTGAACCGGGAGTAAAACACGACGTATTTGAAATACCAAAATAAAGTTCCTTTCTAAAGATAATTCCGATTTCTTATAATTAAGCTAAATCTAGTCGCAAAAATGAAAAGTCCTTAATCAGCAAAAAGAGAAATTGCATTTCTAGCTTCAGTCAGACAACGGCGCTAGTCGTTCGAATTTCGCTAAGATAATTGTAGCAAAAAAAATGCAATGCATAAAATTTCCAAGGAAGTTTAAAAGGCAAAAAACTGTGTGAACTCCTGAATCATCTGAAAAATCTTTAAGAGATTATTGGACGAGGATTCGCGTCCTTGGGGCACGTGAGCCAATGGCAGGCAGTCCCTAGGGCGCAGGACGAAAGAACTGCGTTTGGGAGTGGGGTAAATGTGCCTTTTTAATTTTAATCTCTATCCAGCTCTGAAACGATTAGTACGAAATTATTTTGGCTACCGTTATTATCATAGAAGTGACCCGTTGCTGTACAACTAAGTAAGTAAGTTCAATAAATCTATTGTCCCTTTTTTATCTCTGTTTATTCCATTTTATATGTCTGTATTTAGCCTATATAGCTAATTAGTTCGCCATATCGTGTGCCAATAAATTTTTATCGCTACAAATGGCGCGTGTCGGAAATTGGAGGAAAACTGCGAACTAATTAGGCTATTAAAACTTTGTAATTTAAATTTAATTATTGGAAAGATACAGACATATAAGAAAAATGATTAGGCCTATAACCGCTAGGCTACGATAGGAAACCCCTTATATCTCATAGGAGATAATAGAGTCCCCCAAAATAGGTTAAGTAAAATAATAAATTTATTTTAAGTTGATATAAACGCAAAAAAAAAAAAATATTGAAATATTGTATTTTGAAACAGAAATGGCTTTGTCAAAAGAGGAAGGTAAATTGACTTCGCTTTTAGCGGCGCTCGCGAAACTTCGCTAATGCGAAGTTTCACATTAGCAAAACTTCGAGCAGCTTTGCTTGAACTTTGGCTATTAGAAATAAATTTGTATCCCCTCAAAGAGTTGGGTACAATAGAAAAAATGGAGAAAAGGCTCAATAAAAAATTGTAAAATGAAAAAAAAAAAAAAAAAAAAAAAAAAAATTGTATTCAGTTTTTAACAAGTAGAAGCAAGTGTATAATTAGTAATTTTTTTAGTGTTAGTAATAAATGCAATGTAGTAGTGCCGTATATTACTAAATAATAATGTATTTGTACCGTGAATTGAAAGAATTAAATAAAAGATAATACGGAAAGAAAAACAAAATCTAGCTGGACCGATGAAACGTTGGTAGAAACAGAAGAATTTTAGGCATAATAGTAGCAAATGGGGTCTGTTATATTCCACCCCTGTTTCTTTCCTTTCAGATAAATGACCTATTTTCGTTTCTTTAATTACATTTGTGACCCTTTTGGAAGAATAAAAGTAAGGTATTTTCTACAAACTGTGTAGTATTTTCCGTAACCCAGGCAGGGTAGGAATAGAGCTACAAGGCGCCGTCATTATTATATTGACAGGGAGGGTTATTACCTCCAAGGAGAGAGTAGAAATTTTCTAGCCGTAACCCAAGGCGGGTACGTTTGGCTTTAGAAAGTGGCCATTTGACCACTCGATCGCGTTACCATACCCTGAGACAGGGTATACTGTAAATAGAGTAGTACCAAACCCGATATTTGCAGAACCGTTGGGTAAGAGCGGGAATCTCACTAACATTAGGGCCGACAAGGGGTTCTCCCATTCGAGTAAGTGGCATAGCAATCTTTTTGCGTCATTCGAGTAAGTGGCATAGCAATCTTTTGCGTCATTTTTTGCCTTTAAAAGTAGTGACCCTGCACATACACCCCAATAAGTGGTGCCAGCAGTAGCTAGCACTACGAACATTGGCGGCAGCGGCATAAGCACACATGCTAGAAAGCTTAGCAAAAGTCGCCGAAGGAAGCAAAAAAAGAAGAGTTGTTACCCAGCTGTGACTGGAACTCTGCATAAGGCGAGAAATTCGGCGAAAGAAACCGTTAATCACAGAAAATTGAGGCATAGGGATAGGTCTTAAAAGGGTCTCCTTTACCTACACAGATGACCTTCATCTGAATAATGGTGTTAGACAAAATTCAAATTCTGAAGTAGCTCCGCAAAATGAGTGAACAGGAAAATTTGAATTTCAAACCATGGCTGCTTTAGAGCCATGTAGATGTAAAACAAGCCAGTGTTCATGCTTGTTTACAAAGAATAATTAAAAATATATGAATATATTTTTTTTTGGTCGAGTGTCATTTGTATTGCTGGGGTCGACTCCCCTCGCACACGTTAGGTCCCCTAGTGGATAAATATCCGCGTTATTTGTGCTTATTAATTTTATGGGTTATTTGTAATGATGGCAAATATCAGACTTAACTTAATGCTTTTCTTATAAACAGATACCATTCAACACAACTAAGAAAGGTCGTCAAAAGTCTGTCTATTGTTCTTAAAAACTGCTTATTTGAAAATGTCAATTTTTTTTTATGTTATGTTGTTCTATTTATTTAAGAGCGAGAGAGAATGAGCATATGTAGGTTTTATTTTTGTAGCTAGACATAAGACATACCTTAGTACTTCAGTTTAATTAAATCTACGTTCAATGTTTTGTTACAACAAGCATCCTTGATTGCTATACTTTGCGCACCTTAGACTAAATTAGTCTATGTTACTAAGGATTTGATTAAGTTTTAGATGTCTTATTTTTTGTTAAGTGTTATTTCTATGCCCTTTCAAAGGATAATAGAAAGGTTGGAACAGAAAATAACCAAAGGTAGAAAGCTCGTGGTCTACTGAGAACGACAAATGGTGTTGGACCACGTCTTGTGGGAAGCCTGGGGAGGAACTCAAGGCCCATGATTGTTTTTTGTATTTTTTTTTGTGTAAACGATCGTAGGAAGGAATATTTCTCAGTCCTTCAAGTGTAAGAAATTAGTATTCTTATGCCAATCAGGGCCAGTCAAAGCAATACTTAAAGGTTGAATAGAAACTTCAGTGAGCTAGTTAAGTTTTCGTTTTTGGATCTGAATGCTTTGAAAGAGAAACAGAGAGTTTACTTTCTTATAGCTCCGAGGCGAAAAAAAAAAAAAAAAAAAAAAAAGAGAGAAAAGCTTTTTTAATTTCATTATATTATATCAATGACGTATGCTGTCCTACAGCTCTGTGTTAAACATTACTTCCAAAGAGAAACAGAGACATTAATGTCTTTAGCTCCTTGGCGAAAAATTTAATTCCATTAGTTTATATCTATGACATATACAATAACAGAGAGATCACTGTTCTATAGTTCTGTGACAAAAATGTCCTTTAATTTCATTGGTTTATCTATGACATGTCTTGTGCTCTAATTTCTGTGACATATTTTCGCAAGTCAGTCACGTTATATCTTACCTATACTAACTCAGGTTCCCCTCGGATTTTCTATGAAAAAAATCGACCCATGCCCTAACCAAGATGGATATTATCCAAAACAAGAATTATCAGTATAGAAGCGTCTAATTATATGAAATATTTTATCTTAGTGCAGATTATAATTATTTTAGGCCTACCAGTGTAATTATGCGCCGCAAGTTTGCTTATTCATGTGTTTCTTACTCGAGAAATATAATGTTTCTTACTCGAGTAATATATGTACCAATAGCCAACTATTGGTAACTATAACCAAACAACCTATGGTACGTTTATATGTAGAATTTCACGGTGGATGCGAAATTATATCCCAATAATAATATGTAAAATTTTAAAACCATTTAATCAGTTAAGATATATGGATTGAAACCCTGTGTATGTCCAATGGCGACTAAGTAAAACCCACAAGGAATTCCCTATTAATGTGAAGGTGTTTCTCGCTTAACGGATTCTAATAAGACTTTAATATAATATTTATTTATTTAGTGCTGAAGGATTTGCTCAAACAATAGCCTTCTAAAAAGATATTGATGTCAGTTCTTCATTATGCTTATATTCTTTGCCAAGCATCAACTGGAATCTACGCGGGCAAGCTTGGAAATCCTGCATCTAATGACCTTATTCGAAAGGCGAATACGAGGCACCAATGTTGACTTGCAATTACGGAAAAATCCTGAGACTAAGAACCTCGGCATTTCAGCCGTTAAACCCGGAGCCCCATGAGAACGTCTAAGCCAAGAAATAGGGAAGACATCAGAAAACTAGTGGGTATAGAGGTCTTCACTAGTCCTTGTTATGTCTTGCTCCCTCATTGTAGTATCGTTTGCGTAAAACCGTGCGGTTATGACGCTGCACATGCGTTTCTTATACAGCGCGGACTTGCGTGAACAATGCAGGCATGAAAAAATATTGTAAAAACAGACCTCAAACTTAATAATGTAGGGTAAATTATGTCTATTTAATATCGATATTTTCGTTATCAAAACAAATTTGAAGAAATTTCTGTTTTGAATTTTCAATGTGAGTACCAATATTAGTGTATTTATTTAATTCTGTCTCATAGCTAAGAAATTATAACCCAATTAATGCGTGAATTATTGTATGTGTATTTACTTAAAAGAACATGTGATTCTGCCGCGTTGTTTTTATTACAGGAAAGTAAATGGACACTTTGGTCATCGAGTATTACAATAAGCTGCCCAGTACAGATACGACCCAGTAACATCTATTTTCATCATATCTCAACCAACGAAGAGTACTCACCATGACTCCAGGCAACTTCATCCCAGCTTCGTCTACGAAAACAACAGTTACCTTCGATCGTCGTTTCTTCGACTATGAACCATATTATGTATCAGGTAACACTATATTTGAACCTCAGTATCAAGTGCTTTAACGAACTATATAATCGCATAAACGCTGAGAAACCCATCGGCCAATACAAGATATAAATACGTAGATATCGCTGTTGATACTCACTATGGACCCCATAATAATTTGACAGTATAGTGATGATATTTGAAGCTAAACGATATTAAACAATATTTAAAGTTAAATGATACTTAAAGACATTTGAAGATATTTGAAGATGAAATTAAAGACAATTTGAAGTTTAATTCTGAGAACTCCATCGATCAGCACATGATAAACGATATTCGAAGTTAAAAGATACTTAAAGACATTTGAAGATATTTGAAGACAAATTAAAGACAATTTGAAGTTTAATTCTGAGAACTCCATCAATCAGCACATGATAAACGATATTTGAAGTTAAATGACACTTAAAGACATTTGAGGATATTTGAAGCAGAAATTAAAGACAATTTGAACTTTAACTCTGAGAACACCATCGAGCAGTACAAGATAAACGATATTTAACGATATTTGAAGTTAGATGATAGTTGAAGAGGTTCGAAGTTGAATTTAAAGACAATATATTAAGAGAGTCACTATAATATGACGGCAACCCGTTTCAAAAGGCACAAATGAACAATTTTACTGGAGAATACATTCTCTATGTGCCTCAAAAATCCTAAAAATGATATGCTAAGAAGAAAAACACCAACACCTGTACTGGGAAGAATCATTTCTCAGTTGACTATTAGAACGATATTTAACGGTCATTTCCCAGTTGACTATTAGGGAAAACTTACCGTGTAAAGACAACTAGACTCGAACTGTTCCATGAAGAAACCATAACGTAAGTGCTTCGAAATTTTTGCCAGGACAAAAGGAGTGAAGGACAGTAATTTACAACAGAAGGGTGTAGTACAGTAAGGACACGAAAGGTGATGAATAGATGTGAAGCTAAATGTGTTACTTCCTAAAAGCTTTGACAATGCAAAAATCTCAATAGTGAAAGTGTTTTAATGTCATCAGTGAATATGATGAACCAAATATTGTATGTCATAAATCATTCATGTATGTACCACAAGTAGAATTAGGTGTAGTATTATCATGTCGTTCATTTAATGTAGCGTATATAGAATGTAGCATGCCATATAGACAGCAAAAAAAAAAAAAAGCCTTGTAAAAATTGAATTAAAAAAAAAAAAATCTTTAGTATAGTAGCTAGCCTAGAACCATGAATAATCTTAGTCCGGTAGATGAATTTTAGATAGGGATGTAGAATAAAATAAGAAAAGTAATAGAGAAAATTTTTAGCACTCCTGATTAAGTCATAACATATATATATAAAATAATTATGTAAAAAAAAAAAAAATAAAAAAAAAAAATAGTTAATAAATGGCGAACATTTAAAAAAAAAAAAAAGCCCAAAGGCGAGCAGTTACTAATGACGGGACGTCATTAATTGATGGGAAGGGTGATATGTACCGGGAGTAAAACACGACGTATTTGAAATACCAAAATAAAGTTCCTTTCTAAAGATAATTCCGATTTCTTATAATTAAGCTAAATCTAGTCGCAAAAATGAAAAGTCCTTAATCAGCAAAAAGAGAAATTGCATTTCTAGCTTCAGTCAGACAACGGCGCTAGTCGTTCGAATTTCGCTAAGATAATTGTAGCAAAAAAAATGCAATGCATAAAATTTCCAAGGAAGTTTAAAAGGCAAAAAACTGTGTGAACTCCTGAATCATCTGAAAAATCTTTAAGAGATTATTGGACGAGGATTCGCGTCCTTGGGGCACGTGAGCCAATGGCAGGCAGTCCCTAGGGCGCAGGACGAAAGAACTGCGTTTGGGAGTGGGGTAAATGTGCCTTTTTAATTTTAATCTCTATCCAGCTCTGAAACGATTAGTACGAAATTATTTTGGCTACCGTTATTATCATAGAAGTGACCCGTTGCTGTACAACTAAGTATGTAAGTTCAATAAATCTATTGTCCCTTTTTATATGTGTTTGTTTCTCTTATATGTCTGAGTCTAGTCCGATAGTGGGTAACTAGTTCGCCAGTCTCCATGGTAAATGCTCCCAAAGGAATCTGATCTCCAGATAGCTCAAGAAAGAAGGAGCCACATTTGTATGTCTACATATTCAATTTTCTCTCATTAATTGAGAGCGGCGCTAGCCTAGTTGACACAATCTCCAGCGCCATAAGTGGCGCTATAGGAGAAATCTCTATCGCCACGAGCAAATCTTTTCTATCACTACAAATATAACTTCAATGGTACACCTGTATAACCGAAACCCTGTACAACTGAACCCCCGTGCTACTGAACTCTCATGCTACTGAACCCTCGTGCAACTCAACCCAATTTAACTAAACCTCCGTGTAACTATACCCCCCTTTAACTGAAACCCTCGTGCAACACAACCCTGCATGCAATCCCATCTCCCTCAAAACACCTTTCAGCCATCTCTTTTTAAATTGACAATACTTTTCAAACGTTACGTGTGTATTATACAGACCACATCGGAGAGGTAAAGCGAGGTCAAGTCACAATGTCATTCTATCGTTACTTTTCAGACATTTCTTCTTAAAACTTTATTTTCAACTAATTCATCCGGGTTTTTCACAAGCAATTCGTACTATCCTCGCTCGTAATCGCTAATCACCTTAACCTTTATTAAGTTATAGGAAATACCGGTTTAGAAAAAACTAGAAAAAAATAATTGAATATATTAACAGCGAAACAAGACACGCTGGTTTTCTAACACGGGTTTATCCCTAAAAAGACATGTATACCATGAACTAGAAATCTGGTAAATTGCGTCAGAACAACTTGTCCTTCATAACACGTTATGCAAAGCTTCTATAGAATAACGTTGAAATTGCTATAGCTTCCATAGAATCCAGAAGGCCATGTGAGGGAGCTCTGAATCTCTTTGAACCAAACCATACCAGACTATACCCCTCAAACCAGACTATACCTACCAGAAACCTGTTTGGTACAGGGGCGTAAGCAAAGTATAAGGTTGATTACTACTAACCTTACCATCTACGTAACTTTTTGGGAAGCTTGCCTAAGAGACAAGGACTTACACGCCTAAATCGCGTTCCTCGAAGTTTCTAGAGGCACTGGACGAACCAATATAGATCGAACTGTCACAAGCTTATAAGCCCAAGACAACAAGGTTATATAGGGCTGGCCAAATTAGACTGAAGGGCTAAAAATACCTGTATCTTTTAGTTGTTAATTTGGATTATTCTTCATAAAGTAATAAATTCATCTAAGTTTTTATAAAACTAAGTATGAAACGTAAAATGTCTCAAAGGGTCCTCATTTTCCATTACAAAGTCATTAAAACAATGTTTTCCGTCAAAAGTAATATTTTTCTTTCTTTAAAAACAATTTTTTTTTGCCGTCTCTAAAAAATACATTAAAAATAACAATAATACTAATTTTTTAATATTATTCAAAAAATAAATTTTTTAGAATAATGTATTAAAATGACTACAATGATTACGTTATACTGAGGTAATAGACCTGCCAAAAGCATAAGAAATTCAATAATTTTGAGGCGCTGATGAGCTTAATTTGTAGCCATTGTGCATAACCAAAAAATCTAAGTAACCTGCAAAAAAAAAAAAAAATAAAAAAACCTACAAATATTTTTAATCATTCAGTCTGATTTGGGTGACTCTGTATGTCACAATATGAAAGGTATATGGGGAAATATATATCACGACATATATATCACCCAGATATCACAATACGGAGAAAGGGTTTCCCCAAGCTTACAAGAGCAGTCCAGGAATCATCAGCATTACATCTTAATCATTGTATATAAATAATACAATCTTAAAATAATAAAATAATAAATAAAATCTATAAATAATATAAATAATCATAATATAAATATACTTAAACTGTATCTGAAACGCATACTGTTTACAGTATTATTAAAACATATTTTTTTTTTTAACATATCTATTGTGCTTGGAGGTATTAAACAGAGAGTTCGTATACTTACACACAATTTCTTGTTGCGAGATCCTTGTGTATGATACCATGTCTATGCAGGTATAACATGCCCAAAGTTACGTGTATAGCCATATCTACAATATCCCTTGTATGTAAGGGTGGTCTCTCATCTTCTGTACTATTATCTAATTTGATGAGATCCATGCCCTCACAATTTTCGGGTAACCTCTTCAGGGAGGATTTCAGGAACCTGCGAATTGGATGAACATTAACAATCTAAAGTCATTGCACTATGGAACAGGGGCGGATCCAGGATATTTTTAGGGGGGGGGGGCAAAATAGGTTGATCCAAAAAAAAAAAAAAAATTTGTGGGGGGCGCAAAATAGGTTGATCCGTAAACATGCGTTAGGAGCAAGTTTAATTAACACAAACATGAGTTAATTAAGTAAATTACACTACTTTAGACTACGCTAGGGGGGCGACCCCTTGCCCCCCTCTGAATCCGCCACTGCTATCAAACCTGTATTTTTGTGTCATCTATATGTATTTGTTGAGATCCTTAGGAAGAGCCACTACCACAATTGCACCAATGTGTAGATCCACAGACATATGCTGGTTTGGATGCCAAACTGGGAGCATGGGAGGAGGCAAAAGGAAAAGATAGTAGCTACAGGTATATTGTTCATAAGTCTTTATTCGGAGTTCATACCTGGCTCCTTTTCTTTCTGTCTTTTTCTTCCCAATTTTAAGATTTTAAAATATCAACACTTTCGAGTAAACTATTTGTCGACTAAAAAGTCTGTAGTGTAATAAGTCTCTAGTTTAATACTGAAGGTACATTCTGTAAGTAGTTTTATTGCAAACCAATCTTATTGTATTTTAAAACATTAACCACTAAATAACAAATCAGCCGAATAAAAATCTGCTTAAAAAAAACACCAAGAAACTAAACTGCCTAAAATAATACCATGTTCAACAACTATGTTTACATGGAAAATAGACAAAAACGACCAGAATTTGAGCAGAAACATTGTTTTTTGGTTAAAAGAAAAGAGCTATATTGATAATTAAAATGAGGAATAATTGCTGTGACTAGCTGGGGGACCTTCAATCCTTTAAAGCCTCACTTGTATTGTTCAAGTAATTGTTTAAACTCTAATTGACAATGTATGTTCGTTTCAAGTTGTAATATTTTCTTTTACTCAAGAAAATTTATTTGAGTGGCTTATTTCGATTGGTGGCTCTAGGGGCAGGTACCCTTCAAAAGGTCAAAATTTCACTAATTACACGTCGAAGGGGTGGGAAACACCAACAAGGGAGCCTAAGAGATTTTGGCACACATCCCAATCAATAATTGTGTATCTAACCATGCTTGTGTTTAATAGTCTTGTGTTTTTAGTCCTGTGCCTTATGTTGTGTTATGTTTAATATCTAACCCTGTTTGAGTTTAGTGTTCGACTGTGTTTAATAGGTAACACAGAGATATCATTAAAGGTATTCTTTTCAAATATTCTTGATTGCTTGTTTTCAAAATATAAATTTCAAAATATTTATTTCGAAGCTTTATGAATGTTTATTTCGAATGGCATGGTAAGCAAAAAAAAAAAAAAAAAAAAAAAAAAACAACTAGATACATGGAAAGAAAGAAGCATACACAAGTACCTTTTGAGGTTCCCTTTCTCAGGGTAAGAATAAATAACGACAGGCTGCCTTGCAGTTTCTAGGCATACAGCTACAGGAGGAAGAATGTGTCTATGCCGTAAACAACTCAAATACGTGCCTTCCGTTAATAGCAGTGTTTTTTGGACTGAGGAAGCATGCTCTGCAAAGAAATAAGGCCTTATATAGGACCTAACTGTTAAGGACCTAACTTATATTAGGACCTAACTGTTAGAAATTAGTTATCATTAAAATCAGGACCATGGTAGCCAGGTCAGGGCTCCCTTGGTTCAAAACTCGTGGTAGTAGCAGCTTGGTAATTTCGGACCCAAAGGTATCTAAAGTTGGGATAGCGGTTGTTAAACCCGATGCCCCTTGAAAATATGTAAATACAGTAGACGGTATGATATATCCCTGTATAGAAAGTGGATCCATTGATACTCTCAAGCAAAAAAATAAAAGTAAATAAAAATACTTAGTTCTTTTGACTCCACAATTCTTATTCTCGGAGGTATGTGGGAGGGGGGGGGCTCATCAACGTAGATTTGTCCCTTGTACCTCCGATATGTACTTTTAGATATTTTTGTCGTAGCGTAATGGTTTGAGAAATAAATGTTACTGTATCAAACAGTTCGTGGGAAGACGAAACTGTAGGTAAGGAGCGAGAGGGCTCAGTAGTAATCGAAACTCTAAATAACGGAATTTTGATATCAATAAATATATCAAAAGAATCGGCTTATTATTCTGATTACAAATTACAAAAGACTGAATAAATTTAGTTTTATCCATAGAAGGCTAAGAGCCTGAGAAAAGTTGCCTGATTTCGAAAAAGGGAGGAAAAATCCCCTAAAAGTCAAGGAATCTTAATGAAAACCACAATACTAGATTCAGCATATCAGATAACCCTACTGCAGAGGTATCAAGCTCCTATCTACAAAAATGTAGAATTTTATATTTTTGTCAGAAGATAGGTCACTGATGTGTGTTTATTTGTTTTGTTTAGTCTTTTTTCTTCCCCAGGGGTGTTCGTATAGAACCAATGTTCCTTGGACTTCTTCATCATAAATTGTCCTCGATCAAAAAATGACCATCATTAAATA
Organism: Artemia sinica; assembly: GCA_027921565.1. Classification (NCBI taxonomy): domain Eukaryota; kingdom Metazoa; phylum Arthropoda; class Branchiopoda; order Anostraca; family Artemiidae; genus Artemia; species Artemia sinica. The sequence goes on from CM051271.1 coordinate 46,542,595, forward strand.
TCACCATCAATAAATCGCGATCAATAAACAAATGACACCCAAAAACGAGAAGAAATCACAATGAATACCCAATCCAACTCAAAACAAGCAGAAACTAAAAGAAGTAGAGCTGACGCTCCCGGTGCCTTATAAAGATAAGGACATAATTTGCACATATTTTTCTTAATTTCTCGCATTTTTCATTTAGCCTCCGGCATAGTTTTTTTTTTTCTCGGAATATTTCTTTCAAAAGATTGAATTAGGTTACGAGCGATCTCAAATTTAAAGGATGTACACGGCGTTCTTCGACAGCTTCATCGGGGTCTAAAAGTTGCAGCATCGCCGTTGGGCATGGCACTCGGCACGCAGCACACTTGTATATATTTGATTCTTCAAGTGCACATTAGCATAACCATCACACTTTTCTTTAGTTCTTAAATCATGAGGTGTCACTTTGGTTTTTTTTTATTCCTTGATTGATGTTGCCACATAACTTCTAACCGCATATTTCATTGTTCTTCACTTTTGTTTTTGATTCATTCTGATCTTCTCTGTCGCATGTCTTGTAACCGCATCTTTCTTTGCTCTTCACTTTCACGTCAGGGTTGTATATATTTGATTTTCTAATTAAGCATTAGCATAATCGTCACATTATTCTTTTGTTTTAACTCATAAGGTGCCGTTTGGTTTTTTATTCGTTGTGATTACCGTTGTCGCATATCTTCTAATCGTGTAATTCTTTGTTCTTCACTTTCGATTTTGACTTGATGTGATTCTCGCTGTCGTTTATTATTTAACCGCATATTACTTTTTTCTTCACTTTTCTTTTTGACTCATTCTCGCTACCACTTATATTCTGACTGCATTTATCTTTGTTCTTCACTTTTGTTTTTGAATCGTTTGCAGTTGTCGCATATTTCATTTATTTTCACTTTCGATTACTCGTTGCTATTCTCGTTTTCGCCAGTAGGCTCACCACATAGTTCTTTGTTCTTTATTTTCGTTTAGCATTGCTTCAGAATTTTTTCAATCCACTTTGCCTTAGCTACTCGGATTGGTCTTGTCATATTTGATGGTCTAGGTTGTGTATTTCACCCAATGTGAATTTACATTACCCGGCTCGTCCTCTTCATTTTGTCTCATTTGATGGTCCAGTTTTTTTTTTTTTTTTGAGCAACTGTTAATTAACGATTTGTCCCGTAGGTATACTGCTTAAAACGCCCCAAAACTACCATAAATCACTATCAATTAATAAATGAAACACAAAACTGAAAAGGATTACATTAAATACCCAGTCATTTCCAAAACGATAAGAAACTAAAAAATATGGGCTTACGTCCCCAGTGCCTTATAAAATCAAAAACGAAATTTGCAGTTTACTGAAAACAATTCTTACTTCGAGCTGGTTTCTTACTTCTCATAATACTGAAAAACAAGAAAAAAATCATAATCATAACCAAGGTTACTGAAAGAAACAAATAACAAATGAATGTGGATTAAGGTTTACTATAGTTTGATTATGAAGTACATTAATGTATATTCTTATATTCATTCCTGAAAGTCTTAATAATTTTGGATTCACTAATGTTAAAAAGAGAAGAAAATTATTAAAAATAATTTTGATTTTGAGTATAGTTTAAATTTTGTTCTGGTTTTTTATTTGGATCTAAAACTAGAGTTTACAGTATTCGTTAGTTATATATTCTGTTATCTTGCATCAGCTTGCAACACCAAGCCGCCTGACACCAGCACAGCTACATTCACTCCTCATCCATCCCATTTTTTTTCAAATCCTCCATCTGCGCAGACTTATCTTCCCATTCTTCCTAAGTTTTTTTCAACTGTGAAAAGACACCCTGGGCCTTTGCTCTTCTACTTTTGACATCAATGCTCCCATCGTCATTACTAATAATACTACCTTGATAAGTGAAGCTATCAACCTGATCGGTCTTCTCGTCACCCAGCATCACCTGTCACCCAGCGTCACCCAGCATCACCCAGCATCTTCCTATTCTTCCAAACTTTTTTTTTAACTGTGAATAAACACCCTGAGTCTTGGCTATTCTACTTTTAACATCTCAAAAAAAAAGAAAAAAAAAAAAAGAAAAAGGACAAAAAATCACTGCTGCTCCCACCATCTTTACTAATAATACTACCAAGGTAAGTGAAACTGCCCACCTGATCAATCTTTTTATTACCCAACGTCACTCTTTCACCTTCACTTATTCCTAGTCTTAGCGAAATAGTCTTCTTGACATTAATTTTCAAACCTATATTAATTTTAACTTATCTTAATGTTTGACCTAGAATCTAAAATCATGCAATCTTACCTGTTACAGTTTTGGCAATAACTCGAATCTCTTTTTTCATCCCAGGGCTTTTGAATGTTCCAACCAAAATTTTACTAAAGGCTCCCTCCGTGTGTATAGTTGTGTCTGATAGACAGAATCTTGGCACTATTAGTCTCTTAATTCGCTCCAAAGGCTCTGAAGGACGGTCACTCTACGAATTGAAAATAAGTTCAAAGGACGACTCTATCAAACAGTTCGTGCTAACGAACTGTAAGTAAGGAGCAACCCGGCTCAATGGTAACCGAAACTCTAAAAAACGGAATTTTGATACCAACAGATAATCAAAAGGATCAGATTTTAATTCTGATTTCAAAAATATAAGTTTCGTCAAGTTTAATCTTACCCATCAAAAGTTACGCGCCTGAGAATATTTGACTGATTTTCGAAAAAAGGGTTAAAGACCCCCTAAAAGTTATAGAACCTTAATGAAAATCACACCATCATATTCAGCGTATTAGAGAACCCTACTGTAGAGGTTTCTAGCTCCTATCTACAAAAATGTGGAATTTTCCATTTTTTGCCAGAAGAAAGATCACGGATGCGTGTTTATTTGTTTGTTTTTTTTCTTCTCTCCCCAGGCGTAATTGTATTGACCCAGTGGTCCTAGAATATATCGTAGGAGGGTTCATTGGAACGGAAATTAAAAATTCTAGTGCCCTTTTTAAGTGACCAAAAAAATGGAGGGCAACTAGGCCCCTTCCCACGCTCATTTTTTTCTCAAAGTCACCCAATTAAATTTTGAGATAGCCATTTTGTTCAGCATAGTCGAAAATTTAATAAATTTGTCTTTTAGGATGACTTAATCCCCCACAGTTCCCAGGGGAAGGGCTGCAAGTTATGAACTTTGCCCATTGCTTACATATTGTATTGGTTATTGGGAAGTATACATACATTTTCAGAAAGGATTTTTTTCTGGTGGGGGAGGGGGCTGGAGGAGGGGGTTACTCGGGAGAACCTTTCCCTGGAGGATGTTTCTTTTGGGTAAGGGACATTTCTATGAAGGGGGCGCCGGATATCCAAGCATTATTTAAAAAACAATCAGAAATTAAATAAAAAAAAACAAGTTTTTCCCTGAAAGTAAGAAGCAACATTAGAACTTAAAACGAACAGAAATTATTATGTATATGAGGGGGTTCTCCCCCAAGTCAATACCTCGCTCTTTACGCTACAGTTTTTTTTAGTACTTTCAAAAGAGCTATCTATTCTAATTAAACGGCCTTTGTGATTCAGGGGTTTGCGAATTAAATTTTTTTTTTTACTTTTAACGTAAAGAGCGTGGTATTGACTAAGGGGAGAACCCCCCTCATATACGTAATAGCATATACGTAATAAAAAAAAATCAATAAAAAAAAAACAAGCGATACGGCTCAATAGTAATCGAAACTTTTAAAAACGGAATTTTGATGTCAATAAATGTATCAAAAGAATGGGCTTATAATGCTGATTCTGAATATATAAATTTTATTAAGTTTAGTATTACTCATCAAAGGCTACGAGCCTGAGAAAATTTACCTGATTTTTATAAGAGGGGGGAAACATCCCCTACAAGTGAAAGAATTTTAATGAAAATCACACCGTCAGATTCAGCGTATCAAAAATACCTATTACATATGTTTCCAGCTCATATTTGCAAAAATCTGCAACTTTGTATTTTTTGCAAGAAGAAAAATATACGAATATAGAAGTTCGTCACGTAAGTTAATTTGTAAATTACGTCAGAACCAAATTTAGAGACAGACATTTAGCAAAAGAAAAGTAAAATTTTTATGGGCAAAGTTTTTTTACTTATTCAATGACGGTGAACCAAAATAAAAGCTGCATTAACTAAAAAAACGGTCAGAAATTAAATAAAAAAAAAAGTTTTTTAAACTGAAAGTAAGGAGCGACATTAAAACTTAAAACGAGCAGAAATTATTCCGTATATGAAAGGGGCTGTCCCATCCTCAACGCCTCGCTCTTTACGCTAAAGTTTGACTCTGTCTCACAACTTTATTTTTTAAAACAATAAACAACTTTAGCGTAAAGAGCGAGGTGTTGAGGAGGGGACAGCCCCTTTCATATACGGAATAATTTCTGTTCGTTTTAAGTTTTAATGTCGCTCCTTACTTTCAGTTTAAAAAAACTTGTTTTTTTTATTTATGTAGTAAAGGCAAATGTATATTTTTAAACACATTATCGCTATTAAATTGGCACAAAAAAGCTTTTCTAATCTGTTAGATATATTGGCTATGGAAGATTATCCGTTTTGCACCAATTTATATATTTTAAAGCCAAAACTGTCGTTTTTTTTGAGTACAAATTAGTTTAAAACAAAAGCAAATTTCTAGGATGAAAAAAAGCAAAGTAGAAACTTAAAACAAATACAAATTATTGCTTCGCAGTTTATGGAACATACATCTGAAAAACTATTTAAAATAACATGACTCGTAACATTCCCTACATTCAGGGGCGTCGTTTGGGAGGGGCGAGGGGGTGACAGTTGCCCCCCAGTAATGTGAAGAAAAATTATTATATAGCCAATGCTCCTTGAATATCCGAAAGTAGACCCCTCTTGCCCTCTCAATAAAAATGTTGTGGATTCGCCCCTACCTACATTTGCAGGATTGTAAATACTAGTTCTTTACTAAACACTAACCTTGCTTTCCTTTTTACAGAGAATTAAAACAAATTGTTTTTTAAATATATGAATATACTTGCTTAATATATTTTTCAAATATATTCTAATATTTACTAAACAAATACTAAATATAGATTTTTACTAAATACATGTTTAATGTACACACTATAATATATGAACTAATATATATTATATACAAATTGGCAAAATATAAATCAGTTAATAATTAGTGTAATCTTATTCAAAATCAATATTATTACAAAACTTGCAATATATGAAACAAATACCAAATCTGTCAATTTGTGAAATAGTAAAAATGTGGAACTGCTTATGATTATAGTAAACACTAACTCATTTAAGAAATCTGTTGTTTCCAGGCTTTATTTTTTAGATTATTTACCCCCTCAAAGTACGATTTCAAATAAAAAAAAAAACGATTAAAGTACGTTACATAAAAAACATCTTTTGTTTATATATTTTTAGGAAGTAAATATACTACAATATGTTCTTAGAAACTGGTATATTTTAAATAGACTATATTTTTTTGCTATATATATATATATATATATATATATATATATATATATATATATATATATATATATATATATATATATATATATATATATATATATATATATATATATATATATATATATATATATATATATATATATATATATATATATATATATATATATATATATATATATATATATATATATATATATATATATATATTTATATATATAGAGTGCCGAGATCTCGGTGACTTCGCCACCGGGCCCCGGCACTCGGCACGCAGCAAGCTTCTATATATGGATTCTTACTGTCGCTTGTCTTCTAAACGCAGACAATTTGAGCCTTTTCTTGATGTCATGACGTACAAATGGACGCTAAATTAGAAGTAGTGCCTTTGTAAAATCACGTTTTTTTATTGGACCTTTAACTTTTGTCTCGGCTTGTCTTTTGTTATTGTGAAAGACATATCGCCGAACCTTTGTTTCTTTTAATTGTTGAGATGGTGGGACAAAATGTCTTTTTTTCTAGCGATTTATTTAGTCCGGGTTTTTGATTTTCAAAGGTATGGTAGGTATTGGTAGGTAATGGTATAACTACTAAGAACTAAAAAAAGTTGAAACAATATATAACATGTTAAAAAAAATAATACAAAAAAGTTAAAAAAATTTATATATATATATATATATATAAATTTTATATATATATATATATATATATATATATATATATATATATATATATATATATATATATATATATATATATATATATATATATATATATATATATATATATATATATATATATATATATATATATATATAATATATATATATATAAATCTAAAACATTTTATATATATATATATATATATATATATATATATATATATATATATATATATATATAAATCTAAAACATTTATATATATATATATATATATATATATATATATATATATATATATATATATATATATATATATATATATATATATATATATATATATATATATATATATATATATATATATATATATATATATATATATATAGCATATATATATATATATATATATATATATATATATATATATATATATATATATATATATATATATATATATATATATATATATATATATATATATATGTATATATATATATATATATATATATATATATATATATATATATATATATATATATATATATATATATATATATATATATATATATATATATATATATATATATATATATATATATATATATATATATATATATATATATAATATATATATATAAATGTTTTTGAATTTTTTTCTGAAGTTTTTTTAACTTTTTTGTATTATTTTTTTTAACATGTTATATTGTTTCAACTTTGTTTTTACATGTCTTCGAATGAGATGAAACACTTATAACATTAAAAAATCATATTTAATATTTTCAAACTCAAAATGAGAATGGTATAGATATGTTAGTCATGACCTTTACTATTAGAAAAATAATGTTTGTAGTAGCACTTTTTTTTATTGGACAAAATTTTTTTTTTTGGGACTTCGAAATTATTCAACTTTTTTTTTATGTATCTTAAAATGACATGAAATATGCTTATGGCTCTAACAGTTGTACTCTATGCTTGCTCAGAGACACGATGCAGCTTTCCCACTGGTACTTTATGGCGGACTATCAACACTACCTAGTTTATTGCATGTATTAAATCAGTATTTTTTACCCAGTGGAACGATAAACACATAAGTCATATCTTTAAAAAAGTGAAGATGGAGTATTTTAATAAAGTGTGTTTACGTGACAATGTTATTGTAGTATTGAACGCCGACAAGGAGATTTATTTAAACTTTGAAACAAGTATAAATGGTAGCACTATTGGAAATGTATGCATGCATTGCCATGACAGTAAGGAATTAAATTTCTTTGGAGTACCAAAAAAATTCAACTCTTATGTTGGTGGATATGCGAGATTGAGATCTCCAGAGATGATTGCACTCAAAGAGAATACCAACATAAAAATAATCGTTGATGATAGAGGACATCTCCTTGTTACTGTTGCAGGTAACACATTACCTACTGATACATCCTATCGTCAGCTTTCGGGTATTAGAATTCAACGGAAGGTCAAAAAAAGAAAGGCCTACTCTTCTACTAATATCATAAACCATATCTTGTCTACGTGTCGAAACTGTTACCTGTGTAAAAATAATGTGATAATAGACAGTGAAATTGCCAGAAAAATAAAAAGGGCATTGGCAGAAAATATCACTATGGAATATAAAGATGAATCGATGAAAAACAAAGTACCAGCAAACGTTACTGCCATTGATCAAACAGTCAATGAACCAAATAATACCAAAGACGAAAAGCATATTGAGCCTGTTGATGACACACCAGTAAAAATTGTGTATGACTCAAAATGGAATAATGATTATTCTACTGATTACGAACTAAGAGAAGAAAATAGCTACAATATCAAGAGAGAACATGGTGAACTATTTTATGGAACAGATTCAAAATGTCCAAAGTTGATCTTGATATTAATAATGTATCATAATATATTTTTGTATTAATATTCTACATAGCATTATTTCATTAAAAATATATTATGCATTACATTGTTATGTGTTAATTATTTTTAGAGTAATCTAGCATATCAAACGTTTAGAATGTCTATTAAAGCATCGGAGATGTAAGAAAAGGAATTTGCATACATCTATTGTCAAAGACATGGGATAACATTGACAAAATCTAGGTATTAGAATGAATAAATTCTTTATCAACATCCGTTGTTGGATATGTCATTATGAAAAAATTGTAAGTAAGTAAGTAACAAACTCTTTCTTGAATTCACCTCTTGGATACACAATACAGAAATTTAATTCAGGAAATTATGAAAAAGATTGAACAAATTCTTATTAACATTTTTTTATCGATTGAATTCGCTTCCATCAACATTCTTTGTCAGATACATCGAATAAAATTGACAAAATATAAATATCAGAGTGAATAAATACTTTATCCAACATCCTTTATCGGATATGTCGGATAAAATTGACAAAATCTAAGTATCAGAGTGATTAAAATCTAAGCATCAAAGTGATTAAATTCCATATCAACATCCCTTTCTCGGATACATGGGATAAAATTTACTAAATCTAAGTATCAGAGTGAATAAATGCTTCATCAACATCATTTGTCGGTTATATCGGATAAAATTGACAAAATCTAAGTATCAGAGTGAATAAATGCTATATCACCATCCTTTGTCGGATATGTTGGATAAATGCTACATCAACATCCATTTCTCTAATACATGGGATAAAAGTGACAAAATCTAAGCGTCAGAGTGAATAATTTTTTTTCATTAACATCTTTTGTCAGATACAACGAATATAGTTGACAAAATCTAAGTATCAGAGTGTATAAATGCTATATCAGCATCCTTTGTCGGATATGTTGGGTAAAATTGACAAAATCTAAGTGTCAGAGTGAATATTTTTTTTTATCAACACCTTTTGTCAGATATATAAAATATAATTGACAAAATCTAAGTATCAGAGTGAATAAATGCATTATCAACATCATTTGTCGAGTATATCGGATAAAATTGACAAAATCTAAGTATCAGATTGATTAAATTCTATATCAACATCCATTTCTCGAATACATGGGATAAAATTGACAAAAGCTAAGTGTCAGAGTGAATAATTTTTTTTATCAACATCTTTTGTCAGATACAACGAATATAATTGACAAAATCTAAATATCGGATTGATTAAATTCTATATCAGCATCCTTTGTCGGATATGCTGGATAAAATTGACAAAAGCTAAGTGTCAGAGTGAATAAATATTTTTTATCAACATCTTTTGTCAAATACATCAAATATAATTGACAAAATCTAAATATCAGAGTGATTAAATGCTTTATCAGCATCCTTTCTCGGATATCTCGGATAAAGTCTAAGTATCAGAGTGATTAAATTCTATATCAACATCCCTTTCTCGGATACATGGGATATAATAGACACAAACTAAGTATCAGAGTGAATAATTTTTTTTATCAACATCTTTTATCAGATACAACGAATATAATTGACACAATCTAAATATCAGATTGATTAAATTCTATATCAGCATCCTTTGTCAGATTTGCTGGATAAAATTGACAAAAGCTAAGTGTCAGAGTGAAAAATTTTTTTTATCAACATCTTTTGTCAAACACATCAAATATAATTGACAATATCTAAGTATCAGAGTGATTAAATGCTTTATCAGCATCCTTTCTCGGATATCTCGGATACAATCTAAGTACCAGAGTGATTAAATTCTATATCCACATCCCTTTCTCGGATACATGGGATAAATTGACAAAAATCTAAGTAACAGAGTGAATAATTTTTTTTTATCACCATCTTTTGTTAGATACAACGAATATAATTGACAGAATCTAAATATCAGATTGATTAAGTTCTATATCAGCATCCTTTGTCGGATATGCTGGATACAATTGACAAAAGCTAAGTGTCAGAGTGAATAATTTTTTTTTATCAACATCTTTTGTCAAATACATCAAATGTAATTGAAAAAATCTAAGTATCAGAGTGATTAAATGCTTTATCAGCATCCTTTGTCGGATATCTCGGATAAAATCTAAGTATCAGAATGATTAAATTCTATACCAACATCCCTTTCTCGGATACATGGGATAAAATTGACAAAATCTAAGTATCAGAGTGAATAATTTTTTTTTGTCAACATCTTTTATCAGTTACAACAAATATAATTGACAAAATCTAAGTATTACGAAAAAATTGTAAGTAAGTAAGTAAACAAACTCTTCCTTGAATTCACCTCTTGGATACACAATACAGAAATTTAATTAAGGAAATTATGAAAAAATTGAACAAATTCTTTATTAACATTCTACAAAATCTGTGTATTAGAATGAATAAATTCCTTATCATCATCCTTTGTCGGTTACATCGGATAAAATTGACAAATCTAACTATCAGAGTGAATAAATTCATTATCAAAATCCACTGTCGGATATGTCGGATAAAATTGACAAAATCGAAGTGTCAGAGTGAATAATTTTTTTCCATCAACATCTTTTATCAGATACAACGAATATAATTGACAAAATCGAATCGTCAGGGTGAATAAATGCTTTATCAGCATCCTTTGTCAATTCTGTTGGATAAAATTGACAAAATCTAGGTGTTAGAGTGATTTTTTTTTGTCAACATCTTCTCTCGGATACATCGGATAAAATTGATAAAATCTAAGTATCAGATTAAATAAATGCTTTATCAACATCATTTGTCGGATATGACAGATAAAAATTGACAAAATCTAAGTACCAGAGTGAATAAAATTTATTATCAACATCCTTTGTCTGATATGTCGGATAAAATTGACAAAAGCTAAGTATCAGAGTGATTAAATTCTATATCAACATATCTTTCTCAGATAAATGGGATAAAATTGATACAATCTAAGTATCAGAGTGAATAAAGCTTTATCAACATCCTCTAAATACATTACCAACATAATTTGTCGGGTATATCAGATAAAATTGACAAAATCTAAGTATCAGATTGATTAAATTCTATATCAACAACCCTTTCTCGAATACATAGGATGAAATTGACAAAATCTAAGTGTCAGAGTGAATAATTTTTTTTTATCAACATCTATTGTCAGATACATCGAATATAATTGACAAAATCTAAGTATCAGAGTGAATAATTGCTTTGTCAGCATCCTTTGTCGAATATATCGGATAAAATTGACAAAATCTAAATACCAGAGTGAATAAATGCATTATCAACATCATTTGTCGGATATGTCGGATAAAATTGACATGTCGGATAAAATTCACAAAATCTAAGGGTCAGAGTGAATAATTTTTTTATCAACATCTTTTGCCAGATACATCGAAAATAATTGACAGAATCTAGGTGTTAGAGTGAATAATTTTTTTATCAACATCCTCAGTCAGATATGTCGGGCAAAATAGACAAAAATCTAAGTATCAGAGTGAATGAATTTATTATCAACATCCTCTGTCAGATACATCGGAAAAAAATTGACAAAATCTAAGTATTTAGAGTGAATAAATGCCTTATCAACATCATTTGTCGGATATATCGGATAAATAAGACAAAATCTAAGTACCAGAGTGATTAAATTCTATATCAACATCCTTTGTCGGATATGTCGGATAAAATTGACAAAATCTAAGTATCAGAGTGATTAAGTTCTATATCGACATCCCTTTCTCGGATACATGGGGTAAAATTGAAGAAATCGAAGTGTCAGAGTGAATAAATTTTTTTCCATCCACATCTTTTATCAGATACAACGAATATAATTGACAAAATCTAAATATCAGAGTGAATAAATGCTTTATCAGCATCCTTTGTTGGATATGTTGGATAAAATCAACAAAATCTAAATGTCAGGGTGAATAAATGCTTTAACAGGATCCTTCGTCGATTCTGTCGAATAAAATTGACAAAATCTAAGTATTAGAGTGATTTTTTTTATCACCATCTTCTCTCGGATACATCGGATAAAATTGATAAAATACAAGTATCAGATTGAATAAATGCTTTATCAACATCATTTGACGGATATAACGGATAAAATTGACAAAATCTAAGTACCAGAGTGAATAAATTCATTATCAACATCCTTTGTCTGAAATGTCGGATAAAATTCACAAAATCTAGGTACCTGAGTGATTAAATTCTATATCAATATCCCTTTCTCGGATACATGGGATAAAATTGATAAAATCTAAGCATCAGAGTGAATAAATGCTTTATCAACATCCTCTAAATGCATTATCAACTTCATTTGTCGGGTATATCGGATAAAACTGACAAAATCTAAGTATCGAATTGATTAAATTCTATATCAACAACCCTTTCTCGAATACATGGGATAAAATTCAAAAATTCTAAGCGTCAGAGTGAATAAATTTTTTTTATATCAACATCTATTGTCAGATACATCGAATATAATTGACAAAATCTAAGTATCAGAGTGAATAAATGCTTTATCAGCATCCTTTGCCGAATATATCAGATAAAAGTGACAAAATCTAAGTACCAGAGTGAATAAATGCATTATCAACTTCATTTGTCGGATATGTCAGATAATATTGACATGTCGGATAAAATTCACAAAATCTAAGTGTCAGAGTGAATATTTTTTTTTATCAACATCTTTTGTCAGATACATCGAATATAATTGACAAAATCTAATTGTTAGAGTGAATAATTTTTTTTTTATCAACATCCTCTGTCAGATACATCAGATAAAATTGACAAAATCTAAGTATCAGACTGAATAAATGCTTTATCAACATCATTTGTTGGATATGTCGGACAAAATTTTTTATCAAGGAAATATCTGAATGCGTTTAAGGTATAGTACGAATGGCTTACAAAAAACCCGAAAATACTACTAAAACTAGTCATGACTATTTTTTTTTTCGCGCCGCGAAAAAAATAGCTGTGACTACCTCATATGGTTTTGTGGTGCAGTGAGTTGTTACTAGCAGTAGTATTTTCGTGTTTTTTTGCAAGCCATTCGTACTATACCTTAAACGCTTTCAGATATTTCCTTGATAAAAAAATTTTGTCCGACATATCCGAAAAATGATGTTGATAAAGTATTTATTCAATCTGATACTTAGATTTTGTCAATTTTATCCGATGTATCCGAGAGAAGATGCTGATAAAAAAAATCACTCTAACACTTAGATTTTGTCAATTTTATCCGACAGAATCAACAAAGGATGCCGTTAAAGCATATATTCACCCTGACATTTAGATTTGTCGATTTTATCCAACATATCCGACAAAGGATGCTGATAAAGCATTTATTCACTCTGATATTTAGATTTTGTCAATTATATTCATTGTATCTGATAAAAAGATGTGGATTGAAAAAAATTTATTCACTCTGACACTTCGATTTTTTCAATTTTACCCCATGTATCCGAGAAAGGGATGTTGATATAGAATTTAATCACTCTGATACTTAGATTTTGTCTATTTTATCAGATAAATCCGACAAATGATGTTGATAAGGCATTTATTTACTATGATACTTAGATTTTGTCAATTTTATCCAATGTATCTGACAGAGGATGTTGATAATAAATTCATTCACTCTGACACTTAGATTTTGTCGATTTTTTCCGACATATCTGACAGAGGACGTTAATAAAAAAAAAATTATTCACTCTAACACCTAGATTCTGTCAATTATGTTCGATGTGTCTGACAAAAGATGTTTTAAAAAAAATTATTCACTCTGACATTTAGATTTTGTCAATTTTATCCGACATGTCAATTTTATCCGACATATCCGACAAATGATGTTGATAATGCATTTATTCACTCTGGTACTTAGATTTTGTCAATTTTATCCGATATATTCGACAAAGGATGCTGACAAAGCATTTATTCACTCTGATACTTAGATTTTGTCAATTATATTCGATGTATCTGACAATAGATGTTGATAAAAAAAATTATTCACTCTGACACTTAGATTTTGTCAATTGCATCCCATGTATTCGAGAAAGGGTTGTCGATATAGAATTTAATCAATCTGATACTTAGATTTTGTCAATTTTATCCGATATACCTGACAAATGATGTTGATAATGCATTTAGAGGATGTTGATAAAGCATTTATTTACTCTGATACTTAGATTTTATCAATTTTATCCCATGTATCTGAGAAAGGGATGTTGATATAGAATTTAATTACTCTGATACTTAGATTTTGTCAATTTTATCCGTCATATCTGACAAATGATGTTGATAAAGCATTTATTCAATCTGATACTTAGATTTTGTCAATTTTATCCGATGTATCCGAGAGAAAGATGTTGATCAGAAAAATTCACTCTAATACCTAGATTTTGTCAATTTTATCTGACAGAATCGACAAAGGATGCTGATAAAGCATTTATTTACCCTGACGATTTGATTTTGTCAATTATATTCGTTGTATCTGATAAAAGATGTTGATGGAAAAAATTTATTCACTCTGACACTTCGATTTTGTCAATTTTTATCAGAAATATCCGACAAAAAGGATTTTGACAATGAATTTATTCACTCTGATAGTTAGATTTTTCAATTTTATCCGATGTAACCGACAAAGGATGATGATAAGGAATTTATTCATTCTAATACACAGATTTTGTAGAATGTTAATAAAATTTGTTCAATTTTTTTCATAATTTTCTGAATTAAATTTCTGTATTGTGTATCCAAGAGGTGAATTCAAGCAAGAGTTTGTTACTTACTTACTTACAATTTTTTCATAATGCTTAGATTTTGTCAATTATATTTGTTGTAACTGATAAAAGATGTTGATAAAAAAAAATTATTCACTCTGATACTTAGATTTTGTCAATTTTATCCCATGTATCCGAGAAAGGGATGTTGATATAGAATTTAATCACTCTGATACTTAGATTTTATCCGAGATATACGACAAAGGATCCTGATAAAGCATTTAATCACTCTCATACTTAGATTTTGTCAATTATATTTGATGTATTTGATAAAAGATGATGATAAAAAAAATTATTCACTCTGACACTTAGCTTTTGTCAATTTTATCCAGCATATCCGACAAAGGATGCTGATATAGAATTTAATCAATCTGATATTTAAATTTTGTTAATTATATTCGTTGTATCTGACAAAAGATGTTGATAAAAAAAATTATTCACTCTGATACTTAGATTTTGTCAATTTTATCCCACATATCCGAGAAAGGGATGTTAATATAGAATTTATTCACTCTGACACTTAGATTTTATCCGAGATATCCGAGAAAGGATGCTGATAAAGCGTTTAATCACTCTGATACGTAGATTTTGTCAATTATATTTAATGTATTTGACAAAAGATGTTGATAAAAAAAAATTTATTCACTCTGACACTTAGCTTTTTTCAATCTTATCCAGCATATCCGACAAAGGATGCTGATATAGAATTTAATCAATCTGATATTTAGATTTTGTCAATTATATTCGTTGTATCTGACAAAAGATGTTGATAAAAAAATTATTCACTCTAACACTTAGCTTTTGTCAATTTTATCCCATGTATTCGAGAAATGGATGTTGATATAGAATCTAATCAATATCATACTTAGATTTTGTCAATTTTATCCGATATACCCGACAAATGATGTTGATAATGCATTTATTCACTCTGATGTTAGATTTTGTCAATTATAGTTGATGTATCTGACAAAAGGTGTTGATAAAAAAATTTATTCACTCTGACACTTAGATTTTGTCAATTTTATCCAACATATCCGACAAAGAATGCTGATATAGCATTTATTCACTCTGATACTTAGATTTTGTCAACTATATTCGTTGTATCTGACAAAAGATGCTAATAAAAAAAATTATTCACTCTGACGCTTAGCGTTTTTCAATTTTATCCCATGCATTCGAGAAATGGATGTTGATATAGCATTTATCCAACATATCCGACAAAGGATGCTGATATAGCATTTATTCACTCTGATACTTAGATTTTTTCAATTTTATCCGATGTATACCCGACAAATGATGTTGATAAAGCATTTATTCACTCTGATACTTAGATTTCGTCAATTTTTTATCCCATGTATCCGAGAAAGGGATGTTGATATAGAATTTAATCACTCTGATACTTAGATTTTATCCGAGATATACGACAAAGGATCCTGATAAAGCATTTAATCACTCTCATACTTAGATTTTGTCAATTATATTTGATGTATTTGATAAGAGATGATGATAAAAAAAATTATTCACTCTGACACTTAGCTTTTGTCAATTTTATCCAGCATATCCGACAAAGGATGCTGATATAGAATTTAATCAATCTGATATTTAAATTTTGTTAATTATATTCGTTGTATCTGACAAAAGATGTTGATAAAAAAATTATTCACTCTGATACTTAGATTTTGTCAATTTTATCCCATGTATCCGACAAAGGATGCTGATATAGAATTTAATCAATCTGATATTTAAATTTTGTTAATTATATTCGTTGTATCTGAAAAAAAGATGTTGATAAAAAAAATTATTCACTCTGACACTTAGCTTTTATCAATTTTATCCAGCATATCCGACAAAGGATGCTGATATAGAATTTAATCAATCTGATATTTAAATTTTGTTAATTATATTCGTTGTATCTGACAAAAGATGTTGATAAAAAAAATTATTCACTCTGACACTTAGCTTTTGTCAATTTTATCCAGCATATCCGACAAAGGATGCTGATATAGAATTTAATCAGTCTGATATTTAAATTTTGTTAATTATATTCGTTGTATCTGACAAAAGATGTTGATAAAAAAAATTATTCACTCTGACACTTAGATTTTGTCAATTTTATCCGACATGTCACTTTTATCCGACATATCCGACAAATGATGTTGATAATGCATTTATTCACTCTGGTACTTAGATTTTGTCAATTTTATCCGATATATTCGACAAAGGATGCTGACAAAGCATTTATTCACTCTGATACTTAGATTTTGTCAATTATATTCGATGTATCTGACAATAGATGTTGATAAAAAAAATTATTCACTCTGACACTTAGATTTTGTCAATTGCATCCCATGTATTTGAGAAAGGGTTGTCGATATAGAATTTAATCAATCTGATACTTAGATTTTGTCAATTTTATCCGATATACCTGACAAATGATGTTGATAATGTATTTAGAGGATGTTGATAAAGCATTTATTTACTCTGATACTTAGATTTTATCAATTTTATCCCATGTATCTGAGAAAGGGATGTTGATATAGAATTTAATTACTCTGATACTTAGATTTTGTCAATTTTATCCGTCATATCTGACAAATGATGTTGATAAAGCATTTTATTCAATCTGATACTTAGATTTTGTCAATTTTTTATCCGATGTATCCGAGAGAAGATGTTGATAAGAAAAATTCACTCTAATACCTAGATTTTGTCAATTTTATCTGACAGAATCGACAAAGGATGCTGATAAAGCATTTATTCACCCTGACGATTTGATTTTGTCAATTATATTCGTTGTATCTGATAAAAGATGTTGATGGAAAAAATTTATTCACTCTGACACTTCGATTTTGTCAATTTTATCCGAAATATCCGACAATGGATTTTGACAATGAATTTATTCACTCTGATAGTTAGATTTTTCAATTTTATCCGATGTAACCGACAAAGGATGATGATAAGGAATTTATTCATTCTAATACACAGATTTTGTAGAATGTTCATAAAGAATTTGTTCAATTTTTTCATAATTTTCTGAATTAAATTTCTGTATTGTGTATCCAAGAGGTGAATTCAAGAAAGAGTTTGTTACTTACTTATTTACAATTTTTTCATAATGCTTAGATTTTGTCAATTATATTTGTTGTAACTGATAAAAGATGTTGATAAAAAAAATTATTCACTCTGATACTTAAATTTTGTCAATTTTATCCCATGTATCCGAGAAAGGGATGTTGATATAGAATTTAATCACTCCCATACTTAGATTTTGTCAATTATATTTGATGTATTTGATAAAAGATGATGGTAAAAAAAATTATTCACTCTGACACTTAGCTTTTGTCAATTTTATCCAGCATATCCGACAAAGGATGCTGATATAGAATTTAATCAATCTTATATTTAAATTTTGTTAATTATATTCGTTGTATCTGACAAAAGATGTTGATAAAAAAATTATTCACTCTGATACTTAGATTTTGTCAATTTTATCCCATGTATCCGAGAAAGGGATGTTAATATAGAATTTATTCACTCTGACACTTAGATTTTATCCGAGATATCCGAGAAAGGATGCTGATAAAGCGTTTAATCACTCTGATACTTAGATTTTGTCAATTATATTTGATGTATTTGACAAAAGATGTTGATAAAAAAAAATTTATTCACTCTGACACTTAGCTTTTTTCAATCTTATCCAGCATATCCGACAAAGGATGCTGATATAGAATTTAATCAATCTGATATTTAGATTTTGTCAATTATATTCGTTGTATCTGACAAAAGATGTTGATAAAAAAATTATTCACTCTGACACTTAGCTTTTGTTTTTATCCCATGTATTCGAGAAATGGATGTTGATATAGAATTTAATCAATCTGATACTTAGATTTTGTCAATTTTATCCGATATACCCGACAAATGATGTTGATAATGCATTTATTCACTCTGATGTTAGATTTTGTCAATTATAGTTGATGTATCTGACAAAAGGTGTGGATAAAAAAATTTATTCACTCTGACACTTAGATTTTGTCAATTTTATCCAACATATCCGACAAAGAATGCTGATATAGCATTTATTCACTCTGATACTTAGATTTTGTCAACTATATTTGTTGTATCTGACAAAAGATGCTAATAAAAAAATCATTCACTCTGACGCTTAGCGTTCTTCAATTTTATCCCATGCATTCGAGAAATGGATGTTGATATAGCATTTATCCAACATATCCGACAAAGGATGCTGATATAGCATTTATTTCACTCTGATACTTAGATTTTTTCAATTTTATCCGATATACCCGACAAATGATGTTGATAAAGCATTTATTCACTCTGATACTTAGATTTCGTCAATTTTTATCCCATGTATCCGAGAAAGGGATGTTGATATAGAATTTAATCACTCTGATACTTAGATTTTATCCGAGATATACGACAAAAGATCCTGATAAAGCATTTAATCACTCTCATACTTAGATTTTGTCAATTATATTTGATGTATTTGATAAAAGATGATGATAAAAAAAATTATTCACTCTGACACTTAGCTTTTTTCAATTTTATCCAGCATATCCGACAAAGGATGCTGATATAGAATTTAATCAATCTGATATTTAAATTTTGTTAATTATATTCGTTGTATCTGACAAAAGATGTTGATAAAAAAAATTATTCACTCTGATACTTATATTTTGTCAATTTTATCCCATGTATCCGAGAAAGGGATGTTAATATAGAATTTATTCACTCTGAAACTTAGATTTTATCCGAGATATCCGAGAAAGGATGCTGATAAAGCGTTTAATCACTCTGATACTTAGATTTTGTCAATTATATTTGATGTATTTGACAAAAGATGTTGATAAAAAAAAATTTATTCACTCTGACACTTAGCTTTTTTCAATTTTATCCAGCATATCCGACAAAGGATGCTGATATAGAATTTAATCAATCTGATATTTAGATTTTGTCAATTATATTCGTTGTATCTGAAAAAAGATGTTGATAAAAAAATTATTCACTCTGACACTTAGCTTTTGTCAATTTTATCCCATGTATTCGAGAAATAGATGTTGATATAGAATTTAATCATTATCATACTTAGAGTTTGTCAATTTTATCCGATATACCCGACAAATGATGTTGATAATGCATTTATTCACTCTGATGTTAGATTTTGTCAATTATAGTTGATGTATCTGACAAAAGGTGTTGATAAAAAAATTAATTCACTCTGACACTTAGATTTTGTCAATTTTATCCAACATATCCGACAAAGAATGCTGATATAGCATTTATTCACTCTGATACTTAGATTTTGTCAACTATATTCGTTGTATCTGACAAAAGATGCAAATAAAAAAAATTATTCACTCTGACGCTTAGCGTTTTTTCAATTTTATCCCATGCATTCGAGAAATGGATGTTGATATAGCATTTATCCAACATATCCGACAAAGGATGCTGATATAGCATTTATTCACTCTGATACTTAGATTCTTTCAATTTCATCCGATATACCCGACAAATGATGTTGATAAAGCATTTATTCACTCTGATACTTAGATTTAGTAAATTTTATCCCATGTATCCGAGAAAGGGATATTGATATGGAATGTAATCACTCTGATACTTAGATTTTAATCACTCTGATACTTAGATTTTGTCAATTTTATCCAACATATCCAATAAAGGATGTTGATAAAGTATTTATTCACTGTGATATTTACATTTTGTCAATTTTATTCGGTGTATCTTACAAAGGATGTTGATGGAAGCGAATTCAATCGATAAGGAATGTTAATAGGAATTTGTTCAATTTTTTTCATAATTTGCTGAATTAAATTTCTGTATTGTATATCCAAGAGGGCAATTCAAGAAAGAGTTTGTTACTTACTTACTTACAATTTTTTCATAATGACATATCCAACAACGAATGTTGATAAAGAATTTATTCATTCTGATACCTAGATTTTGTCAATGTTATCCCATGTGTCTGACAATAGATGTATGAAAATTCCTTTTCTTACATCTCCGATGCTTTAATAGACATTCTGAACGTTTGATATGCTAGCTTACTCTAAAAATAATGAACACATAACAATGTAATGCATAATATATTTTTAATGAAATAATGCTATGAAGAATATTAATACAAAAGTATATTATGATACATTATTAATATCAATGATCAACTTTGGACATTTTGAATCTGTTCCATAAAATAGTTCACCATGTTCTCTCTTGATATTGTAGCTATTGTCTTCTCTTAGTTCGTAATCAGTAGAATAATCATTATTCCATTTTGAGTCATACACAATTTTTACTGGTGTGTCATCAACAGGCTCAATATGCTTTTCGTCTTTGGTATTATTGGGTTCATTGACTGTTTGATCAATGGCAGTAAGGTTTGCTGGTACTTTGTTTTTCATCGATTCATCTTTATATTCCATAGTGATATTTTCTGCCAATGCCCTTTTTATTTTTCTTGCAATTTCACTGTCTATTATCACATTATTTTTACACAGGTAACAGTTTCGAAACGTAGACAAGATATGGTTTATGATATTAGTAGAAGAGTAGGCCTTTCTTTTTTTGGCCTTCCGTTGAATGCTTATATCAGTCGGAGACATGTAAAAAAAGTTGAAAAAATGTAGCATGTTAAAAAAATAATAAAAAAAGTTTTAAAAAAACTTCAAAAAAAATTCAAAAAAAATGGGGGGAGGGGGCCAAAAAGTTGGAGGGGAGGGGATGCCCTTCGAGTTCGGGGATAGGGGACCTTTGGGGGATTGAGGTCTCTGTTGGTTAGGGTCGTTGGTGCTTATGATCCTTGATGGTTCGTACTCACATACACCTTACTACTTGATTTGCAAGGATTTCTAAGTTTTGTTCTGAAATTTCTTTATTAAAATTCTTTTCTTGCCATCTACATCTCTCTTAGTATCAACTTTTTTTAGTATACTATAACGTTAGACCCTATTTCAAATTGACAACACTGTTCAAACACCACTTGTGTATTATACAGAACACATCGGAGAGGTAAAGCTAGGTCAACTCACAATGTCATTCTATCATCATTAACCATTTTCATAGATTGATCTTGTCTCAAATTTATAACAAATTGCCTGAGTTAACAACCCCGAGGGGTTACCTTAACTGATGATCAGTTTAACCCTTTTTTCTCCACCTTCATACAATCCAATTTGCAAATGCTATCTAGCTCTGTTTTTTTCCCTATTATTCAATTAATATCGTTCGTATAGTCCAATTCGCGAATCTCACCTTTTTTTGCAAATAGAGTTAGCTTTTACACAAAATGATATAAATCCATATGCCAATCAATCAATTCTGAGTTTAGCATCCGATTCTTTAATTAGCAGCGACGCATTAATAACAAACTAGTCTCGAGTTAAGGCAATTGTCCAAAAAACAGAAACCAGTCTGATAGCACATACTTCAAAGAAATGGAACAGGTGTGAGAGGATACTCACTCTCTTTGAAAAGGTGTAGAGGTCCAGCAAATAGTATGGTAGTTCCTATATGTCCCAGCAAAATGGAAGGCCATGTGAAAGGATACTCACTCTCTTTGAAAAAGTGTATAGCTTCTAGCAAATAGTATGGTAATTTCTATAGTTTCTAGCAAAATGGTACTTAGTACTCTACTAATGTTGATTTTCATTGAATCGTTGCTCTTCATTTTCATTTTTGACTCCCTAACTTGTTCGGCGTCTTATGTATTCTAAATGCGTGTGTCTTTGCTCTTCATTTTTATTTTTAACACGCTCTAATTGTTAATAGCGACGAATACCACACTGCCTTTCCATAACATGTCTTGCTGAGGACGGCCCTTGGACATAGGGCCGAAATATTCATTCAAATTATCTCCACTGTCTTACAAAAAGATTTCCCTTTTGTTCTTCGTATTATTGTTGGTTGCTCTAATTGTTGTTTTCTCATATCTTCGAACCACCCGTGGTCTTTGCTCTTCATTGTCATTTTTGACACATTTTTGGGTTTTGGTTACTTCAGACAATTTAGCAATGGCCTATGCTTTAGCTGTTCGCATTGGTGTTGTCACAATTGATGGTCCAGGCTGTCAAATTTCACACCTTATTATGTTTGATAGTTCAGGTGCTGATTCCAAGAATCATCATTTATAGTAAGTCCAATTGCAAATTTTCGTTTTTTGGGCCTTCAAACAAACATTATATTATATAGATAACCCTTGTGTTGGAGAATCAATAATCTTATTTATGCTATGCATGACATCATGTAATAACATATCTATTCGATGCCATATATGATGTCATAAGAAATGCTTATATGATGTACTAACCTATTACATGACATCATTTGCAAAAACCAAATTTAAGGCTCTAAACGATATTTCCGAGACTTCTGACCTATCTAGATCGTTTTTTAATGCTTGAATACTCCAAGATACTATTTTTTCTCAAAAAATATGTAGCCGTTTTGGAGAAATAGAATAGATACATACATATACACATATATGCTATATATATATATATATATATATATATATATATATATATATATATATATATATATATATATATATATATATATATATATATATATATATATATATATATATATATATATATATATATATATATATATATATATATATATATATATATATATATATATATGTATGTATATATATATATATATATATATATATATATATATATATATATATATATATATACATATAAAGATAGCATATATATATATATATATATATATATATATATATATATATATATATATATATATATATATATATATATATATATATATATATATATATATATATATATATATATATATATATATATATATATATATATACTATCTTTATATGTATATATATATATATATATATATATATATATATATATATATATATATATATATACTATCTTTATATGTATATATATATATATATATATATATATAGATATATATATATATATATATATATATATATATATATATATATATATATATATATATATATATATATATATATATATATATATATATATATATATATATATATATATATATATATATATATATATAATATATATATATTATATATATTATATATATATATATATATATATATATATATATATATCTATATATATATATATATATATATATATATATATATATATATATTATATATATATATATATATATATATATATATATATATATATATATATATATAGAACATAGGCCAGAACATAATTTGCACTTTACTGAAAAAATGTTTTTACTTTTATAACTTTAATAAATCAAATAATATTAACATTTTGATTCCTAAATATCAGTAATGTATATTAAACTGACAATGCATATTCACTTGTATTTTTTTCAGTAAAGTTCAAATTATGTTCTGGCCTTGGAAAGGCATAAGATAGGGGTTGAGCCCAACTCATGTCAATTTCTGCTCGTTTTGAGTTTGACTCTGTTATTTATTGTAGTTTCTGTTTGTTTTGGGTTTCATTTATTTATCGATGCTGATTTGTGGTAGTTTCATGCTTGATAAATTATTTGATTTTATTTTTGCTCATTTTTGGTTTAATGGAGTTCTTTACTTTTCTTTTAAAAATTCATTTTGTGGAAAAAGGTTTTTTTTTAATTAATTTCTGTTTGTTTTTATATTGACATAGTGTTTTCAGGAAAAAAGAAAATATTCCTCTAAATCTTTCCGTTTTTTAAGACTTTATAGTTTGACCTGCTATTTGTCTGCTGGAGAAAAATTTTCAGCAATTTTTAACAACATACACCCTTTTAAAAAACATGGACACAAATAGTTGTGTTTAATTTAGTTTCATACCTCCTCTAGTTGACCTGAAATGGAAAACTTGATAACATCCGCAAAATAAAAAGATTTACTTTCTTTGATACCTTGGATAGACTTACGCTAAAAAATTGAACATATACCCTTGGTCGTTCTTGGGATACTGCTGAGATGCCTTATTGGGAATTAGCATTAACACTGTGCATTTTGATTTAATCTTAAGACAACATTTAGTTTTTAAACATAATTGGCACATGGGAGGGTGGGCGTGGGAGGGGGATTAGTTACCCTCCAATCACTTTCGACTCTTAAAAAAGGCATCAGGTCTTTCTATTTTCAATCGAATGAGCCCCTTTCGAAGCTCCTACGACAACTCCTTCGATACAAAGTGCCCTAGTCTAAACAAAAAAATAAAATATAACGCATTGTACCCACATCAATCTTTACTATAAAATGTCAAGCCTTCCAATCACTTTCGATTATTAAAAAGGGCACTAGACCTTTCGATTTCCAATCGAATGAGCCCTTTTTGAGTTTCTACGACAACGCTTTCTATAAACACCTTATATGTCCCCAGGGCATAAATTACAACCCTTATCCTAAGGGCTTTGAGGGGGTTTGTCATCCTCAAAGACCTAATTTCCAGAACTTGCAACTACGTTAAACAAAATGGCTATCTCAAAATTTTGATTGTCTGTGTTTTGGGGAAATGGTGGGCGTGAGAGGGGCGTTAGTTCCTCTCCAATCACTTTCAACTATTAAAAAATGCACTAGCCGTTTCAATTTCCAGTCAAATGAGCCCTTTTGAAGTTTATACGACAACGCTTTTAATATAAACCTTATATGCCGCCAGTGAATAATTTACAACCCTTGCCCTGAGGGATGGAGGGGGGGGGGTTGTCATCCTCAAAGACCTTATTTCCAGAATTTTCTACTACGTTGAACACAAAATGGCTATCTAAAAATTTTGATTGGATGTGTTTGGGGTAATGGTTGGCGTGAGAGGGGGTTAGTTACCCTCCAATCACTTTCGACTATTAAAAAGGACACTAGCCCAATCAATTTCCAATTGAATAAACCCCTTTTGAAGTTTTTATGACAAACGCTATCTTTAAAAATCTTATATGCCCCAGGGCATTACTTACAGTCTTTGCCCTGGGGGCTCTGGGGGGTTTGTCATACTCAAATACATAATTTCCAAAACTTTCAACTACACTGAACAAAATGGCTATCTCTAAACTTTGATTGAATGTGTTTGGGGAAATGTTGGGCGTGAGAGGGGGGTTAATTACTCTCTACTCACTTTCGACTATTAAAAAGGACACTAGCCCTTTCCATTTCCAATCAAATAAGCCCTTTTTGAAATTTCTACAACAACTTTCTATATAAACCTTATATGCCCCAAGGACATAACTCACAACCCTTGCACTAAGGGCTCTGAGGGGGTATCATCCTAAAAGACCTAATTTCCAGGACTTTCAACTACTTTGAACAAAATAGATATCTCAAAATTTTGATTGGATGTGTTTGGGAAATGGTTGGCGTGAGAGGGGGGTTAGTTGCCCTTCAATCCCTTTCGACTATTAAAAAGGGCACTAGCCCTTTCAATTTCCAATTGAATGAGTCCTTTTTGAAGTTTCTACAATTTAGCTTTCTATAAAAACCTTATATGCCCCAGGTCATAACTTAGAGCCCTTGCCCTGAGGACTGTGGGGGGGGGGGGGGGGGGGGGGGGGGGGGTGTCATCCTTAAAGACCTAATTTCCGAAACTTTCAACTACGTTGAATAAAATGGCTATCTAAAAATTTTGATTTGATTTGTTTGGGGAAAAGGTGGTGTGGAAGGGGTGTTAGTTGCCTTCCAATCACTTTCGACTATTAAAAAAGGACACTAGCCCTTTGACTTTTCAATCAAATGAGCCCTTTTTGAAGTTTCTGCGACAAAGATTTCAATAAAAACTTTATATGCCCCCAGGGCATAACTTAGAACTCTTGCCCTGAAGACTCTGGGGGGGGGGGGGATAGTCCTGCTCAAAGTATAATTTCCAGAACTTTAAACTGCTTGGAACAAAATGGCTGTCTGAAAATTTTTATTAGATGTGCTTGGGGAAATAGTGGGTGTGGAAGGGGTGTTTTTTTACCTTCCAATCACTTTTGGCTATTAAAAAGGGCACTAGCCTTTTCAATTTCCAATCGAATGAGCCTTTTATGAAGTTTCTGCGACAACGCTTTCTATAAAAACCACATATGCCCCCAGGGCATAACTTACAACCCTTGTCCTGAGGGCTGTAGGGGTTTTCATCCTCAAACACCTAATATTCAGAACTTTCAACTACGTTGAACAAATCAGCTATCTCAAAATTTTGATTGGATGTGTTTGGGGAAAAGGTGGGCTAGAGAGGGGGGTTAGTTGCCCTCCATTGTCTTTCGACAATTAAAAAGGGCACTAGCCCTTTGAATTTCCAATCGAATGAGCCTTTTTTGAAATTTCTACGACAACGGTTTCTATAAAAACCTTATATACCCCCAGGGCATAACTTTCAACCCTTGCCCTGAGGGCTATGGGGGAGTGTCCTCCTCAAAACATAATCTTTGTCTAGAAATCAACTACTCTGAACAAAAGGGTTATAATTTCCAGAACTTTAAACTGCGTGGAACAGAATGGCTATCTCAAATTTTTATTGGATGTGTTTCGGGAAATAGTGGGCATGGAAGGGGAATTAGTTGCCTTCCAATCACTTTTCTACTATTAAAGAGGGCACAAGCCACTCCAATTTCCAATTGAATGAGCCCTTTTCGAAGTTTCTACGACAACTTCTTCGATACGAAGTGCCCTGGTCTAAAGAAAAAAATCATAAATAATACATTGTGCCAACATTGTTCTTACATACCCCCAGGAAATAACTTAAAACCCTTGCCCTGAGGGTTGTGGTGGAGTGTCCTCTTCAAAAACATAATTTCTATCTGGAAATCAACTACGCTGAACAAAATGGCAATCTCAAAATTTTGATTGGATGTGTTTGGGGAAAGGGCGGGCGTGTGGAAGGGGTGTTACTCGCCTTCCATCACTTTCGACTATTAAAAAGGGCACAAGCTACTCCAATTTCCAATCGAATTAGCCCTTTTCGAAGTTTCTACGACAACTCCTTCGATACGAAGTGCCCTGGTCTAAAGGAAAAAAATAATAATAAATTATTGTGCCAACATCGTTCTTTACTTAGGCAGCGTGATTGCGCTGCCTTTGATAAATATACATAACTTACGAATTAACGTCCGTAAGGAACTTCTAAATTCATATATTTTTAGTACGTATATTAGAGGTTTCGACCCCAAGTCAATACTTCGCTTTTTACGCTAAAGTTCAAATTTTGTTCCAATTCTTTGAAAATGACCCATTAATCACAAAGGCCGTTAATTAGAATAAATAGCTCTTATGAAAGTACAAAAATTTTAGCGTAAAGAGCGAGGTATCGAGTAGGGGGTGAACCCAATCACATACGTAATAATTTCGCTTCGTTTTAAGTGTTGATATTGCTCCTAACTTTCAGTTGAAACACTTTTTTTCATCTAATTTCTGATTTGTTTTTAAATAATGGTGCGAAATCCGGCGCCCCCTTCATAGCAATGTCCCTTCCCCCGTGAAAACTTCCTCCATTGAAAGATCTTCCCTATCAACCCCCCGACCCCCCCCCCAAACTATCAGCAAAAATGTCCCCTGAAAACGTTTGTATGCTTCCCAATAACCAATACTAATTGTAAATGTTGGGCAAAGGTCATAACTTGCAGCCCTTCCCCCGGGGACTGTGAGGGATTAAGTCATACTCAAAGGCATAGTTATTATATTTTCGACCATGCGGAACAAAATGGCCACATCAAAATTTTGTTCGGGTTACTTCGGAAAAAAAAGAACGTGGGAGGGGGCCTGATTGCCCTCCATTTTTCGGTCACTTAAAAAGAGCACTAGAACTTTTAATTTCAATTCGAATGAGCCCTCCCGCGATATTCTAGGACCGCTGGGTCGATACGATCATCTCTGAAAAAAAAAAAACAACAACAACAAATAAACACACATCTGCGATCTGCCTTCTGGAGAAAAATACAAAATTCCACCGTTTCAAACAGTTCGTGGTAACGAACTGTAAGTAAGGAGCGACCCGGCTCAATGGTAACCGAAACTCTAGAAAACGGGTTTTTGATACCAATAGATATATCAAAAGAATCAGATTTCAATGCTGATTTCAAATATATAACTTTCATCAAGTTTAGTGCTACCCATCAAAAGTTACGCGCCTGAGAAAATTTGGCTGATTTTCAAAAAAAGGGGGAAAGACCCCCTAAAAGTTATAGAACCTTAATGAAAATCACACCATCATATTCAGCGTCTCAGAGAACCCTACTGTAGAGGTTTCAAGCTTCTATCTACAAAAATGTGGAATTTTACATTTTTTGCCAGAAGAAAGATCACGGATGCGTGTTTATTTTGTTTGTTTGTTTGTTTGTTTTTTTTTTTCCCAGGGGTGATCGTATCGACCCAGTGGTCCTAGAATATCGTGGGAGGGCTCATTGGAACGGAAATTAAAAGTTCTAGTGCCCTTTTTAAGTGACCAAAAAAAATGGAGGGCAACTAGGCCCCCTCCCACGCTTTTTTTTCCCAAAGTCACCCGATCAAAATTCTGAGATAGCCATTTTGTTCAGAATGGTCGAAATTATGATAAATATGTCTTTTAGGATGACTTAATCCCCCGAAGTTCCCAGAGGGAGGGCTAAAAGTTATGAACTTTACCCAATGTTAACATATAGTATTGGTTATTGGGAAGTATACAGAAGTTTTCAGGAGGTTTTTTTTCTGGTAGTGGGAGGGAAGGGTGGGTCGGTGGTTATGTTGGAGGATCTGTTCATGAAGGAAGTTTTCATTCGGGAAGGGAAATTGCCCTGAAGGGGGCGTCGGACTTGCCAGCATTATTTATTGGTTATTGGGAAGTATACAACCATTTTCAGGAAGGATTTTTTCTGGAGGGGGGGGGGCTAGACGAGGGGGTTAATCCTGAGAATATTTCCGTGGAGGATGTTTCTTTGGGGTAAGGGAAATTTCTATGAAGGGGGGGCGTCGGATTTCCAAGCATTATTTAAAAAACGATCAGAAATTAAATGAAAAAAAAAAACAAGTTTTTTCAACTGAAATGTAAGAAGGAATATTAGAACTTAAAACGAACAGAAATTATAACGTATGTGAGGGGGTTCTCCCCCAAGTCAATACCTAACTCTTTACGCTACAGTTTATTTTTAGTGCTTTCAAAAGAGCTATCTATTCTAATTAAACGGCCTTTGTGATTCAGGGGTTTGTGAATCAAATTTTTTTTTTAACTTTTAACGTAAAGAGCGTGGTATTGACTAAGGGGAGAACCCCCTCATATACGTAATAACATATACGTAATAAAAAAAACAATAAAAAAATAAGCGATACGGGCTCAATAGTAATCGAAACTTTTAAAAACGGAATTTTGATGTCAATAAATGTATCAAAAGAATGTGTTTATAATGCTGATTCTAAATATATAAATTTTATTAAGTTTAGTATTACTCATCAAAGGCTACGAGCCTGAGAAAATTTACTCGATTTTTTTAAAGAGGGGGGAAACATCCCCTGCATTAACTAAAAAACGATCAGAAATTAAATAAAAAAAACAAGTTTTTAAACTGAAAGTAAGGAGCGACATTAAAACTTAAAACGAACAGAAATTATTCCGTATATGAAAGGGGCTGTCCCCTCCTCAACGCCTCGCTCTTTACGCTAAAGTTTTTTATTGTTTTAAAAAATAAAGTTGTGAGACAGAGTCAAACTTTAGCGTAAAGAGCGAGGCGTTGAGGAGGGGACAGCCCCTTTCATATACGGAATAATTTCTGTTCGTTTTAAGTTTTAATGTCGCTCCTTACTTTCAGTTTAAAAAACTTGTTTTTTTATTTAATTACAGATAAGAGCTTGAAACCTTTAAAGTAGGGCTCTCTGATACGCTGAATCTGATGGCGTGATTTTTATTAAGGTTTTATGACTTTTAGGGGGTATTTCCTCCTTTTTTCGAAAGGCTGGCAAGTTTTCTCGGACGTTTAACTTTTTATGGGTAGGACTAAACTTGATGAAGCTTACATATTTGAAATCAGCATAAAAATTCCACTCTTTTGATCTGTCTATTGTTATCAAAATTCTTTTTTTTTTTAGAGTTTCGGTTACTATTGAGCCGGATCGCTCCTTACTTACAGTTCGTTACCACGAACTGTTTGAGAAGAAATATATAGTGAATTCAACCCACGTGTTTCGTCACTTGAATGTAACCTTGTAAGTTTAGTCGTTTGGTATAACAGTCGTTTTCCAATTTTTCTATGAAAATACCCAAAAGTAGAACTTTCAATGAATTTTTTTTTTCAAAATTTCAGATGGAAGGGGGAAAGGTATAGGAGACTCACGTCCTCTCCCCTAATCGACGCCACTGCTCCAAGACAAAAAGTTTCCAAGGGTCAAAAAGTTTCTCCTTGGTTGAGATACAGGGTGAGAGCGGGGTCCTTATGAATATTATAGTTTTTTTTTTAATTCTTCTTCTTTGTTGTCTGTATCTTTATGTCGCTACGTAAATTGACTAAATCGTTATGTGATTTTGTGAGTAATTAATTGATTGAGCCGCCGCGCTTTATGTCACTTGATCTTTTAGTAGTGTCTATGTTTATTTTGTTGATTCGCTTTTTTGGGACATATTTAAATAAAAGAATCAATCAGTCAGATTAAAATTTTTCATATTAATTAAATATTGATTATTAATTCATATTAGTTACAATATTATCATATTAGTTAAATTGATTACAATATTAATTATATCATATTACATCACATCGTATTAATTACAATAAACCATATAGGAGCACGGTTAAAGCCTTTTTCGAGGTTTGTCATTCCTTATATCAAACAGTTCGTGGTCCCGGCAAACAGCGACCCGACTCAATGGTAACCGAAACTTTAGAAAACGGGTTTCGGATACCAATAGATACATCAAAAGAATCAGATTTTAATGCTGATTTCAAATATATGAGTTTTATCAAGTTTAGTCTTATCCATCAAAAGTTACGCTGATAATATTTGACTGATTTACGAAAAAAGGGGGAAAGACCCCCTAAAAGCTATAGAACCTTAATGAAAAATCACACCTTCACATTCAGCCTATCAGAGTACCATACTGTAGAGGTTTTAAGCTCCTATCTACAAAAATGTGGAATTGTGCATTTTTTGCCAGAAGAAAGATCACGGATGCGTGTGTTTTTTTCTTCCAGGGGTGATCGTATCGACCCAGTGGTCCTAGAATATCGTGGGAGGGCTAATTGGAACGGAAATTAAAAGCTCTAGTGCCCTTTTTAAGTGACCAAAAAAAATGGAGGGCAACTAGGCCCCCTCCCACGCTTATTTTTTCCCAAAGTCACCCGATCAAAATTCTGAGATAGCCATTTTGTTCAGAATGGTCGAAATTATGATAAATATGTCTTTTAGGATGACTTAATCCCCCGAAGTTCCCAGAGGGAGGGCTAAAAGTTATGAACTTTACCCAATGTTAACATATAGTATTGGTTATTGGGAAGTATACAGAAGTTTTCAGGAGGTTTTTTTTCTGGTAGTGGGAGGGAAGGGTGGGTCGGTGGTTATGTTGGAGGATCTGTTCATGAAGGAAGTTTTCATTCGGGAAGGGAAATTGCCCTGAAGGGGGCGTCGGACTTGCCAGCATTATTTATTGGTTATTGGGAAGTATACAACCATTTTCAGGAAGGATTTTTTCTGGAGGGGGGGGGCTAGACGAGGGGGTTAATCCTGAGAATATTTCCGTGGAGGATGTTTCTTTGGGTAAGGGAAATTTCTATGAAGGGGGCGTCGGATTTCCAAGCATTATTTAAAAAACGATCAGAAATTAAATGAAAAAAAAAACAAGTTTTTTCAACTGAAATGTAAGAAGGAATATTAGAACTTAAAACGAACAGAAATTATAACGTATGTGAGGGGGTTCTCCCCCAAGTCAATACCTAACTCTTTACGCTACAGTTTATTTTTAGTGCTTTCAAAAGAGCTATCTATTCTAATTAAACGGCCTTTGTGATTCAGGGGTTTGTGAATCAAATTTTTTTTTTAACTTTTAACGTAAAGAGCGTGGTATTGACTAAGGGGAGAACCCCCTCATATACGTAATAACATATACGTAATAAAAAAAACAATAAAAAAATAAGCGATACGGCTCAATAGTAATCGAAACTTTTAAAAACGGAATTTTGATGTCAATAAATGTATCAAAAGAATGTGTTTATAATGCTGATTCTAAATATATAAATTTTATTAAGTTTAGTATTACTCATCAAAGGCTACGAGCCTGAGAAAATTTACTCGATTTTTTTAAAGAGGGGGGAAACATCCCTGCATTAACTAAAAAACGATCAGAAATTAAATAAAAAAAACAAGTTTTTTAAACTGAAAGTAAGGAGCGACATTAAAACTTAAAACGAACAGAAATTATTCCGTATATGAAAGGGGCTGTCCCCTCCTCAACGCCTCGCTCTTTACGCTAAAGTTTTTTTATTGTTTTAAAAAATAAAGTTGTGAGACAGAGTCAAACTTTAGCGTAAAGAGCGAGGCGTTGAGGGAGGGGACAGCCCCTTTCATATACGGAATAATTTCTGTTCGTTTTAAGTTTAATGTCGCTCCTTACTTTCAGTTTAAAAAACTTGTTTTTTTTATTTAATTACAGATAAGAGCTTGAAACCTTTAAAGTAGGGCTCTCTGATACGCTGAATCTGATGGCGTGATTTTTATTAAGGTTTTATGACTTTTAGGGGGTATTTCCTCCTTTTTTCGAAAGGCTGGCAAGTTTTCTCGGACGTTTAACTTTTTATGGGTAGGACTAAACTTGATGAAGCTTACATATTTGAAATCAGCATAAAAATTCCACTCTTTTGATCTGTCTATTGTTATCAAAATTCTTTTTTTAGAGTTTTCGGTTACTATTGAGCCGGATCGCTCCTTACTTACAGTTCGTTACCACGAACTGTTTGAGAAGAAATATATAGTGAATTCAACCCACGTGTTTCGTCACTTGAATGTAACCTTGTAAGTTTAGTCGTTTGGTATAACAGTCGTTTTCCAATTTTTCTATGAAAATACCCAAAAGTAGAACTTTCAATGAATTTTTTTTTTCAAATTTCAGATGGAAGGGGGAAAGGTATAGGAGACTCACGTCTCCTCTCCCCTAATCGACGCCACTGCTCCAAGACAAAAAGTTTCCAAGGGTCAAAAAGTTTCTCCTTGGTTGAGATACAGGGTGAGAGCGGGGTCCTTATGAATATTATAGTTTTTTTTTAATTCTTCTTCTTTTGTTGTCTGTATCTTTATGTCGTTACGTAAATTGACTAAATCGTTATGTGATTTTGTGAAGTAATTAATTGATTGAGCCGCCGCGCTTTATGTCACTTGATCTTTTAGTAGTGTCTATGTTTATTTTGTTGATTCGCTTTTTGGGACATATTTAAATAAAAGAATCAATCAGTCAGATTAAAATTTTTCATATTAATTAAATATTGATTATTAATTCATATTAGTTACAATATTATCATATTAGTTAAATTGATTACAATATTAATTATATCATATTACATCACATCGTATTAATTACAATAAACCATATAGGAGCACGGTTAAAGCCTTTTTCGAGGTTTGTCATTCCTTATATCAAACAGTTCGTGGTCCCGGCAAACAGCGACCCGACTCAATGGTAACCGAAACTTTAGAAAACGGGTTTCGGATACCAATAGATACATCAAAGAATCAGATTTTAATGCTGATTTCAAATATGAGTTTTATCAAGTTTAGTCTTATCCATCAAAAGTTACGCTGATAATATTTGACTGATTTACGAAAAAAGGGGGAAAAGACCCCCTAAAAGCTATAGAACCTTAATGAAAATCACACCTTCACATTCAGCCTATCAGAGTACCATACTGTAGAGGTTTTAAGCTCCTATCTACAAAAATGTGGAATTGTGCATTTTTTGCCAGAAGAAAGATCACGGATGCGTGTGTTTTTTTCTTCCAGGGGTGATCGTATCGACCCAGTGGTCCTAGAATATCGTGGGAGGGCTAATTGGAACGGAAATTAAAAGCTCTAGTGCCCCTTTTTAAGTGACCAAAAAAAAACGGACGGTAACTAGGTCCTCTCCCACGCTCATTTTTTTCCTAAAGTCACCCGATCAAAATTTTGAGATAGCCATTTTGTTCAACATGGTTGAAAATATGATAACTATGTTCTTTAGGAGAACTTAATCCCCAAAGTACCTGGGGGGAGGGCTGAAAGTTTTGAACTTTACCCAATGTCAACATATAGTATTGATTATTGGGAAGTATACAGACGTTTTCAGGGAGGATTTTATCTGGTATTGGAGGGGAGGGGTGGGTCGGCGGTTATGTTGGAGGATCTTTCCATGAAGGAAGTTTTCATGGGGGAAGGGGCATTGCTATGAAGGGGGCGCCGGATTTCCAAGCATTATTTTAAAAAAAGATCAGAAATTAAATGTAAAAAACACCAGTTTTTCAACTGAAAGTAAGGAGCAACATCAAAACCTAAAACGGACAGAAAATATTACGTATATGATTGGGCTCACCCCCTAGTCAATACCTCGCTCTTTAAGCTAAAGATTTTTTTTGTACTTTCATAAGAGCTATTTATTCTAAATAACGGCTTTTGTGATTAAGGGGTCATTTTTAAAGAATTGGAACAAAATTCGAACTTTAGCTTAAAGAGCGAGGTATTGACTAGGCGACGAAACCCCTAATATACGTATTAAAAATATATGAATATAAAAAAGTTCGTTACGTAAGTTAATTCGTAAGTTACGTATATTTATTACTAATAAAAACGTTCGTAAATAAAATTAAACAAGTTTCGAGAAAGCCATTTAAACCAGATAAAAATAAAATTAATATGCAAATTTTGTTTTAATTATTCATGTACGGTGAGCCAAAATCAAACCCTGCATTAATTCAAAAACATTCGAAAATT
The DNA here is from genome assembly GCA_027921565.1 of Artemia sinica. Classification (NCBI taxonomy): domain Eukaryota; kingdom Metazoa; phylum Arthropoda; class Branchiopoda; order Anostraca; family Artemiidae; genus Artemia; species Artemia sinica. The sequence goes on from CM051271.1 coordinate 46,578,325, forward strand.
AATAAAAAAATAAGTTTTTAACTGAAAGTAAGGAACGACGTTAAAACTTAAAACGAACAGAAATTATTCCGTATATGAAAGGGGCTGTCCCCTCCTTAACGCTTCGCTCTTTACGCTAAAGTTTGAATTTTTCTCAACTCTATTTTTTTTTTTTTTACAATAAAAAACTTTAGCATAAAGAGCGAGGCGTTGAGGAGGGGACAGCCCCTTTCATATACGGAATAATTTCTGTTCGTTTCAAGTTTTAACGTCGTTCCTTACTTTCAGTTAAAAAAAAAACTCTTTTTTTATTTAATTGTGTCGGAGGCTGGAGTACAGTTTCGCTCACAACAATACATTCTTTAGATCAAACTCCAATTAGTATTAAGATGCATGACAGTTGACAAACAAAAAGGAAATGTCATGATCAGATCCATGCCATATACAAGGGAATGAAAGGATATTATAGGATCCCTCACCTATTTGAAATAATCGTGCTCGAGACAGCCCTCTCTTCCCTCATTACTAAGCTTTCTGAAAAGTGGAAGCAAGATATTCACAGTTAGAAAGCAAGCACAATCGTTCGAGTGAGTTTTAATTAGTTATGCTGGAAAGCATTGAAGCCAAAGCAAAATATTTGATATAGGCTTTTCGACAGGTATATTCATAAAATACATCAAACAGTTTCGAATAAACAGTGAAATAGTATTTGGATAAATAGCATTCACACAAATAAATTTTCTTTAAGTTTCTATAAACCTTCCCAAAGACGATTGAAGCGCATTAAACAAATAAAGAAACTAAGCTGGAAAATGGGTCAAGAGATGGTCCCAAATAAGGATTTCAAATTGAACTCTTTCAATTTACATAATTAATTAAATATAATTAAATTTGAATAATTTAAAATTTAATTATATAAATTATTCAGAAAGAAAACAGACAAACCTAAAGTATGTGCAAAATATTACTAACCATTTTTAGTACAGGCAAATGGAGGTTGACCCGAAACAAATTGCAACAGAAATGATTCTTACACCATCTTGTAGAGAAAAAAAACTGAACAACATATCCATTTTCGCATATTCTGAGTCGACGCAAAATAACCGTTTTTTGGCTTTTAATGCGATTTTTTTACGTTTTCCGAAAAAAAAAATATAATTTTAGTATCCGACCGTTTTCTTGAAATGAAGTATGATTCTGATGCAGAATGACAAGCTGAGACAGAAAATGAAGTCAGATTGGGTGTATGGTGCAAAACAAAAAAGTTTCACTATCATCAATATGCGTTGCGGTAATTTTTGTAAAGACAATCAATCGGCACTTGTTATTCAACAAATGATCGGTTGTTCGTAAAAATACCTGAACTAGGCACTAGTATAAGACACTTCGAAGGGTACGTAATGCAATAAAAATGAAAATCGTCACATTCATCACTCAGTTTTTTTAAAGATTTCAAAGTTTATTCCCAAGATTTGACTGAGAAATCAATTAGACGAAGACCTCAAGTAATGCCAGAAAGTCGAGTGGAAAACTAGTTCCGGTTAGTGACAGTCATAACCTTTATTTAAATTCGCCATCTACCCCAAGAAAAAATTTTATTCGAAATTCCGCCATCTAACAGTCGAGTAATACTTTCCGGTGAATCTGCTAGTGTTCTGATGAATGATTAGCGCAGGTAAGAAGTCGGTTTTTATAATGGTGGTTCGGAACTGAATATTTTAAAAGTTTAAAGGATAAATTATTGTACTTTACTGCTTTGCGTCAAATTCTTTGATGTTTCATGTCAGTTCAAGCTTTTTGTTTTACTATGACATATCTATTGAGAAGACAATCGTCCCCTGAAATACACATTGTACCAACAGGTGACCTCATCATCACAACAGGTTAACTTGTATTATGAGCCTGTGGTATTCTTCAGAGCTGTGAGGGACCAAACGATTAACGGATTAGGTACACAGGGCTGCCACAAAGTCCCTAAAATCAAGTGAAGGTCCCTATTGGTCCCTTAAATTGATAAAGGTCCCTAAAGTCCCTTTTCTTGCTTTGGTTTAAAGCTCCGTATCCTTCCTGTTGGGAACCTCTCCCCCCTTCCCTATATTTTTCTTTTTTCGTTCACTCCTCGGCTCAATTATTATTGATTGAGTAAAATATTTGATTGAGTCTGACTATTCTGGGAAATCCGCAGACGGAATAGCAGATGTATTTGGAAAATGTTCAGAGATACAGTGGTCAAAAACTTCTCCTTCGGGCGAACTAAGTTCGCTAATTTTTTAACCGAAGCTCTTGGACCCCAGCATAGCAAATGGTCTAACTGCCTATCCGTCTGCCAACGTTGATTCTGCCAAAGATGTTGGCCTAAAAGTCATTGACGCCATGTCTGGACAGCTGGTCTCTGACTTTGTGTTTCGACGAAAACAACAGGCAATCCAGATGACCACCAAGCAAAGTCCAAGCGGAGACTGCAAACGACTAGACCCGACTCTTCTTTTTCAGAGGTTTATCATGATCGCGAAAAGGATCAATCTTACGGAAACTGATTACTTTCAACACGAACTGTGTTCCTACCCAGCGTCACTTTTTGACAGCTCCTGCATGCTCCGGACTGCGAACAAACCAGAACTTGCGAAGGCCATAACCCAGGAGTGCAACCTTGAGAAGCATTCATTTCCCCTCCCCGAAGGCACTCGATATATCCTAGACGGAGGAGCTCTGCTGTACAGGATACCGTGGACAAAAAATGAAATATACCTGGAGATTCTAGACCATTATGCAACTTACGTGACAGGAAAGTACCCTTCTGCCACTATCGTTTTCGACGGCTACGATGGTGGGGCTTCCATAAAAGATATGGCTCACTCGTAGAGGAGTCGTACAGTTGGCCGTGAGATCTTCTTCACAGCAGATATGCAGCTCAAGGTGAAGAAAGAAGAGTTCTTATCTTGCAAGAAAAACAAAGCCAGGTTTATCTGCGCTTTGGCTGATCATCTCCGTGCAAAGGGTGTCTCGGTCTCCCAGATATCAGGTGACGCAGATGTCCCGATTGTGGAAGCTGCTGTTGCCTCTTCACGGTAAAACGACACTACCGTAGTTGGGGACGATACCGATCTATTGGTTCTCTTATGCTACCACTGACTTGTCGAGCAAGAAACTATTCTTCGCACCTGAGCCAAAGTTGAATAAAGCTCCCCGAATATGGGACATACACACCCTGAAAGAGAAGCTGAGACAAGATACTTGTCATCTGATCCTTTTTGCTCACGCCCTGTTAGGCTGTGACTCTACTTCGCGAATCCACGGTGTGGGAAAAGGTCTTGCACTGAAGCGGCTGATAGAAGACAATGATTTCCGAACATCAGCTGCAGTGTTCATGCAGAAGTCTGCTTCGAAGGAGGAAATCAAGACCGCTGGTGAAGAGGCCCTGCTGATCATATACGGTTCGTCGAAAGGAGGGAACTTGAACAAACTCCGCATAGAAGTTTTTGAAAAGAAAGTGACAACGGCAAACTCTTTTGTTCACCCAGAACATCTGCCACCAACTTTTGATGCAACCAAGTTTCATAGCTATAGAGTTTTTTATCAAGTTCAGGTATGGACCGGGGAGCCTGATCCGGAACTGAAAGCCGAGGAATGGGGACGGAAGAATAAAGATGACTTCTTGTACCCATTAACAACTGACCTCCCACCACCCCCGCGTATGCTCCTAAAGATCGTGAACTGCTCCTGTCGTGTACAGTGTAGTTCAGCGAGGTGTAGCTGCTTTAAAAACGGCTTAGTTTGTATTTCAGCATGCAGATCCTGCAAGGGAACAATGTGTTCCAACTCCCTAAAAATCGACAGCAACAATCATGAAGAGAACCTAGAACCCTAGTCGTTAATCCATTCCAGATGAAGAAGTTGTGAAACTAGTTGGAATCTGATTCTCTATTTTGTATTTTTGATAAGATTGATTCTATTTAATAGACTGTGAAGATTAGACACAATGGGTTGACCCTAAATAGTATACGAAGAGGGTTTTAAGTGTGATTTACGATACTGACCACTGAAAACCAGTTCGGTTTGTAATTCACTTTCCCTAATTATTTTCTAAAAAAGTGTAGATCATTCATTAATGATTACGATTTTTTTTTCTGGTTCAGTGAACAACCTATTTGATTCTATTTTCGGTCTCAGCTCGCGATTCTACGTCAGAACCACACTTTCATTCAAGAAAATCGGGCTACAACGAAAATTGTATTTTTTAGGCGAAAAAAAGTCGAAAAAAATGCAGTTACTTTTTGTATGGTGCTTCTTACGCTAAATCCGACTTCGTTTTCGGTCTCGCCATGTTATTTTGGATTAGAATCATACTTCAGTTCAAGAAAAACCGATGTCCACGAAAATTGCGATTTTTATTCGAATAACGGAAAAAAATAGCCTTAAAAAGCCAAAAAAAAACGGTTATTTTGCGTCGACTCAGAATATGCGAAAATGAATATGTGTTCATTTTTTTTTTTTCTCTACAAGATGATGTAAAAATCATTTCTGTTGCAATTTGTTTCGGGTCAACCTCTTTTTGGAGCTCATTTTCCTGTACTATTTGTTATGCCAAATTTGTGCTTTTACTATATTTTTTATATTTTCAACTGACATATTTAGGTGTTATTACTGCTTCAATATCATATTAAACTGACAACACTTTGGTGTGGCTATATATCACTTAAGTTCCAGATAAAAAAAATAATAATAAAAAAACAAAACAGTTTAAGCAAGTAAAACAAACAAGAAGAAGTAAGTTGGGGAAACAAGAACTCTTGAATTAACACGGTTCTAATAATTCAATAGGTTGTATTAAAGTAAATAAGCTAATGTAAGCCGAATGCCAAAATATTGTTACTGTGAGTCAGCTTTCATGGGCCAGCACCAATGATGTAGTACTGATGCCTATAATAATCATATCAGTTGAAAAACCTTTCTACAAAGCTGTCAGAGGCAGCACAAATGAACTGCGTAAGTAAAGAGCCATAAACCCTTCAATGTGCTATTTTTCGCTGTCCTGGCCATCCTGTATGGAAGGGTTGATCGTTTAAACTTCCAATATTATTGGAATAATTTATTGAATATTATTCATATTTTAATTATAATTTTTATAATTATAATTTCATATTTCATGTTATTGAAAAATTTCATATCAATTATAATCCCAATAATTTCATATTATTGAAAATTTAAATTTCTGTTGCCCATTTGAAGAGCCAAAAGTGACTGGGAGTTATCGGCCCCTCCTCTTCTTATTCACTACCCGAGCCCCCCATAAACCCCCAAAAGACATCCATTACAACTATTAGACGGTAACTGTATCTAAAATAATAAAAAAAAATCCGATAAATATGCCTATGGGAATGTAACTGTCACTATGCAGTGGTTAAAATTTTGAGATAGGTATTTGATTCAGAAACTTTGAAAGGTCTAACAGGTATGCCTCTGGGGTCAACATAACCCAAAAGTCCCAAGGAAAGTGACCCTAAATTACAGGAGTATTCTATTGTTTAAAGTTAGGTCAGGAAAAAATAGTAATATTGAGTTTTGACCTTCAGGAAGCACTCTGGGAAAGCAAGAGATTCAAAATTTTATCCTTAAAGAAAGGGATAAGGATGCAAAAAGAAATCTGTCTCCTATTCCACCATCCCAAAAAAGACTAACATTTTTCTTGGAAGCTTGAAACTTATCTCCGTAAGCTTTGGGTTAAAGGAGCCCTTGTGCATATAAGACATAAAAAAAATGTACCACCTAAGGATGGGCTCAAAACTGTTTTGCTGATCCGCCCAATCACTTGACTTTTAGTTTTTGTTCGTCATTCCAAGCCAAAATACTAAAGAATTGAAATGCACAAAAACGGTGCCTTGTATTTCATACCTTTCTTGGCTTGGCTAGGCGGACCCCTATAAAGAAAACGCATCTGAAAATGATTTTGGCTATATCAGTTTGTGGTGTGCCAAAATTTGGCCAAATTTTCTTTGTTTCTTATATGTTTGTAACTTACAGGTCAGGTTGAAAGGCCCAGATTGAACTGAATGAAAATAAAAATATTTTGAAAGTTGGTTCTATGTATATGTGACATATGAACCTGAGTCAATAAAAATTTTTTCTCAGGTTGGCTTAGACTTTTAGGGTATCGACATAAAAACAAGGGAACCTCATATACAACGACAACACAGCCTAAAGACAATGAAGACAAACTAGAAATTGAACAGAATTGTCAAAGTAGACGCTTCGTGGACATAGAGATCCATAATATCCTTTAGTGTATTTGCTTTAGTCCTAGAAGTTGCACATGAAACTCATTTACGGAGAGGTCTAATCAGCTCAAACTTGTTCCAAGGTTTCGCGATGGTTCACCTCCACAGGTCAGATTTTTCCTGGTCAAATAATAGAACCTTGAAATCTTGTTAGAAAATCTAATGCTTTCCAATATAGTCTTTATTCGCTACTTTAATCTTTTATCATTTCATAAGACATAACCATTTATTATATTTCCAATATTTCGATTTGTTAGTCTAAAATAGCTAACGAAAGGAAAAGGAAACACACGCTCAAAATGAAAATCTAAACATTATTTTTAGTGAAATTACACTTTCAAAACACTATTCAAAAGACTTTTGTAAATGGAAAAGTTTGAAGAAAAAGACATTTATATATTACGCTTTCAACTAATATTCTTTTACCGCATCTGCATCTGACAAAATGAATTTCCAATTTTCAGCTACAAGCAATAACCATGGAAAAATTTGCATTTGAAGAAATGAATAAATATTAGAGAAAAAGAAGAATAGATATCAACTAAGCTTATGCTTTTTTCTATTGCAAAATGAAATATGAAATATATTTGTCAGTACCAAAAACGGCAAAAATAGGGTTACTTAAAGCAGCAAACTTCAACGGGAGACCGGTTTTTTCATGATTTGTTTATTGTTACTAAAATTTACGCTTCTTTTTCACTTGCACAAATTCTAACCTATCGAACTCAGTAACCAAAGTTTTGCACCCTTTGCCTAAAGAATGATTCGGAGCTTCAAAAGCGAGACCATATTTAACGAAGGAACATGAGTAAGGATAAATGGTCTTAAGTGATTAGTAATTCCAAAATTTGTGAAGTTGTGTTTAACTCTGCCACATCTTTTATTTATAAAATGGTCGAACCTGGGTATTGAGCTTTTTTGATTTAATATATTATTTTCTCATATTCTCAATAATAGTTACCAAATATTCCCTTCTTTTAATTTCTTAACCCAATCCATCTTCGCATCAATATCTTACCATCATGAACCGTTTAGAGACCAATTTGATCAACTTTGAGAAAATTCAAATAGAATCGTTACTGATATTGATACTAGTGCGTAAACTACAAACTGACAAAAATATCCAGAACTTTTTTTTCTTATAGCCTTGACTTTGAAGACATTTCTTCATCTTAATTGGCTCTAGAAATATCATGCAAAATAAACTAGCCTAACCGTCGTTGCTTTGTCGAATTTTGAGCAAACAAAAGGATTGTAACACCTGATTGGCTCTTTTGTATACAATTTCAAGCCAGTGAAAAGAACGAAACGTCTTTGAGTGACATTTTTAAAAAAGTAAATTCGTTGTTTCTCTATGATTCAATCCCAGCGCCCCCTGCTCTGAGTGTTGAAAATGATTTCACGACATTATTTTAGGTTTTTTTTTCTTGTCCCAAACTATTTTTTTATCATGAACTGTTTAGAGACCATTTGATCAACTTGGAGAAAGTTCAAATAGAATCGTTACTGATATTGATATTAGTGCGTAAACTACAAACTGACAAAAATATCCAGAACTTTTTTTTCTTATAGCCTTGACTTTGAAGACATTTCTTCATCTTATTTGGCTTTAGAAATATCATGCAAAATAAACTTGCCAAACCGTCGTTGCTTTGTCGAATTTTGAGCAAACAAAAGGATTGTAACCCCCGATTGGCTCGTTTGTATGCAATTTCAAGCCAGTGAAAAGAACGAAACGTCTTTGAGTGACATTTTTTAAAAAAGTAAATTCGTTGTTTCTCTATGATTCAATCCCAGCGCCCCCTGCTCTGAGTGTTGAAAATGATTTCACGACATTATTTTAGGTTTTTTTTTTTCTTGTCCCAAACTATTTTTTTATCATGAACTGTTTAGAGACCAATTTGATCAACTTGGAGAAAGTTCAAATAGAATCGTTACTGATATTGATATTAGTGCGTAAACTACAAACTGACAAAAATATCCAGAACTTTTTTTTTCTTATAGCCTTGACTTTGAAGACATTTCTTCATCTTATTTGGCTTTAGAAATATCATGCAAAATAAACTTGCCAAACCGTCGTTGCTTTGTCGAATTTTGAGCAAACAAAAGGATTGTAACCCCCGATTGGCTCGTTTGTATGCAATTTCAAGCCAGTGAAAAGAACGAAACGTCTTTGAGTCACATTTTTTTTTACAAGTAAATTCGTTGTTTCTCTATGATTCAATCCCAGCGCCCCCTGCTCTGAGTGTTGAAAATGATTTCACGACATTATTATAGGTTTTTTTTTTCTTGTCCCAAACTATTTTTTTATCATGAACCGTTTAGAGACCAATTTGATCAACTTGGAGAAAATTCAAATAGAATCGTTACTGATATTGATATTAGTGCGTAAACTACAAACTGACAAAAATATCCAGAACTTTTTTTTTCTTATAGCCTTGACTTTGAAGTCATTTCTTCATCTTAATTGGCTCTAGAAATATCATGCAAAATAAACTAGCCTAACCGTCGTTGCTTTGTCGAATTTTGAGCAAACAAAAGGATTGTAACACCTGATTGGCTCTTTTGTATGCAATTTCAAGCCAGTGAAAGAACGAAACGTCTTTGAGTCACATTTTTTAAAAAAGTAAATTCGTTGTTCTCTATGATTCAATCCCAGCGCCCCCCTGCTCTGAGTGTTGAAAATGATTTCACGACACTATTTTAGGTTTTTTTTTTTCTTGTCCCAAACTATTTTTTTATCATGAACTGTTTAGATACCAATTTGATCAACTTGGAGAAAGTTCAAATAGAATCGTTACTGATATTGATATTAGTGCGTAAACTACAAACTGACAAAAATATCCAGAACTTTTTTTTTCTTATAGCCTTGACTTTGAAGACATTTCTTCATCTTATTGGCTTTAGAAATATCATGCAAAATAAACTAGCCTAACCGTCGCTGCTTTGTCGAATTTTGAGCAAACAAAAGGATTGTAACACCTGATTGGCTCGTTTGTATGCAATTTCAAGCCAGTGAAAAGAACGAAACGTCTTTGAGTCATATTTTTTTTAAGTAAATTCGTTGTGTCTCTATGATTCAATCCCAGTGCCCCCTGCTCTGAGTGTTGAAAATCATTTCACGGCATTATTTTAGGTTTTTTTCATGTCCCAAACTATTTTTTTTTATCATGAACCGTTTAGAGACCAATTTGATCAACTTGGAGAAAGTTCGAATAGAATCGTTACTGATATTGATATTAGTGCGTAAACTACAAACTGACAAAAAATATCCAGAACTTTAGCCTAACCGTCGTTGCTTTGTCGAATTTTGAGCAAACAAAAGGATTGTAAGACCTGATCGGCTCGTTTGTATGCAATTTCAAGCCAGTGAAAAGAACGAATTGTCTTTGAGTCAAATTATTTTTTACAAGTAAATTCGTTGTTTCTCTATGATTCAATCCCAGCGCCCCCCTGCTCTGAGTGTTGAAAATGATTTCACGACATTATTTTAGGTTTTTTTTTCTTGTCCCAAACTATTTTTTTTATCATGAACCGTTTAGAGACCAATTTGATCAACTTGGAGAAAGTTCAAATAGAATCGTTACTGATATTGATATTAGTGCGTAAACTACAAACTGACAAAAATATCCAGAACTTTTTTTTTCTTATAGCCTTGACTTTGAAGACATTTTTTCATCTTATTTGGCTTTAGAAATATCATGCAAAATAAACTAGCCTAACCGTCGCTGCTTTGTCAAATTTTGAGCAAACAAAAGGATTGTAACACCTGATTGGCTCGTTTGTATGCAATTTCAAGCCAGTGAAAAGAACGAAACGTCTTTGAGTCATATTTTTTTTTTAAGTAAATTGTTGTGTCTCTATTATTCAATCCCAGTGCCCCCCTGCTCTGAGTGTTGAAAATCATTTCACGGCATTATTTTAGGTTTTTGTTCATGTCCCAAACTATTTTTTTTATCATGAACCGTTTAGAGACCAATTTGATCAACTTGGAGAAAGTTCGAATAGAATCGTTACTGATATTGATATTAGTGCGTAAACTACAAACTGACAAAAATATCCAGAACTTTAGCCTAACCGTCGTTGCTTTGTCGAATTTTGAGCAAACAAAAGGATTGTAAGACCTGATCGGCTCGTTTGTATGCAATTTCAAGCCAGTGAAAAGAACGAATTGTCTTTGAGTCAAATTATTTTTTTACAAGTAAATTCGTTGTTTCTCTATGATTCAATCCCAGCGCCCCCCTGCTCTGAGTGTTGAAAATGATTTCACGACATTATTTTAGGTTTTTTTTCTTGTCCCAAACTATTTTTTTTTATCATGAACCGTTTAGAGACCAATTTGATCAACTTGGAGAGAAAGTTCAAATAGAATCGTTACTGATATTGATATTAGTGCGTAAACTACAAACTGACAAAAATATCCAGAACTTTAGCCTAACCGTCGTTGCTTTGTCGAACTTTGAGCAAAAAAAAGGATTGTAACACCTGATTGGCTCGTTTGTATGCAATTTCAAGCCAGTGAAAAGAACGAAACGTCTTTGAGTCACATTTTTTTTAAAAGTAAATTCGTTGTTTCTCTATGATTCAATCCCATCGCCCCCCCTGCTCTGAGTGTTGAAAATGATTTCACGGCATTATTTTAGGTTTTTTTCTTGTCCCAAACTATTTTTTTATCATGAACCGTTTAGAGACCAATTTGATCAACTTGGAGAAAGTTCAAATAGAATCGTTACTGATATTGATATTAGTGCGTAAACTACAAACTGACAAAAATATCCAGAACTTTTTTTTCTTACAGCCTTGACTTTGAAGACATTTCTTCATCTTAATTGGCTTTAGAAATATCATGCAAAATAAACTAGCCTAACCGTCGTTGCTTTGTCGAATTTTGAGCAAACAAAAGGATTGTAACACCTGATTGGCTCGTTTGTATGCAATTTCAAGCCAGTGAAAAGAACGAAACGTCTTTGAGTCACATTTTTTTAAAAAGTAAATTCGTTGTTTCTCTATGATTCAATCCCAGCGCCCCCCTGCTCTGAGTGTTGAAAATGATTTCACGACATTTTTTTAGGTTTTTTTCTTGTCCCAAACTATTTTTTTTGTCATGAACCGTTTAGAGGCCAATTTGATCAACTTGGAGAAAGTTCAAATAGAATCGTTACTGATATTGATATTAGTGCGTAAACTACAAACTGACAAAAATATCCAGAACTTTTTTTTCTTATAGCCTTGACTTTGAAGACATTTCTTATCTTAATTGGCTTTAGAAATATCATGCAAAATAAACTAGCCTAACCGTCGTTGCTTTGTCGAATTTTGAGCAAACAAAAGGATTGTAACACCTGATTGGCTCGTTTGTATGCAATTTCAAGCCAGTGAAAAGAACGAAACGTCTTTGAGTCACATTTTTTTTACAAGTAAATTCGTTGTTTCTCTATGATTCAATCCTAGCGCCACCCTGCTCTGAGTGTTGAAAATGATTTCACGACATTATTTTAGGTTTTTTTTTCTTGTCCCAAACTATTTTTTTTATCATGAACCGTTTAGAGACCAATTTGATCAACTTGGAGAAAGTTCAAATAGAATCGTTACTAATATTGATATTAGTGCGTAAACTACAAACTGACAAAAATATCCAGAACTTTTTTTCTTATAGCCTTGACTTTGAAGACATTTCTTCATCTTAATTGGCTTTAGAAATATCATGCAAAATAAACTAGCCTAACCGTCGTTGCTTTGTCGAATTTTGAGCAAACAAAAGGATTGTAACACCTGATTGGCTCGTTTGGATGCAATTTCAAGCCAGTGAAAAGAACAAAACGTCTTTGAGTCACATTTTTTTTAAAAAGTAAATTCGTTGTTTCTCTGTGATTCAATCCCAGCGCCCCCCTGATCTGAGTGTTGAAAATGATTTCACGACATTATTTTTGGTTTTTTTTTCTTGTCCCAAACTATTTTTTTTTATCATGAACCGTTTAGAGACAGTTTGATCAATTTGGAGAAAGTTCAAATAGAATCGTAACTGATATTGATATTAGTGCGTAAACTACAAACTTACAAAAATATCCAGAATTTTTTTTTTTCTTATAGCCTTGACTTTGAAGACATTTCTTCATTTTAATTCGCTTTAGAAATATCATGCAAAATAAACTAGCCCAACCATCCTTGCTTTGTCGAATTTTGAGCAAACAAAAGGATTCTAACACCTGATTGGCTCTTTTGTATGCAATTTCAAGCCAGTGAAAAGAACGAAACGTCTTTGAGTCACATTTTTTTAAAAAGTAAATTCGTTGTTTCTCTATGATTCAATCCCAGCGCCCCCTGCTCTGAGTGTTGAAAATGATTTCACGACACTATTTTAGGTTTTTTTTTCTTGTCCCAAACTATTTTTTTATAATGAACTGTTTAGAGACCAATTTGATCAACTTGGAGAAAGTTCAAATAGAATCGTTACTGATATTGATATTAGTGCGTAAACTACAAACTGACAAAAATATCCAGAACTTTTTTTTTCTTATAGCCTTGACTTTGAAGACATTTCTTCATCTTATTTGGCTTTAGAAATATCATGCAAAATAAACTAGCCTAACCGTCGCTGCTTTGTCGAATTTTGAGCAAACAAAAGGATTGTAAGACCTGATCGGCTCGTTTGTATGCAATTTCAAGCCAGTGAAAAGAACGAATTGTCTTTGAGTCAAATTATTTTTTACAAGTAAATTCGTTGTTTCTCTATGATTCAATCCCAGCGCCCCCATGCTCTGAGTGTTGAAAATGATTTCACGACATTATTTTAGGTTTTTTTTCTTGTCCCATACTATTTTTTTTTATCATGAACCGTTTAGAGACCAATTTGATCAACTTGGAGAAAGTTCAAATAGAATCGTTACTGATATTGATATTAGTGCGTAAACTACAAACTGACAAAAATATCCAGAACTTTAGCCTAACCGTCGTTGCTTTGTCGAATTTTGAGCAAAAAAAAGGATTGTAACACCTGATTGGCTCGTTTGTATGCAATTTCAAGCCAGTGAAAAGAACGAAGCGTCTTTGAGTCACATTTTTTTTAAAAGTAAATTCGTTGTTTCTCTATGATTCAATCCCATCGCCCCCCTGCTCTGAGTGTTGAAAATGATTTCACGGCATTATTTTAGGTTTTTTTTCTTGTCCCATACTATTTTTTTTATCATGAACCGTTTAGAGACCAATTTGATCAACTTGGAGAAAGTTCAAATAGAATCGTTACTGATATTGATATTAGTGCGTAAACTACAAACTGACAAAAATATCCAGAACTTTTTTTTCTTACAGCCTTGACTTTGAAGACATTTCTTCATCTTAATTGGCTTTAGAAATATCATGCAAAATAAACTAGCCTAACCGTCGTTGCTTTGTCGAATTTTGAGCAAACAAAAGGATTGTAACACCTGATTGGCTCGTTTGTATGCAATTTCAAGCCAGTGAAAAGAACGAAACGTCTTTGAGTCACATTTTTTTTAAAAGTAAATTCGTTGTTTCTCTATGATTCAATCCCAGCGCCCCCCTGCTCTGAGTGTTGAAAATGATTTCACGACATTATTTTAGGTTTTTTTTCTTGTCCCAAACTATTTTTTTTGTCATGAACCGTTTAGAGACCAATTTGATCAACTTGGAGAAAGTTCAAATAGAATCGTTACTGATATTGATATTAGTGCGTAAACTACAAACTGACAAAAATATCCAGAACTTTAGCCTAACCGTCGTTGCTTTGTCGAATTTTGAGCAAACATATCATTGACACAAAAAAAAAAGGATTGTAACACCTGATTGGCTCGTTTGTATGCAATTTCAAGCCAGTGAAAAGAACGAAACGTCTTTGAGTCACATTTTTTTTAAAAGTAAATTCGTTGTTTCTCTATGATTCAATCCCAGCGCGCCCCCTGCTCTGAGTGTTGAAAATGATTTCACGACATTATTTTAGGTTTTTTTCTTGTCCCAAACTATTTTTTTTGTCATGAACCGTTTAGAGGCCAATTTGATCAACTTGGAGAAAGTTCAAATAGAATCGTTACTGATATTGATATTAGTGCGTAAAAACTACAAACTGACAAAAATATCCAGAACTTTTTTTTTCTTATAGCCTTGACTTTGAAGACATTTCTTATCTTAATTGGCTTTAGAAATATCATGCAAAATAAACTAGCCTAACCGTCGTTGCTTTGTCGAATTTTGAGCAAACAAAAGGATTTGTAACACCTGATTGGCTCGTTTGTATGCAATTTCAAGCCAGTGAAAAGAACGAAACGTCTTTGAGTCACATTTTTTTACAAGTAAATTCGTTGTTTCTCTATGATTCAATCCCAGCGCCACCCTGCTCTGAGTGTTGAAAATGATTTCACGACATTATTTTAGGTTTTTTTTTTCTTGTCCCAAACTATTTTTTTTATCATGAACCGTTTAGAGACCAATTTGATCAACTTGGAGAAAGTTCAAATAGAATCGTTACTAATATTGATATTAGTGCGTAAACTAAAAACTGACAAAAATATCCAGAACTTTTTTTTTCTTATAGCCTTGACTTTGAAGACATTTCTTCATTTTAATTCGCTTTAGAAATATCATGCAAAATAAACTAGCCCAAACCATCCTTGCTTTGTCGAATTTTGAGCAAACAAAAGGATTCTAACACCTGATTGGCTAGTTTGTATGCAATTTCAAGCCAGTGAAAAGAACGAAACGTCTTTGAGTCACATTTTTTTAAAAATAGTAAATTCGTTGTTTCTCTATGATTCAATCCCAGCGCCCCCCTGCTCTGAGTGTTGAAAATGATTTCACGACATTATTTTAGGTTTTTTTTTCTTGTCCCAAACTATTTTTTTATCATGAACCGTTTAGAGACCAATTTGATCAACTTGGAGAAAGTTCAAATAGAATCGTTACTGATATTGATATTAGTGCGTAAACTACAAACCGACAAAAATATTCAGAACTTTTTTTTTTCTTATAGCCTTGACTTTGAAGACATTTCTTCATCTTAATTGGCTTTAGAAATATCATGCAAAATAAACTAGCCTAACCGTCGTTGCTTTGTCGAATTTTGAGCAAACAAAAGGATTCTAACACCTGATTGGCTAGTTTGTATGCAATTTAAAGCCAGTGAAAAGAACGAAACGTCTTTGAGTCACATTTTTTTAAAAAAAGTAAATTCGTTGTTTCTCTATGATTCAATCCCAGCGCCCCCCTGCTCTGAGTGTTGAAAATGATTTCACGACACTATTTTAGGTTTTTTTTTCTTGTCCCAAACTATTTTTTTATAATGAACTGTTTAGAGACCAATTTGATCAACTTGGAGAAAGTTCAAATAGAATCGTAACTGATATTTGATATTAGTGCGTAAACTAAAAACTGACAAAAATATCCAGAACTTTTTTTTTCTTATAGCCTTGACTTTGAAGACATTTCTTCATTTTAATTCGCTTTAGAAATATCATGCAAAATAAACTAGCCAAACCATCCTTGCTTTGTCGAATTTTGAGCAAACAAAAGGATTCTAACACCTGATTGGCTAGTTTGTATGCAATTTCAAGCCAGTGAAAAGAACGAAACGTCTTTGAGTCACATTTTTTTAAAAATAGTAAATTCGTTGTTTCTCTATGATTCAATCCCAGCGCCCCCTGCTCTGAGTGTTGAAAATGATTTCACGACATTATTTTAGGTTTTTTTTTCTTGTCCCAAACTATTTTTTTATCATGAACCGTTTAGAGACCAATTTGATCAACTTGGAGAAAGTTCAAATAGAATCGTTACTGATATTGATATTAGTGCGTAAACTACAAACCGACAAAAATATCCAGAACTTTTTTTTTCTTATAGCCTTGACTTTGAAGACATTTCTTCATCTTAATTGGCTTTAGAAATATCATGCAAAATAAACTAGCCTAACCGTCGTTGCTTTGTCGAATTTTGAGCAAACAAAAGGATTCTAACACCTGATTGGCTAGTTTGTATGCAATTTAAAGCCAGTGAAAAGAACGAAACGTCTTTGAGTCACATTTTTTTTAAAAAAAGTAAATTCGTTGTTTCTCTATGATTCAATCCCAGCGCCCCCCTGCTCTGAGTGTTGAAAATGATTTCACGACATTATTTTAGGTTTTTTTCTTGTCCCAAACTATTTTTTTTATCATGAACCGTTTAGAGACCAATTTGATCAACTTGGAGAAAGTTCAAATAGAATCGTTACTGATATTGATATTAGTGCGTAAACTACAAACCGACAAAAATATCCAGAACTTTTTTTTTTTCTTATAGCCTTGACTTTGAAGAAATTTCTTCATCTTAATTGGCTTTAGAAATATCATGCAAAATAAACTAGCCTAACCGTCGTTGCTTTGTCGAATTTGAGCAAACAAAAGGATTGTAACACCTGATTGGCTCGTTTGTATGCAATTTCAAGCCAGTGAAAAGAACAAAACGTCTTTGAGTCACATTTTTTTTTATTAGTAAATTGTTGTTTCTCTTATTTAATGCCCCCCTCCAACCCACCGCAGCGCCCCGTAATTCGTTGTTTCTCGTTAAGAGAAACAACGAATTTACTTGTAAAAAAAATGTGACTCAAAGACGTTTCGTTCTTTTCACTGGCTTGAAATTGCATACAAACGAGCCAATCAGGTGTTACAATCCTTTTGTTTGCTCAAAATTCGACAAAGCAACGACGATTAGGCTAGTTTATTTTGCATGATATTTCTAAAGCCAAGTAAGATGAAGAAATGTCTTCAAAGTCAAGGCTATAAGAAAAAAAAAGTTCTGGATATTTTTGTCAGTTTTGTAGTTTACGCACTAATATCAATATCAGTAACGATTCTATTTGAACTTTCTCCAAGTTGATCAAATTGGTCTCTAAACGGTTCATGATAAAAAAAATAGTTTGGGACAAGAAAAAAAACCGAAAATAATGTCGTGAAGTCATTTTCAACACTCAGAGCAGGGGGCGCTGGGTTTGAATCATAGAGAAACAACGAATTTACTTGTTAAAAAAATGTGACTCAAAGACGTTTAGTTCTTTTCACTGGGTTGAAATTGCATACAAAAGAGCCAATCAGGTGTTACAATCCCTTTGTTTGCTCAAAATTCGACAAAGCAACGACGGTTAGGCTAGTTTATTTTGCATGATATTTTCTAAAGCCAATTAAGATGAAGAAATGTCTTCAAAGTCAAGGCTATAAGAAAAAAAAAGTTCTGGATTTTTTTGTCAGTTTGTAGTTTACGCACTAACATCAATATCAGTAACGATTCTATTTGAACTTTCTCCAAGTTGATCAAATTGGTCTCTAAACGGTTCATGATAAAAAAAATAGATTGGGACAAGAAAAAAAAACGTAAAATAATGTCGGGAAATCTTTTCAACAATCAGAGCAGGGGGGCGCTGGGATTGAATCATAGAGAAACAACGAATTTACTTTTAGAAAAAAAGTGACTCAAAGACGCTTCGTTCTTTTCACTGGCTTGAAATTTCATACAAACGGGCCAATCAGGTGTTACATCCTTTTGTTTGCTCAAAATTCGACAAAGCAAGGATGGTTGGCCTAGTTTATTTTGCTTGATATTTCTAAAGCCAATTAAGATGAAGAAATGTCTTCAAAGTCAAGGCTATAAGAAAAAAAAAAGTTCTGGATATTTTTGTAAGTTTGTAGTTTATGCACTAATATCAATATCAGTAACGATTCTATTTGAACTTTCTCCAAGTTGATCAAATTGGTCTCTAAACGGTTCATGATAAAAAAAAATAGTTTGGGACAAGAAAAAAAAAACCTAAAATAATGTCGTGAAATCATTTTCAACACTCAGACCAGGGGGGTGCTGGAATTGAATCATAGAGAAACAACGAATTTACTTTCAAAAAAAATGTGACTCAAAGACGTTTCGTTCTTTCACTGGCTTGAAATAGCATACAAACGAGCAAATCAGGTGTTACAATCCTTTTGTTTGCTCAAAATTCGACAAAGCAACGACGGTTAGGCTAGTTTATTTTGCATGATATTTCTAAAGCCAATTAAGATGAAGAAATGTCTTCAAAGTCAAGGCTATAAGAAAAAAAATTCTGGATATTTTTGTCAGTTTGTAGTTTACGCACGAATATCAATATCAGTAACGATTCTATTTGAACTTTCTCCAAGTTGATCAAATTGGTCTCTAAACGGTTCATGATAAAAAAAAATAGTTTGGGACAAGAAAAAAAACCTAAAATAATGTCGTGAAATCATTTTCAACACTCAGAGCAGGGGGGCGCTGGGACTGAATCATAGAGAAACAACGAATTTACTTGTATAAAAAATGTGACTCAAAAAAAACCAGTCTGGTTGAAAAACTTGGAGTTGAAACAAACTTGGGGAACATAGTGGTTGAAAAAACTTGGAGTTGAAACAAACTTGGGAAACCCTTAGAATAGCATGGGAGGGAACATAAACCCTTAGAATAGCATGGGAGGGAACATAAACCCTTAGAATAGCATGGGAGGGAACATAAACCCTTAGAATAACATGGGAGGGAACATAAACCCTTAGAATAGCATAGGAAGGAACATAATCCACCCAAATCCATAAGTACATGCTCTGGAAAGACGTCAATGAACATAAGGCAAGCAAATTCATAAGTAAATGCTCTGGAAATGTTTTCCTATGCGTCTCTGCAAAGTATTTCCTATACGTCTCTGCAAATAGCATGGTAATTCCTATACCTCTCTGAAAAGTATAACTTAGCACTCTACTGTGGATGTCTGATATGACCTATGGATTAATCTCCTCTGAACATGATTCACAATACAATTGATGGTGAAGTAACTAAGACTACTCGTAGCACAGATTGGACCCGATATTCGGGTTGCGAAATGGAACTTTTAGTACTTTTTTTCGACATTTTTTAGCATCAAGGCGGTGAATCAAACTGAATACGTGCAAACTGCCACTCTTTGGTGACCAAAGTGCCACTCACTGGTTATTTTTAGATAGGTAATTTGTGATTTCGCAGATAATAGAATTTTTGAACCTTGGATTAAACTGGGTGATTCGGCCAAAAAGCAATTTGGAAAACAGATAACAATACAAAATACAGATGAATACGGATATACGGAATACGGATGACAAGTCATTCCTGTTTTCTTGTATAATATAATATTGAAATACCTGGCCTTTAAATTGTCTGTTCAAAATTACGAATAATTGACATTGACCCTTTAAGACTTTGCTTATGGGCGGGGGGGGATTACTGGAATCAAATCCCATTCTTGGAGTTGCTTCTAATACAAATGGTCACGTTTTGGATACTTTTCACACTGGACAAAACCTGAAAAATGCATTTTTCTTTCTTTCAAATGATACCTCTCCTTTTCCACTCCAATCAAATTCTAGTTTTATGTCTGAGATTCATTATATTGCAATTTATGTGACTTTATAATACCTGAGAGCTGTACGACATCATGCTTTCTGCTCTAGTGCTCGCAGCTGGCGATTCATAGTAGTTTCCACACCCCCGAGGCTCAGATCTTATGGAAAACGGTGAAAATACGGTGGCATAGTTCACAGCGGTTTGTACCTCTCCGTTTGCTAGGGTAACTACAGTTGGAACTGGTTTGACATATAGTGTCCGGTTGAACCTGAATGGTAGTGATTTGACGAAGGGCTTCGACTGATGCTTGGCTGTTCTTTTTGGTAGCTAGTAATTGATGCATAGCTAGCACTTCCAACACTTTTATTCAATTTCCCTGGAATGGGATCAGATCAGTTCTTAAATATATGTTTGACATCGAACGGCAGTTTGTGGGAGTTATCCTAAAATAAAGACAGTTCAAGAACACAGAAAAGACAGTTTAAATAACGACAGTTAAAACAAGTTTTGAGTAAACACTGAAAAAGACAGTTTAACAGATAATTTTCCTATAAAATCAGTTTTAAAATAGGGTCCTTTAATCCAATTTACTATCAGTTAGCATCAACCTCAAAATATTGGAGAAGTAGGTAGGTAGGCGTATAAATAGAAGGTACTCTCTCTCAAAATCTCCAATTTCCTTTTAATTGCAATTTTCTTAATATTTACCTCCCCTTCAATAGACTTCTGAACAAATGTCTGGGAGATGAATAGTGAAAGAGTGACTTCTAGAGGCCCTGGACAAAAAGATAACAACCCAACATAACTACATAGGAGAAAATGAGAAGCAAAGAAGAAAAAGAGGTAAATTTGGAAGTCAAAAACTCCAAAAAATGTACGCAGTCAGTTACTTTCTCCAGATATGGAACTAGGTTTCTAAGTGAATTTGGTATGCAATTTCAAAGAATTATCGATATATACGGTAACCTTAAAAACATTCGATTAAGCGTTACATACTAAATTCGAAAGCACCAGTATTTAAAAAAGTTTATAAATCATTGACTTGTTTCTAGGTTGGTTTGAAACATCAAGTGCAATTTATTATGAATAAAAATATTTAAATTATATATACTTTTTCATATTTCTTGCTTGTAGCTAAAATTATAGAATATAAAAAAAAAAAAAAAAAAAAAAAAAAAAAAAAAAAAATTCGAGACTAAAACCCAATAAAAATTCGACAAATACCAATCCATAGACCAAATTTTTTAATTTTTTTGATCAATGAAAAATTTATCAATAAAAATCTTATGCTTCTAGATTTATGAAAGGATTTTAAAACATTCCAATGGAAATTGGACTCTTTACCAAAGATATACAATTATTTTTAGTGTCCCCTATTTTGATTCTGAATCTACTATTCACGCATTGAAAGGTGCTCCTGCTTAGACGGCTGGCTATTACTGATAATTGTGTTGTTCAGGAGAGTTTTTCATGGTGGTATTATGGATGAAGATAGGCTTGTGGCTGTGTCCCGAAACATATTTCTGTTTCAAAAATACGTGTGTCATTAAATAAGTAAACCAGAAAAAGGCTTTTAGCCTGAAATCACTGCCTTGAAAGAGCGCCACACTGATGCCACGTGCTGGCAAAATTTACTAATTTTCTATCGCGACCTCCGTCACCTTACTTAGGTAGGTAAAGAATAGGTAGGTAAAGAGTTAAGATAAAGAATACATTTTGTTTGATAAGTTACAACATCAAGTTAGCTAGCTGCTTATTTCGCCTACTTGATATCAAGGCATATTTTAAATATCTTGAAAACGAGAGCTCATAAAAACTAAAAAAAAAAAAAAAAAAATCGGCATAGGACTTTACCTCCCTACTCCCTACCGGTAGTGCTGATCTCCATTTCATAGCTCTTCAGCCAGGAAGTGCCATTTTGGATGGGGGCCAGCCATCCCGTGCTTTCACACACCTTTTTTGTTTACCTTCCCCAGATTCCCCCTGATACTCATTTAAAGCTGGGTCGCATCTGGCTGAGCTTACAGAGTCGCGCCACTGACGCCTACTCCAAACAAAATAAATAGCAATACCAGGATTGAACCACAATCCTCACCAAATCCTCAAAACCAAATTGGGAACTTGTTAGGAATCCCTCTCACAAATGAAAAATCTAAGAGCAATAACGTAATATAAATACACTAAATTATTGAAATGTACCCTCTTCTCAGCTTTCTTTTTCTTGTTAGAAGTAGAGCAACAAGAGTCACAAGCAATGAAATAGAGACAACCGAGCAGGTAATGGCAATGACCATCATGATACTGTTCTCAACTCTGCTGGTGTTTTGCATCCCTTGTTCAAGATACTTTCTTTCTTCGTTGAAGTACAACGGTGGTTCTGCTTCATCTGAAAAAAAAAGTCAAGCGCTGCAACTCCTGGATACTTCAAGGATGTTCGTGGTTTTGTTAGGAATACCCAAAAAAGGAGCCATGAAAGACTACGAGACGCCCTTTCCTGTGTTTACGACCTTTTTATTTTGATTCTATTAGACTTAGCAACTTAGAGGTCTCATCTCGTGACTCAAAACACTTAAGTGGGGAATAAATCTTTTTAATTGGAGGGTGGGAGGTATTTTATTTAAAAGTGATCAATTAGATTGAGGTGAGAGAAGTTTTAGCTCGAGGAAATCCAAGATTTTGTTATTTATACAAAAAAGCTTGATTTCCCTAAAAAAACACACACACAAGAGGATATATTCAAAGGCACTACAATTTAGCTGTCCACTTCGAAAACGATGCCCTGTATTCCCAGTTCTAGTTAAGTAGTATCCAATATTTAGCTGCATATTTTTTTGAAATGACATTTATTTCATAGTCTATTTTTACTTTTAGCTGCACAGTCGTGTGACTAAAATTAAAAAAGCTGAAAATCAGATCCAATATTCCAGGACTGAAAAATAAAGCTAAGATTTTTCTCATATTTAATGGTATTACTTAAGTAAACCGAGCCAGCCAAACCTTATACTAATGGGCAATGATGTTCTTACAGATATACAGCCTCCACAGCTGATGAGTACGGCTGGTGTGAGGCGTGCCTCAAAGTTTTACCGTCAGTAATGTCATTTCTATATCCTCAACAGCAAGGGCTATAACGAAACCAGCCTCACAGCTTCCAGGGGTTTGCTCACTATTTGTCGCTGGTTTCGGACGACCTGAAACTCCAGCCTCGCCTTCTCTGGTTTGTGCTTACAAGCCTTACTTGATGCATCCATCCAGTGTTCACGGATAGACATAGTGCGTTACTCGTCACTTCTTAGCTTTGAATAGATCTTTAGCTATGAATGGATTTTTATTTTTATTTTTTTTTAAGTTTTAATGCTGCTCCTTACTTTCAGTTGAGAAAACTTATTTTTTTTTAATTTAATCTCTAATCGTTTTTCAATTAATACCGGGAAACCCACCTTCTCTTGTTTAGAAATCCCCCCCCCCCCCAAAAAAAAAGATCGTGCGTAAAATGCTCCCCGCGAAATTACCCCGGACAATTCCATCCTCGCTGTAACTTACCCACAGAAAGTTTCTTGCTCACGATTCTGCCTGGAAAATTGATCTTCGCTTTTCAATTCATACTGAAAATCACCCTTATGTGGAAATTTTTCCCGGTCACTCCATTGGAAAGTTTCTCCCGTGGAAAATTTCCCAACAGAGAATTATTCCATTGAAAATTTCTCCCATGAAAAATGAGTAAATTTTTTACATGAATTCTGGAGAATTTCCCCCCGTGTAAATTTCCCTCTGAAGAGTTCATTCCAAGGAACTTCCCTCCCAACGGAAAATTCTCCTCGTAGAAAAAACCCTCCCCCACAAAAAATACCACCCAAAAAATATCTGTATACTTCCCAATAACAAGTGCAATATGTAAACAATTGGCAAAGTTAATAGCTTGCAGCCCTTCACCTCAGGGTTGTAGGGGGTCAAGTCATCCGAAAGACATAGTTATTAGATCTTTCGACTATATCTTAAAATTCTGATCGGACAACCTTGAGGAAAAAAGGGCTTCAGACGAGGTAGCTGCCCTCCAATATTTTGGGTCACTTAAAAACGGCACTCGAATTTGGATTTCCAATCAAACAAACCCTCTATCGATCTTATAGATTCATTGATTCGATAAAATTATTCCTGGGAAAAGCAAACAAACAAACAAATAAGCGCGCATCCATGATCTTTCTTCTACAAAAAATTCAAAATTCCACTTTTAAGTACATAAATCAAAAAACCTTTGTGCACAAAATAAGTTTTTCAAAAAAAGTAAAGAACTCCATTAAACCAAAAATGAACAAAAATAGAATCAAATAATCTACCAAGTATACAACTACCACGAATTAGTATCAATGAATAAATGAAACATAATACAAACAGAAATTAAAATAAGTCAAACACAAAACGAGCAGAAATTAATCTGAGTAGGGTTCTAAACCCTATGCTTTCTAAAAGCCAGAATATAATTTGTACTTTACTGAAAAAAATCCAAATGAATTTACTGAAGAAATGTGCATTGTCAGTTTAATATACATATGCTGATATTTATTCCTTTAAATCTTGATTAATTTTTGTTTTCTTAAAGTTATAAGTGAAAACATTTAAAAGAATTTTTTTAGTAAAGTACAAATTATATTCTGGCCTTTAGGAAGCATAGGGTTTCCTAAAAGCCTAAAACTGCGTTGAATAAAACGGCTATCTCGAAATTTTAATTGCACGTATTTGGGAAAATATTGGGCTTGAGAGGGGGGTGAGTTGCCCTCCAATTACTTTCGACTATTAAAAAGGCCACTAGCCATTTCAATTTCCAATAGAATGAGCCCTTTTTGAAGTTTTTACGATAAAATTTTCTATAAAAACTTATATGCCCCCAGGGCAATACAATCCTTGCCCTGAGGGCTGTGAGTGATGGGGGTGGCATCCTTAAAGACCTAATTTCCAAAACTTTCCACTACGTTGAACAAAATGGCTATCTAAAATTTTTGATTGTATGTATTTGGGAAAAGGTGGGCGTGAGGCTACTTACACTCCAATCAATTTCGACTATTAAAAAGGACACTAGCCCTTCGAATTTCCAATTCAATGTGCCCTTTTTCAAGTTTCTACGACAAAACTTTCAATAAAATTTCCAGAACTTTCAACAACGTTGAACAGAATGGCTATCTCAAATTTTTGATTGGGTGTGTTTGGATAAATGGTGGGCATGGAAGGGGTGTTAGCTGCCTTCCAATCACTTTCGACCAGTAAAAAGGGCACTAGCCATTTCAATTTCCAATCGAATGAGCCCCTTTTGAAGTTTCTACGACAGCGCTTTCTATGAAAACCTTATATGCCCCCAGGGCATAACTTATAACTCCTTCCCTGAGGGATGTGGGGGGTGGGGGTTGTCATCCTCAAAGACCTAATTTCAAAACTTTCAACTACGTTGAACAATATGGCTATCTCAAAATTTGGATTGGATGTGTTTGGGAAAAGGTGGGCGTAAGAGGGGGTTTTTTTGCCCTCCAATCACATTCGACTATTAAAACGGGCACTAGCCCTTTGAATTTCCAATCGAATGAGCCTTTTTTGAAGTTTCTACGACAATGCTTTCTTTAAAAATCTTACATTCCCCCTGGGCATGACTTACAACCCTTGCCCTGAGGGCTGTGGGGGAGTGTCTTCCTCAAAAACATAATTTCTATCTGGAAATCAACTACGCTGAACAAAATGGCTATTTCAAAATTTTGATTGGATATGTTTGGGGAAAAAGTGGGCGTAGAAGGGGTGTTAGTTGCCTTCCAATCACTTTCGAATATTAAAATGGGCACTAGCCACTCCAATTTCTAATCGAATGGGCTTTTTTCGAAGTTTCTACGACAACTCTTTCGATACGAAGTACCCTGGTCTAAAACCAAAAAAAAAAATAAACAAAAAAAATACATTGTGTCAACAACGTTCTTTTTTAGGTAGTTTGATTACGCTTCCTATGATAGGAGCTTGAAACCTCTACAGCAGCTTTCTTTTATACGCTGAATCTGATGGTGTGATTTTCATTAACATGACTTGATGTTTTGGGGGAGTTTCCATCTTTCTCAAAAGTCCGGTAGATTTTTTCAGGCTCCGAACTAGGGGTCGGCACCGTTTCTGTTTTTGGCCAAAACAGAAACGGTAAAAAACGGCAATGAAAAAACGGAACAGATACGAAAACGGTGAAAAAAAACGGAAATCCGTTTCTGTTTTTCCGTTTTTTTACCGAAAAACAGAAACGACCTGTTTTTACTTAAAAACGGCCGTTTTAAACAGATATTTCTGTTTTATTTTTCAGTTTCTTTAGATTTACGAGAGTAAAGTGAATATTTATTAATATAGATTAATAAAAAAGACCAAATATACAAAAAGACCAAATATATGAAAAGACCACATAGATTAAAATTTATCACTTAAAAACATTCGGAGTTCAAGTGACTTTGCAGTCATTCGTGAGCACTGCTTTCGCGTAAAGTACCCAGTAATACTAAATGCACTCTCACTGGGTACTGAAGTTGCAGGGACTGATAGATGAATACATGCAATTTCACTTAACTCCGGGTAAATGTAAAAGTAATCAGACCAAAATTTTAGTGGATCAGAATTATTTTGTCCTGATCTTCGTCTCTCGCTCAAAATCACAGGAACTCTCTCCTCATATGCCCTGATAATATTTGCTGCCACGCGGTCAATGCTCATACTGTTGGCATTTTGCCTCGTAGAGTTCATCCGTAACCCAGTCGTGTCGAGAAACTTAGAAAACAAGCTGTGTTCTTGATCAAGAGTCTCTGGTGACCCTTTTCGGTTAGTCCCCTGCCTTAGTAGGAGTGACGTCAATAGGGAAAGATTTGGAGTTCAATTGGATTGGATCGAGTTCTTCTGTGCTTCTCTGCTCGGAGATGAATTGCTGGAGAAGCGAGGATATGGACTGACGAGCTAACTCTGTCTACATGTGTCATTTTTTCATAAATTGCAGGGTCCAAAAAGCCAGCTCTTGTGAAGAGCATCATATCAAACTTAGGACTGGCTGAAAAGTATCTCCTGAGCTGAACAACTAGAAGTTCCTTCAGCCCATTGATTGACTCAGCCATAATACTCGTATCTGGAGTCTGACAAAAACAACAGTAATCCCTTAATCATCAGCACGACTTTGCTTGCCAAAACATAATTGTATCCACTAGCTATCACTGTTGCCTGTTTGAACGGGCGAAGAACCTCAATGACAGCTTCCATGATGGACCACTCATTGCTGTGAAGTTCGAGCTCTCTAATCTTAGCGTCACGTAGGTTTTTGGTTGAAGAAGTCGCGCAGTGGCTCTTTTCGGGCACAATACATTTCTATCATGGTAAGTGTGCTGTTCCATCGAACATTCATGTCTTTTGTGATGGATGGACTAAGATTATATGTCTTGCAGATAGCTTCAAAAAGATCGTGGGATTTGGAAGATACTTTCAGGATTCTAACCAGCTTTCTTATTTTTTACCAGTGCTGGTCTCAGCGTCAATACTTCACTAGAGACGCCTCTTTGTCTAGGTATTGAGCTCTCACAATCGCTGTCAAGGTCTGGATCATTTAATTCTGAGCTACTATCATCATCATTACTGCAGTTGGTATACCCAATTTCTTCAATGTTATCATCTCCTACAATCACGTCAGGAACTTTTAGCAACTTTTAGTCTCTTAAACTCAAGGATTCTATGCACCAAAGTTAGCTTGCCATCAGTGCTTTTCATCACATAATGAGCTGTAATACCTAGAAAAGCCAGACCCCGTTCTTGAAGACCAGTAGTCTTGTGTCAAATTCACTTTCCGGACTTTCTGGAATTCAGCTTTGAGCTGCTTGACCTTCCTTTTCTTTGCTGTGACTAGATGTCTTGCAACAGTACGAGATGATGGGCCAGTAAGACCTCCTGTAAGTTTAGAGATTAGAGCCTTTACTCCTTGTTTTTCAAATATTGAAATAGGAAGCTTGTGTCAATGCAAACCGTTTTTTTCCACACAACTTGTTCAGCTTCAGCTGCTGCTGCTTTGTTGACTTCAAAAAATTTCTTATATCCCTTTTCTTTCCAGTGCCTTCAAATCGAGTTGGGTTAGTTTCACATGAGGTGCTCGGCATGCTGAGCTGAGACAAGGCTGTTTAATGTGACTTCTTTGGAACAGTACTTGGTTTAGGTTGTTCAGCAATTTTGTGTTTAGCCATAAGGTGATTTTAAACGATGTTGCAGACCCCTTTGTTGACTTCACATCTTTTTTGCAGTAATTGCAGGTAATTACAGCTGCTCCCTTATTCCTGGTCCCATGTTGCTCCCAGAACTTGACTTTCTTTGATGGAGGGTCCTCTCCAAGTTCTGAGTCAGAACTTGATGAAATATTTGATGCCAGATTTGATGTCATTTATGACAGCATGTGTATCGGTACCTGCAAAGTATACCATTACTAAGTGCATGGAACAGTGCAGGTCTAGTTACTCCTGTGATTGCAAAATAAGAGTATGAAAGAAGAACAATTCAAGGAAAAAAGACACTTCTCTGTAGGACAGAGCATAATTTTATTCCATAAGCAAGTATCTTTTTTCTGTATTTGTGAATACTCCTCATATGGTATATTAAGGGAAATAAAAGGATAATATTAATAATAGCAGGAAATGGTAAAGCGTAAGCCCAGGACTCTCTGATGTAGCTAGAAGATTTTATAATGCAGATAATAGATTGACTAATTAGACCATTGGAAATAAGCTGCTCCAAATATTTACTAAAGTATATGACATTTGCAGGGTAAAGAATATCGAGGCTATTCACATTTCCTTCCTGGGTGCTGCAAGTGAACACGCCTAAAATCAACATGTCATTTGGAAATTTTATACCCTCATGCTGAAGGGTAGATCATCAAAATATTCAGCCTACTCCTTTGTTAACAGTCCCTTGATTATAAATTTCAATCAACTAATTCAATTATGTTGATGTGAGAAACCAGGGGTAAAGGTGCAGATTAGTTCCTCCTGATAAAAAACTTATTTCTTTCTGTATATTATTCAGTCAATTGGACTGTAAAGTTGCACATATACTGTCCAGTAGGAACAGGATAAAAACAAATCTCTTACTGTGGCTGGGTTCCAACCTTTTACTTTTCGTAAGCCTAGTAAGCCCTGCAGCACTAGCAGAGGCAAAATCAGCAAGATTCGTTGAGTAGCTCCTATATCTGACCATTGGATATCAAAGATTTTTTGTAGTTCCGCTTCTGCTAGTGCTACAGGGCTTACTAGGGTAATGAAAATTAAATGGTTGGAACTCACCCTGTATATCCTGGTTCTGTTGGTAGGGCCTCTGTGCCCTACACTACAGGGGGAACTAATCTGGGTGAAGGTGCAGTTTAGCAACCCCTGATAAAAACAACTTATTACTTACTGTATATTATTCAGTCAATTGGGGTGTAAATTTGCACAGATAGGGTTCAGTAGAAGCTGGATGTAAACAAATCACTTTTTAGTGTATATCCTGGTTCTATTTACAGGGCCTCTGCACCCTACGCTACTGGGGTAGCTAATCTGCACCTTTACCAACCAGGTAACCATCTACTTACCAAGACTAACCAAAGGTGTAAATCCAAGTAGACTGCTTTAGATTAATTTTTACTATGGCGAATGTTTTCTTCAATAGCAAATCTTTTCTTCGGAAGACGTAAAGACAGCGCTTTTCGATAGATGACAAGTATCGCTAATCCAATAAAAGTCGCTAGGCTGCGCTATGGTGCTATTCGTAATCAAAACACGGAAAATGAAGAAAAACGGGTTTAAAAAAAAACAGAAACGGCAAAAACGGCCAGAAAAAAAACGAAACAGAAACAGGAACGGTACTAAAAAAACGGCTACCTTTTTTCTGTTTTTTTTCCGTTTTCCAAAAAAAACAGAACAGAAAACGGTAGAAAAAAAAAAACAGAAACAGAAACAGAAACGGCGCCGACCCCTACTCCGAACTTTTGATGGGTGACATTAAACTTGATGAATTTTATTTCTTCTGAATAAGCACCAAGATTAAAATCTTCTGATGTATCTATCAAACAGTTCGTGGTAATGAACTGTAAGTAAGGACCACCCGTCTCAATAGTAATCGAAACTCTAAATAAACGGAGTTTTGATAACAATAGATACATCAAAAGAATAAGATTTTTATGCTAATTTAGCCTTACCCATCAAAAGTTACGTGCCTGAGGAAATACTTTATTTTCGAAAAAGGGGGAAAAACCCCCTAAAAGCCATAGAACCTTAATGAAATCACAGCATCAGATTCAGCGTATCAGGGAACTCTACTGTAGAAGTTTCAACCCCCTATCTTGAAAAATGTGGAATTTTGTATTTTTTGCCAGAAGAAAGATCACGGATGCGTGTTTATCTTTTTTTTTTTTTTTTTTTTTTCAGGAGTTATCGTATCTATCCAGTGGTCCTAGAATACCACGGGAGGGCTCAAACAGTGCCCTGTTTAAGTGACCAAAAAAAAATGGAGGGCAACACGGCCCCCTCCCACGCTCCTTTTTTCCCAAAGTCACCCGATCAAAATTTTTAGATAGCCATTATGTTCAGCATGGTAAAAAAAAATATAAAAATGTGTCTTTGAGGATGACTTAATCCCCCACAGTTCCTTAGGGAAGGGCTGCAAGTTATGAACTTTGTCCAATGTTTACATACAGTATTGGCTATTGGGAAGTATACAGACGTTTTCAGGGGGGATTTTTTCTGGTTGTGGGGGGGGGGGGGGTCGGAGGTTACGTGGGGGGATCTTTCCATGAAAGAAGTTTTCATGGGGAAATGGACATTGCTATGAAGGAAGCGCAGGATTTCCCAGCATTATTTAAAAAAACGATCAGGAATTAAATAAAAAAAAAAAGTTTTTTTCAACTGAAATTAAGGAGCAATATCAAAAATTGAAACAAAGCGAAACTATTACTTTTATGAGGGGGTTCACCCCCTATTCACTACCTCGCTCTTTACTCTAAAGTTTTTTTTTAGTACTTTCATGAGCTATTTATTCTTTTCAAGAGCTATTTATTCTAATTAAAAGGCTTTTGTGATTAAGGGGTTATTCTTAAAGAATTGGAACAAAATTCGATCTTTAGCGTAAAGAGTGAGTTATTGACTAGGGGCGCGTAATAAAAATATACGAGTATTGAAGTTCGTTACGTAAGTTAATTCGTAAGTTACGTATATTTATTACCAATAATATCGTTCTTAAATAAAATTAAAAGTTCTGGGGCCCTTTATAAGTAACAAAAAAATTGGAGGGTAACTAGTTCCCCTCCCCGTCCCTTTTTCTGAAGTTCGTCCAATCAAAATTTCGAGAAAGCAAGTTAGCAAAAAAAAAAGTAAAATTAATGTGTAAATTTCCTTTTAATTGTTCATGTACGGTGAGCCAAGATCAAAACCTGCATTAATTAAAAACGGTCAAAAATTAAATAAAAACAATTTCTTTAACTGAGAGTAAGGAGCAACATTGAAACTTAAAACAAACAGAAATTATTCCGTATATCAAAAGGGATGTCCCCTTCTCAACGCCTCGCTCTTTACTCTAAACTTGGACTCTTTTCTCACATCTCTTTTTTTTAAACAATAAAACATTTTAGCTTAAAGAGCGGGGGTGTTGAGGAGGGGAGCCCCTTTCATGTACGGAATAATTTCTGTTCGTTTTATGTTTTTAATGTTGCTCCTTACTTTCAGTAAAAAAAAAAAAAAAACTTATATTTTTTATTTAATTGTTGTCAAGACTCTGTTTCCTAAAGTTTCAGTTACTATTGAGCCGCATCGCTCCTTATAGCTCGTTACCACAAACTGTTTGATCGAGGGCTACCGTGGAAAATGAAACTTGATCGTTTGATTTAGTTAATTGGAAACCTACAGAACCATACAGACCTTAAGAAGTTAAGAATTTGATTTTTAACTACAAACATTTCATACAGTTCTGTAGTTTCTTGGTTGAGCGGGTGAAAAACTAGCGAAAAATAAACTAAAAATGTATGCTACCAAATATCTTAAGCAGGTATAGCTTTCGAATTTAGTTGCAGTTTTTTTTGGCGATCAATAAAAGATTAATGTTAGGATTTTTACGGTTGAGAATCCTTGTCAAATTTGAGTCAATAGTAGTGTATATTTATTTTCACGATTCAACGTGGCAAAACTGGCGAAAGTGTAATACTACCCTAAAATTTTTATATTTTGAAACAACAAAACAATTTTTTTTTTTAATTACAGTTTTCAGATATGAATACACCTAAAATGGATCCTGGGGAGCAAAATCATAATCGCTTCTCATGAACCTGCTCTTTTCCAGATTGCCCTTCACATTAGACTGATCAGTATCAGTACAAATAGTAATTACTGGACATCCTGGACAGTGATTACTGAACAGTAATTACTGGATTTCTTAAAAATATACTCAGTTATTTAAATTTAATATAGAGCATATAATGTATATTAATATAAAGCATATATTATATATATATATATATATATATATATATATATATAAATTAATATATAGCATAATGTAAATTAATATATAGTATATATTAATGTATATAATTGAATATATAGCATAATTTAAATTAATATACAGCATATATTAATATATGTAAATTAAATATAGCACAATTTAAATTAATATATAAACATATATTAGTATGCATAAATTAATATAATATGTAAATTAATATACAGCATATATATTTGCCTGTCGACGTTAAAATATTTCCTTTTGTCAGCCCTGTATAAAAGGCGTTACACCACAATGTCATTTCAATTCGGCATGGTATGTGCCAAAAATTGTTTGCATGTTTATTTCCAATTTAGAGAAGTCTGTGGAAGGGGTGTCGCATAATTTGTGGTAATTTGGAAGTAATTGGAAACCAGGGTGGAGCACTAGGGGGTACTGTAAATGTGTCAAACACCGGAGCGAATGTTTAATAGACTAGGAACAGATGTTAAACTGAGAGGAAAAATGTAATAAGTGATTAGTTGGAGTTTTTCTTTCTTGAATAGATAGCGTTTTGAATCTTTCAAAAAGGACGTAACCAGCAATTGTTTCTTGCAGATGGTGTCTAACTCCTTTAAATAGCAAGTATGTATTAAAAATAAGTTATTTTTTTATTTTGGGGTGGAATTTAGACTGGTAGAAGCTAGCAAAGTAGCACACTTTGAAAATATATTTTTCGGTCGCACTCGAATGAGGTTTTACGTCAATTGGAAAAAAAAAAAAAAATTCATTTTATAAAATGCTGAATTTAACTTCCGTTGTAAGCTACGTCCATTATAAATGTAATTTACATCCGATTTAGAGCAAGTAAATCCACTGAAAAAAGAATGGAAAGATGAAAAAGAGAAGTTTAATAGAAATGGAGACTATAGTAGCGAATAATAACAGACTTCATTTTTATACAAACTTAAATAGGAAACTGCACAAGAATGCTGCACAAGAAATAAAATTAAATGCTGCACAAGAAATAGCTTTTGTGATGTATCGATAAGTTAATCCGTCAATCAATCAAAACAGACAATCAGTAATGAACGTTTTTTTTTATTACAACAGGGCTGTTCTTTTTTCAAATTACTAAAATAATTATACTGAGTTTGAACCACTGTATATAAATAATATAACAGTAAGATCACGGCTTCGTGATTTTTGGCTACTACATCCTCAGTGCGTACAAACAGCTCCACCCATTTAATCTGCCATCAGCGGTCCAGTGTATGCCTTTGAAACCAACTCTAGACTTCGAAACCTCCTTGTAATTCCTAAAAACATCTAATAATAACATTGCACTACTAATTACCGATTTTTTATATATGTATTGGAATAAAATAGTTTGAAATTAGATGCTTTAGAATTTAGTGTTACATAGGTGAAGCCAAGTTTTGCGTTCAAGAGAAATCTGACTTGACGACCCGTGAAAAAATCAAATGTCGCTTATGTTAATAGGCCTACTTGTTTAAATGTTCTCCGGAGCACTTGCATCTCGGTCCGGTTTGTATAATGGTTGAGATAGGGAATGATCATACTGCATCATATTTATGAACAGTGGTTTGAACTATGATTACTGTTGAGGTGAACCACAGTAAGCTAAAAAGTCTCTGCTTGCTCAGCTTGAGCCTGGTAACCAATATACTTGTTGAAATAATTTTCCAGGGAAATTTCATTTGAGTATAACTATAAGTTGCTCACTATTCATTCGCTTAAAAAGAAATGTTATTTAGGGAGATTTCTCTTCTGTTAAAGAGGCTAACTACCCATGCAGCTTGACTAGCTAAGAGTATCGGATTGCAAGGATTAGCGGTATATACGAGTGGCTTATTAGTAACCGACAAACACCCACACAGCTCGACTAGCATGGACTAGTGGCTAATCATCAGGTAATGGATGATTTTTTTAAATCTGGTATGAAAAGACTCAGTCTCAAATATTCAACAAATGTCCAATTGGTCATTTAGACTTCTTAAATCACTGTTTAAGAGGGCTTATGACACAGTCCTGGTGACTTAATTTCTTTTTATTTTACACTCGTTCCTTTCTTAACTGAAAACTAATTCTTGTTTTTTATGTTATTCTCTAAATTATTTTTTATCTTTCAGAAAGTTTTTTTTAATTGAATATATAATTAATCATCAGACCATTGAGAAAGCCACTAAGAATATCTACGAATCTAGAATCTATGTTTGATTATATGTAATGCATTCAGTGTTGTCAATTGGGGAATGAGAGTCCAGAGGCAGAGAATTAGCACCACCATCGCCACCCTCCACGGTTTTTCCAGAGTATCCCCTCTCTAGATTTCGAAAAAAGCACCTTTTAATGGTAAATTCATTTGGAAAACATGGGAAAAAAACAAAAATACTCCCCCCGTATATTTTTAAAAATAAGTCTTGCCCCCTCCACTCTCCCAAATTTTCACAAATTGGTGCCACTTAAGGAAGTATGCACTGAATTATGGTATGGTACTTAGTAAGAGTAGTAATCAATGTTATACTTTGCCGAGACATATAGCAATCTGTGTATGTTATTTACCGAGACGTAAACACCTTTTCAAAGAGATTCAGAACTCCCTCACAGTGCCTTATACTTCTGATAACGGCAACCTAAATGGAATTTTAGGGTCGATAAAGTGAAATTATGTCACTATTCTAGTTTTTCTAAACCAGTATTGCCTATAACTTAATATATTCAAATATTTTTTGATAACTTGATTGGTGATTGGATTTGAATAAAGGAATTCAAATATTTTGCCTATGAAATAGACTGTCGTGTTATAGCATTTCACAGTTTGAATAACTCTTTCAAGGAGTAAAATAGATAAGGAATTCGCAAATTGGACACTATGAACGATATTAATTAATGTTTTGAATAATAGGAGTGTGAATGATTCTAATTAGTGATTGGATTGTATGAAGGTGGAGAGAAAAAAAGGATTAAACTGAGGAAAGATGCCACATTCTGTGTGATTTGCAAAAAAAGGGGTAATTAGTGATTGGATAATTTTTTAACGTGAAATCTCTGAATAAAATATTTTTGGAGCATGTACTTGACGATGGATAAAAGGGTTAAGGTGATTAGCAATTACGAGCGAGGATTCCCTCACTGGCTCCTGGCAGTAGGCTACGCACATCAAATTGTTGTACTGTAGGCCGACTTGCTAGCGAAAATGGATTCTATGGGTCGTATAGGAATTGTTCATTTTGAATATCTTTCAATTTTGGAGGGAAAACCAAAAATACTCAGAATCAAAAAATAAACGGGATCTGCCTCAAGGGGAATGCTCAGAGGCCCTTCGTTCCCCCATTTCTGAGGGTAGGGGAGGGGGGGGGTCAATTTTGCAGGGAAAACCAAAAATACTCAGAATCGAAAATAAATGGGATCAACCTCAAGAGCAAGGCTCAGAGGCCCTTCGTTCCCCCATTTCTGAGGGGAGGGGAGGGGGGGGGGGGGTTGGGTCAATTTTGGAGGGAAAACCAAAAATACTCAGAATCGAAAATAAACGGGATCTGCCTCAAGGGAAGGATTAGAGGCCCTTCGTTCCCCCATTTCTGAGGGCAGGGGAGGGGGGGGTCAATTTTGGGGGAAAACCAAAAATACTCAGAATCGAAAATAAACGGGATCTGCCTCAAGGGGAAGGCTCAGAGGCCCTTCGTTCCCCCATTTCTGAGGGCAGGGGGAGGAGGGGGTCAATTTTGGAGGGAAAATCAAAAATACTCAGAATCGAAAAAAACGGGACCTGCC
Source organism: Artemia sinica (assembly GCA_027921565.1). Lineage (NCBI taxonomy): Eukaryota > Metazoa > Arthropoda > Branchiopoda > Anostraca > Artemiidae > Artemia > Artemia sinica. Next base: position 46,614,213 of record CM051271.1, read on the forward strand.
TCAAGGGGAAGGCTCAGAGGCCCTTCGTTCCCCCATTTCTGAGGGCAGGGGAGGGGGGGGGGTCAATTTTGGAGGGAAAACCAAAAATACTCAGAATCGAAAATAAACGGCATCTGCCTCAAGGGGAAGGCTCAGAGGCCCTTCGTTCCCCCATTTCTGAGGGCAGGGGAGGGGAGAGTCAATTTTGGAGGGAAAACCAAAAATACTCAGAATCGAAAAAATAAACGGGATCTGTCTCAAGGGCAAGGCTCAGAGGCCCCTCCTTCCCCCATTTCTGAGGGCAGGGGGGGTGGGGTCAATTTTGGAGGGTAATTTTTCAAAGTTCATTTTGGATTTCTTTCGTTGAAATGCAAGAGTTGGAATATTTCAGTAGTGTTTTGTTGTGGTTTAGCTTGTCACAGTTTAATTTTCTTGATTTTTCAAATTTCATTTTGAATTTCTTTCGATGAAATGCAAGAATTGGAATATTTCGGTAGTGTTTTGTCATGGTTTACCTTATCACAGTTACATTCTCTTGATTTTTCAAAGTTCATTTCGAATTTCTTTCATTGAAATGCAAGAGTTGGAATATTTCAGTAGTGTTTTGTCATGGTTTAGCTTGTCACTGTTACATTCTCTTGATCTTTCAAAGTTCACTTTGGTTTTATTTCATTGAAATGCAAGAGTTGGAATATTTCAGTAGTGTTCTGTCGTGGTTTACCTTGTCACAGATACATTCTCTTGATTTTTTCAAAAGTTCATTTCGAATTTCTTTCATTGAAATGCAAGAGTTAGAATATTTCAGTAGTGTTTTGTTGTGCTTTACCTAGTCACGGTTACATTCTCTTGATCTTTCAAAGTTCACTTTGGTTTTATTTCATTGAAATGCAAGAGTTGGAATATTTCAGTAGTGTTCTGTCGTGGTTTACCTTGTCATAGATGGTTTACCATGTCACAGTTACATTCTCTAGATTTTTCAAAGTTCATTTTGAATTTCTTTCGTTGAAATGCAAGAGTTGGAATATTTCAGTAGTGTTTTTTTGCGGTTTACCTTGTCACAGTTACATTCTCTTAATATTTCAAAGTTCATTTTGAATTTCTTTCCTGGAAGTGCAAGAGCTGGAATATTTCAATAGTGTTTTGTCATGGTTTAACTTGTCACAGTTAGATTTTCTTGATTTTTCAAAGTTCATTTTGAATTTCTTTCATTGAAATGCAAGAGTTGGAATATTTCAGTAGTGTTTTGTTATGGTTTACCTTGTCAGAGTTACATTTTCTTGATTTTTCAAAGTTCATTTTGAATTTCTTTCATTGTAATGCAAGAGTTGGAATATTTCAGTAGTGTTCTGTCGTGGTTCACCTTGTCACAGTTACATTCTCTTGATCTTTCAAAGTTCACTTTGGTTTTATTTCATTGAAATGCAAGAGTTGGAATATTTCAGTAGTGTTCTATCATGGTTTACCTTGTCACAGATACATTCTCTTGATTTTTTCAAAGTTCATTTCGAATTTCTTTCTTTGAAATGCAAGAGTTGGAATATTTCAGTAGTTTTTTTTTGTTGTGGTTTACCATATCACAGTTACATTCTCTTAATTTTTCAAAGTTCATTTTGAATTTCATTCAATAAAATGCAAGAGTTTGAATGTTTCAATAGTGTTTTGCCGTGGTTTACCTAGTCACAGTTACATTCTCTTAATTTTTCAAAGTTCATTTTGGATTTCTTTCGTTGAAATGCAAGAGTTGGAATATTTCAGTAGTGTTTTATTGCAGTTTAGCTTATCACAGTTACATTTTCTTGATTTTTCCAAGTTCATTTTGGATTTCTTTCGTTGAAATGCAAGAGTTGGAATATTTCAGTAGTGTTTTGTTGCGGTTTACCTTGTCACAGTTACATTCTCTTAATTTTTCAAAGTTCATTTTCAATTTCTATCATTGAAATGCAAGAGTTGGAATATTTCAGTTGTGTTCTGTCGTGGTTTACCTTGTCACAGTTACATTCTCTTGATCTTTCAAAGTTCACTTTGGTTTTATTTCATTGAAATGCAAGAGTTGGAATATTTCAGTAGTGTTCTATCGTGGTTTACCTTGTCACTGATACATTCTCTTGATTTTTTCAAAGTTCATTTCGAATTTCTTTTATTGAAATGCAAGAGTTGGAATATTTCAGTAGTGTTTTATTGTGGTTTACCTTATCACAGTTACATTCTCTTAATTTTTCAAAGTTCATTTTGGATTTCTTTCGATAAAATGCAAGAGTTGGAATTTCAATAGTGTTTTGTCGTGGTTTACCTAGTCACAGTTACATTCTCTTGATTTTTCAAAGTTCACTTTGGTTTTATTTCGTAAAATGCAAGAGACCTAAAATAATGTAAAACAAGGTTACGTGCGCGCACCTAACCTTGTCTAAATTAACCTTAAAAAAATGAAATAAAGCTATATCGACTTTGTGTGTTGATTTCACGACATTATTTTAGGTCTCTTGCATTTTACCGAAATAAAACCAAAGTGAACTTTGAAAAATCAAGAGAATTTAACTGTGACTAGGTAAACCACGACAAAACACTATTGAAATATTCCAAATCATGCATTTCATCGAAAGAAATCCAAAATTACCTTTAAAAATTAAGAGAATGTAAGTGTGATAAGGTAAACCACAACAAAACACTACTGAAATATTCCAACTCATGCATTTCACCGAAATAAAACCAAAGTGAACTTTGAAAAAATCAAGAGAATGTAACTGTGACATGGTAAACCATGACAGAACACTACTGAAATATTCCAACTCTTGCATTTCAATGAAAGAAATTCGAAATGTACTTTGAACAATCAAGAGAAAGTAACTCTGACATGGTAAACAACAACAAAACACTACTGAAATATTCCAAACTCTTGCATTTCAATGAAAGAAATTCAAAATAACTTTGAAAAAAAAATCAAGAAAATGTAACTGTGACAAGGTAAACCACGACAAAACACTATTGAAATATTCCAACTCTTGCATTTCATCGAAAGAAATTCAAATAAAGTTTGAAAAATTAAGAGAATGTAACTGTGACAAGGTAAACCACTACAAAACACTGCTGAAATATTCCAACTCTTGCATTTCAATGATAGAAATTCAAAATGAACTTTGAAAATTCAGAGAATTTAACTGTGACGAAGTAAACCATAACAAAACACTACCGAAATATTCCAACTCTTGCATTTCAACGAAAGAAATTCAAAATGAACTTTGAAAAATCAAGAAAATGTAACTTTGACAAGGTTTAAACCACGATAAAACACTATTGAAATATTCCAACTCTTGCATTTCCAGGAAAGAAATTCAAAATGAACTTTGAAAAATTAAGAGAATGTAACTGTGACAAGGTAAACCGCAACAAAACACTACTGAAATAATCCAACTCTTGCATTTCAATGAAAGAAATTCATATGAACTTTGAAAAATCAAGAGAACGTAACTGTGACATGGTAAACCATAACAAAACACTACTGAAATATTCCAACTCTTGCATTTCAACGAAAGAAATTCAAAATGAACTCTGAAAAATCAAGAAAATGTAACTGTGACAAGGTAAATCACAACAAAACACTACTGAAATATTCCAACTCTTGCATTTCAAAGAAAGAAATTCAAAATGAACTTTGAAAATTAAGAGAATTTAACTGTGACAAGGTAAACCATGACAAAACACTACTTGAATATTCCAACTCTTGCATTTCAATGAAAGAAATTCAAAATGAACTTTGAAAAATCAAGAGAATGTAACTGTGACAAGGTAAATCGTGACAAAACACTACTGAAATATTCCAACTCTTGCATTTCAACGAAAGAAATTTAAAATGAACTTGGAAAAATCAAGAAAATGTTACTGTGATAAGGTAAACTGCAATAAAACACTACTGAAATATTCCAACTCTTGCATTTCAACGAAAGAAATCCAAAATGAACTTTGAAAAATTAAGAGAATGTAACTGTGACTAGGTAAACCACGACAAAACACTATTGAAATATTCCAACTCTTGCATTTTATTGAAAGAAATTCAAAATGAACTTTGAAAAATTAAGAGAATGTAACTGTGATATGGTAAACCACAACAAAAAAAAACTACTGAATATTCCAACTCTTGCATTTCAAAGAAAGAAATTCGAAATGAACTTTGAAAAAATCAAGAGAACGTATATGTGACAAGGTAAACCATGATAGAACACTACTGAAATATTCCAACTCTTGCATTTCAATGAAATAAAACCAAAGTGAACTTTGAAAGATCAAGAGAATGTAACTGTGACAAGGTAAACCACGACAGAACACTACTGAAATATTCCAACTCTTGCATTTTAATGAAAGAAATTCAAAATGAACTTTGAAAAATCAAGAAAATCTAACTGTGACAAGGTAAACCATGACAAAACACTATTGAAATATTCCAACTCTTGCACTTTCCAGGAAAGAAATTCAAAATGAACTTTGAAATATTAAGAGAATGTAACTGTGACAAGATAAACCACGAAAAAACACACTGCTGAAATATTCCAACTCTTGCATTTCAATGAAATAAAACCAAAGTGAACTTTGAAAGATCAAGAGAATGTAACTCTGATTAGGTAAACCACGACAGAACACTACTGAAATATTCCAACTCTTGCATTTCAATGAAAGAAATTCAAAATTGAACTTTGAAAAATCAAGAAAATCTAACTGTGACAAGGTAAACCATGACAAAACACTATTGAAATATTCCAACTCTTGCACTTCCAGGAAAGAAATTCAAAATGAACTTTGAAAATATTAAGAGAATGTAACTGTGACAAGGTAAACCACGAAAAAACATTGCTGAAATATTCCAACTCTTGCATTTCATGATAGAAATTCAAAATGAACTTTGAAAAATTAAGAGAATGTAACTGTGACAACGTAAATCGCAACAAAACACTACTGAAATAATCCAACTCTTGCATTTCAAAGAAAGAAATTCATATGAACTTTGAAAAATCAAGAGAATGTAACGGTGACACGGTAAACCATGACAAAACAATACTGAAATATTCCAACTCTTGCTTTTCAACGACAGAAATTCAAAACGAACTTTGAAAAATCAAGAGAATGTAACTATGAAAATGTAAACCACAACAAAACACTACTGAAATATTCCAACTCTTGCAATTCAACGAAAGAAATTCAAAATGAACTTTGAAAAATCAAGAAAATGTAACTGTGACAAGGTAAACCATAAACAAAACACTACTGAAATATTCCAACTCTTGCATTTCAAAGAAATAAATTCAAATGAACTTTGAAAAATTAAGAGAATGTAACTGTGACAAGGTGAACCATGACAAAACACTACTGAAATATTCCAACTCTTGCATTTCAATCGAAAGAAATCCAAAATGAACTTCGAAAAATCAAGAGAATGTAACTGTGACATGGTAAACTACGACAAAACACTACTGAAATATTCCAACTCTTGCATTTCAATGAAAGAAATCCAAAATGAACTTCGAAAAATCAAGAGAATGTAACTGTGACATGGTAAACTACGACAAAACACTACTGAAATATTCCAACTCTTGCATTTCAACGAAAGAAATTCAAAATGAACTTGGAAAAAATCAAGAAAATGTAACTATGATAAGGTAAACTGCAATAAAAACACTACTGAAATATTCCAACTCTTGCATTTCAACGAAAGAAATACAAAATGAACTTTGAAAAATTAAGAGAATGTAACTGTGACTAAGTAAACCACGACAAAACACTATTGAAATATTCCAACTCTTGCATTTTATCGAAAGAAATCCAAAATGAACTTTGAAAAATTAAGAGAATGTAACTGTGATAAGGTAAACCACAATAAAACACTACTGAAATATTCCAACTCTTGCATTTCAATGAAAGAAATTCGAAATGAACTTTGAAAAAATCAAGAGAATGTATCTGTGACAAGGTAAACCACGATAGAACACTACTGAAATATTCCAACTCTTGCATTTCAATGAAATAAACCAAAGTGAACTTTGAAAGATCAAGAGAATGTAACTGTGACAAGGTAAACCACGACAGAACACTACTGAAATATTCCAACTCTTGCATTTCAATGAAAGAAAATCGAAATGAACTTTGAAAAATCAAGAAAATGTAAATCTGACAAGGTAAACCATAACAAAACACTACTGAAATATTCCAACTCTTGCATTTCAATGAAAGAAATTCAAAATGAACTTTGAAAAATCAAGAAAATGTAACTGTGACAAGGTAAACCATGACAAAACACTATTGAAATATTCCAACTCTTGCATTTCCAGGAAAGAAATTCAAAATGAACTTTGAAAAATTAAGAGAATGTTACTGTGACAAGGTAAACCACGACAAAAACACTACTGAAATACTCCAACTCTTGCATTTCAATGATAGAAATTCAAAATGAACTTTGAAAAATTAAGAGAATGTAACTGTGACAAGGTAAACCGCAACAAAACACTACTGAAATATTCCAACTCTTGCATTTCAACGAAAGAAATTCAAAATGAACTTTGGAAAATCAAGAGAATGTAACTGTGACATGGTAAACCATTCTGTGACAAGGTAAACCACGACAAAACACTACTGAAATATTCCAACTCTTGCATTTCAATGAAAGAAATTCGAAATGAACTTTGAAAAAATCAAGAGAATGTATCTGTGACAAGGTAAACCACGATAGAACACTACTGAAATATTCCAACTCTTGCATTTCAATGAAATAAAACCAAAGTGAACTTTGAAAGATCAAGAGAATGTAACTGTGACAAGGTAAACCACGACAGAACACTACTGAAATATTCCAACTCTTGCATTTCAGCGAAAGAAATTTTAAATGAACTTTGAAAAATCAAGAAAATGTAACTGTGACAAGCTAAACCACAACAAAAAACACTACTGAAATATTCCAACTCTTGCATTACAACGAAAGAAATCCAAAATGAACTTTGAAAAATTACTCTCCAAAATTGACCCCCCCTGCCCTCAGAAAGGGGGGAAGGAGGGGCCTCTGAGCCTTGCCCTGAGACAGATCCCGTTTTATTTTCGATTCTGAGTATTTTTGGTTTTCCCTCCAAAATTGACTCTCCCCTCCCCTGCCCCCAGAAATGGGGGAACGAAGGGCCTCTGAGCCTTCCCCTTGAGGCAGAGATCCCGTTTATTTTCGATTCTGAGTATTTTTGGTTTTCCCTCCAAAATTGACCCCCTCCCCTCCCCTGCCCCCAGAAATGGGGAACGAAGGGCCTCTGAGCCTTCCCCTTGAGGCAGATCCCGTTTTTTTCGATTCTGAGTATTTTCGGTTTTCCCTCCAAAATTGACCCCCTCCCCCCCTGCCCTCGGAAATGGGGGGAACGAAGGGCCCCCCCCCCTTCTGTGACAAGGTAAACCACGACAAAACACTACTGAAATATTCCAACTCTTGCATTTCAATGAAAGAAATTCGAAATGAACTTTGAAAAAATCAAGAGAATGTTACTGTGACAAGGTAAACCACGACAAAACACTACTGAAATACTCCAACTCTTGCATTTCAATGATAGAAATTCAAAATGAACTTTGAAAAATTAAGAGAATGTAACTGTGACAAGGTAAACCGCAACAAAACACTACTGAAATATTCCAACTCTTGCATTTCAACGAAAGAAATTCAAAATGAACTTTGGAAAATGAAGAGAATGTAACTGTGACATGGTAAACCATTCTGTGACAAGGTAAACCACGACAAAACACTACTGAAATATTCCAACTCTTGCATTTCAATGAAAGAAATTCGAAATGAACTTTGAAAAAATCAAGAGAATGTATCTGTGACAAGGTAAACCACGATAGAACACTACTGAAATATTCCAACTCTTGCATTTCAATGAAATAAAACCAAAGTGAACTTTGAAAGATCAAGAGAATGTAACTGTGACAAGGTAAACCACGACAGAACACTACTGAAATATTCCAACTCTTGCATTTCAATGAAAGAAATTCGAAATGAACTTTGAAAAATTAAGAAAATGTAAATCTGACAAGGTAAACCATAACAAAACACTACTGAAATATTCCAACTCTTGCATTTCAATGAAAGAAATTCAAAATGAACTTTGAAAAATCAAGAAAATGTAACTGTGACAAGGTAAACCATGACAAAACACTATTGAAATATTCCAACTCTTGCATTTCCAGGAAAGAAATTCAAAATGAACTTTGAAAAATTAAGAGAATGTTACTGTGACAAGGTAAACCACGACAAAACACTACTGAAATACTCCAACTCTTGCATTTCAATGATAGAAATTCAAAATGAACTTTGAAAAATTAAGAGAATGTAACTGTGACAAGGTAAACCGCAACAAAACACTACTGAAATATTCCAACTCTTGCATTTCAACGAAAGAAATTCAAATGAACTTTGGAAAATCAAGAAAATGTAACTGTGACATGGTAAACCATTCTGTGACAAGGTAAACCACGACAAAACACTACTGAAATATTCCAGCTCTTGCATTTCAATGAAATAAAACTAAAGTGAACTTTGAAAGATCAAGAGAATGTAACTGTGACAAGGTAAAGCACAACAAAACACTACTGAAATATTCCAACTCTTGCATTTCAATGAAAGAAATTCGAAATGAACTTTGAAAAATCAAGAGAAGTATAACTGTGATAAGGTAAACCATGAAAAAACACTACCGAAATATTCCAACTCTTGCATTTCAGCGAAAGAAATTTTAAATGAACTTTGAAAAATCAAGAAAATGTAACTGTGACAAGCTAAACCACAACAAAACACTACTGAAATATTCTAACTCTTGCATTACAACGAAAGAAATCCAAAATGAACTTTGAAAAATTACTCTCCAAAATTGACCCCCCCCCTGCCCTCAGAAATGGGGGAAGGAGGGGCCTCTGAGCCTTGCCCTTGAGACAGATCCCGTTTATTTTCGATTCTGAGTATTTTTGGTTTTCCCTCCAAAATTGACTCTCCCCTCCCCTGCCCCCAGAAATGGGGGAACGAAGGGCCTCTGAGCCTTCCCCTTCAGGCAGATCCCGTTTATTTTCTTTTTGAGTATTTTTGGTTTTCCCTCCAAATTGACCCCCTCCCCTCCCCTGCCCTCAGAAATGGGGGAACGAAGGGCCTCTGAGCCTTCCCCTTGAGGCAGATCCCGTTTATTTTTCGATTCTGAGTATTTTTGGTTTTCCCTCCAAAATTGACCCCCTCCCCCCCTGCCCTCGGAAATGGGGGAACGAAGGGCCTCCGAGCCTTCCCCTTGAGGCAGATCCCGTTTATTTTCGATTCTGAGTATTTTTGGTTTTCCCTCCAAACTTGACCCCCCCTCCCCTGCCCTCAGAAATGGGGGAACGAAGAGCCTCTGAGCCTTCCCCTTGAGGCAGATCCCGTTTATTTTCGATTCTGAGTATTTTTGGTTTCCCCCCAAAATTGACACCCCCCCCCCCCCTCCCCTGCCCTCAGAAATGGGGAACAAAGGGCCTCTGAGCTTTGCCCTTGAGGCAGATCCCATTTATTTTCGATTCTGAGTATTTTTGGTTTTCCCTGCAAAATTGACCCCCCCCCCCCTCCCCTACCCTCAGAAATGGGGGAACAAAGGGCCTCTGAGCCTTCCCCTTGAGGCAGATCCCGTTTTTTTTTTATTCTGAGTATTTTTGGTTTTCCCTTCAAAATTGAAAGATATTCAAAATGAACAATTCCTATACGACCCATAGAATCCATTTTCGCTAGCAAGTCGGCCTACAGTACAGCAATTTGATATGCGTAGCCTACTGCCAGGAGCCAGTGGGGGAATCCTCGCTCGTAATTGCTAACCACCTTAACCCTTTTATCCATCGTCAAGTACATGCTCCAAAAATATTTTATTCAGAGATTTCACGTTAAAAAATTTATCCAATTACTAATTACCCCTTTTTTTTGCAAATCACACAGAATTGGCATCGTTTCCTCAGTTTAATCCTTTTTTTCTCTCTCCACCTTCATACAATCCAATCACTAATTAGAATCATTCACACTCCTATTATTCAAAACATTAATTAATATCGTTCATAGTGTCTAATTTGCGAATTCCTTATCTATTTTACTCCTTGAAAGAGTTATTCAAACTGTGAAATGCTATAACACGACAGTCTATTTCATAGGCAAAAATATTTGAATTCCTTTTATTCAAATCCAATCACCAATCAAGTTATCAAAAAATATTTGAATATATTAAGTTATAGGCAATACTGGTTTAGAAAAACTAGAATAGTGACATAATTTCACTTTATCGACCCTCAAATTCCATTTAGGTTGCCGTGACCAGAAATATAAGGCCATGTGAGGGAGTTCTGAATCTATTTGAAAAGGTGTATACGTCTCGGCAAATAACATACAGATTGCTATATGTCTCGGCAAAGTATAACATTGATTACTACTAGTGAGACGTAGGATTTACCGTTCAAAATACATTGTCTGTCAAAATACATTGCCAAAAATCTGCCAAAAGTCAAAATACTTTGTCTGCCAAACAACGGCCATTCTTCTTGCGTTATCGAATTGTACTTCTAAGAAATCGTGAGATATTCGATTTTGTGTCGATCCTTGGAGAAAAACAGTATTGTACCCTCAAGGTACGAGATACCTACCTCGATATGTGCCTCGATATATCCTAGTACCCTTCAAATGTATTAAAAACGGTTTAGTGAATTAAATCATAGGCAGCGCGCAGGCGCTGCCTAAGTAAAGAAAGATGTGGGCACAATGTGTTTCCTTTTTTTTCTGCATACCCGGGCACTTCGCATCGAAGGAGTTGTCGTAGAAACTTCGAAAAGGGCTCATTCGATTGGAAATTGGAGTGGCTAGTGCCCTTTTTAATTGTTGTTGAAAGTGATTGGAGGGCAACTAGCCCCCCCCCCCCACGGCCATCATTCCCCAAAACACATCCAATAGAAATTTTGTTTGTTCAGCGTAGTTGATTTCCAGATAGAAATATGTTTTTGAGGAGGACACTCCCCCACAACCCTCAGGGCAAGATTTTTAAGTTATTCACTGGGGACATACAAGGTTTCTTATAGAAGGCGTTGTCGTAGAAACATCAAAACAGGCTCATTCGATTGGAATTTCAAAGGGCTAGTACCATTTTTAATAGTCGAAAGTGATTTGAGGGCAACTAGCCGGGGGGGCCCCCCCCCCCCCCCCCCCCCCCCCCCACGCCCATCATTCCCCCAAACACATCCAATCAAAATTTTGAGATAGCTACTTTGTTCAGCGTAGTTGATTTCCAGATATAAATATGTTTTTGAGGAGGACACTCCCCCACAACCCTCAGGGCAAGGGTTTTAAGTTATGCCCTGGGGGCATGTAAGGTTTTTTATAGAAGGCGTTGTCGTAGAAACTTCAAAAATGCTGATTTGATTGGAAATTCAAAGAGCTGGTGCCTTTTTTAATAGTCAAAAGTGATTGGAGGGCAACTAGCCCCCCCGCAAAACCCATTATTCCCCCAAACACATCCAATAAGAATTTTGAGATAGCCATTTTGTTCAGCGTAGTTGATTTCCAGATAAAAAACATATTTTTGAGGAGCACATTCCCTCACAACCCTCAGGGCAAGGATTATAAGTTATGCCCTGGGGGCATAAACGGTTTTTATTGAAATATTTGCCGTAGAAACTTGAAAAAAAAGGGCTCATTCGATTTGAAATTCAAAGGGCTAGTACCTTTTTAATAGTCGAAAGTGATTTGAGGGCAACTAACCCCCCTCTTACGCCCACCTTTCCCCCAAACACATCCAATCAAAATTGTTAGATAGCCATTTTATTCAACGTAGTTGAAAAGTTTGGAAATTAGGTCTTTAAGGATTACAACCCCTCCCCCCAAAGCCATCAGGGCAAGGGTTGTAAGTTATGCCCGGGGGCATATAAAAATTTTATTGAAAGCGTTGTCGTAGAAACTTCAAAAGGGCTCATTCAATTAGAAATTGAAAGGGCTAGTGCCTTTTTTAATAGGTTGAAAGTGATAGTGACTAACGCCCGTCTCAAGCCCACCATTTTCCCCAAACACATCGAATTAAAATTTTGAAATATCCATTTCGTTCAACGTAGTTGAAAGTTCTGGAAATTAGGTCTTTTAGGATGATAACCCCCTCAGATTCCTAAGTGCAAGTGTTGTAAGTTATGCCTGGGGCATATAAAGTTTTTATTGACAGCGCTGTCGTAGAAAGTTTAAAAGAGCTCATTCAATTGGAAATTGAAAGGGCTAGTACCTTTTTTAATAGTTGAAAGTGATGGACAGCGACTAACGCTCCTCTTTCGGCCACCATTTTCCAAACACATCCAATCAAAATTTTTAGATATCCATTTTGTTCAACGTAGTTGAAGGTCTTTTAGGTCTTTTAGGATGATAACCCCCTCAGAGCCCTCAGTGCAAGGGTTGTAAGTTATGCCCTGTGGGCATATAAGATTTATATAGAAAGTTGTTTCATAAATCATAGGAAGCGCGATCGCGCTGCCTAAGTAAAGAACGGAGACAGTCGAGAACGAGACAAGAAACGAGGAATAATTAAAGAGGAAGACACTCCCCCACAGTCCCAAGAGCAAGGGTTTTAAGTTATACCCTGGGGCCATATAAGAACGAGGTTGGCACAATGTATTATTTATTAATTTTTTCCTTTAGAGCGGGCACTTCGTATCGAAGAAGTTGTCGTAGAAACCTCGAAAAGCGCTCGTTCAATTCGAAATTGGAGTGGCTTGTGCCCTTTTTAATAGTCGAAAGTGATTGGAAAATGACTAAACACCCTTCCAAGCCCACCATTTCCCGAAACACATCCAATCAAAATTTTGAGATAGCCATTTTTTTTCAGCGTAGTTGATTTTCAGATAGAAATTATATTTTTGAGGACAGTCCCCCTTAGGACAAGCCCTTAGGGCAAGGGTTGTAAGTTATGCCCTGGGGACATATAAGGTTTTTATAGAAGGTGTTGTCGTAGAAATTTTAAAAAAGGCTCATTTGATTGGAAATTCAAAGGGCTAGTGCCCTTTTAAAATAGTCGAAAGTGATTAGAGGGCAACTAACCCGCCTCTCACGCCCACCTTTTTCCCCAAACACATCTAATCAAAACTTTGAGATAGCTATTTTATTCAACGTAGTTTTAAGTTCTGGAAATTAGGTCTTTGAGGATGAAACCCTCCACATCCCTCAGGGCAAGGGTTGTAAATCATTCCCAGGGGGCATATAAGGTTTTTTATATAGCGCGTTGTCGTAGAAACTTCAAAAAGGGCTCATTCGATTGGAAATTGAAATGGCTAGTGCCCTTTTTAATTGTTGAAAGTGATTGGAAAGCAACTAACACCCCTTCCACGCCCATCTTTCCCCCAAACACATCCAATCAAAATTTTGTTTGTTCAGCGTAGTTGATTTCCAGATAGAAAATATGTCTTTGAGGAGGACACTCCCCCACAACCCTCAGGGCAAGGGTTTTAAGGTATGCCCTGGGGGCATATAAGGTTTTTATAGAAGGCGTTGTCATAGAAACTTCAAAACAGGCTCATTCGATTGGAAATTCAAAGGGCTAGTACCCTTTTTAATAGTCTAAAGTGATTGGAGGACAACTAGCCCCTCCCACGCCCATCTTTCCCCCAAACACATCCAATCAAAATTTTGAGATAGCTATTTTGTTCGGCGTAGTTGATTTCCAGATAAAAATAATTTTTTGAGGAGGACACTCCCCAAAACCCTCAGAGCAAGGGTTTAAAGTTATGCCCTGGGGGCACATAAAGTTTTTATAGAAGGCGTTGTCGTAGAAACTTCAAAAAATGCTCATTTGACTGAAAATTCAAAGAGATGGTGCCCTTTTTAATAGTCGAAAGTGATTGGAGGGCAACTAGCCCCACCCACGCCCATATTTCCCAAACACATCATATCAAAATTTTGAGATAGCCATTTTGTTCAGCGTAGTTGATTTCCAGATAGTAAATATGTTTTTAGGAGGACACTCCCCACAGCCCTCAGAGCAAGGGTTTTAAGTTATGCCCTGGGGGCATATAAGGTTTTTAAAGAAGGCGTTGTCGTAGAAAATTAAAAAAAATCTCATTCTATTGGAAATTCAAAGGGCTAGTGCCCCTTTTAATAGTCGAAAGTGATTGGAGGGCAACTAGCCCTCTCCCCTCAACCCATCATTTCCCCCAAACACATCCAATAAGAATTTTGAAATAGCCATTTTGTTCAGCGTAGTGTATTTCCAGATAAAAAAACATATTTTTGAGGAGGACACTCCCCCACATTCCCAAGAGCAAGGGTTTTAAGTTATGCCCTGGGGGCATATAAGAACGATGTTGGCACAGTGTATTATTTATTAATTTTTTTCTTTAGAGCAGGGCACTTCTTAACGAAGAAGTTGTCGTAGAAACTTCAAAAAGCGCTCATTCGATTGGAAATTGAAAGGGCTAGTGCCCTTTTAAATAGTCGAAAGTGATTAGAGGGCAACTAACCCGTCTCTCACGCCCACTTTTTCCCCAAACACATCTTATCAAAACTTCGAGATAGCTATTTAATTCAACGTAGTTTTAAGTTCTGGAATTTAGGTCATTGAGGATGAAAACCCCCCACAGCCCTCAGGGCAAGGGTTGTAAATTATGCCCAGGGGGGGCATATAAGGTTTTTATATAACGCGTTTGTCACAGAAACTTCAAAAAGGGCTCATTGTATTGGAAATTGAAATTGCTAGTGCCCTTTTTGATAGTCGAAAGTGATTGGAAAGCAACTAACACCCCTTCCACGCCCACCATTTCCCCAAACACTTCCAAAAAAGATTTTGAGATAGCCATTTTGTTCCACACAGTTCAAAGTTCAGGAAATTATACCTTTGAGCAGGACACTCCCCCCACAGTCTTCAGGGCAAGGATTATAAGTTATGCCCTGGGGTTATATAAGGTTTTTATTGAAATCTTTGTCGCAGAAACTTGAAAAAGCGCTAATTCGATTAGAAATTCAAAGGGCTAGTGCCCTTTTTAAAAGTCGAAAGTGATTTGAAGGCAACTAACCCCCCTCTCACGCCCATCTTTTCATAGGCAGCGCGCTATCGCTGCCTAAGTAAAGAACGATGTGGCCAAAATGTGTTTTTTTTTCTTCTTCTTCTTTCTTCGACAGGCACTTCGTATCGAAGGAGTTTGTCGTAGAAACTTCGAAAAGGGCTCATTCGATTGGAAATTGTGGTGGCTAGTGCCCTTTTTAATAGTCGAAAGTGATTGGAAGGCAACTAGCCCCCCCCCCCCACGCCCATCATTCCCTCAAACACATCCAATCAAAATTTTGAGATAGCCATTTTTTCAGCGTGGTTGATTTCCAATAGAAAAAAAAATCTTTTTTGAGGAGGACACTCCCCTACAACCCTCTTGGCAAGGGCTTTAAGTTATGCCCTGAGTGGATATAAGAACAATGTTGGCACAATGTACCGAGATCAGAGCACTTCATATGGAAGGTGTCGTCATAGAGACTTCAAAAGGGGCTCATTCGATTGAAAAATCGAGAGACCAAGGGCCCTTTTTATTAGTCAAAAGTGATTAGAGGGCAACTAGCCCCCCCCCCCCCCCCCCACGAACATCATTCCCCCAAACACATCCAATCAAAAAAGCTCATTCGATTGGAAATTCAAATGGCTAGCACCCTTTTTAATAGTCGAAAATGATTGGAGGGCAACTAGCCCCCCCCCCCCCCACGCCCATCATTTCCCCAAACACATCCAATAAAAATTTTGAGATAATCATTTTGTTCAGCGTAGTTGATTTTCATATATAAAATACGTTTTTTTGAGGAAGAATCTCCCCTAAAACCCTCGGGGCAACGGTTTTAAGTTATGCCCTGAGTGCATATAAGAACAATGTTGGCACAATGTACCATATATTATTTTATTAATTTAGAGCAGGGCACTTCATATGGAAGGGGTCGTCTTAGAGACTTCAAAAGGGCTCGTTCGATTGAAAAATCGAGACTTCTAGGGCCCTTTTTAATAGTCGAAAGTGATAGGAGTGCAACTAGACCCCCCCCCCCCACGCCCTTCACTCCTCCTAACACATCCAATCAAAATTTCGAGATAGCTATTTTGTTCAGCGTAGTTGATTTCCAGATAGAAAATGTTTTTTTTGAGGAGGACACTCCCCACAACCCTCAGGGCAAGGGTTTTCAGTTATGCCCTGGGGGCATATATGGTTTTTATAGAAGGCACTGTCGTAGAAACCTAAAAACAGGCTTTTGAGAATTTGCTTTTGAGAAGGACATTCCCCCACAACCCTCAGGGCAAGGGTTTTAAGTTATGCCCTTGGGCATATAAGGTTTTTATATAAGGCGTTTTCATAGAAACTTCAAAAATGACCCATTCGACTGGAAATTTAAAGGGCTAATGCCCTTTTTAATAGTCGAAAGTGATTGGAGGGCAGCTAGCCCCCCCCCACATCCATCATTTCCCCAAACACATCCAATCAAAATTTTGAGATAGCCATTTTGTTCAGCCTAGTTGATTACCACATAGAAAATATATTTTTGAGGAGGACACTCCCCCACAGCCCTCAGGGCAAGGGTTTTAAGTTATGCCCTGGGGTAATATGAGGTTTTTAAAGAAGGCTTTGTCGTAGAAACTTAAAAAAAGCTCATTCGATTGGAAATTGAAAGGGCTAGCGCCTTTTTTAATAGTCGAAAGTGATTGGAGGGCAACTAGCCCCCCCCCCCCCCCCCTCACGCCCATCATTCCCCCAAACACATCCAATAAAAATTTTGAGATAGCCATTTTGTTCAGCGTAGTTGATTTCCAGATAGAAAATATGTTTTTGAGAAGGATACTCCGCCAGAGCTCTCAGGGCAAGGGTTTTAAGTTATGCCCTGGGGGCATATAAGGTTTGTATAGAAGGCGTTGTCGTAGAAACTTCAGAAAAGGGCTCATTCGATTTGAAATTCAAAGGGCTAGTGCCCTTTTTAATAGTCGAAAGTGATTAGTGATATTTTTTTTGTTGTCGTTGTTTAGACCAGTGCACTTCGTATCAAAGGGTTTGTCATGGGAACTTCGAAAGGGGCTCATTCTATTGAAAATTTGATTGAAAGGGCTGATGCCCTTTTTAATAGTCGAAAGTGATTGAAGGGCAACTAATTCCCCTTCACTCCCACCCTCTCACGCCCACCCTCCCATTTGCCCATTATGTTTAAAAACTAAATATTACCTTAAGATAAAACGGACAGAAATTAATTAAAAAAAACTTTTTCCACGAAATAAGTTTTTTCAAAGAAAAGTAAAGAACTCCATTAAACAAAAAATGAGCAAAAAGAAAATCAAATAATCTACCAAGCGTGAAACTACCACAAATCAGCATCGATAAATAAATGAAACCCAAAACGAACAGAAATTACAATAAATAACCGAGTCAAACTCAAAACGAGCAGAAATTAACATAAGTTGGGCGCAAAACCCTATGCCTTCCAAAGGCCAGAACAAAATTTGCATTTTACTGAAAAAATACATATGAATGTGCATTGTCAGTTTAATATACATATACTGATATTAATCAAAATCAAAATGTTATCAAAATGTAATCAAAATGTTAAAATTATTTGATTTATTAAAGTTATAAAAGTAAAAACATTTATATTTTTACCTAACCTAACCTGATAACTTCAATTCAAAATCAATGGAATCGGTCAACGGAGTAGGCAAACGAGGCCGTTAATTTTGAATTAAAGTTATCAAGTATTTTGCAGTAGGTGGCATAGGTTGCATCAAGACATGGCAATTGTAGACAGAGAAAAGCCAAGACATATAGTCCAAGTATTTGAGAGGCAAATGTTTAAATGGCTGGGACACAGGTAAATGGCCTCGACCTCGTTTCCTATCAAGGTGGTATCCAGAGGGGGGGGGGGGGGGTAGGGAGGTATTACATTTAAATGATAATATATCGATTTTTTTTATTGAAATCAGGGATGCCAAAAAGTTAATTATTTTCTTAATTTAAAGCAGAGACGGTATCCTATCATGGTGGTATCCAGAGGGGGGGGGGGGGGGGGGGGTAGGGAGCTATCATATTTAAATGATAATACCTCGATTTTTTTTTGAAAGCAGGAATGCCAATAAGTTAATTATTTTTTTATTTAAAGCAGAGATGATATCCTATGAAGATGGTATCCAGAGGGGGGGGGGGGTAGGGCGTTATTATATTTAAGTGATAGTACCTTGAATTTCTTTTTATTGAAAGCAGGGATGCCAAAAAGTTAATTTTTTTAAAATTTAAAGTATAGACGGTATTCGATCAATGTCGTATCCAGAGGGGAAGGGGTAAGGGAGTTATTATATTTAAATGATCATGTCTCAAATTTATTCATTTTTTTTTAAAGCAGGGATGCCAAAAAGTTAATTTTTTTTTAAATTTAAAGCAGAGACGGATCTTATAGAACATTATTATGGCTGCTTTAAAAAAATACAAAAGGGAGTGTGAAGGGAGGTGAGAGACTTTTACAAGAATATGACAGTTTGGTTGCTTCCAGTAGCTACTAGGCGGAGTATCCTATGAAAGTGTACTGTCAATGAGTAGAGAAAGTTAATTTGTAAATTTAAGCTGTGATTTGAGAAAGACTGATGAAAACATTAATGTTTGCGGTCAACATTGATCGCGCTGGCGGCGCGCCGCCGATGCTGTTTTTGGCCCTACCGCCGCTGATCTTCCATCTTCGGCGCGGCGCCGGGGTCTATATATATATATATATATATATATATATATATATATATATATATATATATATATATATATATATATATATATATATATATATATATATATATATATATATATATATATATATATATATATATATATATATATAGTACCGAGATCCCGATATATATATATATATATATATATATATATATATATATATATATATATATATATATATATATATATATATATATATATATATATATATATATATATATATATATATATATATATATATATATATATATATATATATATATATATATATATATATATATATATATATATATATATATATTATATAATTATAATAAAATGGTCAGTATTTTCTTTTTAAAGTTTAGGCAAGGGCAGTGCCTACAAAATTTTTAGTATACCTACTAGGAAAATGCAAAAATTAACTCAAAGGAAATATCATTTGAATAATCTAACAGCTTTGTGAGTTCCCTTTGGTGCTAACTACTTTGACTGAAAACCTTGTCGACACAGAGATTATAAGATTTCGTTGTCTTTCAAACAGTTCGGGGCAACGAACTGTAAGAAAGGGACGACCTGGCCTAATAGTAGCAGAAAATGTAAAAAAAAAAAAAATTTTGATAACGTTGAAAAATTAAAAAAAATTAGCTTTTAATTACAATCTAAGACTACGGTCCTGTACTCTTGTGCGAAAAGTTTGCTTTAATTCCATTAAGTTATTTTTTTGTAACGTAATTTTGTAAGCTAATGCATTATTCAACAGCTATGTTGGAATGCTGCGGAAACTGAAACATTTTTTCCCTCCTAAAATTTTAAGAATGCTGTATTTCTCGCTGGTTCATCCGTATTTGTTATATTGTGTAAGTGTTTGGTCAGCGACATTTAATACTTATCTACTGCCACTGAGGGTTCTACAAAATAAAGCTGTTCGTGTTTTATATGGAATGCGAGGTTCTGACTCGGTTCGAAGGCAATACGACGGTATCAAGATTCTGCCACTGTTCGGCCTAGTTAAGTTTTACACGGCATTATTCATGTTTAAAAGTTTTAATAACCTGCCTCCTGCTTGTTTCTCGATTGGATTTACTGAAGCTCAACACAGGTAAGAGACAAGAAATGCCCATTCAATACGAACCCCGTTCCCTGTAACAACAAGGTCTACATTTTCTATCCGTTTTCTGGCCCGGCTGTCTGGAATAAACTTCCCGAGGAGGTAAAAAACAAGACAGATCTGGATGAATTTCGAAATTCCCTCAGAGTAAGCTGTTTTTCTCAATATGTAAGATTTTAGTGGTTGTGTGTAGAGAATGATTGGTTGAATGTTGTTGGTGAGATGATTGTTTGGGTTTTGAATGGATGAGTGATTTATTTCCTTTTTTTCTCCTCTCTTTTTGTGAATGTTGTGAGTGGTGTTGGGTTGTTTGCGTGGATGATTCTCAAGTTCCCACTTTTTTGATGGAGGGGTGGGAGAGGGAGGCGAGAGAAGATATTTATTTTTTTTTGGGCTGGGTTATATTAGGGTCCGAGGAAATAAAAGATAATAAAATAATTTTTTTTTAAGTGTTTTCTTTTTTTCGGGTTTTTGTCCGGCATGCAGTAATGCATTGGATTGTGTTTTTTAAATGAGAAGTTTGTTTATTTATTTATTGTAACCCGTTTGTAAATAACAAAAAAAATCATTGCTTCTGGAGAGAAAATAACCCCACTTTTTTCAAACATTGTGAATTTTAAAACCATCATAAGCTGGGAACTTGCATCAACTGAACTTGTTTTACTTGATGAACGTTTATTATTCAAAATCTGTTGGTTCGTTTTTATGAAATTTTAAGCCAATAAAAATATCGACGAGAATAGTAAATATTAGACTCAATTTACTCAAAACTTGTTTTATTCCAAAGGAAGCAAGGAATACGTCTGCATTTTGGATGCTGGAAATGGTCCAACGAAATCCATTCTGATGCTCCTAACTCAAAGAGTAAAACGAAATAATAAACGTAAGAAAAGTTAACTAAGAAAATTTAACTTATCTATGAATGATAACATGAAAAAAGTTAGGTAGATGAATAGGTAGACGACCTAACACCAATAGACTTTGGTATATCAAGTATCATATCAGTATTTGACATATCAAGTATTTGATAGATCAGTATTTGATATATGAAGCATTATATATTTGATATGCCCACACTAATAAAGAAACTATGATCATTACTGTGGAGACATAAAAAGAAAGGATGTGGCTACTAATGGTCTAATAAATTATAAAATGATCATTTAAATTTAGCAGCGTAATCTTTCTGACTCAAAGTATTTGTAAGGCTTATCTATGATTTATAAAGACTTATAAGGATTTATATGGACTGAAATTATTGAATTAAAAGCTTATTGACAGCCTAATAACCTTAAAAGTGGCATACTTTAAATATCTTAAATTTTATTTGGTTTCCTTCTAAGGTTTCCTGATATATCTTTGAAAACTATGTATCAAACTGCACGTGGTAACGAACTGTAAGTAAGGAGCAGTCTGGCTCAATAGTAACCGAAACTCTAAGAAACAGAGTCTTGATTACAATAGATAAACCGAAACGATAAAATTTTGATGCTGATTCAAAATGTTAAAAATTCATCAAGTTTAATGTTATCCATCAAAAGCTACGAGCTTGAACAAAATTTGTCCGAAAAGGGGGAGAAACACCCCTGGAGTATGAACTTATCTTAATAACAATAACACCATCAGATTCAATAGATACATCATAGATTCATCAGATAACATAAGATACATCAACAGTTTCAAATTTTAATGCTTATTGAAAATACATAAATTTCATCAAGTTTGATGTTACTCATCAAAAGTTTAGAGCCTTGGAAAATTTTTCCAGTTTTTGAAAAGGTGGAAGCACCACACAAAAAATAAGTGGTCTTAATGAAAATCACACCATTAAATTCAGTATACCAGAGAGCTCTAATGTAAAGTTTTTGAGCTCCTATGTGCAAAAATGTATAATTTTACTTTTTTTTTTAAATCAGATTATAGATCACGGATACGTGATTAATCATTTCTTTTTCCCCAGGAGTAATCGTATTGAACCAGTGATCCTAGAGGATCGAGAGAGGGCTTATTTGGTCGGATATCAAAAGGTCTAGTGCCCTTTTTAAGCGACCAAAAATATTGGAGGGTAGCTAGCCCCCTTCTGACGCCCATTTTTCCTCAAAGGTATCCGATCAAAATTTGTGACAACGATTTTGATAAGCATAGCCGAAAGATCTTACAACTATGTCTTTGAGGATGACTTTACCCCCCCCCCCATTTTCACCGAGGGAAGAGCTGTAAGCTATGAACTTTGCCCATTGTTTACATATAGTACTGGCTATTAGAAAGTATACAGATATTTTTTGGGTGGGGAAGGGGTTAGCCTACATGGAAGGATCTTTCCACGGAAGTTTTTTTTCAGGGGGGTAGCCGTATTACCCGGCGTTATTTAAAAAACGTTTAGAAGTTAAATAGTTTCGTTTGGAACCTTTAAAAAGCTTATTTTTCCATTGAAACAGCCCTTGTGTTTCATGAGTCATTCTTAAATAATTGGAACTAAAAGTTAAACTTTAGCAAGAAGAGCGAAGTATTGAGGAGGGGGCTACCCCCCATATACGTAATAATCTCTGCTCGTTTTTAGTTTTAAGGCTGCTCCTTCCTTCCCGTTGAAGAAAGTTTTTTTTATTTAATAGAATTAAAATTAATAGCTTAGGTGATTAAAGAATAAGTGAGATCTCCTATTAAAAAAAACTAAAAATTATTTACGTGACAGAAATCTATTCCTTTTTTAAGCTTGAATTTCACATACATCATTTTTCATTTTCTAACATATTTGTTTTTGACGTGATTTTGTGACATGTTTTTTCATATGCATCAATATTCCTCGATGTTGGTATTTATGAGGAAAATAAATGCTAAATAATAATAATCAAACAGATCAGGGTAACAAACTGTAAGTAATGACCGGCTCGGCTCACTAGTAACCAAAGTTCTAAAAAAAAATTTGATAACAATTAGCTCATCAAAAGAGTTTGTTTTTTATGATGTTTCCAAATATATAAAATTCTATTAAGTTTAATGTTACCCATCAAAAGCTACGAGTCTGAGAAAATTTGCCTGATTTTTTACAAAGGGGTCAAACACCATATAAAGTAAAGCAATCTAAATGAAAATCAAACCATCAGATTCAGCATATCAGAGAACCTTACTGTGGATTTTTCAAGCTTCTATCTATATAAATGTGGAGTTTTTGTGTTTTTGCCAAAAGAAAGATGACGGGTGGGTTTTTTTGAGGGTGTTTTTTTTTCCAGGGTTGATCGTGTCGAACCAAAAGATCGGGAGAAGCCTCATTCAAACGAAAATTAAAAGTTCTAGTGCCCTTTTAAAGTTACCAAAAAGATTGTTGGGCAATTAGCCCCCCTCCCAGCCCCCCCCTTTCCCTTTAAAGACATCCGATCAATATTTTAGACTATGATTCTGTTCAGCATAGTTGAAAGGTCCAATAACTGTGCCTGTGAGGATGAAATGACCCCCAAATGCCGATGGCAAATGGATCATAAGTCATGGAATTCGCCCTTTTGTTTACATATAGTATTTTTTATTGGGAAATATACGCAAATCTTTCAGGAGAGGTTATTTTACACAAAGAGGGGAGGGAGATTTCCCGACCTGATTTGAAAAATTATCAAAATTAAAGAAAACATTTTTTTAAGTGAGAGTAAGGAGCTATATTAAAACCTAAGACGGACAGACAATTATCCCAATGTGGGGGGTTACCCTAACCTTAGTCTATGAAGGGGGTCGCCCCTCCTCAACACCTCGCTCTTTAGGCTAAACTTTGACATTTGGTCCCAATACTTTAAGAACAACTGCTGAAACACAAGGGGTAGTTGATTTGGGATAAGAAGCTTTTTCAGAGCACTAAGAAACTTAAGTGTAACCATCAAGGGATTCAGGAGAGGGCAATCTCACAAAAAAAAAATAATTTCTGTACGTTTTAAGTTTTATTGTTGCTCCTTAATCTCAATTAAAAAAAAAACTGTTTTTTATTTGCTATCATAGAAAGGCACCTCAGACGAAAAGAATTTTCAATGAGACATTTCAAGGCTCGGAAGTTTTCCTTGTTTGAATTTTTATTCTGTTTTCCCGTTTTTTAGTTTCTTCGTTAACATTGTTTTTTTTATCTCTAATAATTCGAAATGTAATCAGTCTTTTTTTATGGTTTTCTTTTTCTAAAATTGACTCACAAATAAAAAAATTTCCGCCACAGATTCCTCACTGGACACTGAAAACTTCTTGTCCTTGATACTGTTGAATGTAGTTTACGACTACACCCTTTTAAAATTTTCCTTGTTTGAATTTTTATTCTGTTTCCCCGTTTTTTTAGTTTCTTCGTTAACATTGGTTTATTATTTCTAATGATTCGAAATGTAATCAGTCCTTTTTATGGTTGTTTTTCTAAAATTGACTCAAAAAAAAAAAAAAAATCTCCGCCACAGATTGCTCACTGAACACTTTGAAAACTTCTTTTCCTTGATAGTGTTGATTTATTTTATGACGTCCAGTAAATTCCAGCAGTATTCCAGTAGTATTCTAGTAAATTCCAGCAGTATTCAAGTAGTATTCCAGTAAATTCCAGTAAATCCCTTTCAAATTCCAGTAGTAATCCACCATCATGTGGGTATCCCATCTTCCGTCACAGCGGCCCTTCAAAGCAGTGGCGTAAGTTAGGAAGTAGAGGGAGGCAGGGGACACTTTAGTCCCCTTATATTATTTGTCACCCCCTCCTGACTAAAAAAAACTTGTTTTTTAATTTTTATTAAAAATATAAATTTTGCTGCGTTCATGAAATAATTGAAAAAACAACGTAATAACCCCTTTAGATATAGAGAAATGTGTTTTTTCTTCCCCTTCAATTTTTCTGAATTGAGGGCACTGATGAAACAACACAATCTTTGTTACCTTTTAAGCAGAATTTTTTCCTTCTGAAGCTTAAAGCAAGGCCCTCTTTTCTCTCTTCTCGTATCCAGTAACATTTAATTGAATTGTTAGGTCTATTTCTGCACTGCTTTTTCCTGTACAAGGAAAGGTAACTCTGAAAAAAAGTATGAACTTTAGAAACTGTTAGAAATTAGTTTGCATATTGTTATGATAATATTCAAATTATTAAACTCATTTGTAACTGGCAAAGAGGTGGGAGGAAAGGGAAAATTCCATAAAAATTAGGTTGAAAAAAATTAGGTAAAAATTAGGTAAAAATTAGGTAAAAAAAATGGGGTTGCATATTGTTATGATAATGTTCAAATTATTATGCTCATTTGTAACTGGCAAAGAGGTGGGAGGAAGGGGAAAATTCCATCAAAATTAGGTTGAAAAAATAGGTAAAAAATTAGGTAAAAATTAGGTAAAAAAAAATGGGGTTGCATATTGTTATGATAATGTTCAAATTATTATGCTCATTTCTAACTGGCAAAGAGATGGGAGGAAGGAGAAAATTCCATAAAAATCAAGATTTTTTAAGATCCCCCCTTCCATCCACCTTGAAATTTTTAAAACGGCCGGATAATTCATTTGTCTATTTCAGAAATTTGGGTTTTGGGGATTTACATAAATAATACCATAAAACAAAACAGAATTGAAAAATAAAAATAAATATCTCTACGGCATCATTACAGACTATCGTTAAAATAAAATAAGATATATTAAGAACTTTAAAAAAAGATAGTTCGTTTGACGAAATTCTTCATTCGGAGACCGATACTGTGAAAAAAGCTCGCCCCTCTCCAACTTAAAAAAAAGTTCATTTCTTATTGGTATTAAATAATAAAAAAACTGTTTTTTTCAACTAAAAGTAAGGGGCAACATTAAAACTTAAAACGAAAAGAAATTATAACGTTTCTGAAGGGTATTTCCCTCTCCTCAACATCTCTCTCTTTACGATAAAGTTTTTTATTATCTTTAAAAAAGCTTTTTATTGTTCCAATTAAACGACCCTTGTGTTTCAGGAGTCGTTCTTAAAGAATTTGGGACAAAATTCAAACTTTAGCGCAGAGAGAGAGAGGTGTTGAGGAGGGGGCATTCTTCTTCATATATGTAATAATTTCTCTTCGTTTTAATGTTGCTCCTTACTTTCAATTGAAAACTTGTTCTTTTTCATTTAATTTCTGATTGTTTTTTAAATAATACCAGGAAATTTGGCCTCACCGTCACGGAAAAATCCACCTCCCCACGGATATATCCTCATACAATTCAAAACCCTTGAAAAATTACCCCGGACAATTACCCTTAACAACTCCAGGCGTAAAATTGAGACGGAAAAAGAGAAAGCAAGACATATTCACCCCCCCCCCCCCGACCGGTGCATACATACTTCCCAATAACAAATATTATGCGTAAGCAATGGACAAATTTTATATAGCTTGAAGACCTTTCCCTGGGGCTGGGGGGGGGCATGTTACATCCAAAGGCAAAGCTATTGGGCCTTTCTACACAATTAAATTAAAAAAATACGTTTTTTTTAACTGTAAGTAAGGAGCGACATTTAAACTTAAAAACGAACAGAAATTATTCCGTATATGAAAGGGGCTGCCCCCTCTTCAACACCTCGCTCTTTACGCTAAGGTTTTTTATTGTATTAAAAAATAAAGTTGTGAGACAGCGTCAAGAGCGAGGCGTTGAGGAGGAGACAGCCTCTTTCATATAAGGATAATTTCTGTTTGTTTTAAGTTTTAATGTCGCTCCTTACTTTCAGTTAAAAAAAACTTGTTTTTTTTTCATTTAATTTCTGAACGTTTTTGAATTAACGCAGCTTTGATTTTGGCTCACCGTACATGATTAATTAAAACGAAATTTGCATATTAATTTTACTTTTTTTTTGGCTAAATGGCTTTCTCGAAATTTTGTTCTGACGTACTTACGAATTAACTTACGTATCGAACTTCTATATTCGTTTATTTTTATTATGTATATTAGGGAGTTCACCTCCTAGTCAATACCTCGCCCTTTACGCTAAAATTCGAATTTTGTTCGAAGCGAAAACCCCTGAATCACAAAGGCTGGTTAATTAGAATAGATAGCTCTTTTGGAAGTACTAAAAAACTTTAGCGTAAAGTGCAAGGTATTGACTAGGGGCGAGCCCCCTCGTATACCTAATAATTTCTGTTCGTTTTAAGTTTTAATGTTGCTCCTTACTTTCAGTTGAAAAAAAATGTTTTTTAATTTAATTTATGATCTTTTTTTAAATGATGCTGGGAAATCCGGCGCCCTCTTCATAGAAAAGTACTTTCCACCAAGGAAACATCCTCCATGCAAAGATCCATCCCCGTAAACCCCTACTCCGACTCTCCCCCACCAGAAAAAAAAAATCCTTCTGAAAACGTCTGTATACTTCCCAATAACCAATACTATATGTAAGCAATGGGCAAAGTTCATGACTTGCAGCCCTTCCCCCAGAAACTGTGGGGGATTAAGTCATTCTCAAAGACATATTTATTAGATTTTCGACTATGTTGAACGACTATGCTGATCGATACGATCACCTCTGGGGAAAAAAAAACAAAAAAAACAGGGTTCTCTGATACGCTGAATCTGATGGCGTGAGTTTCATTAAAGTGCTATGACTTTTAGGGGTTGTTTTCCCCTTTTTTTTCGAAAATAAGGCAAATATTCTCAGGGACGTAACTTTTGATGGGTAAGACTAAACTTGATGGAACTTATGTATTTCCCCTTTTTATCTTAAATCATGCAAATTTTCTAATGGTCGTATCTTTCGATGGTTAACACTATGCTTAATGATTTGAATACATATTTTGAATCAGCATAAAAGTTAAATTATTTTGATGTCTCTCTTGTTATCAGAACTTCGTTTTCAGAGTTCCGGTTACTA
The DNA here is from genome assembly GCA_027921565.1 of Artemia sinica. Lineage (NCBI taxonomy): Eukaryota > Metazoa > Arthropoda > Branchiopoda > Anostraca > Artemiidae > Artemia > Artemia sinica. The sequence goes on from CM051271.1 coordinate 46,641,839, forward strand.
TTGAGCCGAGTCGCTCCGTTCATTGCCTATCAACTGTTTGATTGAACTGCCTCTTTAAAAAGGTGACTGGAAAATTTTATTTTGACTACTAAACCCTAGTTTAATCCATCTTTTGTTGCATAATTTTTCTAAGAATTGCTTCAGATGGTCTTTTAAGCTTATATTTACGTGACGACTTCCCTTTGCTCTAGATCTGGCTAAATAGGGCAAGGTCCCATTCTTTTTAGCTTTTCGGCTTCAATTTCATAAGCAAGCTGTCAAACAATTTGCAACCTCGGCAACCTTTTAAAGAAAACATCCTTTCCCCATGTAATAAAAAGCGAATAAAACTAGGTCAGTATGCAAATAGGACATCAAGCGACTTGTTTTAGGGAGGGTTTAAGACGGTTTAGGCTCATAGTAGATTAGTAGATCTTTGTAGATCTATATAGTATAAGATCTTAATAGATTTATAGTTCTGGTGTATGTTGTTTTTTCCAACGACAGACTAAACTACAAAGGCGTTTTATGTAATTCATCAAACATAGCGAAAACGAACATTATTTATAATTCGTTAAATTGTCTTAAAAGTCATATGAGCAATTTTTTTTTTAAATGATTGATAGAAATTTATAGGTGGAAACACATAAACTCTTAAATATGTTATTTTCAGAGACTTTGCTGTTTAAGGCTTTGAAAGTACGCGTTTTCGCACTTTGAAGCGTTCTTTGCCTTCAAATTCATTTCCTTTTAATCAAGACTTTACTTTAAGTAAATCGTGTGCAAAGATCACAAATTTTATTCGGTTTAAAATAGGTAATATCAGCCGCAAATTTAAAATAGACAAGGTCTAAGTTTCGCTTGGATTGAAAATAGAACATGAGCAGAGAGGAGACATACGGCATAGCAGTGCTTACATTTTATTACAAGCTAAAGCATTAAATACCGGCTTAATGCTGAAGTTATGATTTTGTCTCCTTCCAAAGTTAAGGGCCCGTGAAAAAAACATGCGCAGCTGACGCATCTGCTTGGAAATTTAAAAGTTCCAAGGACAATGAAGCTCTGTAGACTGTAGCCGCGTAGCGAGACTTCTTTTCCCAAACATGACACACATTTGATACCGCGCGTATCGACCCTGGGTATATACGTTAGATCCTTAATTCAGTTGCCCATAAGCTCATCGTGATGTGTACATCGCAAACAATTGTCATTGCGCGTGCGCGAAGGCGGGGTATGAATCCCGTGTGGTTTTAGATCCGTGTCAATTAGTTTTTTAATTAGCAGTTTAGCCTTTGTCGCTACTGTACATATTCTCTTAAGGTCTACTGTCCAACAAAGTCTGATTATTAAGATTGGCTAAGTGGAATTGACGCTACAATTTACAACTAAAAAGATTGAGGAGAATCAATTTTAACGAAAATGTTCATTACGTGTAGTTATGGAGCATTCAGTAGTAGCGAGTGAGAAAAAAAGTGGGTGAAAAGTATGCAAAAAGAAGCTAAAACCATACGGGAGGATACACCTGAAGAAAATGTGTGTTTCTTCTGGAGGTATAATTTTTTCTTAGGAATCAAAATATTCTTAATGTTTGAGTATTTATGGACAAAAAATACTGCCAAAGCTACCTAATTAGTTGTTATTATTTATTTTCTAGGTCCAATGTGGGAACACTGACGAAATATAATACTTCCCTGAAACTTTTATAATTTTGAAACAATCAAAAGTAGAATATTAGAAAATTGCAGTATTTAGGCCTGAATTAACCCAAGATGCCACCAGGGAGCACAAAAAGTTTTGGTTTGAAATCCTTGGCAATTTAAGAATGTCTATCTTTTATTTTATTTTGCTTTCTCTTTTCTAGGCTAGATAGTTTAACTTTATTGCTATCTGGGTCTTCCGAATGGCACAATTCGTGGGAAGTCTTCTGGAAAGTTGAATTCCAATAATTTAAAATTACTTTTGGTTTTATAATGCCAACAATGGAATAGTTATTCTGATAGATTTTACTTACTGAAAAGTTGTTGGAGTTTTTGGAACTGTGCCATATTGACTGATGTTGAAAAAAGGCGGCTCCATCGATTCTAAGTAATGAGATGTTGGATACACCACTTCTAGATTATAGAATATCTGAAAAAAAAAATTGGCAGTCGTTACTGAGATAAATGAAAGCGCTGAAAAAAATCAATTGATTTAATACAATAAAACAGAAGTTCTGATACTGTTTTTAATTATCTAACGAATGACGTAAGTATTTATAGGCTAAAGTCATTGCCTGAACTAGTCGTCGCTGCCACGCATAATAGCTGTATCTGACATTTTCCTACTTCTAAAATAACTTACCAAACACTGTTTCTAAGCTGTCCTCAAAGAGTGGAATAGCGGGACAAAATAGATCAGGAAGATTAAAGTGTGACATAATAGTGGGGAGTCTGATCCATAATAGGAGGATTCAACTCTGCTAATCCTTCCTTTAAAAATACCTTAGCTATTTTTTTAAAGGAAGCTTTAAAAATAGCGTTAAAAAAAATTAAAAGTAGCGTTCGTAGAAATATTCGCAGAAGTGAAAAATGTCAGTTACAATCTTTAGTTCTGCTCATAATGAAGCGCTACTTCATTGAAGTCTCCTTGATTTTTTTTTTTTCATATGGATATTTAATTATATGATAATTTACTAGAAGCCATGAGTTAGAACGAATAAAATGATTTTTTTTTACTAGAAGTAGGAAAAATTTTATGAAAGAAAAGTTCGAACAATTTTGAAACACGAGTATTTACAAGCACAATGTATATTTATGGGCAAGACACTAATCTTGATTAATTTTGAAAGTAGTGACACTCTAAGTAAATAATATAAAAAACAAGAGTCTTTCAAATAGTAGCAAAGAATTATGCTAAAAATTAAAACGAACTGATTATACTCTCAATAGGACACATGCTAAACTTTAGCGTAAAGATAGGACACAATGGAGAAATTCCGTTTGTATTAACTTTTAATGCTTGTCTTTACTTTTTGCAGTAAAATTACTTGTTTTTTATATAATTTATGTCCGTTTTTAATGTCATTTTCCGGGTTATCCTGAAATTTGAATGGTCTGCCACCCTCTTAGCCATCGCGATCTATACTACGACTTTACTTTTGCATATCAATGCTTTGAAAATTTTAAACACTCACAAAAAGGGGTATTTTTTTAGAAATAGGGGGGAGAGGTCAACTTTCCTAGAGGTTTTCTTTTCTTGTTTTCAAAAGTTTTTTGAATAAAATATACGATCAAGCTATGCCAAAAAAGCAAAAAGAAAAAAGCAAAAAAGAAAAAATATCCTATCTAGGCCTTAAGTATGGTACACTTAAAATCAGTATCAGAGAAATTTCGTTCATAGCATGACAAAAATATTAGATGTGTGAGCATATATACGTAGTTTTAGCCTAAAGCGAACAACTAAACATTGACCAGCTTTAGTTTCTTTATTGCATCTTCTCTGTTCACATTTATTATACGAGAATGGAGGTGATTTAATCTTAAAAGAAGCAGCAAATATATTATGGTTGTGCATAAAGAGATAAAAAGGAAAACGAGAAAAAATTACTTGACATTGGAGGAAGCGTGCTATACTCGAAAACTTTTGTTATTGGCCACTAAAGCATATTTTTCGCTTTTACTACTACAAATACTACACTGCGCAACAACTACTACTAAAAATTTCTTGCGGCACCAGGCCTTCTACAGATGTGCACTTCCTCCTTCACGCAAATAAATGTAAAGCTTTACTCTTTATCCCCTTCCCAATGATATTTTAATTTTTTTATGTTCAATGTGTTAAGCTGACACATCGAGCTCTGCCCTCTGTTGGCTAAAGTGGAAATTTAGTTATAATTATTGTATTAATAAAGAATTACCTTACCTGTTTAATAATTTCCTACGACCTCTACCCGCCCCGACTCGGGGAATACCTGATTTTTGTTTGGCAGATGAATGGTAAAGAAGCACAATCTGATGCAGTCAATCATCCTTACCTTTAACTTCACCAAGCACCAAAACGTTTTTTTTTTTTTTTCTAGAAGCTTTATCTTTATAAATTTCTCAAAAAATTTCCCACTCTGATTTCAATAAGATTTGCTGGTCCTGGAGTATACAGGCTGTTGTGTAGCCTACAATTTTGAAATGGTAACTTGCTTGTTTTCATAGTTGGCTATAGCAACACTGAATTAAATATTGGAAATACAGTCGGTTCTAAGCCATTGGAGGGGATGTTTATTAGGTCAATTTTTGCATGAATATTTTCGAAAATTGTGCCCAGTTTGCAGTAAGGCTTAGTTGATCCGGATTATACAAGCTACGAGTATGTGTAGCCTACATATTTGAAATTGTAACTAACTTATTAACTTGTTTGCCTGGACGGCTACACCAACTGAATCAAAGATCAGAAATACAGGTTTTTTAAGCTGTTTGAGGGGGTGCTTATTAGGCCAACTTTTGCATCAACATTTCCAAAAAAATATTTCCGGTTTGGAGTAAGGCTTAGTGGTTCTGGAGTGCACAAGATAAATTGTAACTTACTTGTTTGCCTGGACGGCTATACCAACTGAATCGGAGATCAGATATATGTGCTGGAATAGGAACCACAAAATTGAAAGCATAATCGTTGACCACTCCTTCTTGAACATAGAATAGCTCAGATTTGAGACCTATAATTAGATTTAATTAATAATAATTTTGTGTAATTTACATTGACTTGGAAACATATTGAACTTTGTCCATTTGATTAGCTATTAAAGGAAGATATATATATATATATATATATATATATATATATATATATATATATATATATATATATATATATATATATATATATATATATATATATATATATATATATATATATATATATATATATATATATATATATATATATATATGTATATATATATATATATATATATATATATATGTATATATATATATATATATATATATATATATAATATATATATATATATACCTGATTATGGTACAAATTACTGTAAAAAACTCCCCTGCAGCTTGGTCTTTTTTTCTTTTTCTTTTTTTTTGAAATGGTAGGAGTATTTTCCTCACACCTTAATTGTGTCTTACATTATAAACTGGCGAAATATAAAATATATTTTGAAGTTTTATAAAAGTTTTTTAAGAAGTTTTATAAAAACATTATAAAACTTCTCAAAGGATAACCATTCAAAATTGTAAGTTTTTTTTGAAACCTGTTACAATGAATAATAATTTTTTTGGCCACTTTTCTCAATCAAAGTTCATACCTATCATATTGTTAGGAATTTTTTTACCTAAGAGAAAGATAGATAGAGAAAAGGAGATCCAATAACAGTTCCTAAAAATTCAATTTTGGTCCTTTTGGAAATCACTAGGGCGAGAAATCTCTTTCAAAAATGCCTTTCAAATAACTCCCTTGTTCTCCAGGGACATTGCAACCAAAAATTAGATCTATGAAATAAATGGAGGTTTAGAATCTGAAACGAGTTGAGTACAATGAGAAAAAAATTTAAATCTTTTCAAAGGTCTTTCTTCATTTATGGTCCCGAATATTTAAAATGATTAAACACAATTTTAAATTGCAAATTTGAAGGGAATAAAACTTCATCCTTTGAAATGAAGCTATTTACGCTACACTGTCAATGAATTTTTTAGTGAAAAGGGGTTCAAAATCCTTTAAAATAGGCGTTGTCCAGAAATAAAAGTTGAGAAACATGATAAAATCTTCAGTAATACGTCTCAGGAGGATGGATAGGTACGTTATGAGCAACTGAAAATTTAATTGAATTTTTGCCAGCTAGGATTGATTGGAATCGTTATCTAATAAACATTAGATCTGGAGAATGTCCAACTCGTATTAGGAGGGAGTTGGGCCTGATAAAAACGAAAAAATTATTCACATCTATTATTGAGCCGAAATTCAATATTTAAATACAATTTCCTATGTTTTTGTGAGACGGGTTGTGCATTTCCACACCCTTCAATTTGCTACGACACCGAATTAGAGAGGTCAGAAATTATTGGTTGACTTTTTAAGGTTTTTTCTTTAGAGTTTACTGTACTAGACAACTACTACTACTACTAACTACTCATCAGAACAAAAAGTCAACTGTATCCAACAAAGTTCATTGATACAATAAATAGAATTTAAGGCATTAGTAAAGATGCCTTAGTAAGAACATAGTAAAGAGATATGAGTAGTGAATTAAGACTGTCAAGACACGACAGAACTGCCGGAAACAGGACGTAAAATGAACTTTCCGTATCCATGGCTAATGAAGGAGATTTGAATAGCGACGAAGACCACGCTGCCATTCCATCATAAAACAATAAGTAGAACAATAGATTCAATGCGTTCCACTGTCTTATATAAAATTTCCCTATTGTTCTACTTATTGTTTATGAAGCAGAAATTAAACAAAAAACAACAAGTTTTTTTTTTACTGAAAGTCAGGAGCGACATTAAAACTTAAAAAAAAACAGAAATTATTCCGAATATGAAAGGGGATGTCCCCTCCTCAACACCTCGCTCTTTACGCTAAAGTTTTTTATTGTTTTAAAAAAAAGATTTGTGAGTAAAAGTCAAACTTTAGCTTAGAGAGTGAGACGTTTAAGGGGACATCCCCTTTCATATACGGAATAATTTCTGTTCGTTTTAAGTTTTAATGTCGCACCTTACTTTCAGTTAAAAAAAAACCTGTTTTTTATTTAATTTTTGTAACGTTTCTGCATTAATACAGGTTTTGATTTTCGCTCACCGCACATGAATAATTAAAACAAAATTTGAATATTAATTTTACTTTTATTTGGATAAATGGCTTTCTCGAAAATTGTTGAATTTTATTTACGAACGTTTTTATTAGTAATAAATATACGTAACTTACGTAACGAACTTCTATATTCATATATTTTAATACGTATATTAGGGGTTCGCTCCTAGTCAATACCTCGCTCTTTACGCTAAAGTTCGAATTTTGTTAAAAATGACCCCTTAATCATGAAGGCCGTTAATTAGAATAAATAGCTCTTATGAAAGTACTAAAAAATCTTTGGCTTAAAGAGTGAGGTATTGACTAGAGGGCGAACCCTATCATGTACGTAATAATTTTTGTGCGTTTTAAGTTTTGATGTTGCTCCTTACTTTCAGTTGAAAAACTTGATTTTTAATTTAATTTATGATTGTTTTTTTAAATAATGCTGGAATATCCGGCGCCCCCTTCATAGCAATGTCCCTTCCCCCAAGAAAACTTCCTCCATGGAAAGATCCTCCCACATATCCTCCCGACCATCCCCCCCCCCCACTAGAAAAAATCCCCCCTGAAAATGTCTGTATACTTCCCAATAACAAATACTTTATGGAAAGATTGGGTAAATTTCATAACTTTCAGCCCTCCCCCCGGGGACTTTGGGGATTAAGTCATCCTAAAAGTCATATTTTTATATTTTCGACCATGCTGAACAAAATGGCTATCTCAAAATTTTTGATCGGGTGACTGTTGGAAAAAAATTGGCGGAGGAACCTAGGTGCCCTGCATTTTTTTGGTCACTTAAAAAAGGGACTAGAACTTTTAATTTCCGTTTGAATGAGCCCTTCCACCATATTCTAGGACCACTGGATCGATACGATCACCCCTGGACAAACAAGCAACAAAAAAACAAATAAACACGCATCCGTGATTTTTTTTTTGTGGCAAAAAATGCAAAATTCCACATTTTTGCAGATAGGAGCTTGAAACCTCTGCTGAACCTGATGGTGTGATTTTTATTAAGGTTTTTTAACTTTTAGGGGTGTGTTTCCCCCTTTTTTTCGAAAATCAGGAGGCAATTTTCTCAGGCGCGTAACTTTTGATGAGTTAGACTAAACTTGATGAAAACTTATATATTTGAAATGAGAATTAAAATCTAATTCTTTTGATGTATCTATTGGTATCAAAGTTCCGTTTTTTAGAGTTTTCGGTTGCTATTGAGCCGGGTCACTCCTTACTTTACAGTTTGTTAACACGAACTGTTTGATTTGAATATCAATGAGAGAAAGAGAGAGAGAGAGAGAGAGAGAGAGAGAGAGAGAGAGAGCGAGAGAGAGAGAGAGAGAGAGAGAGAGAGAGAGAGAGAGAGAGAGAGAGAGAGAGAGAGAGAGAGAGAGAGAGAGAGAGAGAGAGAGAGAGAGAGAGAGAGAGAGAGAGAGAGAGAGAGAGAGAAGAGAGAGAGGAGAGAGAGAGAGAGAGAGAGAGAGAGAGAGAGAGAGAGAGAGAGAGAGAGAGAGAGAGAGAGAGAGAGAGAGAGAGAGAAAAAAAAATCATTTTCTATTAGAGTAATTGGTAATATTTGGTAATTTAAATTTGGTACAAAATTTGGTAATTTTTCCGAGATTGACGATCACCACTGCGTTTTTATTTGCGTTTTTTCCCATGAATGATTATTTTGAACCAATAATCCTAGAAAATCGAGAGAGGGCTAACTCGAACAGAAATCAAAAGCTCTGGTTCACTTTTAAAGTAAAAAAAAGCGATTTCACAAACAATTTCGTCCAAAAGAGTCCCAAAATGCTATTGAGTGAAATCTTTAGAATTTCCAAATGCAAATTTTAAAAGACTATTATTACCTTAAGCATTCAACATAAATATAATCTGATCTAATGAAAGTACTTAGGTCAAATCGTAATTTCTTCCATTTTCCTTTGAGTGGATACAATGTAATAGGGCAGTTACCCCCCCCCCAATAATATGGAGAAAAATAAGATATATCCCATACCCTTGAATATCCGGATATGGACCCCTCTTGCCCCCCCTCCCCCCATAAAAAACGCTGGAGATTAGCCCCTGAATATATTGCTCTCTTTAGGAGAGTGTAAATAAAAAAAAAACATCTTTTGGATTAAAAAAAACACATGGCTGGTAACTTTCTATTGAATTTCTAGTATTCCTAGATTTGTGTTTCTATTTATCGTGATTGAGCACACTGTTTTCCTAGTCTAGCAGTCTCAGTCGCAGAAAGCAGAAACAGAAAATGTGTTTTTTTTTTCTGTTAAATGTTTTTTGGCCTGGCTGTTCCTATAATAACGATTCTTAGTGTAAAGACAGCTTATCAATTGATTTTCAGGCTTTCTAAAAAGCAATTCCAAGCGAAGGATCTCTCTACCTCCTCATCATTATGTTTGTTAATTTGTGCTTAAATCAAGATTAATGATGGATTTTCTGGCTTTCAAAAGTATTTCCAAACGAAGGATCTCCACCCCGTCATTATTGTGTTTTGTTTTCAAGTTTTGTTTTGTTTGTGTTTTGTTTTTGTTTGTTTTTTGTTTTTTGTGTTTTGTTTAACTTCAACTTATGGGTGAATTTTTCAGACTTCCAAAAGCATTTCTAAGGGAAGATTTTTTTTCTTCCTCGTCATCATTGTGTTTGTTTCAAATTTTGAATTTTGAAACAAGCCTAATGATGACGCAAAATTTTCCTTCAGAACTCAATTCATAAGCGCACTGGAGCTTAAGGCCTATTCAAAATGATATTTTCTAATACTGAGATTTAGCTATTAACAATTTGAGCCAATAAGAATTTTTCATATAATTTTTTGGTTGGCATCGGCCAATAGCCCCTTTGAAGGGGGAGGGGAGGAATATGAATTGTTTTGGGAGGTGTCGTAAATCCTAGCATTTTAATATAACAGAGTATGCCTGTTTTTTTTTACTAGAACATCCTTGCAGGGGGGGGGGGGGTATAACGCTAAGGCCAAGGTGGAAAACTCCCAACAAAAGCAGATGAAGAGCAGATGAACACCATTCTTGTTTTTTTTTCATTTCCAAGATTATTTGCACAGTCATTAATTTTAAATTAGGAGAAGATATCATTCCAGTTTCCTGGCAAATCTCGGAGAAAATTACAAACGTGGTAGTCTTCAGCACAATACGCTGATTTTGCATAGTAACATAATAGCTAAGCATCATATTGCAGTACTACCTCTAGATCAATTTTTCAAACAGTTCGTAGTAACGAGCTGTAAGTAAGGAGCGACCCGGCTCAATAGTAACCGAAACTCTAAAAAGCGGAATTCTGATACAAATTTATAAAAATATAAAAATATTTAAATATATAAGTTTTATCAAAGTTTAGTCCAAAAGTTACGAGCCTGAGAAAATTTACCCTATTTTCGAAAAAAGGGGGAAACCTTCCCTAAAAGTCATAGATTCCAAATGAAAATCACAGCATCAGATTCGGAATATCAGAGAGCCATACTGTAGGGGTTTTAAGCTCCTATCTGCACAAATGTGGAATTTTGCATATTTTGGCCAGGAAAAAGATCACGGATGCGTGTTTATTTTTTTTTTTCCCAGGGGTCATCGTATTGACCTAGTGGTCCTAGACTTTCGCGAGAGGGCTGATTTGAACGAAAATTAATAGTTCTATTGTCCTTTTTAAGTGACCAAAAAATTGAAGGGCAACTACGCCCCCTCCCACGCTCATTTTTTTCTAAAAGTCACCAGATCAAATTTTGAGATATCCATTTTGTTCAGCACAGTTGAAGCATCTAATAACTATGTCTTTTAGGAAGACATAATACCCCCACAGTCCCCAGGGGAAGGGCTAAAAATTATGAACTTTGTCCATTGTTTATATATAGCCTACTTTTAGCATTGGTTATTGGTAAGTATACAGAAGTTTTCAGGGGAGCATTTTTCATGGGGGAGAGGGTCGCGGGATCGGATTACGTGGGAGGATCTTTCCATGGAGTAATTTTTCACGGGGGAAGAGAATTTCCTTGAAGGGGGTGCTGGGTTGGGTGTTCCCAGCATTATATAGAAAACAATCAGAAATTATTGTCCCCTCCTCAATATCTCGCTATTTACGCTAAAGTGTTTTTAATTATTTCAAAGAGCTATTTATTCTAATTAAACGGCCTTTGTGATTCAGGGGTCATTCTCAAAGAATTGGAACACAATTTGAACTTTAGCGTAAGAGCGAGGTATTGACGAGGAGACGAACCCCACATCTTACCTATATGAGGAATTTCGCCCACTTGTCAATACCTCGTTCTTTACGCTAAAGTTTGAATTTTGTTAAATAATGGCCGATATAAGTAATAATTTGTTTGTGTTATTCTCCGATATAAGTAATAATTTGTTTGTGATATTTAACAGATACATCAAAAGGATCAGGTTTTTATGCTTATTTCAAATATATAAGTTTCATCAAGGTTAGTCACATCCATCAAAAGTTACACCCAGATCCAGTAAAGTTTGACTCTGTCTCACAACTCTATTTTCTAAAACAATAAAAAAAAATAGCGTAAAGAGCGAGGCGTTGAGGAGGGGACAGCCCCTTTCGTATGCGGAATAATTTCTATTCGTTTTAAGTCTTAATGTCACTCCTTACTTTCAGTTAAAAAGAACTTGTTTTTTTTTTATTTATTATAATACAGATCAAATTAATAGACTAAGGTTAGTTTTTTGCCATATTGCTACATAAATTCATAATCAATTATTAAAATTTTTATACGAGAAGCAAAAATATCTGTATCAATTTTGAAATGAATGTGTTTTTTTTGCTAGTTTCTAGCTATAATCAGATTGTGTGGAACTGAACTCTATAGGATATCCGAAAAATTCATCCTAAAAAATCCTAAAGGATTAAGTGATCCTAAAAGTCATATTTTTTATATTTTCGACCATGCTGAACAAAATGGCTATCTTAAAATTTTTGATCGGGTGACTGTTGGAAAAAAAATTGGCGGAGGAACCTAGGTGCCCTGCATTTTTTTGGTCACTTAAAAAAGGGACTAGAACTTTTAATTTCCGTTTGAATGAGCCCTTCCACGATATTCTAGGACCACTGGATCGATACGATCACCCATGGACAAACAAGCAACAAATAAACAAACATCCGTGATTTTTTTTTTTGGCCAAAAATGCAAAATTCCACATTTTTGCAGATAGGAGCTTGAAACCTCTGCTGAATCTGATGATGTGATTTTTATTAGGGTTTTTTTTTAACTTTTAGGGGTGTTTCCCCCTTTTTTTCGAAAATCAGGCCAATTTTATCAGGCGCGTAACTTTTGATGAGTTAGACTAAACTTGATGAAACTTATATATTTGAAATGAGAATTAAAATCTAATTCTTTTGATGTATCTATTGGTATCAAAGTTCCGTTTTTTAGAGTTTTCGGTTGCTATTGAGCCGGGTCGCTCCTTACTTACAGTTTGTTAACACGAACTGTTTGATTTGAATATCAATGAGAGAAAGAGAGAGAGAGAGAGAGAGAGAGAGAAAGAGAGAGAGAGAGAGAGAGAGAGAGAGGGAGAGAGAGAGAGAAAGAGAGAGAGAAAGAGAAAAAAAATCATTTTCTATTAGAGTAAAATAATGAACAAGATAAATGGCAATGGTTAGCCATTAAGCTGTGGGGAGTCTTTGCAGCTAATGTAAGCAAAAAACTCCCTCGTAACCTATTTTGTGAGTATACACAAAATTTTCCATCACTTAAAAATATTTGTCTAATTTGCAATTCGTACTACACCCCTTACCCTACACAAATGAAAATTATCAGACAGTTCCTGGTACTGAACTTAGAAAAAGAGCGGCTCGCGCTAACAGTAACGCAAACTCTAAGAACTAAATGAAGTTTTGACAAAGATACATACATCATAGAAATTTGCTTTTTATGATGACTAAATATGAAGCAGTTAACACATTTAAAGTAAAATATTTAAAAGTTATGAGCCTGATAAATTCGCCTAATTTTTGAAAAAGAGAGAAAATGCCCACTAAAAAGAAAATTGACCTCGAAGAAAATTACAGCATCAATTTTCAGCATATTTGAGAACCCTATTACTGAGTTTTCAAGCCACTATGTACAAAGCAAAAAATTTGGTAATTTTTCCGATTGACGATCACCACTGCGTTTTTATTTGCGTTTTTTTTTTCCCATGAATGATTATTTTGAACCAATAATCCTAGAAAATCGAGAGAGGGCTAACTCGAACAGAAATCAAAAGCTCTGGTTCACTTTTTTAAAGTAAAAAAAAGCGATTGTAAAAAAAAAAAGTGTTAAAGTAAAAAAAAAAAAAAAAAATCAGATTGTGTGGAACTGAACTCTATAGGATATCCGAAAAATTCATCCTAAAAAATCCTAAAGGATAAGTACGTAGCCTAAATTCTTTTCATCAAATACATACATGTTTTGAAGGATGTTTACTGGACATGGAGGGAGGATGATATAAAGCACTAACATTCTTCAAAAATAAATGTTTCAGTTGTTATCCTGAGCTAAATAAAACTTCTTCCAAAAATATTTTTGAATGCGCATTATATATATATATATATATATATATATATATATATATATATATATATATATATATATATATATATATATATATATATATATATATATATATATATATATATATATATATATATATATATATATATATATATATATATATATATATATATATATATATATATATATATATATATATATACATATATATATATATATATATATATATATATATATATATATATATATATATATAATATATATATATATATATATATATATATATAATATATATATATATATATATATATATATATATATATATATATATATATATATATATATATATATATATATATATAAATGAAGGAAATCAAGCAGACGAAATTCAGTAGGGGAATGTAATAAACAGAATTATTGGGCTTAACATAAAGTTGATAAGTAGCTCGAATCTTGATGATCGTCTTAGGCACAGTGGAATCCGAGTCAATGGTGAGGTTTGAAGCTGAAATCAATTTGTCTTTAGGGGGTTTTCCGACTTCAAGGTAGAATTCTGTAGCCTCTGTTAAATCAGTAAATTCAATCTGGGGAGGGGGCATATTTCACCTATATTTTTGTGCACCTCCTTTCAATGGATTTTGATAATTTGCCTTTTTCGGGTACTTTCATTGAAGAACTAAATTTTTAGTATTTTCATTGAGAAATGAAACAATCTGACGAATTTACCCCCCCCCCCCCCCTCATGATGTTAAAAATCACACTTTGGGTTCTCCCCCAGGTATTTTTTGATTTCATGTTACTGAGTAGCTCACGTTATTTTGTTGTTTCTGAAGAGGAGTTGATTCTGAAGCCTGGATTTTTCAAGTTATGAAAATTGGTATTATGCAGGGTAAATATTATTTTTAACCTTATCAGTATGATTAATTGCTCTAATATTCCAGTTCTAACTTCCAGGGAAAGGGTCATGAAACGGGAACTAGCATTCCTGGCTTAAAGTGTGAATTCTGGTGCAGCGTTCTTCACTCTCTTCCTGTTCTACTGGACTGTTATTACTAAGTCAAAACTAGCAGTTTTCATATGGCTTTATACCTGTCAGACTGAACAGATTCAAGTTTAAATACAAGATTCAGTGGGTGGTGCAGTTCTTTACTTTATGTTTAAATAAAATCTGAATAAGATGGTGTAACAGGCTGGTAACTTCCACCTGATCATCAACTTCATATAATCACTTAATTTCTTCACACATGTCTTTGCTTTGATAAATTTTGTTTTTGTTAACGTCAGCACCAGTGGATGTCTAGTAAAACTGCTTTTATTACATGACATCAACGAGCTTAGCGTAAGCTACTAACAATAATTAACGGAATTCGACAAATTCTCAAAGAATTTCCTTTTCTAAACAATAGCATTGAAGCTGGTTGATATGTCTTTACTAGCTTTTTCTGTGTCCTATGAGAGGAGGTAGGCTCATACACAGGAACCAACTTCGGATAGAGCCCTTAGGTCCTGGTCTAGAATCCAGTAGTTACGCGATAAGTGAATGCTTGTTAATGCTAAGGGAATAAAACAAAATAGGATGAAATATTATAGCATATATTAAGTACGCAACCTAACATAACCTATCCCAACCTAGGTACCTTTTATTCCCCTTAAACCCAAAACATAGTTCCCGGATTGAGCAATACCTTACAGCCAGTGGAAAGCCAGCGAAAACCTGTTTTTTCATTGGATCTTTGAAATTCTATAGCCGTTTCTTCTCGCCTGACTACTGGATTCTAGAAAAGTGCCAGCCCTTATTCTTGGGATGGGAGAGAGGGGATTTGGAAAAGGAGGAAATATTTATAAAATATAAGGCAGTCTCTTTGAACTTACCTAATAGCCTCTTCACCTCTCTCTGGTCAATATACAATGTAATGAATCCATAACATATATTGACACATATAAGAATATTCAATAAAACGAAAAAGTATTCCATTCTGTAAATTAGAGTCCTTAGTGTTTCATTTCCACTATAATCCTTGCATACACCTTTCTCAAACTTGTCTCTCTTGATGGTTTGATAGAACACTGGAAATAGAGACGACTGGAATTGGTTTCCCCTTTTCTCTCTTAGAAATGCGCCGCTTAGATTCCTTTAGTGTGAGAACGAGGCGTGTGTGACCTGCGGTAAGGACCAAAAAGAAAGGTGATAAACGGTGTTTTTGGCTTTGTGAGAAACACTTATCCGGAAGTAATAGCCTTCATTGAAAAATATGAGCAGTCATATGGGTTTTAATTATCACGTCAACACAGCACTTAATAAACAATATCTGTACTATGAATACAACAAGGGAAGTTGTAATAAGAGAAACTCGGGAAAAAAAAGATGATAAAAGTAGAGTTTATTTTCTTTTTCGGAACTAAACACTATAATAAAAAATACCTACTTTGTAATATTAAAAAAAATGGTTTTATTAATGTTTTGAGTATCTTCCTGCTCAACTAAGCCCCCTTCCATCCACGTGTATGGATACGCCCCTTAAGTAAGTAAAGGTTTTCTTTATTTATAAAGAGAACATAAAAAGGGTATTTATTAAGAGGACATCCATGTGCATGGATATACCCCAAAGTAAAATTTTCAAAAAAAAGTATATATATATATATATATATATATATATATATATATTATATATATATATATATATATATATATATATATATATATATATATATATATATATATATATATATATATATATATATATATATATATATATATAGTAAATTCACTTTTGTTTTAAGAGTGAGGGAGAGAAAAGCTTCAAAACGCTAAAAATTTGTTGGTATGACAGAAACTATAAAAAAAATATAAGGAAAACCTTAGACAAGCTCATATTCATCGGGGGGGGGGGGGGGGTATGGGTACGAAAGTACCTTGTTTCTAGGCCCTTGGGGTAGGGCAAGTAGTATTCTATTAAAACTATGTATAGATAACAGTAGTGTGGATAACTACTTTCCCCTGACAAAAAGATAAATTCTAAACATTTATGATGAAAAAAGGGAATAATTCAAGCGTATCAAAACAAAAATAGGTTAATGATAAAATTTATTTTTTGAAATTAAATTGCAATTTACTGAACAGTAAGTTAATAAATTGTAATTTACTTAAGCTAGTAAAGTTTAATTATTCTAAGCTAAGTATGACATTTGGTTCGTAAAACCTATTATATAATTATGGACAGGGGGCGAGAGGGTTGGCAGATCCTCCCCCATCCTGGGTAATTCCATTTTTTTTCTAATTTCCAGTATAGGCTAAATTCCTGCTAATTTTAGCTAAACCTTCAAATTAGTTCTATTTTCCAATTATTTGTTTTCAATTGATTAGATTATAGTAATTATTTTAACCTATTAAGCTTACTATTTACTTTAATAACCTTACCTTTTATTATATTTAATAGTTAAGAAACAAACAAATGATTTTATTAAAATTAAAGTTGATAATTGACTCCTATCAGATGCTTAAAGAGAAGGTGAAGCCATAAATTATGCCTTGGTGCGGCTTCCACACCGTTAGTGCTTGTTAGGTGTGAAGATTAAAACACCAAGGATAGTGGAATCTAATTGTTTAAATTAATTGAATAAAAACTTACACTATAATATATAACTTAAAAAATTTAATAAAAATCTTAACTCGATTTTAGTGAAAAAAATGAATATACTGAAGGGACCCAGAGAGAAATATTATTGAGGAAAATGCAGGTGAGAAGAGTTTGTGTAAAATAGAGTATCCCTTCTCTTTGAAAGCTCAGTTTCTTTTGGAATAAACAGATTCCTACTGTTTAAATTCATACCGACGAAAAGCATTGTCAAATTTAGCTAAGCCCTTTTTATTACTTATTCAAACGATTCTACGTGGCAACACTGATGAAAATTTGACACTACTCCGAAAACTTCATGATTTTTAAACAAACAAAAGAATAATTTTAGGAAATTGTGGTTTTTAGATATGAATTTGTTCATTTTTGGGCCCAGGGGGAAAATGCTTTAGTTTTTAATGCAATGGGTACTTCAAGCCAAAGCTAGAAATCCAACAGCATAAGAAAACACGAGCAAACCTCAGATTAATAAATAAAAAAATAAATAAAAGTTGACGTTCCGTAATGCAAGCTATGACAAATATAGGAATAACGTGGGAAAAAGGAATAGAAAAATACAAATATCTTAGCTATATTGCCAATCAGAATATTGAGTAAATATTGCCACGTGAGAATAAAGATTCCCCCTCCCTCTTTAGAAGTGAAGGATGCCTCAGTAATGCTAATGTAGCGAACGATGAATAATGTAATCTAAAAGTTTATATAAACCCTGGGTCACTGGATCCAGCCATGTGCTCAATAGTTCAGAGGAAGTTACTAGATTCTATTGTTTGAGTGACAGAAACTAACGATTTATATCCTGAGTAAGCTTATAGCTACTTTAGTTCATTATCTCTTTCCCCTCTTCAAGCTGGAATTTATTCTCCATTCGATGATTGTGATTTCCAATATTGTATACATCCAAACCGACATACCTTGACAGTAATCCAGTTTTAATGGATGGCTTTCGGTGAAGGATAATCTAGTTTGAAGGGATACAGGCACCAATCACGTGTCGGGAATGGGGGAGTTGGCTTTTTAAGAAACTTTAAATCGGGTGCAAAGTTATTTTCCAGATAAAATGTGATTATGAGATTTTGATCGAAGTTAGGGGATTTTAATCTGAGATTAGGGTGTGAAAATTACTGTATTCCAAAGTAATTTTGATAAAATGTAATTCAAATTGCACTAAAACCTCCTGTTACAATTTCCTAAAACCGTTTCCTAAGCTCATCTCAAAAGGGGCATCAAGAGGGCAATGTAAATCAAGACGAACGGAGTGCTATTGAACATTCGTTGCCCTCTTGGTCTTTCTATAAATTAAATTAAAAAAAAAAACAAGTTTTTTTCAACTGAAAATAAGGAGCAAAATAAAGATTTAAAACGAACAGAAATTATTATATATGTGAAGGGGGTCAAGATGGGGGGGGTATGGGTTTCCTAAGTCATCATATCTAAAGGAGGATCAACAGTGTGATGTAGACTAAGACAAACGGAGTGCTATTTAACACTCATTGCACTCTTGATCTTTCTATAAATTAAATAAAAAAAACAAGTGTTTTTAACTGAAAATAAGAAGGAAAACCAAATTAAAAAAAAAACACAAAAATTATCATGAATATGAAGGGGGCTGACCCCTCCTCAATTCCTTTATCTTTACGCTAAAGTTTTTTTTGTACTTTTAAAAAAGCTTCTAACTGTTCTAATTAAACGATCATTGTGTTTCAGGAGTCTTTCTTAAAGAATAGGGACACAGTTAAACTTTAGCGTAAAAAGCAAGTATTATTTTTATGTTGCTTCTTACTTGCAGTTGAAAGAATTTGTTGTTTTTTTTTTATTTAATTTTTGATCATTTTTTAAATAATGCCGGGAAACCGTCTCCCCCTCAACGGAGAAACCCCCCACGAAAGATCCTCTAGACAATTCAATCCCAGTGAAGATTTACCCCGGACAGACCCCTAAAATCTCCATATGTTTAAATTAAGTTGGAAAAAAGAAAGTAAGACAAATAAAAAGAATCAGACAGTTCGGGGTAAGGAACTGTAAGTAAAGAGTGGCAAGGCTTAATACTAACCGAAACCCTAAAAAACAGAACTTTGATATCTTTAGATACATTAAAAAAATTGGCTTATTATGCTGCTTCCAAATATAGCGACTTCCTCAGAAAACTGATGGAGTAATGATAAGCAGCCAAATGACTCTTCCTTAGTGAGACAATAGCAGTGCCTGTTTTCTGATACAATTTTTCAGTCTGCGCGAATCCGATGTCTGGCCTCATTTCTGTCATAAGAACCTCCTTGATCAAGGACCAACTTTATGATTGTTCGGGGACTGTTTGACAAGATCAAGGACAAGATGAAGGACCATGTGCTAAGCTTTTATCAAAAGGAGCATCAACAGGATAATGAAGATCAAAGAATCAAAGCATTAATAAACATACGGTGCCCTGCCGATCCCTCTTCAAAAGAATGCCTAGCCAATTTTTTCGACAATTGTCCCACAAATAGAGAAATAGAAACTGTGTTGCTTCAGTGTTTAGAGACTTTCTCAGAAAGTTGATGGAGTGTTGATAAGAAGCCAAAATGGTTCTTCATTAGTAGGACAGTAGCAGTTACTCTCTTCTTATACGTTTTTTTAGTCTTCGAGAATCCGATTTCTGGCCTCATCTCTGTCATAAGAACTTTCTTGATCAGGACCCATTCTAGGACCTTTCGGGGGTCATTTGAAGAGATCAAGGACAAGATAAGGGACCGTTTGTAAAGAACTTCTCCAATGGAGTTTTAACAGGGCAATGTAGACCAGGAAGGTTAAAATATTATTAAACACACATCAACCTATTGATCTTCTATTTAAAAAAAACTTAGCGAATTGTTTTTTAGCAATTATGTTAGATGTCTGAAACTGTTAGATACGACCTTTGGGAGTGACAACCAGGGTTCCAACTGAACACATTTTTTGTCAAAAGGTCAGATTCCCATTTACTGAGGCACAATGACGTAAAAGGGCAAAACATAACACATTTTTGAAATTTGGGACATAAAAGGGCAAAGAGGGTCTCACTCTGTAAATCAAAAAGTTCGTTGTAGCGAACTGTAAGTAAGGAGTGATCCGCCTAAATACTAACCGAAACTCTAAAAAACCGGAATTTTGATACTAATAGATATATCAAAAGACTTGGCTTATTATTCTGAATTCAAAATATAAGTTTAATTAAGGTTAGTCTTACCCATTAAAGGCTACGAGCCTGAGAAAATTTGCCAGATTTTTGAAAAAGGGGGAAACGCCCCCTAAAAGTCATATCATACCATCAGATTCTATGTATTAGAAAATCCTAATGTAAAAGTTTCAAGCTCCTATCCACTAAAATGTGGCCAAAAAGGGCAAAGGTGCCTTTTTTTAATGACCAAAAAGATTGGAGGGCAACTAGGCCTCCTCCTCTGCCCCTTTTTTCCCAAGATCGTCAGATAAAAATTTTGAGATAGCCATTTTATTCATCAAAATTGAAATGCCCAATAACTATGCCTTTGGAATTAACATGAATCCCCCCCATATCCCCAGGGGAAAGGTCCTTAAGTTATAAAATTTACCCATTGTTTACGCATAGTATTTGCTAATGGGAAGTATATATACATTTTCGTATGAGGGGGACGAATTTTCTGTTGGAATTTTTCCACAGGGGAATTTTCCACGGGAGGGAAGTTACCAGGGGGTGAACTTATCAGGGGATATTATAAACTGGGGAACTTGCCAGAATTCCTAAACAAAATTCTTTTTATATGTCTTGCTTTCTCTTTTCCGTCTCAATTTTATGCGTGGAGTTGTGAAGGGTAGTTTTCAGGGGTATATTTTCACTGGGGTTGAATTCTCTAAAGGATATTTTCGTGGGAAAGGGGATTTTTCCGTGGAGGTGGGGCTATATTTTTCCTGGCATTACTTAAAAAAGATCAGAATA
Organism: Artemia sinica; assembly: GCA_027921565.1. Classification (NCBI taxonomy): domain Eukaryota; kingdom Metazoa; phylum Arthropoda; class Branchiopoda; order Anostraca; family Artemiidae; genus Artemia; species Artemia sinica. The sequence continues at coordinate 46,662,679 of CM051271.1, forward strand.
AATTAAAAAAAAAACAAGTTTTTTCCAACTGAAAGTAAGGGGCAACATTAAAAGTTAAAATGAATTGAAATTATTACGTATATGAAGGAGATTGTCCCCTCCTCAACATCTCGCTCTTTACGCTAAAATTTGAATTTTGTCCCAATTTCTTAAGAACAATTCCAGAAACACAAGCGTCGTTTAATTAGAACAACCAGAAGCTTTTTAAAATTACTAAAATTTTAGCGTAAAGCGTGAGGTGTTGAGGAGGGGATAATCCCCTTCATATACGTAATAATTTATGTCCGTTTTAACTTTTAATTTTAAAACGAACAGAAACAATTGAAAGTAATTTCAGTTTAAAAAACTTGTTTTTTTATTTAATTTATGACATAAAACAAAACATTTCCCAGATGGATTTATATTTTTGTAGAAAATATATCACATTTGTAAAATATTCACTCAACATGTAAAACGACTTATCAATCAGTACGAAATGCAACAAGACAACCGTTTGTGACCAACGTAATCAAACAGTTCGTGGTAACGAACTGTAAGTAAGGAGCGACCCGGCTCAATGGTAACCGAAACTCTAAAACACGGAATTTTGGTACCAATAGATACATCAAAAGAATCAGATTTTAATTCTGATTTCAAATATATAAGTTTCATCAAGTTTAATATTACCCATCAAAAGTTACGCGCCTGAGAAAATTTGGCTGATTTTCGAACAAAGGGGGAAAGACCCCCTAAAAGTTATGGAACCTTAATGAAATTCACACCATCATATTCAGTGTATCAGAGAACCCTACTGTAGAGGTTTCAAGATCCTATCTACAAAAATGTGGAATTTTGCATTTTTTTGCCAGAAGAAAGATCACGGGTGCGTGTTTATTTGTTTTTTTTTTTCCCAGGGGTAATCGTATTGACCCAGTGGTCCTAGAATATCGTAAGAGGGCTCATTGGAACGGAAATTAAAAGTTCTAGTGCCCTTTTTAAGTGACCAAAAAAAATGGAGGGCAACTAGGCCCCCTCCCACGCTCATTTTTTTCTCAAAGTCACCCAATTAAATTTTGAGATAGCCATTTTGTCCAGCATAGTCAAAAATCTAATAAATATGTCTTTTACGATGACTTAATCCCCCACAGTTCCCAGGGGAAGGGCTGCAAGTTATGAACTTTGCCCATTGCTTACATATTGTATTGGTTATTGGGAAGTATACAGGCATTTTCAGGAAGAATTTTTTTCTGGTGGGGGGGGGGGGGGCTGGAGGAGGGGGTTACTCGGGAGAATCTTTCCGTGGAGGATGTTTCTTTGGGGCAAGGGACATTTATATGAAGGGGGCGCCAGATTTCCAAGCATTATTTAAAAAACGATCAGAAATTAAATTAAAAAAACCCAGTTTTTTCAACTGAAAGTAAGAAGCAACATTAGAACTTAAAATGAACATAAATTATTACGTATATGAGGGGGTTCTCCCCCAAGTCAATACCTCGCTCTTTACGCTACAGATTTTTTTAGTGCTTTCAAAAGAGCTATCTATTCTAATTAAACGGCCTTTGTGATTCAGGGTTTGTGAATTAAATTTTTTTTTTAACTTTTAACGTAAAGAGCGTGGTATTGACTAAGGGGAGAACCCCATCATATACGTAATAACATATACGTAATAAAAAAAAACAATAAAAAAAACAAGCGATACGGCTCAATAGTAATCGAAACTTTTAAAAACGGAACTTTGATGTCAATAAATGTATCAAAAGAATGGGCTTATAATGCTGATTCTAAATATATGAATTTTATTAAGTTTAGTATTACTCATCAAAGGCTACGAGCCTGAGAAAAATTTACCTGATTTTTTAAAGAGGGGGGAAACATCCCCTACAAGTGAAAGAATTTTAATGAAAATCACACCGTCAGATTCAGCGTATCAGAAAACCCTATAACATAGGTTTCAAGCTCATATCTGCAAAAATCTGCAACTGTTTATTTTTTGCCAGAAGAAAAATATACGAATATAGAAGTTCGTTACGTAAGTTAATTTGTAAATTACGTCAGAACAAAATTTAGAGACAGCCATTTAGCAAAAGAAAAGTAAATTTTTTATGCAAATTTTGTTTACTTATTCAATGCCGGCGAGCCAAAATAAAAGATGCATTAACTAAAAAACGATCAGAAATTGAATAAAAAAAAACAAGTTTTTTAAACTGAAAGTAAGGAGCGACATTAAAACTTAAAACGAACAGATATTATTCCGTATATGAAAGGGGTGGTGCCCTCCTCAACGCCTCGCTCTTTACGCTAAAGTTTTTGTTGTTTAAAAAAAAGAGTTGTGAGAAAGTCAAACTTTAGCGTGAAGAGCGAGGCGTTGAGGAGGGCACAGCCCCTTTCATATACGGAATAATTTCTGTTTGTTTTAAGTTTTAATGTCGCTCCTTACTTTCAGTTTAAAAACTTGTTTTTTTTTTATTTATCAGAGGGAAAAGATGAAGGTATTCAGAAAACGTCCTAAGAATGAGCCACCAGAAGCTTCCAAAAGCCGGCCTTTACAGTTCCTCCTGAGTGATTGATTGTAATATTAGATTGTAATACTGATTTTGCTAAGAAGGTTTGACTGTCTACTTCTTGGGGGTTATGAATCCACTTGACTTATTGGTTGAGAAATCTTGAGCCGTCGGTCAGATTTGTGCTACGAAGTGTTTGCTCAGTCAGGATAAATTTACTAACTTTACTGTCGCTTACAAGTTCAACCAAATAAATCTTACAGCTGGTGTGTCTACTTCCAGAAATTATTTATGTCAGGAATCATTATTTATTTATGTCAAATTATTTATTTATTTATGTCAAATTATTTATGTCAGCTGAATCATTAACAAATGCAGACATTTAAGTGCAAACCATAGATTTGCTCTGAGGAAATACATACTTTAAAGACTACAAAATACTTGTCAACTAACTCTAATACATTCCCGCAAAATTTTAGACGCCCTTAATCTGTTGAGGGCAGAATTCAGTTTTTTTTTTGAAAAAAAAAGTTACGAATTAATATTTTGTTTTATTCTCAACAATTGATTATGGGTTTACAGGTCAGAATTTCCAGATACCTGTAATCTGGTAAGTCACTTTCCATCAAAGTAGTACTTTTTCTCGTTTTTTTTTTGAGCATCCAGGCTTTGCCAGAGATTTCGTAAGTAAATAATTTTCTGCAAAGTAAGGGATTTACATGTTTGTATGAGTTTCGTGCTTTCACACTAAGCCATTTTGTATGAATATTTTATATGGATATTTTTTGTTTTCATTATATTTAATGTTAGCTGACCGCCTGGAAATAGGGTTACAAAGCGTCTTTGGATTAATAGCACAACTGGTAAAAAAAATAACCTTTAGTTTTTGAGATTTCAAGTTGGAAACATTTTTGGTTGCTCGGGGGACACATTCATGGACCAAAAATTTGATCACCCTGGGGACAACAATTATATTGTAGTTGTCGCATGTTCATCTCATGTACAGGAAAAAACAAATTTTGGAGTATGGAAAATAGTATATTTGTCGTAGTTTTTTGTTTACTACGATTTCTTGTGTTTTTTATTAATTTATTTAATAAAAATCATTGACAAAACTTAATATAAACAAATCCCCTTTAAATGCAAAAGCATGATATGGAGGAAGGATAACCAATCAAAATAAAAAAAACATGAAAAAACCAAACAACAACTTAACATAAATCCAATAAGAGGTTTAAAAACAAAGCACAACTACACCATCATTTAACCAGCTACCACTGGCCTAACACTCCACACTCAACTCCTTCTTTATGACAGCGCACACGTGGGTTGTTATTTAATGACGGCGCACGCATGGGATGTTATATATTACCTTAAGAGATATTTTCTTTAGGATTTCTTTTTCTTTCAAGGTGTTTTTCTTCTTTCAAAGCTTTTTTTTCTTTCAAGGTGCTTTTTCCGAGACATTTTTCAAGTGTTTTTTCTGTTTTCCAAGACATTTTTTTAAAGACGTTTAAGGCATTTGAAGACACTTAAATATTTTTTTTTCCAAGACGATTTTTAAGATTTCTATAGATCTTCCGCAACAGGGGAATGTTTACCAGTGTTACGGATGACACATTCACACTTGACTTGTTTTTCAGGTCCCCATGGGGATCTCCGATTTTAACTGTGGAGGACACACACGCGGGATGTTACATAATACTTTTTGAAATTAATTTGTTTTTCAATGTGTTTTTCTCAGGGGACCTTTATGTTCTAATGATTTTTGTCCCCGTTAGGATTCGAAAGGACAATGGATTCCCGTTAGTATTCCATTTTCCATCCAATGGAACTGTGACTTAATCATTTGGACTATGAAACAATTTCCAATATTCTGTTTTGGCTAATATATTTTAAGAAATAACCAATTCCATGCAATAAGAATCCCCTGTTCCGTTTACTGACCCGATTAAATGACTTTCAACCTTTTTACACATGAGAGCAAAACGCATCTCAATCATATTGATTTTTTGGACCATTAGATACACCGACCTATTTCAGGGTTATTGGTGTTCTAACAGGACCTAGACAGGTTAAGTTGCACAGCAGGTGTTGCATAACATTAGTTTTAGATTTGGCATTACATTAGTGAAATATATTTAAAGTTTTTATCCTAGATCAATAAATCTTTGAAAACACAGACTTTTGTAAACAAAATTTTTATTAATAAAAAAAAATTACCAACATTATTAAAACAGAGAAAAAGCAGTTAAAAACATTACATACAAAAAACAAAACGTGAAAAAAGATTATCATAGGCAGCACAATAGCACTGCCTAAGTAAAGAACAATATCGGCACAATGTATTATTATTTTTTTTTTTGTTTCCATACCCGGGCACTTTTTATCGAAGGAGTTGTCGTAGAAACTTCGAAAAGGGCTCATTCAATTGGAAATTGGAGTTGCTAGTGCCCTTTTTAATAGTCCAAAGTGATTCGAGGGCAACTAGCCCCCCCCCACGCCCATCATTCCCCAAACACATCCAATCAAAATTTTGAGATAGCCATTTTGTTCAGCGTAGTTAATTTCCGGATAGAAAATATGTCTTTGGGGAGGACACTCCCCCAAATTCCTTGGGGCAAGGGTTTTGAGTTATACCCTGAGCGCATGTAAGAACGATGTTGGCACAATGTATTATTTATTGTTTTTTTTCCTTTAGATCAGGGCACTTCGCATCGAAGAAGTTGTCGTAGAAACTTCGAAAAGGGTTCATTCAATTGGAAATTGAAGTGGCTTGTACCCTTTTTAATAGTCAAAAGTCATTGGAAGGCAACTAACCCCCCTTCCACGCCCACAATTTCCCCAAACAAATCCAATCAAAATTTTGAGATAGCCATTTTGTTCAGCGTAGTTGATTTCCAGATAGAAAATATATTTTTGAGGAGGACACTCCCCCACAACCCGTAAGTTCCTAGCAACCACACAAGTAACACTACCCGTACCTATTTACACAACCCGTAAGCGGTAAGTTCCTAGTTTTCGACATAATTTAGCTGAGATGATGCTAAATACATCACTTGATTCACTTTTGTTACGCCGCACCAAAAAACAATAATCAGTACTGGCTGAAATTATATTTTGAGCCCGTAAAAAAGTGAGAAACAGCCCGTAGTGTCCAAAAGTTGAAAATTTTAAAATTACGTGAAGATATTTATGGGAAATGGAAACATTCTGGGAGATTATAAAGAGGGGGGTTTATGATAGTTTGGGATTGAGGAGGAGCTTGCACAGCTGTATTGACCTCAGGCGGCTTAGTACTACGGTAAGTTGCTATTAGTACTTTATAGTAAATGTTCGGTTTGACATTAAATTTGCCTATGTATAAAATTTACTTACGCCGGCCGTTGAGCCTACAAAGTTCAGCCTAACCCGACTCACTTTCCACTACGCTACGTAGCCTTACAAAAACTATTTTAATATGGTTCAAGTTGTACTTAAATGGATGAAGTTGAATAAATTACTTGATGCTTTTTTTACGGTGGATAATATATCAATAATTGCTTCGGGTTTAAATTATTTTTCGAGTTCTTAAAGGGCTCAAACAGGCTTAAATATTGCTAGTAAGTATAAATTGGCATTTATAGCATATTCACGAATGGTACTATTTTATTCTATTTTATTCTCTTAGTTTTAACAGTAAATTTCAATTTGAACAAAGATTTGAAGAGATTTTAACAAAGTGTAGAAACTTCACAAAAATAATATCAGTTTTTCTGTGACTTCATTTTCAGGGGGAATCAGGTTCTTTTACCATTCCTGATCAAGGTTGCAGCTTTAGCTGCAACCAGGAAAAAGGCATTTAAGGCTTTAGTTTTGTAAAAATCCTACAACCTACATACAAAGATGTAGTTTTTCTAAAATATTTAAAATAATACTGCACTATTAGGACTAATTTTGAAAATACCTACTATTCTTGAATTAAGTAGAAATATTAATTTTTTTTATGAGTTTTATTTAAACTGTAGTAAAAAAAAGCAGAAGCGCATCCTAAATTTCTGAAACAAAGGGAATCCTTGTACAAATATTATCCCTTGCCACAGAAGGTTTTGAGCCTACAAGCCTCGTAACAAGAGGCACGCTTTCATCCACCGTATTGTAACACGGTATTCAATAATTTGATTTGTCCCTCAAATCTGTGTATGTTCTTTTGCTAAAGTGATTGTAATAGCAATATTTGGCACTTTTCAATTGAATTATTTTGATTTAAAGTAAAGAAGTAGGGTAAGAGGTACCATATTGCGTACAACACGTTCCCTGGCAGCTTTCCAAGACAGGTTACCAGACTAGTTATTTGGCAGTGTATAATGTGGTCAAGCAGGTTTTGTTCTGTTATTGTTGTCAATTGCACAATGAATGTACGTCATGAGTTCACTTGCACATTCTTAAAAAACTGGTACATCTAAAAAGGGGTAATGAGATTTGCGAATTGGAGTGTAGGATTCGCGAATTTGATCCTATTAAGGTGGAGAAAAAAAGAAAAGAATTTAGCATTTGCAAATACTTCAATGTGTTGTCAATTTAAAATAGTTTAGAAATAAAAAATTTAACAAGAAATGGCTGAAAAGTGTTTTGGGGGAGATGGGGTGATTGTGTACTGTATAATACACATGTGATGTTTGGACAGTGTTGTCAATTTAAAATAGTTTAACGTTCCCTTCGTTCCCCCATTTCTGAGGGCAGGGGAGGGGGGGTCAATTTTGGAGGGAAAATCAAAAATACTCAGAATCGAAAATAAATGGGATCTGCATCAAGGGGAAGGCTCAGAGGCCTTTCGTTCCCCCATTTCTGAGGGCAGGGGAGGGGTGGGTCAATTTTGGAGGGAAAACCAAAAATACTCAGAATCGAAAATAAATGGGATCTGCCTCAAGGGCAAGGCTCAGAGGCCCCTCCTTCTTCCAGTTCTGAGGGCAGGGGAGGGGAGGGGGGTCAATTTTGGAGGGAAAATCAAAAATGCTCAGAATCGAAAATAAATGGGATCTGCCTCAAGGGGAAGGCTCAGAGGCCCTTCGTTCCCCCATTTCTGAGGGCAGGGGGAGGGGGGGGGGTCAATTTTGGAGGGGAAATCAAAAATGCTCAGAATTGAAAATAAAGCGTGATCTGCCTCAAGGACAAGGCTCAGAGGCCCCTCCTTCCTCCATTTCTGAGGGCAGGGGAGGGGGGGGGGGGGTCAATTTTGGAGGGAAAATCAAAAATGCTCAGAATCGAAAATAAATGGGATCTGCCTCAAGAGGAAGGCTCAGAGGCCCTTCGTTCCCCCATTCCTGAGGGCAGAGGAGGGGGGGGGGTCAATTTTGGAGGGAAAACTAAAAATACTCAGAAAGTTCATTTTGAATTTCTTTCGCGAAATGCAAGAATTGGAATATTTCAGTAGTGTCTTGTCGTGGTTTACCTTGTCACAGCTACATTCTCATGATTTTTCGAAGTTCATTTTGATTTCTTTCGTTGAAATGCAAGAGTTGGAATATTTCAGTAGTGACTTGTTGTGCTTTACCTTGTCACAGTTAAATTCTCTTGATTTTTTCGAAGTTCATTTTGAATTTCTGTCGTGAAATGCAAGAGTTGGAATATTTCAGTAGTGTTTTGTTGTGCTTTACTTTGTCACAGTTACATTCTCTTGATTTTTCGAAGTTCATTTTGAATTTCTGTCGTGAAATGAAAGAGTTGGAATATTTCAGTAGTGTTTTGTTGTGCTTTACCTTGTCACAGTTACATTCTGTTGATTTTCATAGTTCATTTTGAATTTCTTTCATTGAAATGCAAGAGTTGGAATATTTCAGTAGTGTTTTGTTGTGCTTTACCTTGTCACAGTTACATTCTGTTGATTTTCATAGTTCATTTTGGATTTCTTTCGTTTAAATGCAAGAGTTGGAATATTTCAGTAGTGACTTGTTGTGCTTTACCTTGTCACAGTTACATTCTCTTGATTTTTCGAAGTTCATTTTGAATTTCTGTCGTGAAATGCAAGAGTTGGAATATTTCAGTAGTGTTTTGTTGTGCTTTACCTTGTCACAGTTACATTCTGTTGATTTTCGTAGTTCATTTTGAATTTCTTTCATTGAAATGCAAGAGTTGGAATATTTCAGTAGTGTTTTTGTTGTGCTTTACCTTGTCACAGTTACATTCTCTTAATTTTTCAAAGTTCATTTTGAATTTCTGTCGTGAAATGCAAGAGTTGGAATATTTCGGTAGTGTTTTGTTGTGCTTTACTTTGTCACAGTTACATTCTCTTGATTTTTTCGAAGTTCATTTTGAATTTCTGTCATGAAATGAAAGAGTTGGAATATTTCAGTAGTGTTTTGTTGTGCTTTACCTTGTCACAGTTACATTCTGTTGATTTTCATAGTTCATTTTGAATTTCTTTCATTGAAATGCAAGAGTTGGAATATTTCAGTAGTGTTTTGTTGTGCTTTACCTTGTCACAGTTACATTCTGTTGATTTTCATAGTTCATTTTGGATTTCTTTCGTTTAAATGCAAGAGTTGGAATATTTCAGTAGTGACTTGTTGTGCTTTACCTTGTCACAGTTACATTCTCTTGATTTTTCGAAGTTCATTTTGAATTTCTGTCGTGAAATGCAAGAGTTGGAATATTTCAGTAGTGTTTTGTTGTGCTTTACCTTGTCACAGTTACATTCTGTTGATTTTCGTAGTTCATTTTGAATTTCTTTCATTGAAATGCAAGAGTTGGAATATTTCAGTAGTGTTTTGTTGTGCTTTACCTTGTCACAGTTACATTCTCTTAATTTTTCAAAGTTCATTTTGATTTCTTTCGTGAAATGCAAGAATTGGAATATTTCAGTAGTGTCTTGTCATGGTTTACCTTGTCACAGCTATATTCTCATGATTTTTCAAAGTTCATTTTGAATTTCTGTCGTGAAATGCAAGAGTTGGAATATTTCAGTAGTGACTTGTTGTGCTTTACCTTGTCACAGTTACATTCTCTTGATTTTTCGAAGTTCATTTTGAATTTCTGTCGTGAAATGCAAGAGTTGGAATATTTCAGTAGTGTTTTTTGTGCTTTACCTTGTCACAGTTACATTCTCTTAATTTTTCAAAGTTCATTTTTGAAATTCTTTCGTGAAATGCAAGAATTGGAATATTTCAGTAGTGTCTTGTCGTGGTTTACCTTGTCACAGCTACATTCTCATGATTTTTCAAATTTCATTTTGAATTTCAGTCGTAAAATGCAAGAGTTGGAATATTTCAATAGTGACTTGTTGTACTTTACCTTGTCACAGTTACATTCTCTTGATTTTTCGAAGTTCATTTTGAATTTCTGTCGTGAAATGCAAGAGTTGGAATATTTCAGTAGTGTTTTGTTGTGCTTTACCTTGTCACAGTTACATTCTGTTGATTTTCATAGTTCATTTTGAATTTCTTTCATTGAAATGCAAGAGTTGGAATATTTCAGTAGTTTTTTTGTTGTGCTTTACCTTGTCACAGTTCATTCTCTTAATTTTTCAAAGTTCATTTTGAATTTCTTTCGTGAAATGCAAGAATGGAATATCGTTTCTTCAACTGAAAGTAAGAAGCAACATCAAAACTTAAAAAACGGACAGAAAATAGAGGCTGTTAAAAGCATATTGAGCCTGTTCATGAGACACCAGTAAAAAATTGTGTATGATTCAAAATGGAATAATGATTATTCTACTGATTACGAACTAAGAGAAGACAATAACTCCATTATCAAGAGAGAACATGGTGAGCTATTTTATGGAACAGATTCAAAATTTCCAAAGTTAATCATTGATGTTAATAATGTATCATAATATATTTTTGTATTAATATTCTACATAGCATTATTTCATTATCAATATTACATTATTAAATGTTCATTATTTTTAGTGTAAGCTAGCATATCAAGCGTTTAGAATGTCCATTAAAACATCAGAGATGTAAGAAAAGGAATTTGCGCACATCTATTGTCAGACACACTATTTCCGTAAACTCTGAGCTATTAAGGGTTTTTGACCGTAAACTCTAGTTTTTTGTAAGAAAATTATGGAAAATACAATTCTCTGGTTCAAATGTGAAATTTAAGTCTATTTTTGGATCGAAAAATAAAACTATTTCCTTAAAATCTGAGCTAATAAGGGTTTTTTGACCGTAAACTCTAGTTTCTTGTAAGAAAATTATGGAAAATACAATTCTCTAGTTCAAATGTGAAACTTAAGTCCAGTTTTGGATACTCATAATGATGAGGACTGATGGTTCTAATTCAATAATTTTTTTTCATAAAACAAACTATTGTTTTTTAAAACTTCGAAATTATTCAACTTTATTTATTTTTTATCTTTTTCTTTTGTACATATCTTAAAATGACAAAATATCTTTCTTGAATTCACCTCTTGGATACACAATATAGAAATTATAAAAAAAAATGTAATTTCCAGACTTCATTTGCATGCAAGAGATACCGAGAGTTCTACGACTCCTCCCCGCAAAGAATTCTAAGGGTTTTATGACTCCTTCCCAAAATGAATTCAGATGCTTTTAGGAGTCACCCCCCTTAGCCATAACTCCATTCGACCTTGAGCGAAGGTATAAAAGTTTGATGATGTATTTCTCTTCTTAACAAGTACATTAATACCTTCCAAGATGATAGGACTCTATGACACAGAATTTATCGGTTTGAAAAAATCATTTTGTGGTGTTATATTTGAATGTGCATTTTTATTATTGTCAATGGAACTTGAAGAAATTGACTGTTATCATTGGATAGTGAACTACAACATGTATGAGTATTATAAAAGCTTGTGGAGTACTACATTACATCGTATAAACAGACTGGGATTCTACGATAGAGTGATTACACCACTTAATAATAGTGGTCAGGAACTGAGAAATGTCCAGGAGGAAGTCAGTGAAATTTGCAGCTTTTTCGGGGTTGAAGCACTCTATGTAAAGGGTAATGTACCTACAGATAAAGTTTTAATTCAAAAGTGTGACCCTAGGATTCCACTTTTCAATCTAGAAGAATTTAAGTGTCCTAAATTTGAAGTGCTTTATCATCGTCCTGAAGACGAGGTCAGGTTCTTCGCGCACTGGATACCTAAGGTCATACCTGATCGTGATAAATGCATTAGACATGGTAAAAACTATTCCATATCATGGGACCATCGTTTTTCTGGATGTTTAAGAGTGAACGTGTGTATGACTATGTGTCATAATATAATTTTGTATTAATATTCTACTTAGCATTATTTCATTAAAAATATATTATGCATTACATTGTTATATTTTCATTATATTTAGAGTAAGCTAGCATATCAACAGTTTAGAATGTATATTACAACATCGGAGATTTGAGAAAAGGAATTTGCATACATCTATTGTGAGACACATGAAGTAACATTGACAAAATCTAGGTATCAGAATGAATAAATTCTTTATCAACATCCGTTGTTGGATATGTCATTATGTCATTATAAAAAAATTGTAAGTAGGTAAGTAAGTAAGTAACAAACTCTTTCTTGAATTCACCTCTTGGATACACAAAGAAGACATTTCATTCAAGAAAATATGAAAATATTTGTAAGTAAGTAACACACTCTTTCTTGAAGTCACCCCTTGGATACACAATACAGATACTTTTTTTTATTCAAGAAATTATGAAAAAATCGCAAGTAAGTAACAAACTCTTTCTTGAATTCCCCATTTGAATGCACAATACATAAATTTAATTCAAGAAATTATGGAAAAAAAATGTAAGTAAGTAATTAACAAACTATGCTCTTTCTGCATCAATTGTCGGATATGTTGAATAAAATATGCAAAGTCGACATAGCTTTATTTCATTTTTTAAGGTTAACTTAGACGAGGTTACGTGCGCACGTAACCTCGTCTAAATTAACCTTAAAGAATGAAATTAGCTATGTCGACTTTGCATATTTTATTCAACATATCCGACAATTGATGCAGAAAAAGCATAGAGTTTTTTTACTTACTTACTTTCATTTTCTTCCATAATTTCTTGAATTAAATTTCTGTATTGTGCATCCAAATGGGGAATTCAAGAAAGAGTTTTTTACTTATTTGCGATTTTTTTCATAATTTCTTGAATGAAGTATCTGTGTTGTGTATCAAAGGGGTGACTTCAAGAAAGAGTGTGTGTTACTTACTTACAAATATTTTCATATTTTCTTGAATGAAATGTCTTCTTTGTGTATCCAAGAGGTGAATTCAAGAAAGAGTTTGTTACTTACTTACTTACCTACTTACAATTTTTTAATAATGACATAATGACATATCCAACAACGGATGTTGATAAAGAATTTATTCATTCTGATACCTAGATTTTGTCAATGTTACCTCATGTGTCTGACAATAGATGTATGCAAATTCCTTTTCTCAAATCTCCGATGTTTTAATATACATTCTAAACTGTTGATATGCTAGCTTACTCTAAAAATAATGAAAATATAACAATGTATTGCATAATATATTTTTAATGAAATAATGCTATGTAGAATATTAATACAAAATTATATTATGACACATAGTCATACACACGTTCACTCTTAAACATCCAGAAACGATGGTCCCATGATATGGAATAGTTTTTTACCATGTCTAATGCATTTATCACGATCAGGTATGACCTTAGGTATGCAGTGCGCGAAGAACCTGACCTCGTCTTCAGGACGATGATAAACCCCTTCAAATTTAGGACGCTTAAATTCTTCTAGATTGAAAAGTGGAATCTTAGGGTCACACTTTTGAACTAAAACTTTATCTGTAGGTACATTACCCTTTACATAGAGTGCTTCAACCCCGAAAAAGCTGCAAATTTCACTGACTTCCTCCTGGACATTTCTCAGTTCCTGACCACTATTATTAAGTGGTTTAATCACTCTATCGTAGAATCCCAGTCTGTTTATACGATGTAATGTAGTACTCCACAAGCTTTTATCATACTCATACATGTTGTAGTTCACTATCCAATGATAACAGTCAATTTCTTCAAGTTCCATTGACAATAATAAAAATGCACATTCAAATATAACACCACAAGATGATTTTTTCAAACCGATAAATTCTGTGTCATAGAGTCCTATCCTCTTGGAAGGTATTAATGTACTTGTTAAGAAGAGAAATACATCATCAAACTTTTATACCTTCGCTCAAGGTCGAATGGAGTTGTGGCTAAGGGGGATGACTCCTAAAAGCATCTGAATTCATTTTGAGGAGGAGTCATAAAACCCTTAGAATTCATTGCAGGGGGGAGTCATAGAAATCTCGGTATCTCTTGCATGCAAATCAAGTCTGGAAATTACATTTTTTTTATAATTTCTATATTGTCTATCCAAGAGGTGAATTCAAGAAAAAAAATTTGGCATTTCAAGATATGTACAAAAGAAAAAGATATAAAATAAATGAAGTTGAATAATTTCGAAGTATAAAAAAAATAGTTTGTTTTATGACAAAAAAAAAATTATTGAATTAGAACCATCAGTCCTCATCATTATGAGTATCCAAAACTGGACTTGAGTTTCACATTTGAACTAGAGAATTGTATTTTCCATAATTTTCTTACAAGAAACAAGAGTTTACGGTCAAAAAAACCCTTATTAGCTCAGATTTTAAGGAAATAGTTTTATTTTTCGATCTAAAAATAGACTTAAGTTTCACATTTGAACCAGAGAATTGTATTTTCCATAATTTTCTTACAAAAAACTAGAGTTTACGGTCAAAAACCCTTAATAGCTCAGATTTTACGGAAATAGTGTGTCTGACAATAGATGTACGCAAATTCCTTTTCTTACATCTCTGATGTTTTAATGGACATTCTAAACGCTTGATATGCTAGCTTACTCTAAAAAAGAATGAACACATAACAATGTAATATTTTTAAGGAAAATATGCTATTTAGAATATTCATACAAAAATATATTATGATACATTATTAATATCAATGATTGACTTTGGAAATCTTGAATCTGTTCCATAAAATAGTTCACCATGTTCTCTCTTGATAATGGAGTTATTGTCTTCTCTTAGTTCGTAATAAGTAGAATAATCATTATTCCATTTTGAATCATACACAATTTTTACTGGTGTCTCATGAACAGCCTCAATATGCTTTTAACAGCCTCTATTTTCTGTCCGTTTTTAAGTTTTGATGTTGCTCCTTACTTTCAGTTGAAGAAACGATATTCCAATTCTTGCATTTCACGAAAGAAATTCAAAATGAACTTTGAAAAATTAAGAGAATGTAACTGTGACTAGGTAAAGCACAACAAAACACTACTGAAATATTCCAACTCTTGCATTTCAATGAAAGAAATTTAAAATGAACTATGAAAATCAACAGAATGTAACTGTGACAAGGTAAAGCACAACGAAACACTACTGAAATATTCCAACTCTTGCATTTCACGACAGAAATTCAAAATGAACTTCGAAAAATCAAGAGAATGTAACTGTGACAAGGTAAAGCACAACAAAACACTACTGAAATATTCCAACTCTTGCATTTCAATGAAAGAAATTCAAAATGAACTATGAAAATCAACAGAATGTAACTGTGACAAGGTAAAGCACAAAAAACACTACTGAAATATTCCAACTCTTGCATTTCAATGAAAGAAATTCAAAATGAACTATGAAAATCAGCAGAATGTAACTGTGACAAGGTAAAGCACAACAAAACACTACTGAAATATTCCAACTCTTGCATTTCACGACAGAAATTCAAAATGAACTTTGAAAAATCATGAGAATGTAGCTGTGACAAGGTAAACCATGACAAGACACTACTGAAATATTCCAATTCTTTTATTTCACGAAAGAAATTCAAAATGAACTTTGAAAAATTAAGAGAATGTAACTGTGACAAGGTAAAGCACAACAAAACACTACTGAAATATTCCAACTCTTGAATTTCAATGAAAGAAATTCAAAATGAACTATGAAAATCAACAGAATGTAACTGTGACAAGGTAAAGCACAACAAAACACTACTGAAATATTCCAACTCTTGCATTTCACGACAGAAATTCAAAATGAACTTCGAAAAATCAAGAGACTGTAACTGTGACAAGGTAAAGAACAACAAGTCACTACTGAAATATTCCAACTCTTGCATTTCAACGAAAGAAATCCAAAATGAACTATGAAAATTAACAGAATGTAACTGTGACAAGGTAAAGCACAAAAAAACACTACTGAAATATTCCAACTCTTGCATTTCAATGAAAGAAATTCAAAATGAACTATGAAAATCAACAGAATGTAACTGTGACAAGGTAAAGCACAACAAAACACTACTAAAATATTCCAACTCTTGCATTTCACGACAGAAATTCAAAATGAACTTCGAAAAATCAAGAGAATGTAACTGTGACAAGGTAAAGCACAACAAGTCACTACTGAAATATTCCAACTCTTGCATTTCACGACAGAAATTCAAAATGAACTTTGAAAAATCATGAGAATGTAGCTGTGACAAGGTAAACCATGACAAGACACTACTGAAATATTCCAATTCTTGCATTTCACGAAATAAATTCAAAATGAACTTTGAAAAATTAAGAGAATGTAACTGTGACAAGGTAAAGCACAACAAAACACTAATGAAATATTCCAACTCTTGCATTTCAATGAAAGAAATTCAAAATGAACTATGAAAATCAACAGAATGTAACTGTGACATGGTAAAGCACAACAAAACACTACTGAAATATTCCAACTCTTGCATTTCACGACAGAAATTCAAAATGAACTTCGAAAAATCAAGAGAATGTAACTGTGACAAGGTAAAGCACAACAAGTCACTACTGAAATATTCCAACTCTTGCATTTCAACGAAAGAAATCCAAAATGAACTTCGAAAAATCATGAGAATGTAGCTGTGACAAGGTAAACCACGACAAGACACTACTGAAATATTCCAATTCTTGCATTTCGCGAAAGAAATTCAAAATGAACTTTGAAAAATTAAGAGAATGAACTGTGACAAGGTAAAGCACAACAAAACACTAATGAAATATTCCAACTCTTGCATTTCAATGAAAGAAATTCAAAATGAACTTTCTGAGTATTTTTAGTTTTCCCTCCAAAATTGACCCCCCCTCCCCTGCCCTCAGAAATGGGAGAACGAAGGGCCTCTGAGCCTTCCCCTTGAGGCAGATCCCATTTATTTTCGATTCTGAGCATTTTTGATTTTCCCTCCAAAATTGACCCCCCTCCCCTGCCCTCAGAAATGGAGGAAGGAGGGGCCTCTGAGTCTTGCCCTTGGGGCAGTTCACGCTTTATTTTCGATTCTGAGCATTTTTAATTTTCTCTCCAAATTGACCCCCCCCCCCTCCCCCTGCCCTCAGAAATGGGGGAACGAAGGGCCTCTGAGCCTTCCCCCTTGAGGCAGATCCCATTTATTTTCGATTCTGAGTATTTTGGTTTTCCCTCCAAAATTGAACCCTCCTCCCCCGCCCTCAGAAATGGGGGAACGAAGGGCCTCTGAGCCTTCCCCTTGAGGCAGATCCCATTTATTTTCGATTCTGAGCATTTTTAATTTTCCCTCCAAAATTGACCCCCCCCCTCCCCTGCCCTCAGAAATGGAGGAAGGAGGGGCCTCTGAGCCTTGCCCTTGAGGCAGATCCCATTTATTTTCGATTCTGAGTATTTTTGGTTTTCCCTCCAAAATTGAACCCCCCTCCCCCGCCCTCAGAAACGGGGAACGAAGGGCCTCTGAGCCTTCCCCTTGAGGCAGATCCTATTTATTTTCGATTCTGAGTATTTTTGATTTTCCCTCCAAAATTGACCCCCCCCCCCCTCCCCTGCCCTCAGAAATGGGGGAACGAAGGGAACGTTAAACTATTTTAAATTGACTACACTGTCCAAACATCACATGTGTATTATACAGTACACAATCACCCCATCTCCCCCAAAAATACTTTTCAGCCATTTCTTGTTAATTTTTTTTTATTTCTAAACTATTTTAAATTGACAACACATTGAAGTATTTGCAAATGCTAAACTCTTTTCTTTTTTTCTCCACCTTAATAGGATCAAATTCGCGAATCCTACACTCCAATTCGCAAATCTCATTACCCTTTTTAAATGTACCAGTTTTTTTAAGAATGTGCACGTGAACTCATGACGTACATTCATTGTGCAACTGACAACAATAACAGAACAAAACCTGTTTTGACCACATTATACACTGCCAAATAACTAGTCTGGTAATCTGTCTTGGAAAGCTGCCAGGGAACGTGCTGTACACAATATGGTACCTCTTACCCTACTTAAAGACAAGGCTTTTATCACTATATATTAATGTAGCAATGTTCAGTTCTTATATGTAATTATGAAAACCATGATTACAGTCTTTTCTTTACTATAACCCTGATTACAAACAGGAAAATGCCTATGCCTTTTTAATGCAACCTTCATCAACAACATCTCTTACTCTTTTTTTTTCTCCACAGCTAACGGGGCACTTGGATATCGTAAAAAGCAGTTTAATGGCTTAATTTAAAGAAATTTCTACATCAAGTGCTTTTTGTAATTGAAAAAAAAAACAATATTCAAAATTAAATCACTACTTGACCATACAGTAAATTATCTTTTGAAAATGTAATGCAAAACAAGTATGTTTTTAAAAGTCACTTCCCTGGGATATGATACCATGTTTTGCTGACTTCAAAGAATATTTATCTGAAGTTCCACTTAACATTTCAAAAGAAAAACTTTTGTTTTTACCCGTGTTTCAATATCTTTGAAAAAACTCCGTCTCATCATGGTTGTTGAACAAACTGCAACCTAGTAAAAAACCAACATATCCCATAATATCTTTATTTGTCAAGACAGCACGTGTCATATAATAGTTATGAAAAGATGTTTAGTTTAGACTTTAAATTGATAAATGTATAAAAAATAGCCTGTGGCAGGATTCGAACCTGCGACCTTCAGCGTTGACAGCTAATGTACTCTGTGTTGTTTTGCTGTGACGTCATTTTCAGGGGAATCAGGTTCTTTTACCATTCCTAATCAAGGTTGCAGCTTTAGCTGAAACCAAGAAAAAGGCATTTAAGGCTTTAGTTTTGTAAAAATCATACAACCTACTAAATTACATACAAAGATGTAGTTTTTCTAAAATATTTTAAAATAATACTGCACTATTAGGACTAATTTTGAAAAAATACCTACTATTCTTGAGTTAAGTAGAATTATTAATATTTTTATGATTTTATTTAAACTGTAGTAAAAAAAAAAGCAAAAAGCGCTTCCTAAATTTCTAAAACCAACGGAACCCTTGTACAAATATTATCCCTTGCCACAGAAGGTATTGAGCCTGCAAACCTCGTAACAAGAGGCACGCTTTCATCCACCGTATTGTGACAGGGTATTCAATAATTTGATTTTTCCCTCAAATCTGTGTATATTCTTTTGCTAAAGTGACTGTAATAGCAATATTTGGCACTTTTCAATTGAATTATTTTGACTTAAAGTAAAGACAAGGCTTTTATCGTAGAAACTTCAAAAAAGGCTCAATCGATTGGAAATTCAAAGGGCTAGTACCCAGTGGTGCCAATTCACGAAAATGTTGGGGGGGGCAAGGATTTTTTATCGTTTTTTTTTAATTAAGATGCAAAAAAAGAACAACATTTAGCAAACATACCTAAAACAGGGGGTAGCGGCGAGGTTGCTGCTTGGCCAAATCTTCGACTAATCTATCCAAATCCAGTTTCTTTACCTCCTCTTTTTCAACGGCCATTATCATGAGATCACTGAGTCTGTCGTTTCCCATCGTCGATCGCAGATAGTCTTTCACACCCCCTAATGCCGAGAAGAATCGTTCATAACTGGCAGTGGTCACAGGCAAAGTAGCAACTAGCTTCATCAGTTTTAGCACTGCAGAATAGGCAACTGGGAGGTCGGATAAGATTTCGATAGCTCGAAGAAGATCCATTTTTGAAATATCACTTTTCGACAGATGCAGCTTTGCAAAAGAAAGCTGGGATTCTATGGCATGGTCGTCGACACCGAGAATCTCTTGATAATGACACATAACTCTTTTCACTTTCGAAAGTTCGAGAAAATTGGAACTTGAGGGGTCGAAGGCAAATAAAGCGTCGAGCAGAGGCATATTCTGCATGAAACGTTGGTCCATCTCACTCGTGAAACGATCTATTACCTCAAAGTACAAAAGTTTACCGCAGTCTGATTCAACTGGCTGACTGATATTGCGTTTACCGGTTGTTGAGTCTAAAAGAAAGGCTTTGAGACGAATGGAAATGGCTTGACTTCTCTTGTTTCGAGCACTGGTTTTAGATTGTGGAGATTTCGATTCCTGGATATCGTTTAAAGCTAAGAATTCAGATATGCTTTTGCTTAAGTTGTTCCATTCGTTATCATTTCTCAGCTTTTGGAGTGTCTCATATGTCCCAGAAATCAGTGCAAGTGCCTTATAAATCAACAAACTTCCGGATTGAAATTGCTCTGATAAACAATTTACAGTGACTAATACTTTTTCCATTATGTGTAAAGTTGAAACAAAAGAGGCAGAGTTGATTTTGTCCAGTAGTCCTTTTGCTTCACACGCTGCCTCGCCGTTGGAACTATCAGAGACTGTGGCAAGCACAGCAACAATACAATCAAATCTGGCCTTCACCTTCGAAATAGAGCGGACTGCGTAAAACCAGCGAGTCTGGACGGTCCTCTCTAGCTCCAAGACTTTTTGCCCGCTAATACGCTGGGATTCCACAAATAGCTCGTGACGAGTATTGCTGCATGATATAAATGCGTAAAGTCTTTGCACCACAGAGAAAAATTCAGAAAGTTCGCTGATATTTTTTAGGCAGTCAGTCAAAACCAAGTTCAATCTGTGGCGTGACAGTGTACATAAACTGCATGAGGCACCTTCTCCCTAAACTTTGCTTGAACTCCGTTAAATTCCCCACTCATAACGGATGTGCCATCATAACATTGGGCAATACACAGCATCGAATCTACACCAAGCTTTTCTATAGTTTCACAAATCGAGGTGGATAAGCTCTCGGCGTCTAATTTGTGCATGTGATAGCAGCCGATTGGTCGCTCCACTACTTTTCCATTCGATATGTACCTGAGTAGGATCGCTAATTGTTCTTTCTAGAAACGTCTTTTGTCTCGTCAACAAGAATAGCAAAGTAATTAGCTGATTTTACTTCTGAAATAATATCTTGGGACAAGGCATTTACTATCAGTTTAACTGCGTCATTTTGGTACTGATGTAACTTGGCCTTCAGCTTTTCGTCACCTTTAGACATTTCCTCCATCAATTCAACCAAATTACCCCGGTTTGCAGATGTTTCTGATTCGTCATGACCCCTCAAAGCAAGACCCTGGCGGCCAAGAAAGCAAATAGCGCGAAAAATGTACTTCACATGATCTCTATTTTCCTGAACCTCTTGAGATCTGGACTGAATTAAGGCATTCGCTATAGATTTCGAAGTATCAGTACTCATTATCTTAAATTCCGTCCATGCTGACATACAATGCCCATGTCTTTCAGAACCATCATGTTGCTTTAATAGAGCAGAACTGTCTTTCCACTTGCAAAATCCTGACTCAATGAAAGTCCTTTTTCCAGCAGTTTTTCAAGCCCCTAGAGTCCCCATAGAAAAATGGCGGCAAGCAAAACAAAACACGGAATTCAAGTTTTTTGAGTATTCAATCCATTCATAAGTCTTATAGTAATGTGCACTGAATTTCCTTCCGTTAGAAGTGGAAGCCGGATATCTCTCAAGAATAGGTTGAGCTGGTTTGTTGTGACGCGTCCTAGAGATATCTGAGAGAGTTTCTTGACTACTACTGGAACCCGCAAGGGGTTCAGCGATGCAGACCGAACTTTCATGTTGATCTGAGCCATTTATTGTTCCGCTTGTTTCCGAAATTCTGTCACAGGTGGGGGAATTTATCTCAACTAACCTGAGACTTTGGGCGCTGACACTTTTGCCAGTTTCTTGCACTAAAGTTTCTTCATTTTTCTTCTGCATTTTCACCGAAAAAAATGCAAAGTTTGTTGTCGCTTTTTACTCATAGTTAAACGAGTAGCAGACAATGACTTCACTCAGACACGGCAAGAGAAGAACTGAAGAAACACGTAGAAACTCACTTAGAAGAAAATCACTCCCATACTCCACGGTTAAACTACCCCGCTTAGAAACCCCATAAACCAATCACTTACATTTCCTGCTCACGACAGTCCCATACACTCCACTGGGACTAGTCATCCCATAAACTATTCAACAACGTCAAGAATCTGCTGACCAAAATCCCTTGAAACCCTAGAACACATTTCCTTTCCCAGCTACTAAAAATGGCAATATAGAAAACTCAAAGTTTACAACGAATTCTTCACAAGAACAATAACGAAACGGGTACTGACCACATGAAGCTTAGTTTTGAATGAACCCTACTTGGAAATAAAATAGTGTAGACGCGGTCGCTCTTAGACATTTCAAAACAAGATTATATAATTAGGGCACCAGTTTGTTGGTCGTATTTATTGGACCAGTTGCTGGTTTAATATAGCACATAGCTACAATAGAAAATAGCTGTGAAATATAAATAAGAAGGTATTTTCAAAGTATAGGGGGGGGCATGGCCCCCCCCTGCCCCCCCCCCTAATTTGGCGCCCCTGCTAGTACCCTTTTTAATAGTCAAAAGTTATTGGAGAGTAACTAGCCCCCCCCCCCCCCCCCCCCCCCCCCCCCCCGCACGCTTATCGTTCCCCCAAACACATCCAATCAAACTTTTGGGATAGCCGTTTTGTTCAGCGTAGTTGATTTCCAGATAGGAAATATGTTTTTGAGGAGGACACTTCCTCCCAATCCTTGGGGCGAGGGTTTTAACATATGCCCTGAGGGCATATAAGAACAATGTTGGCACAATGTATTATTTATTATTTTTTCCTTTAGAGCAGGGCACTTCGTATCGAAGAAGTTGTCGTAGAAACTTCGAAAAGGGCTCATTCAATTGGAAATTTGAGTGGCCTGTGCCCTTTTTAATAGTTGAAAGTGATCGGAAGGCAAATAAACACCGCTTCCACGCCCACCATTTCCTGAACACATCCAATCAAAATTTTTGAGATAGCCATTTTGTTCAGCGTAGTTGATTTCCTGATAGAAATTATGTGTTTGAGGAGGAAACTCCCCCACAGCCTAAAAGGCAAGGGTTTTAAGTTATGCCCTGGGGGCATATAAGGTTTTTATAGAAGGCTTTGTCGTGGAAACTTCAAAAAAGGCTCATTCGATGGCAAATTCAAAGGCCTAGTGCCCTTTTCAATAGTCGAAAGGGATGGGAGGGCAACTAACCCCCCTCTAAAGCCTACCTTTTCCCCAAACACATCCAATTAAAATTTTGAGATAGCCAATTTGTTCCACGCAGTTTAATGTTCAGGAAATTTTACCTTTGAGCAGGACACTCCCCCCCCGAGTCTTTAAGGCAAGGGTTATAAGTAATGCCCTGGTGGCATATAAGTTTTTATTGAAATCTTTGTCGTAGAAACTTGAAAAAGGGCTCATTCGATTGGAAATTCAAAGGGCTAGTGTTCTTTTTAATAGTCGAAAGTGATTTGAGGGCAACTAACCCCCCTCTCACGCCCATCTTTTCCCCAAACACATCCAATGAAAATTTTTAGATAGCCATTTTATTCCACGTAGTTGAAAGTTTTGCAAATTAGGTCTTTAAGGAGAACGACCCTCCCCCCCCCCCCTTCACAGCCCTCAGGGCAAGATTTCTGAGTTATGCCCTGGGGTCATATAAGGTTTTATAGAAAGAGATGTTGTAGAAACTTCAAAAAGGGCTCATTCCATTGGAAATTGAAAGGGCTAGTGCCCTTTTAATGGTCGAAAGTGATTGAAGGGCAACTAAAACCCGCCTCTCACGCCCACCATTTTCCGAAAACACATCCAATCAAAATTTTCAGATATTCACTTTGTTCAACGTAGTAAAAAATTCTGGAAATTAGGTCTTTGAGGATGATAACCACCGGAGCCCTCAGGGCAAGGGTTGTAAGTTATGCCTTGGGGTATATAAGGTTTTTATAGAACGCGTCGTTGAAGAAACTTCAAAAAAACTCATTCGATTAGAAATTAAAATGGCTAGTGCCCTTTTCAACGATCAAAAGCGATTGGGAAGGCAACTAACACCCCTTCCATGCCCACCATTTTCCTAAACACATCCAATCAAAATTTTGAGATGGCCATTTTGTTCTACGCAGTTTAAAGTTCAGGAAATTATACCTTTGAGCAGCACACTCCCCCCACAGTTTTCAAGGCAAGGGTTTATAAGTTATGCCCTGGGGGAATATAAGTTTTAATTGAAATCTTTTTCGTAGAAACATGAAAAAGGGCTCATTCGATTGGAAATTCAAAGGGCTAGTGCTCTTTTTAATAGTCGAAAGTGATTTGGGGGCAAATCATCCCCTCTCACTCCCACCTCTTCCACAAAACACATCCAATCAACTAATCCCCCTCCAACGCCCACCCTCCTATTTGTCTTTATGTTTAAAAACTAAATGTTGCCTTAAGATTAAATCAAAATGCACTGTGTTAATGCTAATTTCCAATAAGGCATCTTAGCAATATCCCAAGAACGAATGATGGTATTATGTTCAAACTTTTGGGGCTACTTCAGCTTCTTAAATTTAACAAAATCTAAATAGTGAAAGTGTCCAAGGTATCCAAGGTATCAAAGAAAGTAAACAGATTTTTTAGTGAATGGCATCAAGTTTTCCATTTCAGGTCAATTAGAGGAGGAACTAAACTAAGTTAAAGAGTACTATTTGTGTCAAGATTTTTAAAATGGTGTATGTTGTTAAAAATTGCTGAAAGTTTTGT
Organism: Artemia sinica; assembly: GCA_027921565.1. NCBI lineage: Eukaryota > Metazoa > Arthropoda > Branchiopoda > Anostraca > Artemiidae > Artemia > Artemia sinica. Next base: position 46,687,027 of record CM051271.1, read on the forward strand.
TTCCAGCATACAAATAGCAGGCCAAACTATAAAGTCTTAAAAAAAGAAAAGATTTAAAGTATTATATTCTTTTTCCCTGAAAAGACCATGTCAATATAAAACGACCAGAAATTAATAAAAAAACTTTTTCCACAAAATAAGTTTTTCAAAGAAAAGTAAAGAACTCCATTAAACAAAAAATTAGAAAAAATAAAATCAAATTTTTGACCAAGCGTGAAACTGCCACAATTCAGCATCGATAAACAAATGAAACCCAAAACGAACAGAAATTACAATAAATAACCAAAGTCAAACTCAAAACGAGCAGAAGATAACATAAGTTGGGCTCAAAACCCCTATGCCATACCAGGCCAGAACATAATGTGCACTTTACTGAAAAAAATACAAATGAATTTGCATTGTCAGTTTAATATACATATACTGATATTTAGTAACCAAAATGTTAATATTCTTTGATCTATCATAAGCTATAAAAGAAAAAACATTTATATTTTTTCTGTAAAGTGCAATTATGTTCTTGCCTTGGGAACCATAGGGCTTTTTTGTTTAATGGAGTTCTTTACTTTTCTTTGAAAAACTTATTTTGTGGAAAAAGTTTTTTTATTAATAAAGGATAAAATATAAGGAAAAAAGAACAATGTATTAAAGAAAGCTAGGAATCCTAGCAATAACAGAGATATCAATAATAGAGTTGATATTAGAGGTAATTTAAGCCCTAGTAATAGCTACTTCTGAGAGCTTCTAATGAAATATTACGTTCCTTTGAGCCAATACTACGCATATTTCACACCACTCTGACAATATGTGGCTAACCCACCCTAGCAAGGAATTCAAGACGGGGGGGGGCGGGTAGAGGTAAAAATTCATTTACGCTTCATTTCACGTTTATAAAGCTCCTATAAGCAAAAATTAAGAATTTTGGATTCCCTTCGGCTAGAATTGCTGTTATGCACTATTAAATGATTGAAAACACCGCATTTCTGAGGGAAGGACTTTTTGGCTATGCTACCGTCTAGCATTACCGCCTCTGAAACTCGAGGCTCAATATGCGTATAGATTTTCGAATCAATTAACTAATTTCGAATCTCAGATTTTTCACGCAATAGCTCTCTTGACTTTTTATGACTGCAGTTCTTGTTTTGCACCACGAAATGATTGAAAACGCACGCATTGTTGGGGGAAAATCTTTCAGGCTAAAATAAATATCTATGTTAGCCGTTATTTTGTAGGGCTACCTTCGCCTTTAGAAACCAATGTTCTACAGTCCGTCACCACTGCCTCTGAAACTCGAGGCTCAATATGCGTATAGATTTTCGATAGTTCTATATCAATTAACTATCTCAGAATTTTCACAGAATAGCTTTTTGGTCTTCTTTTAGCTAGAATTTTCTTTTTGCACCATGAAATTACTGTAAACACCGCTTTGCTGGGGGACAAACTTTTTGGCGAAAATAAATCGCTATGTTAACCGTTATTTTCTAGGGCCACCTGCACCTTTAAAAACCAATGCGCCATCGTACGGCATTACTGCCTCTGAAAATGTAGGCTCAATATGGGTATAGATTTTCGAATCAATTAAGCATCTCAGAATTTTCACACAATAGATTTTTGGTCTTCTTTTAGCTAGAATTTTCTTTTTGCACAACGAAATGGCTAAAACGCCACTTTGCTGGGGGACAGACGTTTTGGCTGAAACAAATATATATGTTAGCCGTTTATTTTGTAGGGCTACCTGCACCCTTAAAAACTAATATGCTACCGTACGGCGTTACTACTGCTGAAACTCGAGGCGTAATATGGGTATAGATTTTCGAATCAATTAAGCATCTCAGAATTTTCATACAATAGATTTTTGGTCTTCTTTTAGCTAGAATTTTCTTTTTGCACAACGAAATGGCTAAAACGCCACTTTGCTGGGGGACAGACGTTTTGGCTGAAACAAATATCTATGTTAACCGTTTATTTTGTAGGGCTACCTACACCCTTAAAAACTAATATGCTACCGTACGGCGTTACTGCTGCTGAAACTCGAAGCGTAATATGGGTATAGATTTTCGAATCAATTACCTATCTCAGAAATTTTACACAAAGATTTTGGCCCTTCTTTTGGGGAAACTCTTGTTTTGCACCACAAAATGGTTGAAAACACCGCTTTGCTATGGGACAGTCTTTTTTGGCTAAAATAAACGTCCATGTTAACCCTTACTTTATAGGATTACCTGGAGCTTAAGGAACGAATGCGCCACCATACGGCATTACTGCCTCTGAAACAGGAGGCTCAATACATGGAAAGTTTTTCGAATCAATTGACTATCTAAGAATTTTCAAGCAAGACCAATGCTCTTTCGATTTTTTTTTCTTCGTGAAACTTATTGTATGCAAATTTTTTCCTCATGAAATTTGTTGTATTTTTATTTGTCTTAACGAAAATTGTTTTGTATTGATTTTTTCTTCGTGAAAAATGTTGCATATAATATTTTTTATCTTCTTGACATTTCTTCTTTGTTTTTTTCCTCTTCGTGAAACTAATTGGATATTATTTGTCATGAAACTTGTTATAGGTTGATGTTTCTTCACGAAACCTGTTGCATGTTAATTTTTTCCTCGTAAAACTTCTTGTATTTTTAGTTTCTCTTCGTGAAACTTGTTGCACGTTGATTTTTTCTTTCGTGAAACTTATTTTATTTTAATATTTTTCTTCGTGAAACATGCTGGATGTCTTTTTTTTGTTCTTGAAACTTGTTGCATGCTGATTTACTTCGTGAAACGTAAGGTATGTTGATTTTTTCTTCATGAAACTTTTTGCATGCTGATCTATTTCAAATGTGTTTTATATTGATTTTTTCTCTTCGTGAGACTTGTATAGTATTTTTTCTCCTAGTGAAACCAGTTTTTCATGGAACTTGTTTCAGGCTGATTTTATGTTCGTGTAACTTAATTTATCTTGATATTTTTCTTCGTCAAACTTATTGTATGGTGATTTATTCTTTCGTGAAACATAATTTAGCTTGATATTTTTCTTCTTGAAACTTGTTGCACGTTGTTTTTTTCTTCGTGAAACATGATGTATATAGATAAATCTTCAAGAAACTTAGTTTATCTTGATATCTGTCATCGGGAAACTTGCTATATTTTTATTTCTTCTTCATGAAACTTACTTTAGGAATATTTTTCTCTTCGTAAAACGTGTAGATTTTTATCCTCACAAAGCCGTTTTGTTCGTGGAACTTGTTGTGTGTTGGTTACTAATCGTGAAACTTGCTGTATGTTGGTTTTATCTCCGTTGAACATGATGCATGTTAATTTTTGTTCATGAAACTTTTTTCATGTGGATTATTTCTTCAGGAAACTTAATGTTTCTTGATTTATGGCTCCAAGAAACTTGTTATATTTTTATTTCTTCTTCTTCAATAAACTTCTTGCTTGTTGATCTTTCTCCTCGAGAATCAGGTTTTTCTCGTGGAACTCATAGCGTAATGATTTTTGTTCGGGAAACTTAATTCACCTTGATACTTTTCATTGTGAAACTTAGCATATGTTGATTTATTCTTTCGTGAAACTTGATTCATCATGATATTTTCCTTGTGAAACTTGTTGCATGTTAGTCTTTTCTTCATGAAACATGCTGCATGGGGATTGTTTCTTCAAGAAAGTTAATGTATCCTGATTTGTATCTTCGAGAAACGTTTTTATTATTTTTATTTCTTCTTTATGCAACTTGTTGTATGATGATTTTTCTCTTCATGAAGCTGAAACAATGATATTTCTCCTCGTGAAAGCGGTATTGTTCGTGGAACTTGTTGCAATCTGATTTTTTTTCTTGAAATTTAATTTATCTTGATATTTTTCTTCGTGTCAATAGTTGTATTACGATTTATTCTTTCGTGAAACTTAAATTATCATGATGTTTTTCTTAGACTTGTTGCATGCTGTTTTTTTCTGAAACATGATGCATGATGATTTTTTCTCTTCGTGAAACATGTACAATGATTTTTTTCTCGGGAAACCATTAGTTTGTGGAACTTATTGCGTGCTGATTTTTCTTCGTGAAACTTAATTTATTTTGATATATTTCTCATGAGACTAGTTGTATGATGATCTATTCTTTTGTGAATCTTAATTTTTTATTATAATTTCTCAGTGAAATTTGTTACATGTTGTATTTTACTTCCTGAAACATGATGCCTGCTGATTTTTGTTCGTGAAACTTTTTGTATTAGGATTATATATTAAAGAAACTTAGCCTATCTTTATTTATGTCTTGGAGAATATTGATATATTTTTATTTATGCCTTATGAAAACTTTTTGCATGATGATTTGGCTCTTCTTCAAACATATGAACTGATTTTTTTTTCATTTTGTCTTGATATTTTGTCTTGATTTGTCTTGATATTTTTCGTTGTAAAACTTGTCGTATGTTGTTTTTTTCTTTCGTGAAACTTAATTTGTCAGGATATATTTCGTTGTGAAACTTGTTGCATGGTGACTTTTGCTTCTTGAAACATAATGCATGCTGATTTTTGTTCGTGAAACTCGTTGCTTATGGATTATTTCTTCGTGAAACTTAATGTATCTGGATTTATGTCTTTCAGAAACCTATTATATTTTTGTTTCTTCTTCATGAAAGTGGTTGCACGTTGATTTTTTCTCTTCGTGAAACTTGTACATTGATTTTCTCCTCGTGAATGCGGTTTTATTCATAAAACTTATTGCATGCTGATTTTGGTCGTGAAATTTAATTTATCATGATATTTTCTTCGTGAAACTTATAGTTTGTTGGTTTTGTTTTTCTTCGTGAAACGTTATGCATAATGATTTTTGTTTGCAAGACTTCTTGCATGTGGATTATCATTTCAAGAAACTTATTATATCTTGATTTATTTCTTCGAAAAAATTATTATATTTTTATTTCTTTTTCATGAAACTTGTTGCATGTTGATTTTCTTCTTTGTAAAACTTGTACATTGATTTTTTCCCTCGTGAAACCGATTTTGTTCGTGGAACTTGTTGCTTGCTGATTTTCATTCGTGAAACTTACTTTATCTTAATATTTTTCTTCGTGAAACTTGTTGTATGTTGATTTATTATTTCATGAAGCTTAATTTATTATGATATTTTTCTTCACGAAAACTGTTTCATGTTGGTTTTTTCTTATATTGAAAAATGATGTATGCCGATTTTTGCCTGTGAAACCTGTTGCATGTGGAATTTTTCTTCAAAAAACTTAATGGATTTTAATTTCTATCTTCAAGAAACTTGTTATTTTTTATGTTTTCTTCATGGAATTTGTTGCACGTTACTTTTTCTCAACGTGAAATTTCTACGCCTTTTTCCTATGTACTAACAGGTTAGGTTAACATGGCCTAACCTAGTCGACTTAATCTACACACGTTAGATTATGTTAGGTTAGATGGAACGCCATCTAACCTAACCTAGTGTAGCGTTTGCAAGTTAATTCCGTTATCTTAGGTTAACCTAACCTACTACCGCGTAGCAAAAGATATGGAAGTTTCACGAAGAGAAAAATTAACATGCAACAAGTTTCATGATGGAGAAAAATATAATATCGAAGACATAAATCAAGATACATTAAGTTTCTCGAAGAAATAATTCATAAGCAACGAGTTTTACGAACAAAAATCTGCAGACATCTTGTTTTTCGAAAGTAAAAATCACCATGCAACAAGTTTTATGAAGAAAAATATCATGATAAATCAAGCTTCACGAAAGATGGAACTCGTAGCGTGGTGATTTTTGCTCGTGAAACTTAATTTATTTTTTTTTTTCGTGAAACTTGTTGTATGATGATTAATTCTTTCGTGAAACATAATTTATCACGGTATTTTTCTTTGTGAAACTTATGTATGTTGGTTTTTTCTCCGTTGAACATTATGCATGTTTAATTTTTGTTCATGAAGCTTGTTTTATGTGGATTATTTCTTCAGAAAACTTAGTTTATCTTGATTTATGTCTCCGAAAAGCATGTTATATTTTTAGTTCTTTTTCAAGAAACTTCTTGCTTGATGATTTTTCTGTTCGTGAAACTTGTATATTCATCATTCTCCTCGTGAATCATGATTTTGCTCGTGAAACTCGTAGCGTAATGATAATTTGTTCGCGAAACTTAATTCACCGTGATATTTTTCTTTTTGAAACTTATTATATGTTGATTTATTCTTTCGTCAAACTTGATTTATCATGATATTTTTCCTCGTGAAATTTTCTGCATGTTAGTCTTTTCTTCCTGAAACTAGCTGCATGTGGATTATTTCTTCAAGAAAGATAATGTTTCCTAATTTATATCTTCGAGAAAAATTTTTACTATTTTTATTTCTTCTTCGTGAAACTTGTTGTATGATGACTTTTCTCTTTGTGAAACTTGTACAATGATTCTTCTCCACACGAAACTGGTTTTGTTCGTGGAACTTGTTGCATGCTGATTTTTGTTCGTGAAAATTAATTTATCTTGATATTTTTGTTCGTGTCACTAGTTGTGTGATGATTTACTCTATCGTGAAACATAAATTATCATGATAGTTTTCTTACTGAAACTTGTTGCATGCTGTTTTGTTTTCTAAAACATGATGCATAATGATTTTTTCTCTTCGCGAAACATGTATATTGATTTTTTCCTCGTGAAACCATTTGTTAGTGGAACTTGTTGCACGCTTATTCTTTTTCGTGAAAACTAATTTATCTTGATATTTTTCTTCATGAGACTAGTTGTATGATGATTTATTTTTTCGTGTATCTTAATTTGTCATGAAAATTTCTTAGTGCAATTTGTTACATGTTGTATTTTTTTCTTCCTGAAACATGATACATGCTGATTTTTGTTCGTAAAACTTTTTGCATAAGGATTCTATCTTCAAGAAACTTAGCCTATCTTGATTTCTGTCTTCGACAAAATCGATATGTTTTTATTTCTGCTTTATGAAACTTTTTGCATGATGATTTTTCTCTTCGTGAAATATATAAATTGATTTTAATCTTGAAAGCAGGTTTTTCCTGAAACTTGTTGCTAGCTGATTTTTGTTCGTGGAACGTACTTTATCTTGTCGTATGTTGTTTCATTCTTTCGTTAAAATTTAATTTATCATGATAAATTTCGTCGTGAAAATTGTTGCATGGTGATTTTTTCTGCTTGAAACATGATGCATGCTGATTTTTGTTCGTGAAACTCGTTGCTTATGGATTATTTCTTCGATAAACTTAATGTATCTTGACTTAGGTCGTTGAGAAACCTGTTATATTTTTGTTTTTTCTTCATTAAACTTGTTGCTTGTTGATTTTTTTCTCTTTGTGAAACTTTTACATTGATTTTTTCCTCGTGAAAGCGGTTTTGTTCATTGAGCTTGTTACATGCTGATTTTTTCGTGGAACTTAATTTATCTTGACATTTTTCTTTGTAAAACTCATCGTATGTTCATATATTCTTTCATGAAACCTAATTTATCATGATATTTTTCTTCGTGAAACTTATAGCTTGTTGGTTTTGTTTTTCTTCGTGAAACATTATGCATGCTGATTTTTGTTTGCGAGACTTCTTGCATGTGTTTTATTATTTCTATAAAATTAATGTATCTTGATTTATTTATTCGAGAAAATTATTATATTTTTATTTCTTTTTCGTGGAACTTGTTGCATGTTGATTTTTCTCTTTGTGAAACTTGTACATTGATTTTATCCCTTGTGAAACCGGTTTTGTTCATGGAACTCGTTGCTTGCTGATTTTTTATTTGTTGAACTTACTTTATCTTAACATTTTTCTTCGTGAAACTTGTTGTATGTTGATGTATGCCTTCATGAAACTTAATTTATCATGATATTTTTCTTCACGAAACTTGTTGCATGTTGGTTTTTACTTCATCAAACATAATATATGCTGATTTTTGTCTGTGAAACTTGTTGCATGTGGATTATTTCTTCAAAAAACGTAATGGATTTTGACTTATGTCTTCGAGAAACTTGTTACGTTTTATTTGTTTGTCATGAAACGTTTTGCATGCTACTTTTTCTCAACTTAAAATTTCTACGTCTTTTTCCTACATACTAATAGGTTAGATTAACATAACCTAACCTATTTGACTTAATATACACACGCTAGATTAGGTTAGGTTCGATGGATCGCCATCAAATCTAACATAGTGTAGCGTTTGCAAGTTAATTCGGTTAGATTAGGTTAACGTAACCTACTACCACCTAACAAAAGGCGTGGAAGTCTCATGAAGAGAAAAAGTAACATGCAGCAAGTTTCATGATGGAGAAAACAAATATAATAAGTTTCTCGAAGAAATAAATAAAGATACATTAAGTTTCTCGAAGAAATAATTCATAAGAACGAGTTTCACGAACAAAAATCAGCAGACATCTTGCTTCACGAAGAAAAAAATCACCATGCAACAAGTTTCACGAAGAAAAATCATGATAAAACAAGTTTCACGAAAGAAAAACACAACACACGACAAGTTTCACGAAGAAAAGTATCAAGATAAAGTAAGCGTCACAAACAAAAATTAGCACGCAACAGGCTCAAGGAACAAAACGGATTCACGAGGAAAAAAATCTATATAGAATTTTAACGAAAGAGAAAAATCATCATGCAACATGTTTCACGGAGAAGAAATAAAAATATATCAATTTTTTCGAAGACTTAAATCAAGAAACATTAAGTTTCTTGAAGAAATAATCCATATGCAAAACAATTCACGAAACAAAAATCAGAAAGCACCATGTTTCAGGAAGAAGAAACCAACATATAACAAGTTTCACTAAGAAATTGTCATGATAAATAAAGATTCAAATAAGAATAAATCATCTTGCAACTAAGTTGGTGAAGAAAAATATCAAGATAAATTTAGTGTCACTAAGAGAAATCAGCAAGCAACATTTTCCCCGAAAAAAATACCAGTTTTACGAGGAAAAAATCAATGTATATGTTTCACGAAGAGAAAAAATCATCATGCAACATGTTTCATAAAGAATAAATAAAAATATATCAAGTTTATCCAAGAGATAAATCAAGGTACACTATATTTCCTTATGCAACGAGTTTCACGAACAAAAATCTTTATGTATCATGTTTCAGAAATAAAAAAAAATATATGCAACGAGTTTCAGTAAGAAAAATATAATGATAAATTGAGTTTCACGAATGAATAAAGCATCATAAAATTAGTATAAACGATGAAAATGTCAAGGTAAATCAAGTTTCACGAAGAAAAAATCAGCATGCAACAAGTTCCACGAGCAAAACTGGTTTCACGAGGATAAAAATCATTTATGGGTTTCACGAAGAGAAAAAATCATCATGCAACAAGTTTCATGAAGTAGGAATAAAAATAATAAAATGTTTCTCGAAGACATACATCAGAATAAACTAAGTTTCTTCCAAAAATAATCCACATGCAAACTGTTTCACGAGCAAAAAAATCAGCATGCATCATGTTCCACGAAGAAAAAACTAACATGCAACAAGTTTCACAAGGAAAAATATCATGAAAAATTAAGTTTCACGAAAGAATAAATCAACATACAAAAAGTTTCACGAAGAAAAATATCAAGATAAATTAAGTTTTACGAAAAAAAACCATCACGCTTGGAGTACCACCAGCAAAACCGGATTTACGGGGAGAAATATCAATGTAGAAGTTTCACAAAGAGAATTATCAACATGCAACAAGTTTCTTAAAGAAAAAAAATTCTTGAAGACATAAAACAAGATACGTTAAGTTTCCTGAAGAAATAATCCACATGAAACCAGTTTCAGAAAAAAAAATCAACATGCATCACGTTCCACGGAGAAAAAACCAACATGCAACAAGTTTCACGAAGAAAAACATCAATATAAATTAACTGTCATGAACAATAATCAGCACGTAACAAGCTCCACGAAGAAAGCCGGTTTCGCGAGGAGCAATATTCAATGTAAACTTTTCACGAAGTGAAAATCATCAAACAACAAGTTTCATGAAGAACAAAGAAAAATATAGCAAGTTTTCTCGAAGACATAAATCAAGATACATTAAGTTTCTTGAAGAAATAATCCACACGCAGCAACTTTCACGAACAAAAAATCAATATGCATCACTTTTGACGAAGAAAAAAACATTATAAAACAAGTTTCACGAAGAACAAATATTATGGTAAAATTAAGTTTAACGAAAGAATAAATCAACATACAATAAGTTTCACGAAGAAAAATGTCAAGAAAAATTAAGTTTCACGAACAAAAAATTAGCCTGTAAAAATTTCTATGAACAAAACCTGTTTCACTAGTAGAACAAATTAATGTACAAGTCTTACGAAGAGAAAAATTGACATGCCACAAGTTTCATGAAGAAGAAATAAAAATATAACTAGTTTCTCGAAGACATAAATCAAGAAACATTAAGTTTCCGAAGAAATTATCTACATACATCATATTTCACGAAGAAAAAAACAACATAAGTTATTTTTCACAAACGGTAAATCAGCATGCAACAAACTTTACGAACGAAAAAAAACATACAATATTTTTCACGAAGAAAAATAACAAGATAAAATAAGTTTCCTGAAAGAAAAAGTCAACGTAGAATGAGCTTCAGGAAGAGAAACTAAAAGTAAAAGAAGTTCCACGAGGGAAAAATTAACATGCAACAGGATTCACGAAGAAATCATCAACAAATAACATGTTTCATGACAAAAAAAATTAATATGTAACTAGTTTCAAGAAGAGAAAAAAATTAACGTTGAACAAATGTCACGAAGAGAAAAAATTGCATATGCAACAGGTTTCACGAAGGAAAAATCAAGATAAAAAAATTTCATGAAGATAAAATAAAAACACAACAAGTTTTATGAGGAAAAAACTAGCATTCAATAAGTATCACGAAGTAAACAAAATCGACATACAATGGTCTGGTTTGAAAATTCTGAGATAGTTAATTAATTCAAAAAAACTTTACACATATTGAGCCTCCTGTTTCAAAGGCAGTAATGCCGTACGGTGCCGCATTCGTTCATTAAGCTCCAGGTAGTCCTAGAGAATAAGGGTTAACCTGGACAGTTATTTTACCCAAAAAAGACTGAATCACAGCAAAGCGAAGCTTTTAACCATTTTGAGGTGGAACACGAATTCCACCCAAAAGAAGGCCAAGAAACCTATTCTGTGAAAATTCTGAGGTATTTAATTGATTCGAAAAACTATAGCCATATTGAGCCTCCAGTTTCAGAGGCAGTAATGCGTGCGGAAGCACATTCTTTTCTAAAGGTGCAGGTACCCCTACAAAATAACGGTTAACATAACATTTATTTTAGCCAGAAAGACTATCCAATAGTAAAGCGATGTTTTTCTGCCATTTTGTGGTCCAAAACAGGAATTCTACACAAAAGAAGACCAAGAAAGTTATTGCGGGAAAACTCTAAGATTGTTAATAGATTCGAAAAACTATAGCCATATTGAGCCTCGAGTTTCAGAGGCACTAATACCGTACGGTAGCACATTCGTTTCTAAAGGTGCAGGTACTCCTACAAAATAACGGTTAACATAGACATTTTTTAGCCAGAACAACTGTTCCACAGCAAAGTGTCGTTTTCAGCCATTTTGTGGTGCAAAACGAGAATTGTGGCCAAAAGAACGGAAACAAGCTGTTTTTAGAAAATTCTGAGATAGTTAACTGATTCGAAAATCTATACCCAATATTGAGCTTCGTGTTTCAACGGCAGTAATACCGAACTTACAGAAATTTTGAGATGACCATTTGTTGTCATAGATACTTCGAATAAGGCTCATTTGACTAGAAATTGAAGGGGCTAGTGCCCCTTCTAATACTCAAAAGTTATTGAAGGAGAACTAACCCTCCTCACATGCGCACCATTTCTCCAAACACATCCAATCAAAGCTTTGAGATAGCCATTTTGTTTAGCGTAGTTAAAACGTCCAGATATATATATAAATATATATAGATATAAATAGATATAAATAGATAGATATAGATATAAATATATCTTTGAGGTTGACAACCTCCCATCCGCCCTCTGGGCAAGGTTTGTAAGTTATGACCTGAAGGCAAATAAGATTTTTATAGAAAGGATGGTAGTTTCAACTTCGAAGGGCTCGCTGGATATAGTAATCAGAAGTTCTAGTTTCCTTTTTAATATTCAAAGTGATAGGAGAGCAGATACCCCCCCCCCAAGCCTCATATTTTCCCGAAACATATCTGTGTAAGAAGTGTCCTTAAAATGTTAGGATCATTATCGACTTGCTATAAATCCGAATCATGCCAATGCCCTTTGAAAGTATAGTTGAACCGATAAACTTATTTGCAAACATATACACACCTTTTCTTAGAACATTTGAATTTAGCTACGTTTTGTTTGGCAAATAAGGGGAAACACATGTTTTTTACATAGAGCGACACTGACCATAGAGATCAGTTGGGGTTATGGCTTTGCTCAAGCTTCTTGTATGCTTATAGAATGTAAGTCTGATATGTTCCTTGCTATTTCTTAATTTTATTATGTTAGAATCCTAGTAAATGGGTATATACCCCATTCTTTAACATTATTATTAGATTCTTCTAAGCAGGAACATATTAGCCTTAATATATTAGTTATAAAGCCTGCTATTCTTCAATAATAATAAATTTCTCTTCTAACCAATATAAGAACAAGTATTGATCTTTGATTTCTGATTGTGAATAACAATTGTTGAATTTTGATTTATAATGAAAGAACCATAACTATTAACTGAAAAGTTCTCTTCTTTAATAGTAAAATCTTACTTTTTCTAATACCTGTGTTGTCTAGTATATTTTATTACGATGTTTGTATTTTGTCAAGATATCTCTCTCACTTGGTTCATTTCTTCTATTCGAGGCTTAATTAGGGGTACTCGGGTCTCATGGCTGAGTTGGGAATCAAGTCATCACCATGAGACCCCCCCCCCCATTTGCCATTTGTTTTCGTAGAGACTGCAAAAAAGGTTAATTCGATTGGAAATTGAAAGGGCCTTTTTAATAGTCAAAAGTGATTGGATGGCAACAAGCCTTCCCTCTACACACGTAGCAATTCCCTAAAAGCGTGTAATCAAAATTTTTAGATAGCCATTTTGTTCAGCGTAGTTGAAAGTTATACCACAAGGGTATTTAAGGTTTATAAGGAAAGGATGGTTGTATAAACTCCGGAGGGGGTTCATTCGATAGAAAATCAGATATTCTAGTTTCCATTTTAAGAGTCAAAGTAATCGGGGGCTGTCACCCCCCCCCCATCCTGCGTTTTTATTTTCCACAAACAGATCCGGTAAAAAAAAATGAGATACCTGTTTGTTCAAAAATAGCCCAAAAATCATATAATAAGGCCTCTGGGGTGGACAGAACCCCCAAGAGTCTGAGGGTTAAAGGTTGGAACTTATGCCCCAGGGGCATATAAGGTTTTTATGTAAGGAGTGGTCGTGTGAACTTTAGAAAAGGCTTATTTGATTTGAAATGTATAGTCCTAGTTCCCTTTTAAAAGTAAAACAACATGATGCAATGCAACTAGTTCCCCTCCTGACATCCTCTTTTCCCAAAACAGATTATATTGAAATTTTGAGATGGCCATTTTTTTTTAGCAATAGTCAAAAATCATATAATAATGTCTTTAGGGTGGACACAATCAACCAGAGACCATGGGCAAGGGTTGTAAGTTATGCCCAGGGTATATAAGGTTTTTATGGAATGGATAGTTGTATAAACTTTGGATCGGATGGAGCTCATTTTGTTGGAAGTCGGAATCTTTAGAGCTCTATTTAAGAGTCGACAGGGAATGGAGGGACGTACGCCCCCCCCCTCATGGGAAGGGCTGTAAGTTATGCAATGTGTTCATTGTTTATGTATAGTATATATTATTGAGAAAAGGTATGCATGTTTGACTTCTACTTTCCCAAAATACGAAAGGCATTCAAAAAAGTCTTTGGAAGTGTTGAGGAGATTGTTTAACTAAATCAAAACAGGTTATGTGTATACGGATTGTCAAAAGGGTACAACACAGGAAAAAACTGAGTATTTTAATTTGGAAAATTCAGGAAATGATAAGGGAGATGATCAAAAAGGCAATATTTGCATGCTATCAATACCACTACAACTACCACCACTATTACTACCACACTACTCCATTTACAGTATTAAAGGAAAATTTGAACTAAATCAAAAGACGCTATATGCATGCACATTGTCAAAATAGCATATGTCGAGAATTAATTTGGGTATTAAGTTGAAACTTTCAGAGAATACTGAAAGGGGAAGATCATCTCGCCAAAAGGCAATGTGTTAACACTACTGCTAATATTAATGTTACTGCTAGATTTACTACTACTACTGCTGCTTCTATTGCAACTACTTGTAGGGCCAAGAGCATTGAGATGAAAATTTCAAGAAGTATATGAGCCTACAGGTTATAAAAAGGACACATCAGTAATGTCATAGCAATGGCTAATTATATTAAGTTGAAACTAAACTACAACAAATCACTATCAATAAATAAATGAAGCTCAAAACGAACAGAAATTAAAATAAATAGCCGAGTCGAACTCAAAACGAGCAAAAATTTACATGAGTAGGGCTGATGACCCCATGTCTTCTCAAGACGAGAACACAATTTGCGCTTTATCGAAAACAAAACACGTTTGAAAGGTTTTCACTTTTCTTACTTTCATAAATAAAAAACTGTCCAAACTTTAAGAAAGAAATATCGGTTTATGTTAATTTAAATTGACAATCCACGGTCATTTGTTTTTGTTTTTTGTTTTTTTATTTCAGTTTTTTTCATATTAATATAAAGTGAAGTTTTCATATTAATATTTGAATGATGTCCAGCTATTGAAATTTGAGTTTTGAATAACCAATTTCAATAAATATCTTACGTTTCTTTCAATTGGTTTCTTTCAACCTGGAGGCTTTTTTCATTAAAATGAATTTTTCATAAATTTCCTTCTTTCATGGCTTTGTGAGTTTCTACTTAACCGTTTCAAAAATCAGATTCTGTCTTCACTGGTTTCGGTATTGTGCTATTTTCTGAAAATTTCCCAGGCCCAACTGTCATTGCTATGTGCCTTTCTGTTAAATCAGAGCTTTTTACAAGATGTGTTTTAAGAAAGTCCGCGGGAACAAATCTCAGAAAGATAAAGTGTTACACCCAGAGCACATTTAAGAGTTTATCTTCTAATCAACAGCTTTATGTTCCGTGGCATGGACAATATTAGCAAGCCGCAATAACCTCAGTCTCTTTCTTTAGTGTGGGTAATATTTGAAGCATATTTTGGCTCACCCAAATTAAGGCCCATGAGCCGTCTCGGGGTTCATCAGCAAATATAACTAGCTTTATAGAAAAAACAATAGTCTATGTTATACCAGAAAAGAGTTAAGTGACTCACTATTTAATTTTTTTCACAGCTAATTAAACAATTCGTGGTAACGAACTGTAAGTAAAGAGTGCCGCAGCTCAATACTAACCAAACCCCAAAAAAAAACGAAATTTTGATATTAATAAATATATAAAAAGAATTGGCTTATTATGCTGATTTCAAAAATGTAAAATTTATTAAGTTTAGCTTTATCCATCAAAGGCTAGAAGCATGGGCACTCGTATAAAGTTTTCCAGGGGGGGGGGACCCTAAAGTAAAAGAAGATCAGACTCAAACTGAAATCGTAGAAGTGTTTATGGCTTACCCAGATTTTAACAGGTACAAACTTGTCTTTATGTAATTTCCTAAGCTCTGGAATAGGCTACAGAATGAGTACAGACAGGAACTTAAAATAGCTTCCAAGGGATATTTTAGGCTCTGATTTCATTTCTTGAAGCTTCACTTATCTGCCTTAGATCAACAGATTTCCAAGATCTCAAAACCCCTTAAAGTGGGGTTTTGCATAGATGTTTAAATTTCTAAGGGCCTTACTCAAAATTCACCCAATCTGCATGGATATTACGTTTTGATTTTACAAAGGCCATATATTATAAACCTCTTTCTTAACAGGACCATTCTTTTCCTTGATTTAAAATCCCTTGCATCTTCAAACATGTAAAAAAAGTAGACAAATTCAAATTAATTTATTTAGCATAAAAATACAAACAAATTTGCCGCAGACATCTGCAAAAACCCGAAGGTTCGTTTACGATGGCTGCAAATCCATTATTATAAAGCTCTACATCTCCATAAAAACTATCTCTTTATGGGGAAAAATCAGCATTTGAACTAAATCAACATAAAGAACATCTCCTACTCTAAAAGGATTACACTCTAGAAATCGCAAGTGAGAAATATCACATATCATCCTTAAAACATCCACTCAAAAAAAAAAAAAAAAAAAAAAAAAAAAAAAAAAAAAAAAAAAAAAAAAAAAAAAAAAAAAAAATGAGATACTTCTAACTAAATCAACTATGACAAAATCAATAGGTATCAGCTAGGCTATGGAGCCGACTCCGTGCGCTTTGGCTGGGTAATTTTGCGAAAATGCGACCATTGTCTGTCCAAACAATTTTCATACCAAACATAAATCAAATTCAAATTTCTAATCATTCAAATTATAACCCAAAAGGTAACGCTTCAATCTACTCTTGAGCTGGCTTACATTGTCAGCTTGTCTAATAGCATCCGGGAGGGAATTCCACACCCCCGGTCCCGCAAAACGAGGCAGAAACGCTGCACGTTGAGTATTCCGGAGCTCCGATGCAAGGTCATTCGCATTTCTAGTCTCATAACAGTGATAAGACGAGTTAGCTTTAAAAATTTCCCAAAATACCTCCGGTGAACACTTATTCAAACATTGATAAATATAAATTGCTAACTGGTAATCCCGTAACTGATAAATATTTAAAATTTTCAAAATTGTAAAGCAATTCAACGTGCTATTTTCAAACTGAATATAATTACCGAAAATATGAACTATTTTATTCTGTAAAATTTGGACCTTTCTAAAACTTGAAATAAAACTACTAGTCCATAGTATGCAACCATACGATAAATAAGGGCTAACAATAGAATGATAAAGTAAAAGTAAAACATTTGACGGTAGTTGATTTTTCAGTCTTCTTATCACACCCAACCCTCTTGAAATCTTAACTGCCACAAGATCACAATGTGATTTCCAACTTCAATAAAAATAAAGACTAAAGCCCAAGTATTTAACACCATTTACATGCTTTAAAAATTCACCAATAAAAACAATTTTATTATCTAAAACACGTGAAACTCCATTTCTACAAAATGTCACGAAATTTGTTTTTGAAATATTCACTACCAAATAACTAGAATTTGTAAAACTTATCAATTCAGCGAGGGCCTTATTTGTCTTCTCAATTAACTGGTTCAGACAAGTAGCTGTAATCGTAAACACCGTGTCATCAGCAAAAGACGTTATCAGTGCATCTGATATATAAAAACGCATGGTATCAACGTAAATTAGATAAAGAAGTGGGCCAAGCACGGAGCCCTGAGGCACACAAGAATTACCGATAAAAGTTTTTGAAATAGAATTTTTAATAGAGACTCGAATAGTGCGCTGGTTAAGATAAGATTCAAACCATTTCGGAATAACCCCTGGATCCCTAAACGGCTTAGCCTACGCAATAAAATTTTCTGAACCACCGTGTCAAAAGCCGTTCTAAAGTCTATAAACACTGAAAGTACCAGTACACTTTTTCGAGAGCACCATTGATGAAATCTGTTAGGTGCTGGACTGCATGTATTGCAGAGTGGTTTTTCCTGAATCCAAACTGGGTATCACTAAGAAAACCGTAAGTAGTCAGATGGTTATAAAGTCGCCGATGCATCACTTTTTCATACAGCTCAGCAAATAGGGGCAATATTGAAATCGGCCTCCAATTAGAGGATCAGTCTTTGAACCCCCTTTGTGAAGCGGAATAACTTTAGCCTCTTTCAGCCGAGTAGGAAATTCACCTTTATTCAAAGAAAGGTTAATCAAATAAACAATACAAGGCAACAAATATACCATAACATGCTTGAACGTTTTCAGATTAATTCCATCATTCCTGAAGAACTTGATTTTACCAATCCTATTATCTGTTTTAATTCTTCAACGTTCGTTTCATCTGCAGACGTTTCCAATCCAACTCCCTTTCATCACTAAACGTTTCATTAATTTCATTATTTTCACCGTATGGATTCTCACTTATTGATTCACCAATCTTAGAAAAATATCCACCAAACAAATTAGCCACCTCATCATATCCGTCAACAAATTTACCATCAAAGATCAGACTAGCAGGAATCTCGGTCTCTTTCTTCTTATTTACGATTTCATTTATAATATTCCAAGTCGTTTTCGTATTGCCTTTGTTTTAAATATACAGTCCATCTGTCAAATTTATTCTCTTTCTTTCCATCTTCCAAGTCGACTAAATAAAATGAACCTGTTCAATAAAACTGTTTGTCACTAGAGAACATTACCAAATAATTTGTGATAACGAACTGTAAGTAAGAAGCGACTCGGGCCAATATTCATCCAAATTAAAAATGGAACTTCGATGACAATTGAAACATCAACAAAATTGGCTTTTTATGCTCATTCTAAATATATAAAATTCATTCAGTTTTTTGTTACCAAACTGAGAAAATTTGCCTTATTTCTTACAAAAGGAGAAAATACCCCCAAAAAAGAAAGCGATCTTAGTAAAATCCCTTTATTAGATTCATCATATCAGAGAACCTTACAGTAGAGGTATCAAGCTCCAGTCTACGAACTCTATAATTTCGCTTCTTCATAGGCAGCGCAACAGCGCTGCCTAACTAAAGAATGATGTTGACACAATGTATTACTTTTTTTTGTTTTTGTTTTTGGTTTTAGACCAGGGCAATTCGTATCGAAGGAGTTGTCGTAGAAACTTCAAAAAAGGCTCATTCGATTGCAAAATGGAGTGGCTTGTGCCCTTTTTAATAGTCGAAAGTGATTGGAAGGCAACTAACACCCCTTTCACACCCACCATTCCCCAAACACATCCAATCAAAATTTTGAGATAGCCATTTTGTTCAGCGTAGTTGATTTCCCCATAGATATTATGTTTTTGTAGAGGACACTCCCCCACAGCCCGCAGGGCATGGGTTCTAAGCTATGCCCTGGGGACATAAGATTTTTATTGGAAGTTTTATCGTAGAAACTTCAAAAAAGGCTCATTTGATTGGAAATTCATATGGCTAGTGCCCTTTTTAATATTCTAAAGTGATTAGAGGGCAAGTAGCCCCTCTCTCACGCCCACCTTTTCCTCAAACACATCCAATCAAAATTTTGAGATAGCCATTTTGTTCACGTAGTTGAAAGTTCCGAAAATTAGGTCTTTGAGGATGACATTCCCCCAAAGCCCTCAATGCAGGGGTTGTAAGTAATGCATATAAGGTTTTTTATAGAAAGCTTTGTCGTAAAAAACTTTAAAAAGGGCTCATTCCATTGGAAATTGAAATTGCTAGTGTCCTTTTTAATAGTCGAAAGTGACTGGAGGGCAACTAACACCCCTTCCACGCTGACCATTTCCCAACACACCCAGTCAAAATTTTAAGATAGTAATTTTGTTTGGCGCAGTTGAAAGGTCCGGAAATTATAACTTTGAGCTAGACACTCCCCCCCCCCCCGCAGTGTTCGGGGCAAGGGTTGTAAGCTATGCCCTGGGGGCATATAATTTTTATAGAAAGCGTTGTCATAAAAACTTGAAAAAGGAATCATTCGATTGGAAATTCAAAGGGCTAGTGTCCTTTTTAATAGTTGAAAGTAATTGGAAGGCAACTAACCCCCCTCTCACGCCCACAATTCCCCAAACACATGCAATCAAAATTTCGAAATATTCATTCTGTTCAACGTAATTGAAAGTTTTGGAAATTGGCTCTTTGAGGATAATAACCCCCTCAGAGCCCTCAGGGCAAGCGTTGTAAGATATACCCGGGGGTATATTAGGTTTTATAGAAAGAGTTGTCGTGGAAACTTCAACAAGAGCTCATTTGAATGGAAATTGTAAGGGTCAGTGCCCTTTTTAATAGTTGAAAGTGATTGGAGAACAACTAACCCCCCTCTCACGCCCATCATTTCCCCAAAATACATGCAATCAAAATTGTTAGATAGACCTTTTGTTCAACGTAGTTGAAAGGTCTGGAAATTATGTCTTTAAGGATGACAAACACATAATGGCCTTTTTAATACTTGAAAGTGATTGGAGGGCACCTAACCCACCCCCCCACCCCTCACACCCACCATTTCCCCAAACACATCCAATCAAAATTTTGAGATAGACATTTTCAATCAAATGAGCCCTCTCTGAATTTTATACTATTATCCCTTCTAAGAGAACCATATATATACCCCGAGAGTCGGGAGGAGCCAGTGTATAACTTAGAACACCTGCCCCTGGGCCCTGGCGGGGTTGTGTCGACCTTGTAGTTTTAATATCTGATGGTTGAACTTTTTTAACAAAATGGTCATCTGAAATTTTTATCGGATGGGTTTTTCCATCCGATACACTCAAAGGCATGAAGGGCGGGAGGAGCTAGTTGCCCTCCAATCTTTTTTCTCTCTGTGAAAACGAACTAAACTTTATATTTCCATTCAAATGAACCCTCTCTGAGGTTTATACGACCACACCTTCCATAAGAACCATATATGCTCCAAAATCAATACTTACAACTCCTGCCCCGGCCCTGGGGGGGGGGGGTTGTGTTGACACAGGAGTTTTTTCTTATCTGACCTTTGAACTATTTTTAAAGATATGACAAAACATAAAGGAGTTTTTGTTATATAGTCTTTGAACTATTTTTTAACAAAATGGCTACCTCAAATTAGGGGGGTCAGTTGCCCTCTGATCACTTTTGACTCTTAAAAAGGGCACTAGAACTCCCGATTTCCAATCGAATGAGCCCCCTTTGAAGTTTATATGACGACCCCTTCTATATGAAGTGCCTTTGGGGGAAAAAAATTAATGGAGTGTGGGGGGAGGCTAGCTGCCCTCCAATAACGTTTGACTCTTAAAAAGTGAATTATAACTTTCAATTTCCAATCAAATGAGCCATATAGGAAGTTTATACGAGCATCCCTTCCGTAACAACCATATATGCCCCCAGGGACATAACTTACAACGCCTACCCCCGGGCCCTGTGGGGCTGTGTCAACACCGGAAATTTTTGTTATCAGAACTTTGAACTATTTTTAACAAAATGTCTATCTCAAAATTTTTATCTAATGCATTGAGGGTGTGTAGGAGGGGGGAAGGGGGCGAGTTGCCCTCCGATCTCTTTTGACTCTTAGAAAGTGAACAAGAACTTTCAATTTCGAAACAAATGAGCCATCTCCGAAGTTTATACGAGCATCCCTTCCATAAGAACAATATATACCCCTAGAGAGCATTACTCCTGACGCCTGCCTCTGGGCCCTGGCGGGTTCCGTCGACACAGGAATTTATCTTATCTGACCTTTGAACTATTTTTAATGAAATGGGTATTAGAAAAATTTTATCGGATGGGCTTGGGGAAAAAAGGTGTGTGGGGGGGGAGGGCTACTTGTCCTCGGATATTTTTTTGGCTCTTAAAAATTGAACTAGAACTTTCAATTTCCAATCAAATGAGCCCCCTCTGAAGTTTATACGAGCACCCCTTTCATAAGAACCATATACGTGCCCAGGACAACATTTACGACGCATATCCTCCGGGCTCTGCGGAGCGTTTTTGTTATCTAATTTTTGAACAATTTCTAAAACACTGGCTATCTCAAAATCTGTAGCGGACGGGTTTGGGGAAAAAGAGCGTTGGGGGATGGCTAGTTTAACTATCTTGACTCTTAAAAAGTGAACTAGAACTTAGTTAATACGAGCATCCCTTCCTTAAAACCCATATATGCCCTCAGGGCATAACTTACAACGCCTGTTCCGGGCCCTTGTGGGTTGTGTCGACACCGGAATTTTTTTATACGATCTTTGAACTATTTTCAACAAAATAGCTATCTTAAAATTTTTATTGGATGCATTTGGGAAAAAAGGGTTTGGAGGAGGGGAAGCTGGTTACCCTCCAAAATCTTTTGACGCTTAAAAAGTGAACTAGAACTTTCAGTTTCCAATCAAATGAGCCGTCTCTGAAGTTTATAGGAACATTCCTTCCACAAAAACCATATATGCCCGCAGGGTATAACTTATAACCCTTATCCCTGAAGACTGTGGGGGGAGTGTCCTGCTCAAAAATATGATTTCCAGAACTTTCAACTACGTTGAACAAAATGGCTGTATCAAAATTTTGATTTGATGTGTTTGGGGAAATGGTGGGCGTGGAAGGGATGTCAGTTGTCTTAGAATCACTTTCGACTATTAAAAAGGGAACTAGCCATTTAATTTTTCAATCGAATGAGCCCTTTCTGAAGTTTCTACGACAACGTTGTCTATGCAAAACCTTATATACCCCCAGGGTATAACTTACAACCCTTGCCCTGAGGGCTGTGGGAGAGATGTCATCCTCAAAGACCTAATTTCCAGAGCTTAAAACTAGGTGTAATAAACTGGCTATCTCAAAATTTTGATTGGATGTGTTTGAGGAAAAGGTGGGCGGGAGATGGGGGTTAGTTGCCCTCCAATCACTTTCGACTATTAAAAAGGGCACTAGCCCTTTGAATTTCCAATTGAATAAGCTCTTTTTCGAGTTTCTACGACAACGCCTTCTATATAAACCTTATATGCCCCCAGGGCATAACTTAAAACCCTTGCCCTGAGAGTTGTTGGGGAGTGCCCTCATCAAAAACATATTTTCTGTCTGTAAATCAACTACGCTGAACAAAATGGCTATCTCAAAATTTTGATTGGATGTATTTGGAGGAATGATGGGCGTGGGGGAGGGGGGGGGGCTAGTTGTCCTCCAATCACTTTTGACTATTAAAAAGGGCACTAGCCCTTTGAATTTCCAATTGAATGAGCATTTTTTGAAGTTTCTACGACAACGTTTTCTATAAAAAACCTTATATGCCCCCAGGGCATAACTTAAAACCCTTGCCCTGAGGGTTCTGAGGGAACTTCCTCCTCAAAAACATACTTTCTATCTGGAAATCAGCTACTCTGAACAAAATGGCTATCTTAAAATTTTGATTGGATGTGTTTGGGGGAATGATGGGCGTGAGGGGGGGGGCTAGTTGCCCTCCAATCACTTTTGACTATTAAAAAGGGAACTAGCCCTTTGAATTTCCAATCGAATGAGATTTTTTTTGAAGTTTCTACGACAACGCCTTCTATAATATAAATCGAAAAATAATAAAAAAAACTTTTCTGTTCTGGGGGAAATACAAAATTAAAAATTTCTTATTATAGTTGTTTCAGACTTCATGGGTACTCATGCATGCAATATTTGAAGGCGTATTTTTATCGGCATCGTCCCTTTTTTTCGTTATTTTCCTTCTGTTTCTGCATTGTGTGAACTATCTTATGTACTAATAATTTGTGATGTTTAACATTAAACTCTAAAACATATTTAACATCTTTAAGGTCTTTAATTTATGAAATTTGTCCATTATTTAAGTTTAGTATTTGCTATTAGTAAGTATTCATACACTTTTAGGGTGAAAGGAAGGGTTAATCTTCTGCTGGGGGTTTTCTATGGGTAGAATTCTCTATGGTGAGGGAAATTCCCTCCTCCCGAATGTGAACCCTATAAAGGATAGGTCACTATGCCTTACCTAGTCTATTTTTACGCTGCTAGACACAGCCCCATCATTAACAGATAGAACTCAGACTACGTAAGGAATACAAAAAATGACAACGATTAACCATTGTAAACCCTTTTGTATCAAACCAATTAAAAAGTGACATCAGACTATAAAAACTGGCAGAAATGAATTCACGTAGAAATTAGCTCAAGAATATTGTATATATTATTTCTATAATTTGTGTGCATTTATTATTTTTGCTCCCTCCCCCCTACAGTTGGGGGCCACAAACACTCTAA
Source organism: Artemia sinica (assembly GCA_027921565.1). Classification (NCBI taxonomy): domain Eukaryota; kingdom Metazoa; phylum Arthropoda; class Branchiopoda; order Anostraca; family Artemiidae; genus Artemia; species Artemia sinica. Next base: position 46,710,957 of record CM051271.1, read on the forward strand.
GCCCTCTACTAAAATCTTATAGTTTCTGGTAGTGACTCCTTTACACACAAAAAGGATTAAAAGTAAATTGGTTGTGATTAAAATATTCAAATATAACCAAATAAATTTGTCTTCAGCAATTTAATTTGTCTTCAAACTAATGGCATCTTATCACTGCTTTCTAGAAAGCCCAGTAAAGGGGGAAGACCTGTCCTCTGCACAAATCTTAAATATACTTGAAAATCCTTTTACATTTTCTGTACAAATATTGAAAGCCGATATGGATCTGACATATGTTTCAGGGCTGATTGCTTGGGTCACTAATAGTGAATATAAGAGTTTGATGAAAAAATGTAGTTCATACCTTTCAACAGTGGAGTTACAAGTTGAAATAAGTAAATTAAGAAAAAAAAAGGTAGGGTAAACCCCTTCTACACAGTTTTCCCTTAATATATCTTAAAGGAAGTAGTTAAGGAAGGCGAATGAGCCTTTCAGGATCAGCTCAAAAACAAACTCAAGAAATACCTGAAAGTTTCATCAAACAAAGCTATTTTTCTTTAAAATTATTAATGAAAAGTTGGCCTGTAAGGTAATTTTTGTCATAGAAAAAGTCCTGGCGACACATTTTAATTTTTAGTTCTGGCATGGTAAAAAAAAAAACAATCGAAAAGTATTAGTATCAGATGACTTCTTTTTTTGGGGGGAGGGGAATTTTCTAAGCTGCGAAACAAACATAGCTAGACTACTGAATAGGAAACTTGTACGGAAATATAAATAAAATTGGTTGTAGTGTGTAACGTTTGAGGCATTAGCATCATTGTTTTTTTTTGCAAAATCCTTGAAACTACTTCCACAAGCTCGTTTCACATGATTTTTTTATGATGCAGACAAGTACTTATGTAAGATTTAATTTGTGACTGGTGAAAGATCGGTGACAAGTGAAACAGAGGAATAACTAGGTAAATTATATGAAAAGCAAGAAGCTATAACAAAAATCTTAAAGTATATAAATCTCTGGGCAGGGTAGGGGTATTCAGACCCAATCTTGTGCAAGAGTTTGGTTTCAGGAACTTGTCAATTCCAAGAGCAAGGCAACGAAGGGTATGCCATTTACAGACACCCCACCTTTTAAAGTTTTCGAGAATATAACCACTTCTGAGAAATGTTGTAGTGTTAAAATTTATCATTGTTGTATTAGCGCTGTCTTCTCAGATGCAAAGTCAGGCTGTTGTGCTGCAATTATTGAGTATCAGTATTGAAAAATTAACAAAAGTAGAATATACACAAATGTAGAAGTTAAGCTAAAAGTTGCCATACAGGGAACATTACCCGTAATTGGAGGGGGGTAGTGTTTTGGTGGTTGCGCATTAAATTAATCAAACCAGGACAAGCTTCAAATCAAATTTTCATTTGAAAATCGTATTTTGGGTGCGATTCGCAGTTTCCCTTTTGCGGCTCTGTCATCTTATATTACATGTCTCGTATTGCTGGTTGAGCTTGGTACTGCTAAATAAGGTATACTTTATGATTCCACTTAAAAAAGAAATTGAACTATTTGTCAGGAACTTGTACTTGCAAATATTAGGTGAACACCTTAATCGACATCCATCAGACATATAATTCCATCCCATCTGTCGCATTTTTTGTCAGTCAGTCAATAGACTGGAGCGAGCAGGTGGCCAATCTTGCCCAAAACGTTTAAAATCCGACAATGGGCCCGATACTCTACACCCATAAATGCTTCAACTAGCCATTTTGTTCAGCGTAGTTGAGGGGTCCGGAAATTATGTCTTTGAGGATGACAACCCCCCTACAGCCCTCAGGGTAAGGGTCCTAAGTTATGCCCTGGAGACATATAAGGTTTTTATAGAAAGGGTGGTCGTATAAGCTTTAGAGGGGGCTCATTGGATTTGTAATCAGAAGTTCTAGTGCCCTTTTTGACAGTAAAAGTGATCGAAGGGCAGCTACCCCCTCCTTACGTTGTCTTTTACCAAAACACATCTGACAGAAACGTTAAGATAGCCAATTGTTCAAAAAATAGTCCAAAGACCACACGACAAGATCTTTGGGGTTGACAAAGCCCCCTAGAGTCTGCAGGCAAGGGTTTTAAGTTGTCCCCCTGGGGCATATAAACTTTTTGTGGAAGGAATGGATGGTTACCTCAAATATTCTACCGGATGTATTTGGGGAAAAGAGGGCGGGATGGTGTCTGTTGCCCTCTGATCACTTTTGGCTCTTAAAATGGGGAACTGGAACTCTCAATTTCCAATCAAATGATCCTTCTCCAAAGCTTATACGACCATTCCCTACGATGAAACCTGATATGCCCCCGGGAAATAACTTACAACCCTTTACCTCGGTCTTTGCGGGGTAGAATTTATACGACCACCTCTTCCATAAAAACCTCATATGTCCCCGGGCCATAATTTACAACACTTACCCCAGTGTTTTGGGGGGTTGTGTAAAGCACGGAGGTTTGTTATATGATCTATCGTCTAGTTTGAAGAAAATGACTATCTCAAAAATCCAGTTGGTAGCATTTGGGAAAAAGAAGGTGTGGTGGGGGCTAGTTATCCTCGGGTCCCTTTTTACTCTTAAAAAGAAAAACTATAACTTTCAATTTTCAATCGAATGATCCCCCTCCAAACTTTATACGACCATCCCCTCCGTAAGAACCTTATATCTCCCGGGGGCATAACTTAAAACACTCGCTCCGGTTTTGGGAGGCTGTATAAATCCCGAAGTTTTTATTATATGATCTTTGGTCCAATTTGACCAAAATTCGATAGGATAGATTTGGTGAAAAGGTGGTGTGGGGAGGGGCTATTTGCCACCCAATTTCTATTAAATCTTAAAAAAGAACAAAAACTTTCAATTTCTAATCATTGAACCCCTTCCGCCACCTCATCCATAAAAATTGTATACCGCCAGGGAATAACTCACAACCTTTCCCTAGGCTCTGGGGGGGTTGCATTGACCCGGATTTTTTTGTTGTCTGATCTTTGGACTATATCGAACAAAATGTCTTGCTAAAACGGTTGGTCTGATGCATCTGAGGAAAAGACGGTGTGGGAAGGGGGTCTAGATGCCCTCCAATCACTTTTGATCCTTAAAAAGAGAACTAAAACTTTCAATTTCCAGTCAAATGAAAGCCTGAACTAGTTTTCAAGGTGAGGACATCTCAAATAATCGGATTGTATTTTCACAGCCTTGATGATCTGAGCTAGTTTGCCGGATTGAATTAATTGCATTGATACAAAGTACGACTACTACTACTACTAAGAATTCACCGTAGCACCAAGCCGCCTGAGGCTAACACAGCTACGCACGCTCCAACTCCACCCTAATCTATTCAAAGCCTCCCTTTTTACACCCGCCCACGAAGTTCCCATTTCTTTAAATCTTTCTTTATGACGCCCTCCCACCCAGACAAGGGTGACCTGCTTTCCGTTTATCCCTAGACGGTTAGCCGAAAAGAACAATCATCGGCAATCTGTAATCCTTCATCCTCACAAAGTGCCCTAGCCACCTCAACCTTTCTTTCATTATAGCCCTAGAGAGCGGTATTGAACCACATTTTTCGTATAGCCTATTGTTGAAATACGGTCAGTCAGCCGGGTACCCAGAACAATCCTTAAGCAATTTCTCTGGAAAACATCTAGCAAATCTACATCCGCTTTTCAGAGCTTCCATGCTTCAGAGCCATATTTGACCACTGTCATCACTGTAGCTTCTAATATTCTAATCTTGGTTTGCAGACTTATATTCCTATTCTTCCAAACTTTTTTTAACTGTGAAAAAAACACCCTGAGCCTTGGCTATTCTACTTTTAACATCTTCGCTGCTCCCACCATCTTTACTAATAATACTACCAAGGTAAGTAAAGCTGCCCACCTGATCAATCTTTTCTTTACCCAACATCACCTTTTCATTTTCACTTATTCCTAGCCTTTGCGACTTAATCTTCTTAAGAATAATTTTCAAACCTATTCTAGGACCTTGAACTCGCAAAATGAAGTGATCTGTTGAAACTGGCTGTTTGAGCTAGTTGGATTATTGGATATTGTTATCATGAGCATATCAGATTAGATATCATGATGTTATCAGATTAGATGTTAGAGTACGGAGGTTTACAACTTGCCTTAAAATTCTGTTTTTATTTCTCGTATTTATTTCTGTTTGATGGTTCAGTAGTTTGGAAGAATTCAACTGAATCCTTACAAGATAATATGAATAAACCAAAAGCAACAGATAAGGCTACGTGAATGGAACGTCGGTCAAACTTTGACTACGAGCGGCAAAGATGGCAAGAAATTTCTAAACACAATGAAAAAGTAACTTGAACTCAAAGAAAAGGAGCCCCACGAGACCCTTTCAAAGCAATTGTATATAGGGCAGTGAACAAAATTCGACCACAAAACGAGGTTGAGATGGATTTGTATCTTGAGAAGGGCGAGCACGATTTGGCTGTGTACTCAGAATTTGTTTTCCCAGGGCAAGAATGCTTTTGAAGACGCTAGAATAGATCAGTCAAGTACGTAGGGAAGTTTTAGAATGGGGCGAAAGCAAAGAACAACGTTAAAACTTATAACAAAACACAGAAATTAAATAAGAAATTATTCCAAATGTGCAAATTATGTTCTGGCCTTGGGAAGGCATAGGGGTTTTGATCCCTACTCATGTTAAGTCCTGCTCGTTTTGAGTTTGACTCGGTTTTATTGTTATTTCTGTTCGTTTTGGGGTTCATTTATTTATCGATTCTGATTTGTGGTAATTTCACCCTTGGTAGATTGTTTGATTTCATTTCTGCTCGTTTTTGGTTTGGTTTGAGTCCTTTACTTTTCTTTAAAAAGCTTATTTTGTGGAGAAAGTTTTTTAAATAATTTCTGTTCGTTTTATCTTGACAAAGTCTTTTCAGGGAAAAAGTAAATAAAACTTTAAATCTTTTCGTTTTTTAGACTTTATAGTTTGGCTTGCTACTTGTATGCTGGAGAAAAATTTTCAGCATTTTTTAACAACATACACCCTTTTAAAAAGCTGTACACAAATAGTAGTGTTTAATTTAATTTCATACCTCCTCTAGTTGACCTGAAATAAAAAACTTGATACCATTCACAAAAAAAATCTGTTTTATTTCTTTGATAGTTTGGATACACTTAAGCTATTTTGATTTGGTTAAATTTTAAGAGCAGAAGTAGCCCCGAAAATTGAATATAATACCCTTAGTCGTTCTTGGGATACTGCTGAGATGCCTTATTGGGAATTAGCATTAACACAGTGCATTTTGATATAAGTAGTAACCAAGGTTCCATTTTGCTTGCAGGTATAGCAATTTCCATGCTATTTGCTTGCAGGTATAGGACCATGCTATTTGCTTAGGAAATACTTTTGCGGAGACATATAGCAATTTCAATGTTATTCTACAGGGCATTACACCTTTCAAAGAGATTCAGAGCTCCCTCACATGGCCTTCTGGATTCTAACAGCCATATAGCAATTTCTATGTTATTTGCGTACTGCCATAGGACCATGCTATTTGCTTAGACATATAGGAATTACTATGCTATTTGCTTAGACATATAGGAAATACTTTTGCGGAGACATATAGCAATTTCAATGTTATTCTACTACTTTATGTTCCTTTATGTGTTATTCTGGACCTTGTATACACCTTTTCAAAGAGATTCAGAGCTCCCTCAACCAAGGTACTATTTCTACCACTCCTATAGCAATTTCTATGTTATTCTACTACTTTATGTTCCATTCTGTGTTATTCTGGACCTTGCATAACGTGTTATGAAGGACAAGTTGTTCTGAAGCAATAAAACCAGCATGTCTTGTTTCGCTGTTAATATATTCAATTATTTTTTGTATATATTCAGGTTTCAGATTATAATTTTCAACAGTTTGAATAGTTCATTCAACCTATCAGTATCGGTATTTTTGCTATCATTTACATAGATATGAAATATTCTAAGCAGCTTCTGGTAAGTAAAATTTTATCATTATTATAAAAAAAGAAATTGTCTCGCCATTAAGTTAAGGAAGAAATTCCTTCCTTACACTGTGTGGTTACCTCTTTTTAAAATAAAAGCTTCCTTCTTTTAAATATTAAACAGTCCATGTATTTCAATTTTAGTAAATATTCAAAAAAGAGAGACATGTTCACTTTGATTTTGGTTCATTGTATATGAAAAAAACAGTCCATGTATTTCAATTTTTAGTAAATATTCAAAAAAAAGAGAGGCATGTTCACTTTGATTTTGGTTCATTGTATATGAAAAATTAAAATAGAATTTGCATATTAGTTTCGACAGATATGAAAGGTCGCCTTCCTCCTCAATATCTTGCTCTGTACACTAAAGTTCGAATTTCGTTCGAGTCACAAAGGTTGATCTTCCTTTTTTTCTGTGATTTTAAGTATTTCGTAATTTAGGTATATAACTTTTAAAAGCTTTGCATATAATTGTCAACTTTTTTCTGTGTTTCGATACTATGGAATTGAAGATCCAATGCCCTCTGTTAATATTTTGAATAAGTAAGAATTGAGCTAGCTAATTAATTTTGTCATTTTTTTTTATTTCAAATTTTGACGGTTTAGTACCATGATATTCGTAATTTAGGTATATAAGTTTTTAAAAAAACTTTGCATATATAAAAAAAAATATATAATTGTCAACTTTTCGTGTTTGTTACTATGGAATTGAAGGCCTAATGCCTCCTCCCCGTTTTGTATTTACGCGAAGGAACATTTGAGCAGAAAAATATTGATTTATAAAAAGTAGCAGGCATTCTAAAGCACTAATAGATTGAGCGCTACGAGTTTCAGAATCGACTTTATAGGTCAAATTATATCACGGGAAGAGGGTTTTAAAATCCTCCTTCCCTTCAAACTCAAAATTTTCAAAAATTTTATTTTAAAAAGCTTTTTAAATATTTCTAAAGCACTAATAGATTGAGCGCTACAAGTTTCAGAATTGACTTTATAGGTCAAATTATATCACGGGAAGAGGGTTTTAAAATCCCCCTTCCCTCCAAACTCAAAATTTTCAAAAATTTTATTTTAAAAGCTTTTTAAATATTTCTAAAGTGCTAATAGTTATAGCACTACAAACATCAGAATTGACTTTATGGGTCAAATTATATTATGGGGAGATGTTTTTGAAATCCACCTTCCCTCCAAACTCAAAATTTTCCAAAATTCTACTTCAGAAGCTTTTTTAAATATTTGTAAAGCTTTAAGACATAGAGTATTACAAACATCAGAATTGACTTTATAGGTCAAATTATATTATGGGAAGAGATGTTTTGAAATCAACCTTCCCTCCAAACTCAAAATTTTCCAAAATTCTACTTCAGAAGCTTTTTTAAATATTTCTAAAGTGCTACAAACACCAGAATAAACTTTAGAGGGCAATTTATCTGTAAAAAAGAGGGCTTATTACTAAATTTTTCTTCTTTTTTTTAAGGATGTTAAGATGGATTCATGCCCTCCCTCTGAAAAGAGACCAAGACGGGATGATATCTCATCAATGCAAGCTGCGAGACGATCAGTCATCAGATTTGCTAATTCCAATGCACGTTCGTTGGACCGGCCAGGAGTCTATATGCAACCTGACAAGAAATTCGAGTCAGCCTCATCTGATCAAGACGGAGGGAACACTCCTCTTCATGCATTGCCAGGGACTTCTGATGTACAAATGCAGCCAGAATTTGTAAATGTATATATTTTTTTCCCGTATTTTTCAAAAATCAGACAAATTTTCTCAGGCGCTTAACTTAAATTTGTTTCTAAACTATTCTATATTCTTTCATTAACCAAACTAGCAGTATATAAAAGAATGGTTGTAACACAGAAGTACCAAATAGCTCATAAAACTTTACCTGTAATTTCTCTTTTAAACAAGATGTTTTCTAATGCAAAAATCCATTATTTCTTTAAACAAATCACTATTTCATTGTTGACAGTTGAACAGTCATTCTTAAACTAGGTTAGCTTTTGTGTGTATATTTAATCCGTTTATCAAAATAACCCATTGCAATGGTTGCATACTAACCTGACAGGCATAAATTTGAACCTTAATCGCTACAAAAGTGCATTTCAAACGACCGGGTGTTTTTATCTTCGATAAGATATTGACACGAGAAAAAAGGATTCTTAAAAGTTGTTTTCGAAAAGAATTTGAGACTGAAATTCTAGGGTCGATATAATACACAAGTTCTATTTGAACGGTATTGTGAAGTCCTCTACCCTAACTCGAAAGAGCTCCAATCCTTCTACTCCAAAGGAAGTTCCCAGCCCCAAAGGTCCCCCCCCTGTGTGAGCGGTACATGTGCCGCTTTTTTTCCGTATATCCGATAATTCCAATGCTTCACTACATATCAACTGAATTGTATTTTAACCCGTCAAAAATTATGAGAAAACTAAGAATTTTTGAAGTAGAAATTCAAACATCGCATAATTTGTTTCCGCAGCACGTTTCTATCTGACTTCAGCGCATTTCTATCTGACGCTGCTTCCGCAGCACGTTATAGGCTAATTGAATATAGGCTAAGGGGTTAGAAACACAATTTCAACCTGTAAGAATATTTCAGCGTGTGTGTGTGTGTGTGTGTGTGTGTGTGTGTTTGCGTGTGTTTGTGTGTGTGTGTGTGTGTGTGTGTGTGTGTGCGTGTGTTTGTTTGTGTGCATGTGTGTGTGTGTGTGCATGCATATGCGCATGTGTATGTGCGTTATTAACAAAATTTGTAATTTATTATACATTGTTTTGTAAATAATGCTATAAGCAGAAAATTTGTAACTTATTATGCATTTGTTTGATAAATTCGAATCCAATTAAGAAAAAAAGAAAAACTTTCGTCAAAGAAAAAAAACTTAATCCATTCATTTTCTAGTTTCAGGGGGAAGCTGTGAAAACTTCTGCCTTCCCTGGCACGGGACTTCAAAGTATCATGGGTAATTGTCCCCTCTCGCCGGATGGTGTTAGTGAAGGTACGTTATTTGATATCCCCCTGGATTTTCAATTTACAGCTGAAGAAATGGACAATCTTATGCAAATTGTTGGGCCTAATTCTTCCGGGGACATTTTTAACGACAACTTTACAATTAGTGATTTGGATCCTGTACAAACAGGTGCAGGACATGAAAATAGTAATATGTCCCCGGAATTGCGTGAATTTTATTTGTTAGAGTCTGCTCTAAGTCACCTGCAAACATATAGGGTAGATTTTAACCCCCCTGAGGAAAACGCGGGCAGCATTTAACTGACCCTGTGAATGTTCTCCATAGCTATATCGACAGAATTTTAGCAAAAATTGAGATTCAGATTCAGAAATGGGGGGTCAAGGGGGAGTTAAAGCATCAGTGAATCAAACAGTTTATTTACAAAAGGGGACATCTGGGGATATTTTTTTATTTTCATTTTTCAACTGGAAACCAGACTTTTTACCCAGGTCTAAACGAATTTGAAGACAACTTTTTCAACTGGGTGAATAAACTAATTTCAACTTTGGACACGTTTAATGAGAGAGGAAGTGGGTCCACAATTTTATACATTGAACGCATGGATCTGAATCTCAGTAGATTTAAAAAAAACTTTATTTTAAGGGGGGCGGGGGCTGCTCGACGAATAAAATGCCACCCAGATTTGTCAGCTACAGGAGGGGTTCAGGGCTTCAATTTTGAAACGGGGCTGCAATGTTTTAAGTATGCATTTTTAGCGGCAGCCCATAAAACATTAAAAAAAGAATCGCCAATGAAAAATCTCGACGGACTTGCACGTAATGGCGGAAAAAATTTCCCTAAAGTAAATTTTGATTGTTTAGAGGGAAATTATCCGGTGTCCTTGAAAGAAATAAGCATATTCGAGAAAGCAAATGAAAATCTTTGGGTGGGGGTGGTCGTTCTCCAGTATGACACTGGATTTGTAGATGGGGGAAAAAAACAAATAAAAAAGGGGTTTTGTATTCAGTGAGGACACCAATGGTGGATAATGTTAAAAATTGGGTATGGGTTATTTACGAGCCTCCCAAAGATGTAAATTCCTATGGTCATTTTTTCCCCGTTACAGCAATAAGTCGACTCCTATCTCAAGGCGTTCAGAAAGGAGAACGTCTCTATTGCCCTATGTGCCTTTCCCCATTTCGAAATGAACAAACATTCTCAGATCACATGGGGCATTGCAAATTCATGGGGATCAAAGAATTGAAATGCCGGCAGAAGGCAAGGACACTTTACAATTTTAAAATTTCCAAAATTCCCTGCTACAAGTTGATAAAGTGTCTTTGGTTTGTGAAACAAGCCTGGTTGAGGTATCGGACCAATCAAGGCCAAATATAGTCAAGGAACACAAACTAGTTGCGTGTTCCTACGCACACGCTCGTCGCGATTCCAACAATAAAATGCAATTTCAAGAGTTTTTTTTTTACTATGGATGAGGAGGGCAGCATGGAAAAGTTATTGGTATCTTTAATAAAAACAGCAAACGGGGCAATTTCACGATTACGTCACACCAACTACCCAATTACATTGTCAGATAAAGAGCAACTGGCGTTGGAAAAGGGGACAATTTGCTGGGTATGTAGGGGTGCTCTTGCCCCATAAGACACGGTCCAGGACCACGACCACCTTATTGACCCCAATTCAACGGGAAAAAGTAACTTTTGAGGGTGGGCTCACAATTCATGTAATTTAAAAATTAAACAGCAACTTTTTCTTCCTGTTTTTATACATAATGCTAACTACGATTTAAAGTATGTGCTACCAGCATTGGCACATCTTCAAAGAAATGGAACAATAGATGATGCATGGGTGATAGACAGCTTTACCTACAAAATCATACCTAAATCAGCGGAAAAGTTGCTTGTTTTGGATTTATGTGGAAATTTTTTGAAGCCGACATTGAGTATACGAATAAAATTCGCTTTTTAGATTCATACAGTTTTTTCCCTAAATCATTGAGCGAATTAATTCAAGTGCAGAAAAACGATGACGGTTGCAATGCTTCCCCCTTCTCAAGCAACAATTTCCAAATGATTTATGATTTGTTGACGGTCAAGGGCATATATACTTATGATTATTATTGTTCCATGTCGAGATTCGCTGAGGAAACTATTCCTCCAATTGAATCGTTTTACGACAGTCTTCACGATCGTAGTTGCACCCCCGAGGAATACAGTTTTGCTAAAAAAGTTTGGGCAGAGGGAGGGTGTAAAAATGGGTTTGACTACTGCAAGCTGTATTTGTCGAGTGACGTGTTAACTCTGTTAGACATTATGTGTAAAAATACGGACAAAATCTATAAGGAATTTAATCTTGATTTGGGCTATTATTTTTCTTCGCCTCATCTAGTGATGGACCTTATCCTAAAAATTAGTGGGGAAAAAATTGGGCTAATCACAGACATTGATCAGCATCTGTTCATAGAAAGATCAATGAGGGGGGGTTTTGTTTTTCACGGGGATCGTATCTTGGAAACTGATCCAACAGGAGAGAAGACGGGGACAAAATCGGATGCAGTTTTCCTTGATATGAATTCTCTCTACCCCTCGGCCATGTCCCATTATGCACTACCTTGCGGCGACTATAAATGGCTCAATGACCCTCAAGCTCCCCATTTCCCCAACATTGACAGTGTTGAGGAGAATGGCCCGGTTGGATGGTTTCTTGAAATTGATGGAGAGATACCAGTCGAGCTTCACGATTCAGTAAAGGATTTTGTTTTCCCATGCATCAATAGACCTGTGACTAAGGACTCTTTGAGCCCTCGCAATAGACATTTAGTCGAGGTGGACGGATTGCATTGGACACCTTCAAAACAAAAACTTATTGCTGACCTTCTGCCGAAAAAAAAAACATAGTTGTACATCATGTAGCTTTAAAATGGATGTGTAACAACGGTTTCATCAACGTCACAAAGGTTCACAGAGCACTCCAGTTTAGTCAAAAACCCTATTTGAAAACATTTGTTGACACTTTTGTCAACAAATGTTCTGAAGCACAGATGAAGGCTGAAAAAGAAATTTATAAACTCATTTTGAATTCGGCTTTCGGCAAAATGTGTGAGAGTGTTCGTAATAGGAATCGTTGTGACGTCGTGACCGATCCTGAACAATGTGCTCGAATTATTGCCGATCCAAATTACACTTCCTTCACAATCATTGGCCCGGACATGGTACTTTTGAATAGGAAAAAAAGACGCATTGTCTTGAATAAAAATATTGCTGCAGGCAGTGCGATCTTGGAGATCTCTAAAAAGCTCATGTTGGAATTCTACTACAATGTGGCTAGGGTACAGTGGCCGGAAAAGGGGCAAGTAGAGGTCATCTACGGGGACACGGATTCTCGACTGTTAAAAGTAAAAACCCCAAATCTAATTGATGATTTGGCGCACGGTGAAATTATCAGCTCACGGATGGACTACACTAATTGGGGTGGTCTTTACCCAGAGCTAGTAAAACGTCGGGCACCCAATCAGCTTTTTTTTTTAAATCAGAAACGGGAAGCGACTTGATTTCCCGTGGTATGTTTGTAGGTCCGAAGGTGTACTTTATACAGACACACGACGAGAAAATCAAGAAACGTTGCAAAAGAGTACCCACGCGCTATGTGGATAAGAATTTCGACATGGACATTTATAGGAATTGTATTGTTTAAAATACAATTCCACGAGCCAAATTGCTGGCAATTCGTTCTCTCAAATACAAGAACTTTACTGTAAATGTAGAAAAATTGCCATGAGTACCATTTCCGACAAGGTCGATGTTTGTCAAGATGGTGTGACTACCCTCCCGAGGAAAACGCGGGCACTTTTTTAACTTCCGACCGGGCGGAATGTGTTACCCATAGGGAAAGTCTCGGTTTAAATAAAGTCCTGTAAATTATTTCCTAAGACCTTTGGGGGGGGGGCCTCGCGGCCGGGGGGGGGGGGGGAGGGGGCCTCGTGGCCCGGGGGGGCGGCCGCCAGCGGGGGGCGCACCGCCACTATCAAAGTTATCTTTTTTTTACGTAGAGCAGATTTTTGTGCTTTTGTAAATGTTTCATTAAAAAAAAGTGATATTTTTTTTTCAAGTGCTCTCTAATTTAATGCTGTATTTTTTTTTCTCTATAAATAAACAAAAAAAAAGTATTCAAGTGTTTTTTCTCTCTGTGTGCCCATGTAAATGTTGTATTTTTTTTATAAATAAATTTTAAAAAAAGTGTATTTTTTCATGTTTAATGTGCTTTTTTAAGTATTGTTACTTTTTTATGTATATAATAAAAGAAAATATGATTCTTTATTTGTCTTATTCTTCTTGAAGAACAGAGTAGTAGTAGTGGGGAAATTATTTAGTCATTAGACAATTGAGGTCTACAGTTAGTTCTCCAGGTGAACTGTTGAAGGGAACATGTATCAATTTAAAACACCATTCAGATCGTTTCTGTGTGGGCCCTCAATGTCGGGCAAAATAACACTCTTAACTAAAATAATTAAAAATTGTGATAAAATGTTTGTGGAAAAGCCGAAAAAATATACTATTGCTATAGTATTTGGCAGGAATCATACGATAAAATAAAAGCAATTGCTGCCATGGGATCGGTGCAGATACAGTTCATACAGGGACTTGATGTTTTCAGCATTATTGAACCAAACTCTTGGCTGATCATTGATGATCTGGCTGAATCTATTGAACAATGGTTCCAGCAAATGCTGCAATTGTTCACTGTTCGCTCTCATCATGAACAGATTTCCGTTACTCTGGTTCTACACAATCTCTTTCATCAGAGCAAATGTATGCGAACACTTGCTTTGAACTGCACCTACTATATCATCTACAGAGTTAGCATTATGTATAAAAACAGAAAGAAAAAGTTGCTGTTTAATTTTTAAATTACATGAATTGTGAGCCCACCCTCGAAAGTTACTTTTTCCCGTTGAATTGGGGTCAATAAGGTGGTCGTGGTCCTGGAACGCGTCTTTTGGGGCAAGAGCACCCCTACATACCCAGCAAATTGTCCCCTTTTCCAACGCCAGTTGCTCTTTATCTGACAATGTCATTGGGTAGTTGGTGTGACGTAATCGTGAAATTTCCCCGTTTGCTGTTTTTATTAAAGATACCAATAACTTTTCCATGCTGCCCTCCTCATCCATAGTGAAAAAAAACTCTTCCAATTGCATTTTATTGTTGGAATTGCGACGAGCGTGTGCGTAGGAACACGCAACTAGTTTGTGTTCCTTGACTATATTTGGCCTTGATGGGTCCGATACCTCAACCAGTCTTGTTTCACAATCCAAAGACACTTTATCAACTTGTAGCAGGGAATTTTGGAAATTTTAAAATTGTAAAGTGTCCTTGCCTTCTGCCGGCATTTCAATTCTTTGATTCCCATGAATTTTGCAATGCCCCATGTGATCTGAGAATGTTTGTTCATTTCGAAATGGGGAAAGGCACATGGGGCAATAGAGACGTTCTCCTTTCTGAACGCCTTGAGATAGGAGTCGACTTATTGCTGTAACGGGGAAAAAATGACCATAGGAATTTACATCTTTGGGAGGCTCGTAAAGAACCCATACCCAATTTTAACATTATCCACCATTGGTGTCCTCACTGAATACAAAACCCCTTTTTTATTTGGTTTTTTTCCCCCATCTACAAATTCAGTGTCATACTGGAGAACGACCACCCCCACCCCAAGATTTTCATTTGCTTTCTCGAATATGCTTATTTCTTTCAAGGACACCGGATACTTTCCCTCTAAACAATCAAAATTTACTTTAGGGAAATTTTTTTCCGCCATTACGTGCAAGTCCATCGAGATTTTTCATTGGCGATTCTTTTTTTAATGTTTTATGGGCTGCCGCTAAAAATGCATACTTAAAACATTGCAGCCCCGTTTCAAAATTGAAGCCCTGAACCCCTCCTGTAGCTGACAAATCTGGGTGGCATTTTATTCGTCGAGCAGCCCCCGCCCCCTTAAAATAAAGTTTTTTTTAAATCTACTGAGATTCAGATCCATGCGTTCAATGTATAAAATTGTGGAGCCACTTCCTCTCTCATTAAACGTGTCCAAAGTTGAAATTAGTTTATACACCCAGTTGAAAAAGTTGTCTTCAAATTCGTTTAGACCTGGGTAAAAAGTCTGGTTGCCAGTTGAAAAATGAAAATAAAAAATATCCCCAGATGTCCCCTTTTGTAAATAAACTTTTTGATTCACTGATGCTTTAACTCCCCCTTGACCCCCCCCCATTTCTGAATCTGAATCTCAATTTTTGCTCGAATTCTGTCGATATAGCTATGGAGAACATTCACAGGGTCAGTTAAAATAATGCCCGCGTTTTCCTCAGGGGGGGTTAAAATCTACCCTATATGTTTGCAGGTGACTTAGAGCAGACTCTAACAAATAAAATTCACGCAATTCCGGGGACATAGCACTATTTTCATGTCCTGCACCTGTTTGTACAGGATCCAAATCACTAATTGTAAAGTTGTCGTTAAAAATGTCCCCGGAAGAATTAGGCCCAACAATTTGCATAAGATTGTCCATTTCTTCAGCTGTAAATTGAAAATCCAGAGGGATATCAAATAACGTACCTTCACTAACACCATCCGGCGAGAGGGGACAATTACCCATGATACTTTGAAGTCCCGTGCCAGGGAAGGCAGAAGTTTTTCACAGCTTCCCCCTGAAACTAGAAAATGAATGGATTAAGTTTTTTTTTTTTCTTTGACGAAAGTTTTTTTTTTCTTAATTGGATTCGAATTTATCAAACAAATGCATAATAAGTTACAAATTTTCTGCTTATAGCAGTATTTACAAAACAATGTATAATAAATCACAAATTTTGTTAATAACGCACATACACATGCGCATATGCATGCACACACACACACACACACACACATGCACACACACACAAACACACGCACTCACACACACACACACACACACACACACACACACACACACACACACACAAACACACGCATACACACACAAACACACACACACACACTCACACACACACACACAGACACACACGCTGAAAAATTCTTACAGGTTGAAATTGTGTTTCTAACCCCTTAGCCTATATTCAATTAGTCTATAACGTGCTGCGGAAGCAGCGTCAGATAGAAATGCGCTGAAGTCAGATAGAAACGTGCTGCGGAAACAAATTATGCGATGTTTGAATTTCTACTTCAAAAATTCTTAATTTTCTCATAATTTTTGACGGGTTAAAATACAATTCAGTTGATATGTAGTGAAGCATTGGAATTATCGGATATACGGAAAAAAAAAGCGGCACATGTACCGCTCACACACAGGGGGGGGGGACATTTGGGGGCTGGGAGCTCCCTTTGGAGTAGAAGGATTGGAGCTCTTTCGAGTTAGGGTAGAGGACTTCACAATACCGTTCAAATAGAACTTGTGTATTATATCGACCCTAGAATTTCAGTCTCAAATTCTTTTCGAAAACAACTTTTAAGAATCCTTTTTTCTCGTGTTAATATCTGATCGAAGATAAAAACACCCGGTCGTTTGAAATGCACTTTTGTAGCGATTAAGGTTCAAATTTATGCCTGTGAGGTTAGTATCCAACCATTGCGATGGGTTATTTTGATAAACGGATTAAATATACACACAAAAGCTAGCCTAGTTTAAGAATGACTGTTCAACTGTCAACAATAAAATAGTTATTTGTTTAAAGAAATAATGGATTTTTGCATTAGAAAACATCTTGTTTAAAAGAGAAATTACAGGTAAAGTTTTATGAGCTATTTGGTACTTCTGTGTTACAACCATTCTTTTATATACTGCTAATTTGGTTAATGAAAGAATATAGAATAGTTTAGAAACAAATTTAAGTTAAGTGCCTGAGAAAATTTGTCTGATTTTTGAAAAATACGGGAAAAAAAAAATATATACATTTACAAATTCTGGCTGCATTTGTACATCAGAAGTCCCTGGCAATGCATGAAGAGGAGTGTTCCCTCCGTCTTGATCAGATAAGGCTGACTCGAATTTCTTGTCAGGTTTCATAGAGACTCCTGGCCGGTCCAACGAACGTGCATTGGAATTAGCAAATCTGATGACTGATCGTCTCGCACCTTGCATTGATGAGATATCATCCTGTCTTGGTCTCTTTTCAGAGGGAGGGCATGAATCCATCTCAACATCCTTAAAAAAAAGAAGAAAAATTTAGTAATAAGCCCTCTTTTTTACAGATAAATTGCCCTCTAAAGTTTATTCTGGTGTTTGTAGCACTTTAGAAATATTTAAAAAAGCTTCTGAAGTAGAATTTTGGAAAATTTTGAGTTTGGAGGGAAGGGTGATTTCAAAAACATCTCCCCATAATATAATTTGACCTAAAGTCAATTCTGATGTTTGTAATGCTCTATGTCTTAAAGCTTTACAAATATTTAAAAAAGCTTCTGAAGTAGAATTTTGGAAAATTTTGAGTTTAAAGGGAAGGTGGATTTCAAAAAAACATCTCCCCGTAATATAATTTGACCCATAAAGTCAATTCTGATGTTTGTAGTGCTATAACTATTAGCACTTTAGAAATATTTAAAAAGCTTTTAAAATTAAATTTTTGAAAATTTTGAGTTTGGAGGGAATGGGGATTTTAAAACCCTCTTCCCGTGATATAATTTGACCTATAAAGTCAATTCTGAAACTTGTAGCGCTCAATCTATTAGTGCCTTAGAAATATTTAAAAAGCTTTTTAAAATAAAATTTTTGAAAATTTTGAGTTTGAAGGGAAGGAGGAAGGAAGTTATATACCTAAATTACGAAATACTTAAAATCACAGAAAAAAAGGAAGATCAACCTTTGTGACTCGAACGAAATTCGAACTTTAGTGTAAAGAGCAAGATATTGAGGAGGGAGGCGACCTTTCATATCTGTCGAAACTAATATGCAAATTCTATTTTAATTTTTCATATACAATGAACCAAAATCAAAGTGAACATGCCTCTCTTTTTTTTGAATATTTACTAAAAATTGAAATACATGGACTGTTTTTTTCATATACAATGAACCAAAATCAAAGTGAATATTTCCTAACCTGAAATATTCCAACTCTTGCATTTCAATGAAAGAAATTCAAAATGAGCTCTGAAAAATTAAGAGAATGTAACTGTGACAAGGTAAACCATGACAAAACACTAGTGAAATATTCCAACTCTTGCATTTCAACGAAAGAAATTCCAAAATGAACTTTGAAAAATTAAGAGAATGTAAGTGTGACAAGGTAAACCACCACAAAACACTACTGAAATATTCCAACTCTTGAATTTCAACAAAGAAAACCAAAATGAACTTTGAAAAATCAAGAGAATGTAACTGTGACAAGGTAAACCACATCAAAACACTACTGAAATATTCCAACTCTTGCATTTCAATGAAAAAAATTCAAAATGAACTTTGAAAAATCAAGAGAATGTAACTGTGACAAAGTAAACCACGACAAAAACACTACTGAAATATTCCAACTCTTGCATTTCAATGGAAGAAATTCAAAATGATATTTGAAAAATTAAGAGAATGTAACTGTGACAAGGTAATCCATGACAAAACACTACTGAAATATTCCAACTCTTGCATTTCAACGAAAGAAATCCAAAATGAACTTTGAAAAATTAAGAGAATGTATGCGTGACAAGGTAAACCACACCAAAACACTACTGAAATATTCCAACTCTTACATTTCAAAAGAAAAAAACCAAAATGAACTTTGAAAAATCTAGAGAATGTAACTGTGACAAGGTAAACCACGACAAAACACTACTGAAATATCCAACTCTTGCATTTCAATGAAAGAAATTCAAAATGGACTTTGAAAAATCAAGAGAATGTAACTGTGACTAGGTACAACAAAACCACGACAAACAACTATTGAAATATTCAAAAAACTTTTGCATTTCATCGAAAGAAATCCAAAATGAACTTTGAAAAATTAAGAGAATGTAACTGTGACAAGGTAAACTACAACAAAACACTACTGAAATATTCCAACTCTTGCATTTCAACGAAAGAAAACAAAAATGAACTTTGAAAAATTAAGAGAATGTAACTGTGACAAGGTAAACCACGACAAGACACTACTAAAATATTCCAACTCTTGCATTTCAACGAAAGAAATTCAAAATGAACTTTGAAAAATCAAGAGAATGTAACTGTGATAAGGTAAACCACAACAAAACACTACTGAAATATTCCAACTCTTACATTTCGACGAAAGCAATCCAAAATGAACTTTGAAAAATTAAGAGAATGTAACTATGATTAGGTAAACCACAACACTATTGAAATATTCCAACTCTTGCATTTCATCGAAAGAAATCCAAAATGAACTTTGAAAAATTAAGAGAATGTAAGTGTGACAAGGTAAACCACAACAAAACACTACTGAAATATTCCAACTCTTACATTTCAACGATAGAAAACCAAAATGAACTTTGAAAAATCAAGGAAATGTAACTGTGATAAGGTAAACCACGACAAAACATTACTGAAATATACCAACTCTTGCATTTCAATGAAAGAAATTCAAAATGGACTTTGAAACATTAAGAGAATGTAACTTTGACAAGGCAAACCACGACAAAACACTATTGAAATATTCCAAGTCTTGCATTTCATCGAAAATAAAACAAAATGAACTTTGAAAAATCTAGAAAATGTAACTGTGACGAGGTAAACCACAACAAAAACACTACTGAAATATTCCAACTCATGCATTTCAACGAATGAAAACCAAAATGAACTTTGAAAAATTAAGAGAATGTAACTGTGACAAGGTAAACCATGACAAAACAGTACTTAAATATTCCAACTCTTGCATTTCAACGAAAGAAAACCAAAATGAACTTTGAAAAATCAAGAGAATGTAACTGTGACAATGTAAAACATAACAAAATACTACTGAAATATTCCAACTCTTGCATTTCAATGAAAGAAATTCAAATGAACTTTGACAAATCAATAGAATGTAACTGTGACAAGGTAAACCACGACAAAACACTACTGAAATATTCCAACTCTTGCATTTCAGTGAAAGAAATTCAAAATAAACTTTGACAAATCAATAAAATGTAACTGTGATAAGGTAAACCACGACAAAACACTACTGAAATATTCCAACTCTTGCATTTCAATGAAAGAAATTCAAAATAAACTTTGACAAATCAGTAAAATGTAACTGTGATAAGGTAAACCACGACAAAACACTACTGAAATATTCCAACTCTTGCATTTCAATGAAAGAAATTCAAAATGAACTTTGAAAAATCAACAGAATGTAACTGTGACACTGTAAACCATAACAAAACACTACTGAAATATTCCTAAGAAAAATTTAGAATTTGTAAAATTGGTTTAAGAAGGATATTAAGAAGGGAACTTGTTCTGAAATGCCTTTTGAACCATGGTGTTGAGGCATTCAAAAAGCTGTAAAGTAAAGTTGTGGGTGAAATGGATGGGTACTTCAAAATGGAAAATGGGTTTAGAAGGGACATTAAGAAAGGAAATTGCTCTGAAACTTTTGAAAGGTATTTCTTGGTGTTGAGGTAACCAAAAAAGCTGTAAAGTAAAGTTGTGTGTGAAATGGATGGGTACTTCAAGTTGTAAAATGGGTTTAGAAGGGACATTAAGAAAGGAACTTGCTCTGAAATGCCTTTTGAAAAGTATTTCTTGGTGTTGAGGTATCCAAAAAGCTGTAATTTAAAGTTGTGGGTGAAAAGGATGGATGCTTCAACTTGTAAAATTGGTTTAGGAAGGACATTACGTAAAGAACTTGTTCTGAAAAGCCTTTGAAAAGCATTGCTTGGTGTTGAGGTATCCAAAGAGCTGTAAAGTAAAGTTGTGGGTGAAAAGAATGGATGCTTCAAGTTGGGAAAATGGGTTTAGAAGGGACATTAAGAAAGGAAATTGCTCTGAAATGCCTTTTGAAAGGTATTTCTTGGTGTTGAGGTAACCAAAAAGCTGTAAAGTAATGTTGTGGGTGAAGTGGATGGGTACTTCAAGTTGTAAAATGGGCTTAGAAGGGACATTAAGAAAGCAACTTGCTCTGAAATGCCTTTTGAAAAGTATTTCTTAGTGTTGAGGTATCCAAAAAGCTGTAATTTAAAGTTGTGGGTGAAAAGGATAGATGCTTCAACTTGTAAAATTGGTTTAGGAAGGGCATTACGTAAAGAACTTGTTCTGAAAAGCCTTTGAAAAGTATTGCTTGGTGTTGAGGTATCCAAAGAGCTGTAAAGTAAAGTTGTGGGTCAAAAGGATGGTGCTTCAAGTTGGAAAATGGGTTTAGAAGGGACATTAAGAAAGGAAATTGCTCTGAAATGCCTTTTGAAAGGTATTTCTTGGTGGTGAGGTTTCCAAAAAGGTGAAAAGTGTAGTTGTGGTTGAAAAGGATGGGTGCTTTAACTTGTAAAATGGGTTTAGGAGGGACATTAAGAAAAGAACTTGCTCTGAAATGTCTTTCGAAAAGTATTTCTTGGTGTTGAGGTATCCAAAAAGCTGTATAGTAAAGTTCTGGGTGAAAAGGATGGGTGCTTTAACTTGTAATATGGGTTTAGGAGGGACATAAGAAAAGAACTTGCTCTGAAATGTCTTTTGAAAAGTATTTCTTGGTGTTGAGGTATCCAAAAAGCTGTAAAGTAAAGTTGTGGGTGAAAAGGATGGGTACTTCAAGTTGGAAAATGGGTTTAGGAGGGACATTAAGAAAGGAACTTGCTCTGAAACGTCTTTTGAAAAGTATTTCTTGATGTTGAGGTATCCAGAAAGCTGTAAAGTATAGTTGTGGGTGAAAAGGATGGGTACTTCAACTTGTAAAACGGGTTTAGAAGGGACATTAAGAAAGGAACTTGCTCTGAAATGTCTTTTGAAAAGTATTCTTGGTGTTGAGGTATCCAAAAAGCTGTAAAGTATAGTTATGGGTGAAAAGGATGGATGCTTCAAGTTGGAAAATGGGTTTAGAAGGGACATTAAGAAAGGAAGTTGCTCTGAAATGCCTTTTGAAAGGTATTTCTTGGTGTTGAGGTATCCAAAAAGCTATAAAGTATAGTTGCGGGTGAAAAAGATGGGTACTTCAACTTGGAAAATGGGTTTAGGAGGGACATTATGAAAGGAACTTGCTCTGAAATGGCTTTTGAAAGGTATTTCTTGGTGTTGAGGTATCTAAAAAAGCTGTAAAGTAAAGTTGTGGGTGAAAAGGACAGGTACTTCAAGTTGGAAAATGGATTTAGAAGGGAACATTAAGAAAAGAAGTTGCTCTGAAATGTCTTTTGAAAGGTAATTCATGGTGTGTAGGTATCCAAAAAGCCTTGTAGTAAAGTTGTGGGTGAAAAGGAAGGATGCTTCAAGTTGGAAAATGGTTAAGGAATGACATTAAGAAAGGGACCTGTTCTGAAAAAGATACAATATAGCCTTAAAAAATATTAAAAAATGAGGGTTCAGAGGCCTTTGGGGCGCCGGGGGCCCTTTTGGGGGCCCGGGGGGACCCTTTAGAAGCCCGGGGGAACCTTTGGGGGCCGGGGGCTGCCTTCGGGGTTGGGGTATGGGGATCTGAGCCCTTTGGGTCGGGGTAGGGGGATCGGGGCCCTTGGGGTTGGGGTATGGGGACCTCACGACATTGTTCAAATGGAACTTGTGTATTATAACGACCACACTCAAAACCTCTTCTAAAAGATCTTCTAAAATCATCTTTTAAAATGTCTCTAACTGTTTCGCCGAAATAATTCCCTAAAATGTCTAAAACGGTTTCGCCCAAATAACCCCTAAACGTAATTTCTGCGTGTTCCTTTTGTTTTTGCCATCGCTGCGCTGTCACATTTGAAAATACTGGGAAACCCTTTCCCGTGCATCTCTTCATCTCTAAGATCAAAACATTCGCCGGAGTTTCTTGGAGAATTGTTTCCGGGGCGATGTTTATTAATATCTTTGGAGTTCGACCAGAATTGTTTCCAGGGCAAAGTTTATTAATATCTGACAGGTGATGTCAAGGTGAATTGTTTCTGGGTGAAGTTTCTTAATGTCTGACAGATGATGTCATGGTTGATTGATTTGTCATGAAAGGGGAATTAATTTGTTGTTTCTAAGGGGAATTATTGATTCACTAAAGGGGAATTGAGGTCATTGACCCTGTTCCCGCTAGACTCAATAATCCAGAAAACATCCATCAAAGTGAGAAGAATCATGTTTTTTCATTGTCAATGACAAAACCATAAAACAGACATAAATTGATGTTGACATCCATGAAAAACATCAAATAAATTGACCAACACACATAACCGTCCAAGAAACATCCATAAAAGTGAGAAAAAAACCTGTTTTTCCATTCTCACTGACAACGAACCATTTCCCTAGGGACTCTATGCCCAAATATGGACTCCCCTCAGGAGTCAATAAGGCCTTCCTACTTTTCCCATCATTATTTAAAACAAAAATCAGAAATTAATATAAAAAACAAGTTTTTCAACTGAAAGTAAGGAGCAACATTTAAAACTTAAAACGAACAAAAAATATTAGCTATATGATTGGGTTCACCTTCTAGTCAATTCCTCGATCTTTAAGCCAATGATTTTTTAGTACTTTCATAAGACCTATTTATTCTAATTAACGACCTTGTGATTAAGGGGTCATTTTTTAAGAATTGGAACAAAATTCAAACTTTAGCTTAAAGAGCAAGGTATTGACTAGGGTTACGTAAGTTAATTTGTAAATTATGTCAGAACCATATTTAGAGACAGCCATTTAGCAAAAGAAAAGTAAAATTTTTATGCAAATTTTATTTGCTTATTCAATGACGGTGAGCCAAAATAAAAAGTGCATTAACTAAAAAACGATCAGAAATTAAATAAAAAAACAAGTTTTTAAACTGAAAGTAAGGAGCGACATTAAAACTTAAAACAAACAGAAATTATTCCGTATATGAAAGGGGCTGTTCCCTCCTCAACGCCTCGCTCTTCACGCAAAAGTTCGACTCTGTCTCACAACTTTATTTTTTAAAACAATAAAAAACTTTAGCGTAAAGAGCGAGGCGTTGAGGAGGGGACAGCCCCTTTCATATACGGAATAATTTCTGTTCGTTTTAAGTTTTAATGTCGCTCCTTACTTTCAGTTTAAAAAACTTGTTTTTTTTTATTTAATACTTACCAAGCTCAAGTTTGTTAGGAATTTGCTAATAATGGTCATGGTTGATTCTTGACTAAAGTCTTTCATGTTGTTGGCGAATGAGAAAGACCTCACCGATGCCGTTGACTTAAACAAGATTGTCCAGTGGTGGCCCACTTGAGTTGAATACATATATAGCTATTCTTAGTTACACATTTAAACATGAGGTATTCCGTTTTAGCTTCTTGTTTGTCTCCGTAGATAAGTATAAACGATAAAGGACCAATGAATAATAATTTTCACGAGTTGTATAATGTGGTCTAGGAGCCATTTAAATGATAAAATTATTATCATTCAATTTCAATTATTATCATTCAATTATTATCATTAAATTTCAATTATTATCATTCAATTATTATCAAAATTTGTTTTTTAAGAGTTTCAGTTGCTATTGGGCCGAGTCCCTCCTTACTTACAGATTTAACCACAAACTTTTGATCTTTTTTATTTTATTCTGGCCTTTTTTCTGTTTGTTTGATTCAGTGTTTGTTCTGCTCTCTTACACTTCGGATCACTTCTTTTTTCTGAAGCCTACTGCTGACTCTAGCGGAAGCATGGGG
Organism: Artemia sinica; assembly: GCA_027921565.1. NCBI lineage: Eukaryota > Metazoa > Arthropoda > Branchiopoda > Anostraca > Artemiidae > Artemia > Artemia sinica. The sequence goes on from CM051271.1 coordinate 46,735,647, forward strand.
CAAGCTATGCCTGCAAATTTTTTTGATGGGGGTAGATTTCTAGACAGCGAAGCTTGACCCTCCTTCTCTTGGTAGTATAGGAAATCCGTCAGCACACTTCAACGTGGTGAAAAGGTGTAACATCGGTTAACTTCGCACCGAGCAAGGTGATGGCTAACATGCTGCAGGGTGACCATGAAAAGTGGCCCCCCTCGAGGACTTTACAGGCTAGTAAACGACACAACATTTGTACTGGGTTCTGATTACTGGATAATTCTTCTGGGTTTTTAAATGTGTTTTGGTGTTTTTTTAGGATTAAAAAACTCTACCTAGCTAATTTTTCTACTATGGGTTGCCTCTCCGTAGTATTATAATATTTTAGGCATGAATATATAATGAGTCGGAGGTAATAGGCTTGAGACTGTCTGTGCATTATTTTGACTCTTGTTGATGGATTAGCATCGCCAGATGCTGAAAACCATGTTGGGATCGATAGGGGCCCAGAATTACACAAAGCCTGGGACTTCTTGTTGTCCGGATCCAAGATGGCTTAAGCGCTTTTGTGTGGACTAGACAAGATATCTTAGTCCCAGTCCTGCACTGGTTCTAGTACCATTGCTTTTCCTGAGTCTTCCAAATAATTTCAGTGATTATAAGAATTCATCAGTGATCAGTGATTCATGATTTAGATCAGTGATTATATGATTAGAAGAATATAAAAATTGCAAATCGGACTGTTACAACAGTAGTAATGATAGTGCTGATTTCACGAGCACATTGACGAGCACAAGAATATACAGTACAGTTTCAAAAATACATGAAAAATACATTGAATTGCGTAAGAAAACCCATGGTCAAAAGTGTATACAATATGAACGGTACATTGGAATTACACAAGAACCCTACAAGAAATTGCTCAAAAGTGTAATAGATTTCACGAGTACATTGACGAGCACAAGAATATGCACTACAGTTTCAATTGCACAAGGAAAACCCATGCTTGAGACATTAAACTCAAAGGTTTTTTTTTAGGGAAAGCTGTCAATCACCCATGTGTTATCCACAGTTCCATTTTTGAAGTCTGTGAAACAGTTCGACGTGTTCGGTGAGATTACGTTCCTTGGCGTTTGATAGACATTTGCAAAAAAAAGGGGTAATTAGTGATTGGATAATTTTTAACAAGAAATGACTGAAAAGTGTTATGGAGGAGATGGGATGATTGTGTACTGTATAATACACAAGTGATGGTTTGCACAGTGTTGTCAATTTTAAATAGTTTAGAAATAAAAAAAAATTAACAAGAAATGGCTGAAAAGTGTTTTGAGGGAGTTGAGTTGCACGAGGGTTCAGTTGCACGGGGGGTTCAGTTACATGCGGATTCAGTTACACGGGGATGAGTTAAATGGGGTCGAGTTGCACGAGGGGGGTTCAGTTGAACGGGGGCTTAGTTAAATGGGGTCGAGTTGCACGAGGGTTCAGTAGCACGAGGGTTCAGTAGCACGAGGGTTCTGTAGCACGGGGGTTCAGTTGTATGGGGTTTCGGTTATACAGGGGTTCAGTTACATGGGGGGTTCAGTTGCACGGGGGGGTTTAGTTAAATGGGGGTCGAGTTGCACGAGGGTTTAGTGGCACGAGGGTTCAGGTTCGAATATTTCAGTAGTGTTTTTGTTGTGCTTTACCTTGTCACAGTTACATTCTATTGATTTTCATAGTTCATTTTGAATATCCTTCATTGAAATGCAAGAGTTGGAATATTTCAGTAGTGTTTTGTTGTGCTTTACCTTGTCATAGTTACATTCTCTTGATTTTTCGAAGTTCATTTTGAATTTCTTTCGTGAAATGCAAGAGTTGGAATATTTCAGTAGTGTTTTGTTGTGCTTTACCTTGTCACAGCTACATTCTCTTGATTTTTCGAAGTTCATTTTGAATTTCTGTCGTGAAATGCAAGAGTTGGAATATTTCAATAGTGTTTTGTTGTGCTTTACCTTGTCACAGTTACATTATGTTGATTTTGATAGTTAATTTGAATTTCTTTCATTGAAATGCAAGAATTGGAATATTTCAGTAGTGTTTTGTTGTGCTTTACCTTGTCACAGTTACATTCTGTTGATTTTCATAGTTCATTTTGAATTTCTTTCATTGAAATGCAAGAGTTGGAATATTTCAGTAGTGTTTTGTTGTGCTTTACCTTGTCACAGTTACATTCTATTGATTTTGATAGTTCATTTTGAATTTTTTTCATTGAAATGCAAGAATTGGAATATTTCAGTAGTGTTTTGTTGTGCTTTACCTTGTCACAGTTACATTCTGCTGATTTTCATAGTTCATTTTGAATTTCTTTCATTGAAATGCAAGAGTTGGAATATTTCAGTAGTGTTTTATTGTGCTTTACCTTGTCACAGTTACATTCTCTTAATTTTTCAAAGTTCATTTTGAATTTCTTTCGTGAAATGCAAGAATTGGAATATTTCAGTAGTGTATTGTCATGGTTTACCTTGTCACAGCTACATTCTCATGATTTTTCAAAGTTCATTTTGAATTTCTGTCGTGAAATGCAAGAGTTGGAATATTTCAGTAGTGTTTTGTTGTGCTTTACCTTGTCACAGTTACATTCTGTTGATTTTCATAGTTCATTTTGAATTTCTTTCATTGAAATGCAAGAGTTGGAATATTTCAGTAGTGTTTTATTGTGCTTTACCTTGTCACAGTTACATTCTCTTAATTTTTCAAAGTTCATTTTGAATTTCTGTCGTGAAATGCAAGAGTTGGAATATTTCAGTAGTGTTTTGTTGTGCTTTACCTTGTCACAGTTAAGAAGAAGAAGGATTTATTGAAAAAAAACATATCAACAAAAAATTATTGCTGCCTCCCCTAAAAAGCAAAGCTTGTCCGTGGGGGAGATAGAGAAAACAAAATCCTTAAAACAAAGAATACTTGGCCACCGACACCACTAATACCATCACACAAAAAAATAAATACAAATAATATCATATATTATACTTCCTCTGGGAACATCATATCAACAAAACCCCCACAATAAATAAATCAATTAATCAGTCAAAACTCATATTCAGCAAAAAGCAGTTCTTTAATGATTTTTCTAAAAATATTGGGGTCACCAATAGTCTTAATATCACTATTCAATCTATTCCATTTCCGCGTACCTCTATAAAAAACAGAAAAACGTGAACGGGAAGATATACCTCTAGGTACACAGAAGTCCGCGCTACCCCTTGTATCATGAGAATGAACAGTAGACCTAATGGACAATAAATCACCAAAACAACGAGGCTGAACATCCTGCTGGAGTCCGAAAATAAACCACAATACATAGAACTCACGAAGGCCTGCAGCCGGCAAAATTTTTAAAGTTGGGTAAATTTCTCTAACAGACATACGTGGAGATATACCGGCTAAAATTCTTACTGCATGATTTTGCAGAACTCTTATTGGTTTTAGGGTAGAAGAAAGAGTAGAGAGCCAAATACTTGAACAATAAAGTATATACGGGTGTATTAAAGAAAAATAAAGATGGCGAAGGACAGACTTGGGAAAACAATGTTGGAGTTTCTTCATTATACCAAGATTTCTTGCCAGAATTTTGCTAGTTAAAGTAACATGTTCCTTAAAAGATAGAGTTTCATCTATTACAATCCCAAGGTATTTAAAAGACGCAGTCCGTTTTATAACGCCATTGGGCATGTCTAATTCCTTGATCCATGGGTAAAAGTTTGATGATCGCGAGAAAATAATAAAGTTACACTTAGCCATGTTAATCCTTAATTTATTTACCCTCAGCCATGCTGTAATTCTATTAACTGATTCCTTCATGGAAATCTGCAGCAGCTCCGCTGTCTTAGCTGTACTAATGGCTGTTGTGTCATCAGCAAAAAGTGAAACTGTTTCATTAGTCGGGTTTACCGTTAGTTCATTTATTCTATAGAAAAAATTATTTAGACAATTTGGTAAATCATTAATAAATATCAAGAATAATATAGGACCGAGAACTGATCCTTGCGGAACACCTATTTCAATACGCTTTTTTTCGGAAGAAGTATCATTTAGTTGGACATACTGATAACGATTACTTAAAAAACTTCTTAAAAAATTTAATGATTTACCCCTCAAACCATACACCTCACACTTCTTAAGTAGAAGTTCATGATCCACAGTGTCGAAAGCTTTCATCAGATCTAAAAATATAGCATCTATTTTGAAACCTTTATCTAATACATCATTAATAATAGTTGTCAAATAAATCATCGCCTGTTCCGTTGTCCTTTTTCTACGGAACCAAATTGTGTCTCTACCAGTAACTTATGATCCTCCAAAAAACTCATCATTCTAATACTAAAACACTTCTCTAAAACACGGGAAATAATGGGTAAAACAGATATCGGTCTATAGTTTCCTGGGTCATTTTGAATACCACCCTTATGAATTGGGGTTATACGGGCAACTTTAAAACAGTCTGGGAATTTTCCTTGACGAAAACACTCATTAATTAACCCACATAAAACTTCAGCTACAACAGGAAAAATACATTTAAGTGTTTTTAGAGTAATATGATCGCTACCAGATGAATTACTACGCAAAACCCATAAATAATTTTTTTAATTTCGTCAACTGTTAGAAGTCTAAGGTAAAGAGACACATCAATGGGGTCCCTCAGTAAGGACTCGGACGTTGGGTCACCACTATCAGGCACAACTGACATAGCTAAATTCAGACCAATATTCGAAAATAACTCTGAAATTCATTGCATATGTCCTTTTCAGAATTCAAAGTCTTTCCTATTACACGATTGTATATAGGGCAGTGAACAAATTCGACCACAAAACGAGGTTGAGATGGATTTGTATCTTGAGAAGGGCGAGCACGATTTGGCTGTGTACTCGGAATTTGTTTCCCAGGGCAAGAATGCTTTTGAAGACGCTAGAATAGATCAGTCAAGTACGTAGGGAAGTTTTAGAATGGGGCGAAAGCAAAGAACAACGTTAAAACTTATAACAAACAGAAATTAAATAAGAAATTATTCCAAATGTGGAAATTATGTTCTGGCCTTGGAAGGCATAGGGGTTTTGATCCCTACTCATGTTAAGTCCTGCTCGTTTGAGTTTGACTCGGTTATTTATTGTTATTTCTGTTCGTTTTGGGTTTCATTTATTTATCGATTCTGATTTGTGGTAATTTCACCCTTGGTAGATTGTTTGATTTCATTTCTGCTCGTTTTTGGTTTGGTTTGAGTCCTTTACTTTTCTTTAAAAAGCTTATTTTGTGGAGAAAGTTTTTTAATTAATTTCTGTTCGTTTTATATTGACAAAGTCTTTTCAGGGAAAAAGTAAATAAAACTTTAAATCTTTTCGTTTTTTAAGACTTTATAGTTTGGCTTGCTACTTGTATGCTGGAGAAAAATTTTCAGCATTTTTTAACAACATACACCCTTTTAAAAAGCTGTACACAAATAGTAGTGTTTAATTTAATTTCATACCTCCTCTAGTTGACCTGAAATAGAAAACTTGATACCATTCACAAAAAAATCTGTTTTATTTCTTTGATAGTTTGGATACACTTAAGCTATTTTGATTTGGTTAAATTTTAAGAGCAGAAGTAGCCCCGAAAATTTGAATATAATACCCTTAGTCGTTCTTGGGATACTGCTGAGATGCCTTATTGGGAATTATCATTTACACAGTGCATTTTGATATAAGTAGTAACCAAGGTTCCATTTTGCTTGCAGGTATAGCAATTTCCATGCTATTTGCTTGCAGGTATAGGACCATGCTATTTGCTTAGGAAATACTTTTGCGGGGACATATAGCAATTTCAATGTTATTCTACAGGGCATTACACCTTTTCAAAGAGATTCAGAGCTCCCTCACATGGCCTTCTGGATTCTAACAGCCATATAGCAATTTCTATGTTATTTGCGTACTGCCATAGGACCATGCTATTTGCTTAGACACATAGGAATTACTATGCTATTTGCTTAGACATATAGGAAATACTTTTGCGGAGACATATAGCAATTTCAATGTTATTCTACTACTTTATGTTCCTTTTATGTGTTATTCTGGACCTTGTATACACCTTTTCAAAGAGATTCAGAGCTCCCTCAACCAAGGTACTATTTCTACCACTCCTATAGCAATTTCTATGTTATTCTACTACTTTATGTTCCTTTCTGTGTTATTCTGGACCTTGCATAACGTGTTATGAAGGACAAGTTGTTCTGAAGCAATAAAACCAGCATGTCTTGTTTCGCTGTTAATATATTCAATTATTTTTTTGTATATATTCAGGTTTCAGATTATAATTTTCAACAGTTTGAATAGTTCATTCAACCTATCAGTATCGGTATTTTTGCGATCATTTACATAGATATGGAATATTCTAAGCAGCTTCTGGTAACTAAAATTTTATCATTATTATAATAAAAAGAAATTGTCTCGCTATTAAGTTAAGGAAGAAATTCCTTCCTTACACTGTGTGGTTAACTCTTTTTTAAAATAAAAGCTTCCTTCTTTTAAATATTAAACTTTCCATGTATTTCAATTTTAGTAAATATTCAAAAAAGAGAGACATGTTCACTTTGATTTTGGTTCAATGTATATGAAAAAAACAGTCCATGTATTTCAATTTTTAGTAAATATTCAAAAAAAAGAGGCATGTTCACTTTGATTTTGGTTCATTGTATATGAAAAATTAAAATAGAATTTGCATATTAGTTTCGACAGATATGAAAGGTCGCCTCCCTCCTCAATATCTTGCTCTTTACACTAAAGTTCGAATTTCGTTCGAGTCACAAAGGTTGATCTTCCTTTTTTTCTGTGATTTTAAGTATTTCGTAATTTAGGTATATAACTTTTAAAAGCTTTGCATATAATTGTCAACTTTTTTCTGTGTTTCGATACTATGGAATTGAAGATCCAATGCCCTCTGTTAATATTTTGAATAAGTAAGAATTGAGCTAGCTAATTAAATTTTGTCATTTTTTTTTATTTCAAATTTTGACGGTTTAGTACTATGATATTCGTAATTTAGGTATATAAGTTTTTAAAAAAACTTTGCATATATAAAAAAAAATATATAATTGTCAACTTTTCGTGTTTGTTACTATGGAATTGAAGGCCTAATGCCTCCCCCGTTTTGTATTTACGCGAAGGAACATTTGAGCAGAAAAATATTGATTTATAAAAAGTAGCAGGCATTCTAAAGCACTAATAGATTGAGCGCTACGAGTTTCAGAATCGACTTTATAGGTCAAATTATATCACGGGAAGAGGGTTTTAAAATCTTCCTTCCCTTCAAACTCAAAATTTTCAAAAATTTTATTTTAAAAAGCTTTTTAAATATTTCTAAAGCACTAATGGATTGAGCGCTACAAGTTTCAGAATTGACTTTATAGGTCAAAATTATATCACGGGAAGAGGGTTTTAAAATCCCCCTTCCCTCCAAACTCAAAATTTTCAAAAATTTTATTTTAAAAGCTTTTTAAATATTTCTAAAAGTGCTAATAGTTATAGCACTACAAACATCAGAATTGACTTTATGGTCAAATTATATTATGGGGAGATGTTTTTGAAATCCACCTTCCCTCCAAACTCAAAAATTTTCCAAAATTCTACTTCAGAAGCTTTTTTAAATATTTGTAAAGCTTTAAGACATAGAGTATTACAAACATCAGAATTGACTTTATAGGTCAAATTATATTATGGGGAGATGTTTTTGAAATCAACCTTCCCTCCAAACTCAAATTTTTCCAAAATTCTTTTTCAGAAGCTTTTTTAAATATTTCTAAAGTGCTACAAACACCAGAATAAACTTTAGAGGGCAATTTATCTGTAAAAAAGAGGGCTTTACTAAATTTTTCTTCTTTTTTTTAAGGATGTTGAGATGGATTCATGCCCTCCCTCTGAAAAGAGACCAAGACCGGATGATATCTCATCAATGCAAGCTGCGAGACGATCAGTCATCAGATTTGCTAATTCCAATGCACGTTCGTTGGACCGGCCAGGAGTCTCTATGCAACCTGACAAGAAATTCGAGTCAGCCTCATCTGATCAAGACGGAGGGAACACTCCTCTTCATGCATTGCCAGGGACTTCTGATGTACAAATGCAGCCAGAATTTGTAAATGTATTTATTTTTTTCCGTATTTTCAAAAATCAGACAAATTTTCTCAGGCGCTTAACTTAAATTTGTTTCTAAACTATTCTATATTCTTTCATTAACCAAATTAGCAGTATATAAAAGAATGGTTGTAACACAGAAGTACCAAATAGCTCATAAAACTTTACCTGTAATTTCTTTTAAACAAGATGTTTTCTAATGCAAAAATCCATTATTTCTTTAAACAAATAACTATTTCATTGTTGACAGTTGAACAGTCATTCTTAAACTAGGCTAGCTTTTGTGTGTATATTTAATCCGTTTATCAAAATAACCCATCGCAATGGTTGGATACTAACCTGACAGGCATAAATTTGAACCTTAATCGCTACAAAAGTGCATTTCAAACGACCGGGTGTTTTTATCTTCGATAAGATATTAACACGAGAAAAAGGATTCTTAAAAGTTGTTTTCGAAAAGAATTTGAGACTGAAATTTTAGGGTCGATATAATACACAAGTTCTATTTGAACGGTATTGTGAAGTCCTCTACCCTAACTCGAAAGAGCTTCAATCCTTCTACTCCAAAGGAAGCTCCCAGCCCCCAAAGGTCCCCCCCCCTGTGTGAGCGGTACATGTGCCGCTTTTTTTCTGTATGTCCGATAATTCCAATGCTTCAATACATATCAACTGAATTGTATTTTAAACCCGTCAAAAATTATGAGAAAATTAAGAATTTTTAAGTAGAAATTCAAACATCGCATAATTTGTTTCCGCAGCACGTTTCTATCTGACTTCAGCGCATTTCTATCTGACGCTACTTCCGCCACACGTTATAGGCTAATTGAATATAGGCTAAGGGGTTAGAAACACAATTTCAACCTGCAAGAATATTTCAGCGTGTGTGTGTGTGTGTGTGTGTGTGTGTGTGTGTGTGTGTGTGTGTGTGTGTGTGTGTGTGTGTGTGTGTGTGTGTGTGGTGTGTGTGTGTGTGTGTGTGTGTGTGTGTGTGTGTGTGTGTGTGCACACACACACACACACACACACACACACACACATGCACACACACACAAACACACGCACACACACACACACACACACACACAAGCACACGCACACACACACACACACACACACACACACACACGCTGAAATATTCTTACAGGTTGAAATTGTGTTTCTAACCCCTTAGCCTATATTCAATTAGTCTATAACGTGCTGCGGAAGCAGCGTCAGATATAAATGCGCTGAAGTCAGATAGAAACGTGCTGCGGAAACAAATTATGCGATGTTTGAATTTCTACTTCAAAAATTCTTAATTTTCTCATAATTTTTGACGGGTTAAAATACAATTCAGTTGATATGTAGTGAAGCATTGGAATTATCGGATCATACGGAAAAAAAGCGGCACATGTACCGCTCACACAGGGTGGGGGACCTTTGGGGGCTGGGAGCTTCCTTTGGAGTAGAAGGATTGAGCTCTTTCGAGTTAGGGTAGAGGACTTCACAATACCGTTCAAATAGAACTTGTGTATTATATCGACCCTAGAATTTCAGTCTCAAATTCTTTTCGAAAACAACTTTTAAGAATCCTTTTTCTCGTGTTAATATCTTATCGAAGATAAAAACACCCGGTCGTTTGAAATGCACTTTTGTAGCGATTAAGGTTCAAATTTATGCCTGTCATGTTAGTATCCAACCATTGCGATGGGTTATTTTGATAAACGGATTAAATATACACGCAAAAGCTAGCCTAGTTTAAGAATGACTGTTCAGCTGTCAACAATGAAATAGTTATTTGTTTAAAGAAATAATGGATTTTTGCATTAGAAAACATCTTGTTTAAAAGAGAAATTACAGGTAAAGTTTTATGAGCTATTTGGTACTTCTGTGTTACAACCATTCTTTTATATACTGCTAATTCGGTTAATGAAAGAATATAGAATAGTTTAGAAACAAATTTAAGTTAAGCGCCTGAGAAAATTTGTCTGATTTTTGAAAAATACGGGAAAAAAATATATACATTTACAAATTCTGGCTGCATTTGTACATCAGAAGTCCCTGGCAATGCATGAAGAGGAGTGTTCCCTCCGTCTTTATCAGATGAGGCTGACTCGAATTTCTTGTCAGGTTTCATAGAGACTCCTGGCCGGTCCAACGAACGTGCATTGGAATTAGCAAATCTGATGACTGATCGTCTCGCACCTTGCATTGATGAGATATCATCCCGTCTTGGTCTCTTTTCAGAGGGAGGGCATGAATCCATCTCAACATCCTTAAAAAAAGAAGAAAAATTTAGTAATAAGCCCTCTTTTTTACAGATAAATTGCCCTCTAAAGTTTATTCTGGTGTTTGTAGCACTTTAGAAATATTTAAAAAAGCTTCTGAAGTAGAATTTTGGAAAATTTTGAGTTTGGAGGGAAGGGTGATTTCAAAAACATCTCCCCATAATATAATTTGACCTATAAAGTCAATTCTGATGTTTGTAATGCTCTATGTCTTAAAGCTTTACAAATATTTAAAAAAGCTTCTGAAGTAGAATTTTGGAAAATTTTGAGTTTGGAGGGAAGGTGGATTTAAAAAACATCTCCCCATAATATAATTTGACCCATAAAGTCAATTCTGATGTTTGTAGTGCTATAACTATTAGCACTTTAGAAATATTTAAAAAGCTTTTAAAATAAAATTTTTGAAAATTTTGAGTTTGGAGGGAAGGGGGATTTTAAAACCCTCTTCCCGTGATATAATTTGACCTATAAAGTCAATTCTGAAACTTGTAGCGCTCAATCTATTAGTGCTTTAGAAATATTTAAAAAGCTTTTTAAAATAAAATTTTTGAAAATTTTGAGTTTGAAGGGAAGGAGGATTTTAAAACCCTCTTCCCGTGATATAATTTGACCTATAAAGTCGATTCTGAAACTTGTAGCGCTCAATCTATTAGTGCTTTAGAATGCCTGCTACTTTTTATAAATCAATATTTTTCTGCTCAAATGTTCCTTCGCGTAAATACAAAACGGGGGAGGCATTAGGCCCTCAATTCCATAGTAACAAACACGAAAAGTTGACAATTATATATTTTTTTTATATATGCAAAGTTTTTTTAAAAACTTATATACCTAAATTACGAATATCATGGTACTAAACCGTCAAAATTTGAAATAAAAAAAAATGACAAAATTTAATTAGCTAGCTCAATTCTTACTTATTCAAAATATTAACAGACGGCATTGGATCTTCAATTCCATAGTATCGAAACACAGAAAAAAGTTGACAATTATATGCAAAGCTTTTAAAAGTTATATACCTAAATTACGAAATACTTAAAATCACAGAAAAAAAGGAAGATCAACCTTTGTGACTCGAACGAAATTCAAACTTTAGTGTAAAGAGCAAGATATTGAGGAGGGAGGTGACCTTTCATATCTGTCGAAACTAATATGCAAATTCTATTTTAATTTTTCATATACAATGAACCAAAATCAAAGTGAACATGCCTCTCTTTTTTTTGAATATTTACTAAAAATTGAAATACATGGACTGTTTTTTTCATATACAATGAATCAAAATCAAAGTGAATATTTCCTAACCTGAAATATTCCAACTCTTGCATTTCAACGAAAGAAATTCCAAAATGAACTTTAAAAAATTAAGAGAATGTAAGTGTGACAAGGTAAACCACCACAAAACACTACTGAAATATTCCAACTCTTGCATTTCAATGAAAAAAATTCAAAATGAACTTTGAAAAATTAAGAGAATGTAAGTGTGACAAGGTAAACCACATCAAAACACTACTGAAATATTCCAACTCTTGCATTTCAACGAAAGAAAACCAAAATGAACTTTGAAAAATCAAGAGAATGTAACTGTGACAAGGTAAACCACATCAAAACACTACTGAAATATTCCAACTCTTGCATTTCAATGAAAAAAATTCAAAATGAACTTTGAAAAATCAAGAGAATGTACCTGTGACAAAGTAAACCACGACAAAACACTACTGAAATATTCCAACTCTTGCATTTCAATGGAAGAAATTCAAAATGATATTTGAAAAATTAAGAGAATGTAACTGTGACAAGGTAAGCCATGACAAAACACTACTGAAATATTCCAACTCTTGCATTTCAACGAAAGAAATCCAAAATGAACTTTGAAAAATTAAGAGAATGTATGTGTGACAAGGTAAACCACACCAAAACACTACTGAAATATTCCAACTCTTACATTTCAAAGAAAAAAAACCAAAATGAACTTTGAAAAATCTAGAGAATGTAACTGTGACAAGGTAAACCACGACAAAACACTACTGAAATATTCCAACTCTTGCATTTCAATGAAAGAAATTCAAAATGGACTTTGAAAAATTAAGAGAATGTAACTGTGACAAGGTAAACTACAACAAAACACTACTGAAATATTCCAACTCTTGCATTTCAACGAAAGAAAACAAAAATGAACTTTGAAAAATTAAGAGAATGTAACTGTGACAAGGTAAACCACGACAAAACACTACTGAAATATTCCAACTCTTGCATTTCATCGAAAGAAATCCAAAATGAACTTTGAAAAATTAAGAGAATGTAACTGTGACAAGGTAAACTAAAACAAAACACTACTGAAATATTCCAACTCTTGCATTTCAACGAAAGAAAACAAAAATGAACTTTGAAAAATTAAAAGAATGTAACTGTGACAAGGTAAACCACGACAAGACACTACTAAAATATTCCAACTCTTGCATTTCAACGAAAGAAATTCAAAATGAACTTTGAAAAATCAAGAGAATGTAACTGTGATAAGGTAAACCACAACAAAACACTACTGAAATATTCCAACTCATACATTTCGACGAAAGCAATCCAAAATGAACTTTGAAAAATTAAGAGAATGTAACTATGATTAGGTAAACCACAACAAAACACTATTGAAATATTCCAACTCTTGCATTTCATCGAAAGAAATCCAAAATGAACTTTGAAAAATTAAGAGAATGTAAGTGTGACAAGGTAAACCACAACAAAACACTACTGAAATATTCCAACTCTTGCATTTCAACGAAAGAAAACCAAAATGAACTTTGAAAAATCAAGAAAATGTAACTGTGATAACGTAAACCACGACGAAACACTACTGAAATATACTAACTCTTGCATTTCAATGAAAGAAATTCAAAATGGACTTTGAAACATTAAGAGAATGTAACTTTGACAAGGCAAACCACGACAAAACACTATTGAAATATTCCAAGTCTTGCATTTCATCGAAATAAAACCAAAATGAACTTTGAAAAATCAAGAAAATGTAACTGTGATGAGGTAAACCACAACAAAACACTACTGAAATATTCCAACTCATGCATTTCAACGAATGAAAACCAAAATGAACTTTGAAAAATTAAGAGAATGTAACTGTGACAAGGTAAACCATGACAAAACAGTACTTAAATATTCCAACTCTTACATTTCAACGAAAGAAAACCAAAATGAACTTTGAAAAATCAAGAGAATGTAACTGTGACAATGTAAAACATAACAAAATACTACTGAAATATTCCAACTCTTGCATTTCAATGAAAGAAATTCAAATGAACTTTGAAAAATCAATAGAATGTAACTGTGACAAGGTAAACCACGACAAAACACTACTGAAATATTCCAACTCTTGCATTTCAGTGAAAGAAATTCAAAATAAACTTTGACAAATCAAGAAAATGTAACTGCGATAAGGTAAACCACGACAAAACACTACTGAAATATTCCAACTCTTGCATTTCAGTGAAAGAAATTCAAAATAAACTTTGACAAATCAGTAAAATGTAACTGTGATAAGGTAAACCACGACAAAACACTACTGAAATATTCCAACTCTTGCATTTCAATGAAAGAAATTCAAAATGAACTTTGAAAAATCAACAGAATGTAACTGTGACACTGTAAACCATAACAAAAAACTACTGAAATATTCCTAAGAAAAAATTTAGAATTTGTAAAATTGGTTTAAGAAGGATATTAAGAAGGGAACTTGTTCTGAAATGCCTTTTGAATGGTATTTCATGGTGTTGAGGCATTCAAAAAGCTGTAAAGTAAAGTTGTGGGTGAAATGGATGGGTACTTCAAGTTGGAAAATGGGTTTAGAAGGGACATTAAGAAAGGAAATTGCTCTGAAATTCCTTTTGAAAGGTATTTCTTGGTGTTTAGGTAACCAAAAAAGCTGTAAAGTAAAGTTGTGTGTGAAATGGATGGGTACTTCAAGTTGTAAAATGGGTTTAGAAGGGACATTAAGAAAGGAACTTGCTCTGAAATGCCTTTTGAAAAGTATTTCTTGGTGTTGAGGTATCCAAAAAGCTGTAATTTAAAGTTGTGGGTGAAAAGGATGGATGCTTCAACTTGTAAAATTGGTTTAGTAAGGACATTACGTAAAGAACTTGATCTGAAAAGCCTTTGAAAAGCATTGCTTGGTGTTGAGGTATCCAAAGAGCTGTAAAGTAAAGTTGTGGGTGAAAAGGATGGATGCTTCAAATTGGAAAATGGGTTTAGAAGGGACATTAAGAAAGGAAATTGCTCTGAAATGCCTTTTGAAAGGTATTTCTTGGTGTTGAGGTAACCAAAAAGCTGTAAAGTAATGTTGTGGGTGAAGTGGATTGGTACTTCAAGTTGTAAAATGGGTTTAGAAGGGACATTAAGAAAGGAACTTGCTCTGAAATGCCTTTTGAAAAGTATTTCTTAGTGTTGAGGTATCCAAAAAGCTGTAATTTAAAGTTGTGGGTGAAAAGGATAGATGCTTCAACTTGTAAAATTGGTTTAAGAAGGACATTACGTAAACAACTTGTTCTGAAAAGCCTTTGAAAAGTATTGCTTGGTGTTGAGGTATCCAAAGAGCTGTAAAGTAAAGTTGTGGGTCAAAAGGATGGCGCTTCAAGTTGGAAAATGGGTTTAGAAGGGACATTAAGAAAGGAAATTGCTCTGAAATGCCTTTTGAAAGGTATTTCTTGGTGGTGAGGTTTCCAAAAAGGTGAAAAGTGTAGTTGTGGGTGAAAAGGATGGGTGCTTTAACTTGTAAAATGGGTTTAGGAGGGACATTAAGAAAAGAACTTGCTCTGAAATGTCTTTTGAAAAGTATTTCTTGGTGTTGAGGTATCCAAAAAGCTGTAAAGTAAAGTTCTGGGTGAAAAGGATGGGTGCTTTAACTTGTAATATGGGTTTAGGAGGGACATTGAGAAAAGAACTTGCTCTGAAATGTCTTTTGAAAAGTATTTCTTGGTGTTGAGGTATCCAAAAAGCTGTAAAGTAAAGTTGTGGGTGAAAAGGATGGGTACTTCAAGTTGGAAAATGGGTTTAGGAGGGACATTAAGAAAGGAACTTGCTCTGAAATGTCTTTTGAAAAGTATTTCTTTATGTTGAGGTATCCAGAAGCTGTAAAGTATAGTTGTGGGTGAAAAGGATGGGTACTTCAACTTGTAAAATGGGTTTAGAAGGGACATTAAGAAAGGAACTTGCTCTGAAATGGCTTTTGAAAGGTATTTCTTGGTGTTGAGGTATCCAAAAAGCTATAAAGTATAGTTGTGGGTGAAAAAGATGGGTACTTCAACTTGGAAAATGGGTTTAGGAGGGACATTATGAAAGGAACTTGCTCTGAAATGGCTTTTGAAAGGTATTTCTTGGTGTTGAGGTATCTAAAAAGCTGTAAAGTAAAGTTGTGGGTGAAAAGGACAGGTACTTCAAGTTGGAAAATGGATTTAGAAGGGAACATTAAGAAAAGAAGTTGCTCTGAAATGTCTTTTGAAAGGTAATTCATGGTGTTGAGGTATCCAAAAAGCCTTATAGTAAAGTTGTGGGTGAAAAGGAAGGATGCTTCAAGTTGGAAAATGGTTAAGGAATGACATTAAGAAAGGAACTTGTTCTGAAAAGATATAATATAGCCTATAAAAAGGGGGCCTTTGGGGCGCCGGGGGCCCTTTGGGGCTCCGGAGGCCCTTTTGGGGGCCCGGGGGACCCTTTGGGAGCCCGGGGGAACCTTTGGGGGCCGGGGCCTTCCTTCGGGGTTGGGGTATGGGGATCGGAGCCCTTTGGGTCGGGGTAGGGGGATCGGGGCCCTTTGGGGTTGCGGTATGGGACCTCACGACATTGTTCAAATGGAACTTGTGTATTATAACGACCACACTCAAAACCTCTTCTAAAACATCTTCTAAAATCATCTTTTAAAATGTCTCTAACTGTTTCGCCGAAATAATTCCCTAAAATGTCTAAAACGGTTTCGCCCAAATAATCCCTAAACGTAATTTCTGCGTGTTCCTTTTGTTTTTGCCATCCTTGCGCTGTCACATTTGAAAATAGTGGGAAACCCTTTCCCGTGCATCTCTTCATCTCTAAGATCAAAACATTCGCCGGAGTTTCTTGGAGAATTGTTTCCGGGGCGATGTTTATTAATATCTTTGGAGTTCGACCAGAATTGTTTCCAGGTCAAAGTTTATTAATATCTGACAGGTGATGTCAAGGTGAATTGTTTCTGGGTGAAGTTTCTTAATGTCTGACAGATGATGTCATGGTTGATTGATTTGTCATGAAAGGGGAATTAATTTGTTGTTTCTAAGGGGAATTATTGATTCACTAAAGGGGAATTGAGGTCATTGACCCTGTTCCCGCTAGACTCAATAATCCAGAAAACATCCATCAAAGTGAGAAGAATCATGTTTTTTCATTCTCAATGACAAAACCATAAAACAGACATAAATTGATGTTGACATCCATGAAAAACATCAAATAAATTGACCAACACACATAACCGTCCAAGAAACATCCATAAAAGTGAGAAAAAACCTGTTTTTCCATTCTCACTGACAACGAACCATTTCTCTAGGGACTCTATGCCCATATATGGACTCCCCTCAGGAGTCAATAAGGCCTTCCTACTTTTCCCATCATTATTTAAAACAAAAATCAGAAATTAAATATAAAAAACAAGTTTTTCAACTGAAAGTAAGGAGCAACATTAAAACTTAAAACTAACAAAAAATATTAGCTATATGATTGGGTTCACCTTCTAGTCAATTCCTCGATCTTTAAGCCAATGATTTTTTAGTACTTTCATAAGACCTATTTATTCTAATTAACGACCTTTGTGATTAAGGGGTCATTTTTAAGAATTGGAACAAAATTCAAACTTTAGCTTAAAGAGCAAGGTATTGACTAGGGTTACGTAAGTTAATTTGTAAATTATGTCAGAACCATATTTAGAGACAGCCATTTAGCAAAAGAAAAGTAAAATTTTTATGCAAATTTTATTTGCTTATTCAATGATGGTGAGCCAAAATAAAAAGTGCATTAACTAAAAAACGATCAGAAATTAAATAAAAAAAACAAGTTTTTTAAACTGAAAGTAAGGAGCGACATTAAAACTTAAAATAAACAGAAATTATTCCGTATGTGAAAGGGGCTGTGCCCTCCTCAACGCCTCGCTCTTCACGCAAAAGTTCGACTCTGTCTCACAAATTTATTTTTTAGAAACAATAAAAAACTTTAGCGTAAAGAGCGAGGCGTTGAGGAGGGGACAGCCCCTTTCATATACGGAATAATTTCTGTTCGTTTTAAGTTTTAATGTCGCTCCTTACTTTCAGTTTAAAAAACTTGTTTTTTTTATTTAATACTTACCAAGCTCAAGTTTGTTAAGAATTTGCTAATAATGGTAATGGTTGATTCTTGACTAAAGTCTTTCATGTTGTTGGCGAATGAGAAAGACCTCACCGATGCCGTTGACTTAAACAAGATTGTCCAGTGGTGGCCCACTTGAGTTGAATACATATATAGCTATTCTTAGTTACACATTTAAACATGAAGTATTCCGTTTTAGCTTCTTGTTTGTCTCCGTAGATAAGTATAAACGATAAAGGACCAATGAATAATAAATTTTCACGAGTTGTATAATGTGGTCTAGGAGTCATTTAAATGATAAAATTATTATCATTCAATTTCAATTATTATCATTCAATTATTATCATTCAATTTCAATTATTATCATTCAATTATTATCAAAATTTTTTTTTTAAGAGTTTCAGTTGCTATTGGGCCGAGTCCCTCCTTACTTACAGATTTAACCACAAACTTTTGATCTTTTTTATTTTATTCTGCCTTTTTTCTGTTTGTTTGATTCAGTGTTTGTTCTGCTCTGTTACACTTCGGATCACTTCTTTTTTCTGAAGCCTACTGCTGACTCTAGGCGGAAGCATGGGGCAAGCTATGCCTGCAAATTTTTTGATGGGGGTAGATTTCTAGACAGCGAAGCTTGACCCTCCTTCTCTTGGTAGCATAGGAAATCCGTCAGCACACTTCAACGTGGTGAAAAGGTGTAACATCGGTTAACTTCGCACCGAGCAAGGTGATGGCTAACATGCTGCAGGTTGACCATGAAAAGTGGCCCCCCTCGAGGACTTTACAGGCTAGTAAACGACACAACATTTGTACAAGGTTCTGATTACTGGATAATTCTTCTGGGTTTATTTTGTTTTGGTGTGTTTTTTAGGATTAAAAAACTCTACCTAGCTAATTTTTCTACTATGGGTTGCCTCTTCGTAGTATTATAATATTTTTAGGCATGAATATATAATGAGTCGGAGGTAATAGGCTTGAGACTGTCTGTGCATTATTTTGACTCTTGTTGATGGATTAGCATCGCCAGATGCTGAAAACCATGTTGGGACCGATAGGGGCCCAGAATTACACAAAGCCTGGGACTTCTTGTTGTCCGGATCCAAGCTGGCTTAAGCGCTTCTGTGTAGACTAGACAAGATATCTTAGTCCCAGTCCTGCACTGGTTCTAGCACCATTGCTTTTCCTGAGTCTTCCAAATAATTTCAGTGATTATAAGAATTCATCAGTGATCAGTGATTCATGATTTAGATCAGTGATTATATGATTAGAAGAATATAAAAATTGCAAATTGGACTGTTACAACAGTAGTAATGATAGTGCTGATTTCACGAGCACATTGACGAGCACAAGAATATACAGTACAGTTTCAAAAATACATGAAAAAATACATTGAATTGCGTAAGATAAACCCATGGTCAAAAGTGTATACAATATGAACGGTACATTGGAATTACACAAGAACCCTACAAGAATTTGCTCAAAAGTGTAATAGATTTCACGAGTACATTGACGAGCACAAGAATATGCACTACAGTTTCAATTGCGCAAGGAAAACCCATGCTTGAGACATTAAACTCAAAGGTTTTTTAGAGAAAGCTGTCAATCACCCATGTGTTATCCACAGTTCCATTTTTGAAGTCTGTGGAAGCAGTTTGACGTGTTCGGTGAGATTACGTTCCTTGGCGTTTGATAGACATTTGCAAAAAAAAGGGGTAATTAGTGATTGGATAATTTTTAACAAGAAATGACTGAAAAGTGTTTTGGAGGAGATGGGATGATTGTGTACTGTATAATACACAAGTGATGGTTTGCACAGTGTTGTCAATTTTAAATAGTTTAGAAATAAAAAAAAAATTAACAAGAAATGGCTGAAAAGTGTTTTGAGGGAGTTGAGTTGCACGAGGGTTCAGTTGCACGGGGGTTCAGCATGGGTTCAGTTACATGAGGATTCAGTTACACGGGGGATGAGTTAAATGGGGTCGAGTTGCACGAGTGTTCAGTAGCACGAGGGTTCAGTAGCACGAGGGTTCTGTAGCACGGGGATTCAGTTGTATGGGATTTCGGTTATACAGGGGTTCAGTTACATGGGGGGTTCAGTTGCACGGGGGTTTAGTTAAATGGGGTCGAGTTGCACGAGGGTTTAGTGGCACGAGGGTTCAGGTTGGAATATTTCAGTAGTGTTTTGTTGTGCTTTACCTTGTCACAGTTACATTCTATCGATTTTCATAGTTCATTTTGAATATCCTTCATTGAAATGCAAGAGTTGGAATATTTCGGTAGTGTTTTGTTGTGCTTTACCTTGTCATAGTTACATTCTCTTGATTTTTCGAAGTTCATTTTGAATTTTTGTCGTGAAATGCAAGAGTTGGAATATTTCAGTAGTGTTTTGTTGTGCTTTACCTTGTCACAGTTACATTCTCTTGATTTTTCGAAGTTCATTTTGAATTTTTGTCGTGAAATGCAAGAGTTGGAATATTTCAGTAGTGTTTTGTTGTGCTTTACCTTGTCACAGTTACATTATGTTGATTTTGATAGTTAATTTTGAATTTCTTTCATTGAAATGCAAGAATTGGAATATTTCAGTAGTGTTTTGTTGTGCTTTACCTTGTCACAGTTACATTCTGTTGATTTTCATAGTTCATTTTGAATTTCTTTCATTGAAATGCAAGAGTTGGAATATTACAGTAGTGTTTTGTTGTGCTTTACCTTGTCACAGATACATTCTATTGATTTTGATAGTTCATTTTGAATTTCTTTCATTGAAATGCAAGAATTGGAATATTTCAGTAGTGTTTTGTTGTGCTTTACCTTGTCACAGTTACATTCTGTTGATTTTCATAGTTCATTTTGAATTTCTTTCATTGAAATGCAAGAGTTGGAATATTTCAGTAGTGTTATATTGTGCTTTACCTTGTCACAGTTACATTCTTTTAATTTTTCAAAGTTCATTTTGAATTTCTTTCGTGAAATGCAAGAATTGGAATATTTCAGTAGTGTATTGTCATGGTTTACCTTGTCACAGCTACATTCTCATGATTTTTCAAAGTTCATTTTGAATTTCTGTCTTGAAATGCAAGAGTTGGAATATTTCAGTAGTGTTTTGTTGTGCTTTACCTTGTCACAGTTACATTCTGTTGATTTTCATAGTTCATTTTGAATTTCTTTCATTGAAATGCAAGAGTTGGAATATTTCAGTAGTGTTTTATTGTGCTTTACCTTGTCACAGTTACATTCTCTTAATTTTTCAAAGTTCATTTTGAATTTCTTTCGTGAAATGCAAGAATTGGAATATTTCAGTAGTATCTTGTCATGGTTTACCTTGTCGCAGCTACATTCTCATGATTTTTCAAAGTTCATTTTGAATTTCTGTCGTGAAATGCAAGAGTTGGAATATTTCAGTAGTGTTTTGTTGTGCTTTACCTTGTCACAGTTAAGAAGAAGAAGGATTTATTGAAAAAAAACTTATCAACAAAAAATTATTGCTGCCTCCCCTAAAAAGCAAAGCTTGTCCGTGGGGGAGGTAGAGAAAACAGAATCCTTAAAACAAAGAATACTTTGCCACCGACACCACTAATGCCATCACACTAAACAATAAATACAAAATAATATCATATATTATACTTCCTCTGGGAACATCATATCAACAAAACCCCCACAATAAATAAATCAATTAATCAGTCAAAACTCATATTCAGCAAAAAGCAGTTCTTTAATGATTTTTTCTAAAAATATTGGGGTCACCAATAGTCTTAATATCACTATTCAATCTATTCCATTTCCGCGTACCTCTATAAAAAACAGAAAAACGTGAACGGGAAGATATACCTCTAGGTACACAGAAGTCCGCGCTACCCCTTGTATCATGAGAATGAACAGTAGACCTAATGGACAATAAATCACCAAAACAACGAGGCTGAACATCCTGCTGGAGTCCAAAAATAAACCACAATACATAGAACTCACGAAGGCCTGCAGCCGGCAAAATTTTCAAAGTTGGGTAAATTTCTCTAAAAGACATACGTGGAGATAAACCGGCTAAAATTCTTACTGCATGATTTTGTAGAACTCTTATTGGTTTTAGGGTAGAAGAAAAAGTAGAGAGCCAAATACTTGATTAATAAAGTATATACGGGTGTATTAAAGAAAAATAAAGATGGCGAAGGACAGACTTGGGAAAACAATGTTGGAGTTTCTTCATTATACCAAGATTTCTTGCCAGAATTTTGCTAGTTAAAGTAACATGTTCCTTAAAAGATAGAGTTTCATCTATTACAATCCCAAGGTATTTAAAAGACGCAGTCCGTTTTATAACGCCATTGGGCATATCTAATTCCTTGATCCATGGGTAAAAGTTTGATGATCGCGAGAAAATAATAAAGTTAGACTTAGCCATGTTAATCCTTAATTTATTTACCCTCAGCCATGCTGTAATTCTATTAACTGATTCCTTCATGGAAATCTGCAGCAGCTCCGCTGTCTTAGCTGTACTAATGGCTGTTGTGTCATCAGCAAAAAGTGAAACTGTTTCATTAGTCGGGTTTACCGTTAGTTCATTTATTCTATAGAAAAAATTATTTAGACAATTTGGTAAATCATTAATAAATATCAAGAATAATATAGGACCGAGAACTGATCCTTGCGGAACACCTATTTCAATACGCTTTTTTCGGAAGAAGTATCATTTAGTTGGACATAGTGATAACGATTACTTAAAAAACTTCTTAAAAAATTTAATGATTTACCCCTCAAACCATACACCTCACACTTCTTAAGTAGAAGTTCATGATCCACAGTATCGAAAGCTTTCATCAGATCTAAAAATATAGCACCCATTTTGAAACCTTTATCTAATACATCATTAATAATAGTTGTCAAATAAATCATCGCCTGTTCCGTTGTCCATTTTCTACGGAGCCCAAATTGTGTCTCTACCAGTAACTTATGATCCTCCAAAAAACTCATCATTCTAATACTAAAACACTTCTCTAAAACACGGGAAATAATGGGTAAAACAGATATCGGTCTATAGTTTCCTGGGTCATTTTGAATACCACCCTTATGAATTGGGGTTATACGGGCAACTTTAAAACAGTCTGGGAATTTTCCTTGACGAAAACACTCATTAATTAACCCACATAAAACTTCAGCTATAACAGGAAAAATACATTTAAGTGTTTTTAGAGTAATATGATCGCTACCAGATGAATTACTACGCAACCCATAAATATTTTTTTTAATTTCATCAACTGTTAGAAGTCTAAGGTGAAGAGACACATCAATGGGGTCCCTCAGTAAGGACTCGGACGTTGGGTCACCACTATCAGGCACAACTGACATAGCTAAATTCAGACCAATATTCGAAAAATAACTCTGAAATTCATTGCATATGTCCTTTTCAGAATTCAAAGTCTTTCCTATTACACTAACTAATTCATCAGGTACACTATTTATTTTTAATCCAATCACTTCTTTTATTAGTCCCCAGGTTTTCTTAGGGCATCCTTCGACCTCCTTAAACTTTTTCTCAAAATATTTCTTTTTTTTTCATTTCTTAAAATTGTATTCAACCTATTTCGATAAATTTTATATAATTGCTTATTTTCTTGTGTCGGGTTAATTATTTGAGCTCTAAACAATTTATCTCTTACATTTATTTGCTTCAAAATCACAGGACCAATCCAAGGTTTTTTACTTGAGTGCTTTCTATTAAACGGTTTCAATATGACTACTTGACTTATCAAACTCTGCAACTTTTCATAAAATAAAACAAACTTTGAATTTGCGTCCTGAACTTCGCCTAGAACATCGTACCAATCCACCTTTTCTATATCATTTTTAAGTTTTACCATCGCACTTTTACTGATCACTGGAATCCTTGATTTTTTGCCTTTAACCACCTTCGTGACAGTTCTAAAGCTAGCTGAAACTCCAAAGTGGTCAGATACATCGTTGATAAGGACCCTGGGAAGACTCAAGGGTACATTAGAAAGGATGTTATCC
Source organism: Artemia sinica (assembly GCA_027921565.1). Classification (NCBI taxonomy): domain Eukaryota; kingdom Metazoa; phylum Arthropoda; class Branchiopoda; order Anostraca; family Artemiidae; genus Artemia; species Artemia sinica. The sequence goes on from CM051271.1 coordinate 46,759,384, forward strand.
AGAAGCTTAGCTGATGTTCCCGTAATTCTTGTAGGGATATTTATACAAGGATGAAAACCATTGGATAAACTTCTATTAATAAATTCAGTGCTAGCAGATGACTGATCAATAAGGTCAATATTAAAATCCCCCATAATAAAACATGGCATAGAGTTAATCGGAAGTTTCATTAATTGTTCTTCAAATAGGTCCATAAAGTCTTGGAGCAGGCTCTGTGAAGGTCTATATACTACAACAATACAAAAATTCAAATTCTCTCTAGTTATATGTAAAACAAAACACTCGCAAAACTTTCTCTCTATATATTGTAAGATCTTCTCTTATTGAAACCTTATAATCAGCCTGAATGTAAGCTGCTAGGCCTCCATGTTGGTAATACTCGCGATTCCTTACATATAAATTATACCCAGGGATATGTAGTAATTGCGAGTTATTATCATTTAACCACGTTTCAGTTAAAGCGATCACCTGAAAGACATTAGTATTTATTAATTCCGATAAAAAATTATGCGCAGAATTCAATCCCTGACAATTCAAATGAAAAATGTTAAGGCCAAAATGGCCCCTATCACAATACAAGGGTAGTGCTTCTTCTTTAAAAATATACCTTGATGGTTCATTTGTGAAAATCTCAGTGGCATTAATATCTAAATTTCTATTTATCCTTTGATTAAACTGGCTGGAAAAATCAACCCTTCGACTTTCAAGTTGCAGGACATTGCTGTTGCCGGGAGGAAAAACGATATCTCTAACCATCATCAATAAAAGTTAATGTATGTGACGGTAGAGGGTGGCGGTGGCGAAAAAAATCATTATCTACTAAACATATACCTAGACCTAGATAAATGCAAAAAAAAATAACAAAATATATTCCGGAAAAGCGGACATACAATTTAAAAAAACACATTATTGCAAGCTTCATGGCACAAAGCAAAACCATTCAAAAAGACATCAGCCCGCTACCACCCACTCAAAATAATTTCACATTAACAAACATTTTAAATTATTTACTCAAAAATAAAAATTATCATTAACCCAAAGATTTCAAATTCATCACTATCAACTTTTCCATATCTATTTGATTAAACCAAGCGAAAAAGAAAAGATAATTAACCAATAAGTAAACTAAACACATTCAATAAAACACTCATTTTTTAGCACCTCTGGAAGCTGTGGAGGGAGGAGGCTTATGTGCTAGTTCCTCAATCCATTCATCACACGTAAACTTCACTTTCGTACCACCCGGACGTTCAAACTGAAGATATGGTGGAACTGTGTTTGATACCCATGAATTTATACCCATCGTTTTAAGACACAATTTTTTTTCATATAGCTTTTTTCTTGCCTCTCTCACAGAAAATGGGGCATCATCACTCACATAAATGTTTCCCTGGTTTGCTATATTTCTTCCTTTAAGCTTCTTCCCATTTTTAAGGATTTCAATCTTGTTTCCACGGTTTTTTACATTAACCTTAAAATATTTCTTATCCTTGTTTATTGCAACAACTGAAAAATGGGGTATCACTGGTAAATTTAGTCCATCCGTACATATCACGGTAAACATACGTTTGGCTTGATCTTCATCCTCACAGACTGCATTCCATACAACCAAATTATTTTCGTTAGGCTGATACTCTGCAGCCATAAGCCTATCAGACATACATAGGGTGTTTTCTTTAAAATATTTAACTTCTGACTGCAGGTTAAAATTATCATTTTTCAACAAAGAAATGTCATTTTCTACAGCATTTGTACAAGACTTAATCCCGGAGAATTCAGACCTTAAGGCTAATTGCTCTGATTCAATTGCTTTTATTCTATTTTCTACTACAATTTTTTTTTTTGTTTTTATTAACAAATGGGTCACAAAAAAAACAACATACAAATCTCCATATAATGCTAACAAAATAAAACTGCATATAATACCAACAATATCAAATTAGGTCCCGAATCGCTGTTCAATTGATTGGACTGAGCTATGAGTTTCACGCATAATGTTCAGCATCTTTGCAAATTCCTCTGATAGGGTCATTAACGAAACCTGAGTTGTCACTGGCTTCCGAATAGCCGGATTTCCTGACGTATTTGGGGTACTTGTGGCAATATCCTCGCTAGAATCAATATCTGGACGACTCCTTTAATTTTTTTCTTGCCTATCTTAACTTAGTAATAGCTAAAATTGACTTACTGGCAAAAGAAGAAGCCACCAGTCCTAAATCAGTCCTTTTTTCCCACTGTACTATTCCTTTAATCTCATATCACGAATAATTTGAGCCTTAAATCACTTTGGAGGAATAACAGCTACTCATTTCCGTTGTTGAGTTTTATTTAGGGAAAGGCTTGTATTTTCAGATTGTCTTTTATCAGATTGTACAAAGTTTTCATTATATCACAGCATGCAGATAATTTAGCAATAATCCATCGTCATTCATTTCATTACGTGATTCATAGAGTGGGCGATAGCAAGCAATACGGTCTTAATCGGTTGAGCAATGAATCATGACTAATTTGGGTAGGAGAAGAGCTGATTAATGTAGGTAATGAATAAACATGACAAACAATAATAATTTTTTGCTATTTCTTTCACAGAAGCAGTGTTACCAAAACGAGCAGTGTTACATTCTATTGATTTTCATAGTTCATTTTGAATTTCTTTCATTGAAATGCAAGAGCTGGAATATTTCAGTAGTGTTTTGTTGTGCTTTACCTTGTCACAGTTACATTCTCTTAATTTTTCAAAGTTTATTTCGAATTTCTGTCGTGAAATGCAAGAGTTAGAATATTTCAGTAGTGTCTTGTCATGGTTTACCTTGTCACAGCTACATTCTCATAATTTTTCGAAGTTCATTTTGAATTTCTTTCGTGAAATGCAAGAATTGGAATATTTCAGTAGTGTTTTGTGGTACGAATTGCTTGAGAAAAACCCAAATGAATTAGTTGAAAATAAAGTTTTAACAAGAAATGTCTGAAAAGTATTTTTTGGGGGGATGGAGCGATGACAGATTGGATGTCTCAGACTAGTGATAGTGCTGTACTGTGGTACGAATTGCTTGTGAAAAACCCAAATGAATTAGTTGAAAATAAAGTTTTAACAATAAATGTCTGAAAAGTATTTTTTTTGGGTGGGGGGGGGGGCGATGACAGAGTGGATGTCTTAGACTAGTTATAGTGCTGTACTCTGGCATGAATTGCTTTCGAAAACCCGGAAGAATTAGTTGAAAATAAAGTTTTAACAAGAAATGTCTGAAAAGTATTTTTTTTTGGGGGGGGGGGGAGGGGATCTGAGCTAATAAGGGTTTTTGACCGTAAACTCTAGTTTTTTGCAAGAAAATTATGGAAAATACAATTCTCTGGTTCAAATGTGAAACTTAAGTCCATTTTTGGATCGAAAAAATAAACTATTTCCGTAAAATCTGAGCTAATAAGGGTTTTTGACCGTAAACTATAGTTTTTTGCAAGAAAATTATGGAAAATACAATTCTCTGGTTCATAGGTGAAACTTAAGTCCATTTTTGGATCGAAAAATAAAACTATTTCTGTAAAATCTGAGCTAATAAGGGTTTTTGACTGTAAACTCTAGTTTGTTGTAAGAAAATTATGGAAAATACAATTCTCTGGTTCAAATGTGAAACTTAAGTCCTTTTTTGGATTGAAAAATAAAACTATATCCGTAAAATCTGAACTAATAATTCAATATTTTTTTCATAAAAACAAACTATTTTTTTTTAAACTTCGAAATTTTTCAACTTTATTTATTTTTTTCTTTTTGTACGTATCTTAAAATGTCAAAGTATGCTTACGGTTATAACAATTGTGCTCTATGATTGGTCAGAGACACGATGTGGCTTTCCCAATGGTATTCTATGACCGCTTATCGTCACTACCTAGTCTACTGCATGTATTAAATCAGTATTTTTTACACAGTGGAACGATAAACACATAAGTCATATCTTTAAAAAAAGAAAGTGAAGATGGAACATTTTAATAGAGTGTGTTCACATAACAAGGTTATTGTAGCATTGAATGCCGACAAGGAGAAGTATTTAAACTATGAAACAAGTACAAGTGGTAGCACTATTGGAAATGTATGCATGCATTGTCATGACAGTAAGGAATTAAATTTCTTTGGGATACCGAAAAAATTCAACTCTTATGATGGTGGTTATGCGAGATTGAGATCTCCAGAGATGATTGCACTCAAAGAGAATGCTAACATAAAAATAATTGTTGATGATAGAGGACAACTCCTTGCTACTGCTGCAGGTAACACATTACCTACGGATACATCCAATCATCAGCTTTCGGGTATTAGCATTCAACGGAAGGCTAATAAAAGAAAGGCCTACTCTGCTACTAATATCGTAAACCATATCTTGTTTACGTGCCGAAACTGTTACCTGTGTAAAAATAATGTGTTAATAGACAGTGAAATTGCAAGAAAAATAAAAATGGCATTGTCAAAAAATATCACTACGGAATATAAAGATGAAACGATGAAGAACAAAGCACCAGCAAACATTACTGGCATTGATCAAACAGTCAATGAATCAAATAATAGCAAAGACGAAAAGCATATTGAGCCTGTTCATGAGACACCAGTAAAAATTGTGTATGATTCAAAATGGAATAATGATTATTCTACTGATTACGAACTAAGAGAAGACAATAACTACAATATCAAGAGAGAACATGGTGAACTATTTTATGGAACAGATTCAAAATGTCCAAAGTTAATCATTGATATTAATAATGTATCATAATATATTTTTGTATTAATATTCTACATAGCATTATTTCATTAAAAATATTACATTGTTATGTGTTCATTATTTTTTAGAGTAAGCTAGCATATCAAGCGTTTAGAATGTATATTAAAACATCGGAGATGTAAGAAAAGGAATTTGCGTACATCTATTGTCAGACACACTATTTCCGTAAAATCTGAGCTATTAAGGGTTTTTGACCGTAAACTCTAGTTTTTTGTAAGAAAATTATGGAAAATACAATTCTCTGGTTCAAATGTGGAACTTAAGTCTATTTTTGGATCGAAAAATAAAACTATTTCCGTAAAATCTGAGCTAATAAGGCTTTTTCGACCGTAAACTCTAGTTTCTTGTAAGAAAATTATGTAAAATACATTTTTTGTACGTATCTTAAAATGACAAAATATCATTCTTGAATTCACCTCTTGGATACACAATACAGAAATTATAAAAAAAAATTGTAATTTCCAGACTTCATTTGCAAGCAATAGATACCGAGAGTTCTATGACTCCTCCCCGCAATGACTTCTAAGGGTTTTATGACTCCTCCCCACGATGAATTCAGATGGTTTTAGGAGTCATCCCCCTAGCCATAACTCCATTCAACCTTGAGCGAAGGTATAAAAGTTTGATGATGTATTTCTCTTCTTAACAACTACATTAATAGCTTCCAAGATGATAGGACTGTATGACACAGAATTTATCGGTTTGAAAAAATCATCTTGTGGTGTTATATTTGAATGTGCATTTTTATTATTGTCAATGGAACTCGAAGAAATTGACTGTTATCATTGGATGGTGAACTATAACATGTTTGAGTATGATAAAAGCTTGTGGAGTACTACATTACATCATATGAACAGACTGGGATTCTACGATAGAGTGATTACACCACTTAATAATAGTGGTCAGGAACTGAGAAATGTCCAGGAGGAAGTCAGTGAAATTTGCAGCTTTTTCGGGGTTGAAGCACTCTATGTAAAGGGTAATGTACCTACAGATAAAGTCTTAATTCAAAAGTGTGACCCTAGGATTCCACTTTTCAATCTAGAAGAATTTAAGTGTCCTAAATTTGAAGGGGTTTATCATCGTCCTGAAGACGAGGTCAGGTTCTTCGCGCACTGGATACCTAAGGACATGCCTGATCGTGATAAATGCATAAGACATGGTAAAAACTATTCTATATCATGGGACCATCGTTTCTGGATGCTTAAGAGTGAACGTGTGTATGACTATGTGTCATAATATAATTTTGTATTAATATTCTACATAGCATTATTTCATTAAAAATATATTATGCATTACATTGTTATGTGTTCATTATTTTTAGAGTAAGCTAGCATATCAAAAGTTTAGAATGTCTATTAAAACATCGGAGATGTGAGAAAAGGAATTTGCATACATCTATTGTCAGACACATGGGGTAACATTGACAAAATCTAGGTATCAGAATGAATAAATTCTTTATCAACATCCGTTGTTGGATATGTCATTATGTCATTATGAAAAAATTGTAAGTAAGTAGGAAGTAGGTAAGTAAGTAAGTAAGTAACAAACTCTTTCTTGAATTCATCTCTTGGTTACACAATACAGAAATTTTATTATAGGAAATTATAAAAAAAAATTGAAGAAACTCTCTATTAACATTCGTTATCGATTGAAGTCGCTTCCTAGACAGACAATACAGCAATTTCACAAAATCTAAGTATAAGAGTGATTAAATTCAATATCAACATCCATTTCTCGGATACATCGGAAAAAGTTGACACAATCTAAGTACCGGAAAGAATAAATTCATTTTCAAAGTTTTTATCGGATACATCAGATAACAGTCATAAAATCCAAGTTCTATTCGTTTTGGCTTCATGTGTTGTTACGTTGAATTTAGATTAGACCGGTTTTTCATTTAATTTTGGCTTCATGTGTTGTTACGTTGAATTTAGATTAGACCGGTTTTTCTTTCTATAGTAGAGACTAGCGTATATTTTTAGAGTAGAAAAAAAAAATTCTGGTTCGTCTGAAGTTGATTGTCTGAAAAGTATTTTTTTGGGGGAGATACACGATTGGCTGAAACAAAAGCAGAACTTTTAAAATCACAACAACTGAAGATCAGTAAATAATTCCGGTGTTTTTTTTTTTGTTAAACACGATTGGCTGAAATAAAAGCAGAACTTTTAAAATCACAACAACTGAAGATCAGTAAATGAGTCCTTTGTTTTTTTTTGTTAAACACAATTGGTTGAAACAAAAGCAGAACTTTTAAAATCACAACAACTGAAGGTCAGTAAATAATTCCATTGTTTGTTTTTTTGTTAAACACGATTGGTTGAAATAAAAGAGGAACTTTTAAAATCACAACAACTGAAGGTCAGTAAATATAAAAAACCTAAAATAATGTCATGAAATCAACATGCAAAGTCGACATAGCTTTATTTCATTTTTTAAGGTTCATTTAGACGAGGTTACGTGCGCGCACGTCATAGTTAATTTTTTAATAGTTAATAGAAATAGTTAATTTTTTCGATCCTAAAAAGGACTTAAGTTTCACATTTGAACCATAGAATTGTGTTTTCCATAATTTTCTTGCAAAAAACTAGAGTTTACGGTCAAAAACCCTAATTAGCTCAGATCCCCCCCCCTAAAAAAAAACTTTCAGACATTCTTGTTAAAACTTTATTTTCAACTAATTATTCCGGGTTTTCGAAAGCAATTCATGCCAGAGTACAGCACTATAACTAGTCTAAGACATCCACTCTGTCATCGCCCCCCCCCCCCCAAAAAAAAATACTTTTCAGACATTTCTTGTTAAAACTTTATTTTCAACTAATTCATTTGGGTTTTTCACAAGCAATTCGTACCACAGTACAGCACTATCACTAGTCTGAGAAATCCAATCTGTCATCGCTCCATCCCCCAAAAAAATACTTTTCAGACATTTCTTGTTAAAACTTTATTTTCAACTAATTCATTTGGGTTTTTCTCAAGCAATTCGTACCACAAAACACTACTGAAATATTCCAATTCTTGCATTTCACGAAAGAAATTCAAAATGAACTTCGAAAAATTATGAGAATGTAGCTGTGACAAGGTAAACCATGACAAGACACTACTGAAATATTCTAACTCTTGCATTTCACGACAGAAATTCGAAATGAACTTTGAAAAATTAAGAGAATGTAACTGTGACAAGGTAAAGCACAACAAAACACTTCTGAAATATTCCAGCTCTTGCATTTCAATGAAAGAAATTCAAAATGAACTATGAAAATCAATAGAATGTAACTGTGACAAGGTAAAGCACAACAAAACACTACTGAAATATTCCAACTCTTGCATTTCACGACAGAAATTCAAAATGAACTTTGAAAAATCATGAGAATGTAGCTGTGACAAGGTAAACCATGACAAGACACTACTGAAATATTCCAATTCTTGCATTTCAAGAAAGAAATTCAAAATGAACTTTGAAAAATTAAGAGAATGTAACTGTGACAAGGTAAAGCACAATAAAACACTACTGAAATATTCCAACTCTTGCATTTCAATGAAAGAAATTCAAAATGAACTATGAAAATCAACAGAATGTAACTGTGACAAGGTAAAGCAAAACAAAACACTACTGAAATATTCCAACTCTTGCATTTCACGACAGAAATTCAAAATGAACTTTGAAAAATCATGAGAATGTAGCTGTGACAAGGTAAACCATGACAATACACTACTGAAATATTCCAATTCTTGCATTTCACGAAAGAAATTCAAAATGAACTTTGAAAAATTAAGAGAATGTAACTGTGACAAGGTAAAGCACAATAAAACACTACTGAAATATTCCAACTCTTGCATTTCAATGAAAGAAATTCAAAATGAACTATGAAAATCAACAGAATGTAACTGTGACAAGGTAAAGCACAACAAAACACTACTGAAATATTCCAATTCTTGCATTTCAATGAAAGAAATTCAAAATGAACTATCAAAATCAATAGAATGTAACTGTGAAAAGGTAAAGCACAACAAAACACTACTGAAATATTCCAACTCTTGCATTTCAATGAAAGATATTCAAAATGAACTATGAAAATCAACAGAATGTAACTGTGACAAGGTAAAGCACAACGAAACACTACTGAAATATTCCAATTCTTGCATTTCACTGAAAGAAATTCAAAATGAACTTTGAAAAATTAAGAGAATGTAACTGTGACAAGGTAAAGCACAATAAAACACTACTGAAATATTCCAACTCTTGCATTTCAATGAAAGAAATTCAAAATGAACTATGAAAATCAACAGAATGTAACTGTGACAAGGTAAAGCACAACAAAACACTACTGAAATATTCCAACTCTTGCATTTCAATGAAGGAAATTCAAAATGAACTATGAAAATCAATAGAATGTAACTGTGACAAGGTAAAGCACAACAAAACACTACTGAAATATTCCAACCTGAACCCTCGTGCCACTCAACCCTCGTGCAACTCGACCCCATTTAACTAAACCCCCGTGCAACTGAACCCCCCATATAACTGAACCCCTGTATAACCGAAACCCCATACAACTGAACCCCCGTGCTACTGAACCCTCGTGCTACTGAACCCTCGTGCTACTGAACCATCGTGCAACTCGACCCCATTTAACTAAACCCCCGTGCAACTGAACCCCCCTCGTGCAACTCGACCCCATTTAACTAATCCCCGTGTAACTGAATCCGCATGTAACTGAACCCCCCGTGCAACTGAACCCTCGTGCAACTCAACTCCCTCAAAACACTTTTCAGCCATTTCTTGTTAATTTTTTTTTTATTTCTAAACTATTTAAAATTGACAACACTGTGCAAACCATCACTTGTGTATTATACAGTACACAATCATCCCATCTCCTCCAAAACACTTTTCAGTCATTTCTTGTTAAAAATTATCCAATCACTAATTACCCCCTTTTTTTGCAAATGTCTATCAAACGCCAAGGAACGTAATCTCACCGAACACGTCAAACTGTTTCCACAGACTTCAAAAATGGAACTGTGGATAACACATGGGTGATTGACAGCTTTCCCTAAAAAACCTTTGAGTTTAATGTCTCAAGCATGGGTTTTCCTTGCGCAATTGAAACTGTAGTGTATATTCTTGTGCTCGTCAATGTACTCGTGAAATCTATTACACTTTTGAGCAAATTCTTGTAGGGTTCTTGTGTAATTCCAATGTACCGTTCATATTGTGTACACTTTTGACCATGGGTTTTTCTTACGCTATTCAATGTATTTTTTCATGTATTTTTGAAACTGTACTGTATATTCTTGTGCTCGTCAATGTGCTCGTGAAATCAGCACTATCATTACTACTTACAACGTTAGAAATTAACTATCATATTGACTGACAAATTCAGAAGCTTCAAACTGGACTTGTTAGGAGGTTCAGAAACTCATATCCCAGGGGTAGGAAATATGAAATAATGTGATATGGAATTTATTTACTCAGACGGGAATGATGGGGTACATAAACAGGGAGTAGGGCTAATAATGAATAAGGAAGCTGCCAAGTCTTTTCTAGGTTGGGAACGTATTCATAATAGAAAATTAGTCGCTCATTTTATGACTAAAAAGCGCAGGGTATCAGTCATAGTTGTATATGCCCCTGTGGGACCGACTGACAAAGATAGTGGTGACTCAGAGGAATTTTACTCACATCTACAGAAACAATTAGACAGGGTCCCAGGTAGAAATACGATGTTTTTATTTTGAGATTTTAATGCCCAGGCTGGTAGGAATAGGAAAATATAGGAAATTATAGTAGTATATTCCCCCCCCCCCCGCTAGAACTGACTGACGGAGATACTAGTAATTCAGATGAATTTTACTTACAGTTACAGTAGAAAATAGACAGGGTCCCAGGTAGAAATATGGCGTTATTACTGGGAGGTTTTAAACGCCCAGTTCGGTAGAAATGGGATAGATGGTATCCTAGCATAGGTATATTTGGTGTAGGAAAAGATATTAGTAAAGGGTATAGACTGCTGCAGTTTTGTAGGTATAACCAATACAGTATTTGGTCATAAAATGGTCCATAGGTTAACATGGTATTCACATGATGAAAAACAGCTACTGTATTGTAAACAGTATTGTAAACCTGAGACTGTCAGGATCAACACAAGATACTTGGGTATAAAGGAGAACTCTTATTGTTCTTAAAAGTAAAGATTACCTTTTAGTAGTGTCTAGGGTTAATTTAAATTATTTAATGAATCTGATTGTGTGACTTTCATTAAAATCTCGTGACTTTTTGGGAGTTTCTCCACTCTATTTTAGACAAATTTTCGCAAGCTTGGAGCTTTTGATGAATAACATGAAATTTAATGAATTTTATGCATTTGGAATCAGCATAAGTAGCCAATTCCTTTTACGCATCTACTGTTATCAATACTCCGTTTTTCAGAGTTTTGTTACTATTGTACCGAGTCGCTCCATACTTACAATTCGGTACCACGAACGGTTTGATACTCAAATATACAAAATGTTTATTTAGGCCTATGTTAAAACTGATAAGCTTTCGGTTTTTGCAGTTAACATATTAATTCACACACCACCCCCTTGCATTTTTCCCTTATTTATAATCAGAGGCCTGGGAAGAACCAACTGATATACACAACTTACAAAATTTACATGATAAAAGCATTTTCTTATCCCCGTATGGCTAAATATTATGAGATGATTCAATAAATTGATTCTCTAGATAGGTCTTAATTGCCTCAGATGAGGGGGATTACATATAAATAGGCTTGCTTTAAACAGCTTCAAATCCCTTAGCAATGGGATTTATAAAGACAGCTGGGGTAAGTCCATATAAAACTGACAAAACTGTTTGAAGCAAAGACTGCTGTTAAAGATTTCCTCAGTACAGATTCTTCTATGGGGATATTCTTTAACAATTAGTTCATTTGATGATAGATAAATCGCTACTTCTAAAAAAGATGATGAAATAATCTCGAACCTCAGACCGATTTCTAAGACAAATTGTGTTTATTTTTGGGTTTCATTTTCTCTTCTGGTTGTTATTGTCATATGGCTTCTTCATTTCATTTTATTAAAATAATGCAAAATTTTGCCTCAAAAAAGATTTTTTGCTCAGGTACGGCCAAAATGTGATCGAGAAAAATTGTGAGCACTGATTTGGTTTAGTACTATCTAAAATCGATGTTTGCAATCTCTGGGTTCAAAGAATATATTGTTGTGCAATAATGTGTCCGTGCAGTTCATATTCAGCGTCTATACCATCTGCACTCAGTTTTAAATGATTGAATATGTTGACCACCTGTCCCGTAAAATTAACAGCTATACATGGCCCCACACGAGTTATTAGGGTAGGGGCAGTTTCATCTGTTTGGGGTGCAGTGGAAGGGCAGGCCAGAGCTCAAAAGGCGAATTTTAAGCTCAAATTTTCCAAATGTTGATAGAGGTCCTTCAAATCAATAGGGAGGGGGTTTACTTTCTACTGCATAAAGTATTACATTTAGCCTTAGTGCACATATTGGATGCGGAGACGAGACAGCTCCCCTCATAATGCAGCCCCCCTCATAGGTTAAAAAAAAAGAATTTTACTCTTATGCTTATATACACAGAGGTAGGAAGAATAGGGAAGATTTGTCAGAACAAAAATACCACCCCCTTCTTAGGAAAACTGTAACTAATAATACCTGAAAATATTTTTCGGTATTTTTGCCCCCCCCCCCATTTACCCTAACAAAAAAAATATATAAGTTATACATTTTCAGAGCATCGCTATGCAGGAATCGAATTTTATTCTATGGACAGGGAGGGGTCTATGGGAGGCGGAATATCTCCTCATATATTATGTTGCGGTAAAAAATATTTTTCGGTATTTTAGCCCCCCTTTTACCCTAACAAAAAAAATATATAAGTTATACATTTTCAGAGCATCGCTATGCAGGAGTCGAATTTTATTCTATGGACAGGAAGGGATCTATAGGAGGCGGAATATCTCCTCATATTTTATATTTCGGTAAAAAATATTTTTCGGTATTTTAGCCCCCCCTTTACCCTAACAAAAAAAAATATATAAGTTATACATTTTCAGAGCATCGCTATGCAGGAATCGAATTTTATTCTATGGACAGGGAGGGGTCTATGGGAGGCGGAATATCTCCTCATATATAGAAAAGATCACAATACAACAATAAAATAAAAGGTTAATTACAATTAAATTGTCTTACATGCAAATTAAAATAATGATCTTAAGGCTTAACGAGATCAACAGTTTCCTCATGTTATAAATAATCACTACGCTCCCAATAAATCATATATTGTACTTTCACAGGCTACGGAATAGCGCTGCCTAAGTAAAGAGCGATGTAGGTCCAATGTCTTATTTATTTCTCTTTTTTGTGGTTTTCCTGACCAAGCCACTTCGTGTAGAAGCAGCTTTCGTAGAAGCTTCAAAAATAGCTAATCCGATTAGAAACTGGAAGTTCTAGTGCCCTTTTTAGAGTCAAAAGGGATTGGGGGGCCAACAGCCCCCCATGCCCCACCATTACCCAAACACATTTGATCAAAAGTTTTTAAATAGCTATTTTGTTCAGCATGTCAAGATCATATAACAATGCCTCCAGGGTAGATATAACCCCCCAGATCCCAGGGGCAAGGGTTGTAAGTAAAGTCTTGGGGGCATATAAGGTTTTTGTGAAATGAATGGTCGCATAAACTTAAGAGGGGGCTGATTGGATGGAAAATTAGAAGTCCTAGTGCCCTTTTTAAGATTGAAAAGCTATTGGAGGGCAAACACCCCCCTGCCTCCCCCGCCCTAAACTCATCATTTTCCAAAACACATCTAATCACAATTTTGTGACAGCTATTTTGATCAGCATTGTTGAAAGATACAGTGGTTATGTCTTTGGGGATGTCAACCCCCCCCTCCCACAGTCCTTAGGGAAAGAGTTGTAAGTCAGGCAATTCGTCCAGACAATTTGTTCACATATGGTTAATGGGAAAGGTGGGCATGTTTGACCTTTACTTCCCAAAAAAACGAAGGGCGTTAAGGTGAGCCTTTCAGGGAATGTGGAGGGGAGTGTTGCACTAAATCAATTCACGTTATGTGCATAGGGGTTGTCAAGAGGTTATAACTTAGGAACGATTGGGCACATTAATTTGGGAGTTTCAGTAAATGATAAGGGAGATGATCAAATGACCAAAAGGGCAATATTTGCATGCTACAACAACTACTACTGCTACCACCGATAATATGATGCTTTTGCTACTAAGGCTAAGTATACACGTCGAGAGAGTTTTGAGAGAAGGTGAAAATTTGAGAAAATTTTGAGTGAAAATTTGGAATAAATCTAAACACACTATGGGCAACTAGATTGTCAAAAGAGCGCATTTCAAAAACAGAATTGGGCATTACGTTGGAACTTTCAGATAATGCTTAAAGAGGAAGATCAATTAACCAAAAGGCAATATGTGCACGCTACTGCTTATACTACTACCACTGGTACTTTTACAGCTGCTACTACTACTTTTACTACTACTACTATTACTAATACTACCTCCCTCGTATACTTAATAATTTTTGTTTGTTTTAAGTTTTAGTCTTGTCCTTTACTATCAGTTTAAAAAAAAAGGTGTTTTATTATTTAATTCTTGATCGTTTATTAAACGGTACCGGGAATTCCAGTTCATCGTCCTCGGAAAAAGCCGTTAAACAATTATATCCTATGAAAATACCCAGACAATTACCTCTAACATCTTCACTTGCAAAATTGAGTCGACAAAGAGAAAATAAGACAAATAAAAAAAGCATGTAGGAAATCCCTCCAGTATAAAATTATCCCTGAAAAGTTCACCCCCAGAAAATTAACTCCCCATGTAAAATTTTACCTCCCGAGCACCTCCCCAGCAGAAAATTCTCCCCCCCCCCCGAAAAAAAATGTATGCAAACTTCCCAATTACAAAATACTATACGTAAACCATGGGCAAATTTCATAAATCCAAAACCTTTCCCAGGGAGCTCTGGGGGATCATGTTATCTCCAAAGGCACAATTTTTTGGACCTTTCAACAATGCTGAACTAAATACCTATCTCAAAATTTTGATCGGACACTTTTGGGGAAAAAGGGCATGGGAAGGGGGCTTGTTGCCCCCCAACCTTTTAAGTCAGTTAAAAAGGGCAACATAACTTTTAATTTCCGTTTGAATGAGTCCTCTCCTGATGTTCCAGGAAAATTGGTTTGATACTATCACCCATAGAAAAAAAAATCAACAAAATAAAAACAAACAAACACACATCTTCTGCCAAAAAATACAAAATTCCACATTTTCGCGGATAGGAGCTTGAATCCTCAACAGTAGGGTTCTCTGACAGGCTGAATTTTATGGGATGCTTTTCATTAAGATTCTTCGGTCTTTAGGGGGTGTTTCCCCCTTTTTCGAAAATAAACACATTTTCTTAGGCTCGTATTCTTTGAAGGGTAACATTAATCTTAATGAATCTTATATATTTGGAATCCGTATAATAAGTTGGTTCTTTTGATATATCTATCGATATCAAAATTCTGTTTATACAGTTTCAGTTGCTACTGGACCGTGTCACTCCATACTTACAGTTCTTTACCATGAACTGTTTGATTTAAACCTAACCTAACATGGCTAAAGAAAAGTGTTCTTGGCTCTGCCAAGAACACTTGACTCTACCAAAAGTGTTAGTGTATTTTTACACATTTTGCTGTGCCCGATCATCTGTTTATCTTATTTTATTTATACAAGGGGGAGAATACAAGATGGGTGGGGGATTTTGATACTGTTCATTGCACTGTCTTTGGAAGTGCTTAGAATGATAAAATTTGGAAATAATTGAACATTCGGAAGCGGTTGAAAAATATTACGCAATTATATATCTCAAACAAACCAAAACAGTTACAAAAAGATCGGGAAAAAGAGGAAAAGAAGTTGAAAAACGTTGGCGGTAGACTCTTAGCTGCCCAATAAAGTGTGACCGTTTAATATTTACATCTCATGTACACTCTCAGGAGTCATGGTCTACAAAATTAGTCGGATATGACACATTAAAAGGGCGAAACAACTTACACTAAGAACCTTAGCAGAAATAGTGTTATCCCATTACAAATAAATCTTTCTTGACAAAAGATATGCCTCCCCAAATAGTCGATAACTTTTCGTGCTCACACTTAGCAATCATTCTGAGGGTCAAGCTTCATTTTACAAGGGTGAAGTTTCCTAAGGGAGTTTTATGACTCACGCCCACTTGCCTGTGTAATGCAATTTTAAGGCCCCTCAAATATGTCCTATTATTTAGTTATTGGTTTAGATCTCCCTATTAGGAATCCCATTTCATATAAGAAGCGGATATAATCATAAGATCTTACAAACTTGATTTTTAGTATGAAGTTGTAGTTTATTTTCTCATTTTCTAGATAATTTGAACCTGATTTTTACCTATAAACACCTTGTAAAAAAAAGGGACATCAGTGTTACCATTTCAAAAACTTGATTCTCCTTATTTGTCATGATAGGGGACTGTAAATCGTCATTTAAAGATTTTTGATAATGGTGATTTCAGTGGTGTAGTTTTTTTTCTTTTTTTTTTATAGGAGTTACTTTTCTGGGGTTGCAGGATTTCTTTATGCTCTCCAAATCTCTTCTTGTAATTGTAAATTACAAGATATTTGTCACACGACATTTCTTTTAAATGCCTTTTTTGTTGCTACTGTTGGCTTTAGTAAGCGAAATATTTAACTAGTTGTTCAGTATGATGTCTGCAAACATTTAAAGAAGTGCGAAAATATAACAAATGCAAAGGTTACATACAATATTTAAGGCTGAGGTGTTAGAATTCTCCTCTAAGAAATGCCTCGTGGATGTTTATTTGTTGCTTTAATAATAAAAATGTAAACTTCATATACAAAATATGTCAATCAAGCCCCCCCCCCTAGATGAAATGCATCTTAAAGATAGAAACATAACACGTTTCTTCATAGGGTGACTTTTAACATAAAAACTTATTGACAAATTAAATAAAACATCTGCTCGTGCTATGAAATCTATGTGCAACATTAAATAAAAAACTAGTGTTCGACTTAAGTTATTTTATAAATTTTGGAGGCTACCGCATCACTAAGCCCTTGACTAATTGTCCCAAAAAATTCAGTATATCTTAGATATCGAATATAATCTCCATCAAGTAGATGCCAGACTTAAGCATAAAAAGAAGAAGGTTTGGTGAGGTGACAGTTCTCTAATTGTTTATGACAATTGTTTTCATCTTAAGTTTTTTGTCGACCTTTAATTTGCCCTTGGTATTTGAGAATAAGTGTTTTTATTAAATTTATGCTAAGTTATTATATCAATATAAACGTCATCTTTATGATTGGAGCCATCACCTTACTTTTTTTCTTAACCCTTAGCTCCTTATACTAAAGTTTAACTTTTGCATGAAATTCTGTGTCAGATAAATATAAAGGGAGAGATCTTCGGGCCCTCTCTCCAACATAAGCTCTAACAGTTCTTTTGGTTTTTTATTGTTTACCTGTAATTCACCTTTCTTAGTTCAATTCGCCCCTCCTCCCAAATCTGAATCCTTCAAAATAGGTCTCTGCATGCATGCTTGCTCAGCTGATCACTGATCCAAACTCATGTCCTGCAGACAAAAATGTTTTCTAAATTGGCTTTTTCTGCCCTTAATGGTTCGTTTACACACTGGGGAAATTCATGCGGATTAACAATCCGTGCGGAAATTCCGTCCGTTTTTGTGCTAGAAAAAATCTCTAGCTTTCCGCAACGTTTTGGTCAAATCAGGACGGAATCTTGGCAAGATTTTTAAATGAATAAGCTCATGAGTATGGATTATCAAACACTACACGATCTTATAACTTTGGTTCAAGGCTACCCCAACTTCTATGATCCTGCGCACCCAGGCTATAAGAAAACTAAGAAAAACGGTGTCATTTGGCTCTATTGCTCAACTGGGTTCAGAAGAGGGTAAGAACAAAGGTCATGCTGTTGCAATAATTTGAAATCTTTGCCTTAAAACGCAGCGTTATTTTAGCCATAGTTCGAACAGAAACGGACGGATTTCCGCATGGATTTCCGCAATGTGTAAACGAACCATAAGCCTGGGTGTTTCATTTTAAACGGAACGCCTGTTCAATACATAGCTCCCCTAGCGATACTCAAAGACACTAACAAAGGATTCAGATTTAACAGCATGCTTGCAAATTTGTTGACCTGGACCAAATATTTGACGATTAAAAAAAGAAGTATAAGAGCCACTAGAGCCATTGCAGGCACATAGCTGGGTCTTTTCACAGGGACAAGTAGCAAGCTTGTCCCTTTGCCAAAACTTACTGCGGCGGGGATCGAGCCCATGGTCCCATATTCCCAAACAGAGGTTCAAGCCACTATGCTACAACAGGTTATTTGACGATTAGCATGCCAAAATTACTTCTACCGAATAGATTGGATTACTCGGTCTTAATTTTATTCAAAATTCGAGAATAATTCTGTAGCCTGATCATTTTTATTAAAATTTTGTAGTAATTCTATGGCACAACACGGAAAAGCGCACTTCTTGTTGAAACTTGCTGTTTTGAAGAAAATGTCGCTTAAAAATAAGACTTTTTTTTATCACACCCTTTGTTAATTCTAGGATAGATGAACCTTCCTGGGGTATTATGTTTATTTTAGCCACTGAAACACCGCCACTGGTCTTAGCCACTGCTACACTGCCTGGTTGTCTGGGAAATTTGATGCGTGACATCACTGTGCAGCAAATAGTCTTATGGTATAAGAAATAATGAGTTGAAAAGATGTCAAGATTTTCTTTTCCACGTGGAAGTTTTAAAACATGCCATGGCTATCCGAATCTTCCATTTCTAATTTTTAAAAATCGTTATATTCCCTGGTATAAGAATTTTATTTTAGTATATTTGAGTGCACTCGGAAATACAACGCTTCTTAAAAAAAAAATGAAAAACTTTTTCCACAAAAAAAGTTTTCGAAGAAAAGAAAAGAAAATAAAAGAAAAGAGCTCCATTAAGCCAAGAATGATCAAAAATAAAGTCAAATAATCTTCCAAGCGCAAAATTACCACAAATCACTATCAATAAATAAATGAAACTCAAAACGAACAGAACCTACAATAAATAGTCGAGTCAAACTTTAAACGAGTAAATATTAAACCGTGGATTGTCAGTTTAATTGACATATACTGATATTAATTTTATTCCATAAGGTCTGATAGTTTTTTTTCATGAAAGAAAGAAAAGTGAAAACATTTCAAACATATTTTGTTTTCAGTAAAGTGTGGTAGTAGAATAGTGTGGTAGCGGTAATAGTGGCAGTTGTAGTGGTTGCACTTTAGAAATGAGCCTCTTCTAAAGTTCACACGACCACCTCTTCCATGAAAATCTTATATGCCCCAGGGGCATAGCTTACAACTCTTACCCCCGGACTTTGGGGGATTCTGTCCACCCCAAAGGCCTTATTATATGAGCCCCGTCCGGAGTTTATAGGAACACCCTTTTTATAAGAACTTTATATGCCCTCGGGGCATAACTTATAACCCTTACGCTGAGGGCTCTGGGGGGTGTGTGTCATCCTCAAAAACATAATTTCTAGACCTTTAAACTGCGCTGAAGAAAATGGCTATCTCAAAATTTTGATTGGATATGTTTTGGGAATTGATGGACATTGGTGGGGGGGGGCTTGTTGCCCTCCAATCACTTTTTATTATTTGAAAAGGCCCTTTCAATTTTCAACCGAATGAGCCTTTTTTGAATTTCCTACAACAACAAATGGCCATCTCAAATTTCTATTAGATGCATTTCGGGAAAATAATAGGTGTGGGGGGGGGGGTATCCACCCTCCGATCACTCTGAATCTTAAAAAGGGCACTAAAACATCTGATGACCAATCCAATGAGCACCCTTCAAAGTTTCTTCGGTCACCCTTTCTATATAAACCTCATATGCCTTTAGGGCATAATTAACAAACCTTGCCCTGAAGGTTGTGGGGGGATGTCATCCTCAAAGATATGATTTGCGGACCTTTGAACTATGTTTAAAAAAATGGCTATCTCAAAATTTTGACTGGAGGTATTTTGGGAAATGGTGGACGTGGGAGGGGTGTTAATTGCCCTCCTATCACTTTTAACCATTAAAAAGGGTACTTGCCCTTTTAATTTCCAATTGAATGAGCTCATATCGAAGCTTCTACAGCTACCCCTTCGATACGAAGTGCCTTGGTCTAAAACCAAAAAAAAGAATAATACATTGTGCTTACATCACTCTTTACTTAGGCCGCGCTGTTGCGCTGCCTGTGATATCTTGGAAGTTTTTGATAACCAATAGTGTTGGATCCCTTTGAGGGAATAAAGATTTTAAAATGGTTTGCCTAACAATAAGCATTTTTTTCTAGGACTTCTGACAAAAAAGAGCAAAAACGTGATAATTACGACTCTACAAAAAGTGTTTGCCTTATTCTCGCATAAGAACATTGATTGTGGCCAATTGCTACTTAATTGAACTTAAAATTAAGTACAATTTTGTAATTACTCGATTTATTGCTCTTAACCGTTCTTTTGAGTATAATTACTTAATTGTTAAACCCTCAGTATAAAGGGACATTTTGAATACTAAAAATTATTTAACGAATAGGCCTATGGAAGAAAAAATAATAGTTTATGACAAAAGAATACTTTGGGGATGTTTGCTAGAAGTTACAACTGAAATCTTTCCAGAAACAAAGCAACGACAATTACACCAAGAATTGACATCAAGAGGACACATGCTTAGTCTTAAATAGAGTAAAAAAGTCATTTCCTAATTTTGATATGTTTATGGGCCCAAACCTTAAAAGATAAAAATATTCTAGGTCATCCTTCGTGAAAGCTGACGCCAAGCAGGAAATCATGTAAAAGGATTCTTGGCTATTCTCTCTGGAGTCACCGGAATTCTGGCTC
Source organism: Artemia sinica (assembly GCA_027921565.1). NCBI lineage: Eukaryota > Metazoa > Arthropoda > Branchiopoda > Anostraca > Artemiidae > Artemia > Artemia sinica. The sequence continues at coordinate 46,780,135 of CM051271.1, forward strand.
GTTTAAAAGGATGTTTACCCTTGGATTCCCTCCCCTGTAGTGAAATAGGAACTCACTGAGAGTTTCCAAGGAAGCTGAGCAATTCAATACAAATCTTCACTATAAAAGCATTGGTATATGAGTAATTGTTTTGGATTCTTACGAGCAATCGAGAAAATGATGGAGAAAGAACATGCGTTTATTATGGCTGAAAAGAAATATTACTTGAAAAAACACTATTTACCCATGCATTCATGTACACACAAACGCATGTACACACACAAAAACACACAGATACGAGCGCACTCACACACATTTTGGGATATCTTTGCTTTTCGTTACCTCTTTGTAGGATTTTTTTACACTAAGCTTGTTCACCTCAGAGCTTGGGCTTTTGACCCACAAAGTAGCAAATACTCCACTTGAGTAGGTATTGGGCTTCCAGTGTTCGCATATGGGCTTTGATGTCACTATGTTAGGGCTCAAGTCTTTTCCTTGATTTGATCAGGTGGTCCTTGGGCCTTCAGTCCCGAATAATTTTTGCCCCCCTTTTTCTATTTTTTGTTCATCTTTGCTTGCGGCTCGGGTCATCTCTTCTTACTCTGACCCTTGCAAACCACAAAAATAGTAACGCTTGCGAATTAGATGATGTGTAAGTGTCTCTCGACTTTACACAGGGACTCTATCATTTTTATTAAAAAAAAATAAAATAAAATGGCTACATGCTTTTTTCGGAAAAGTTGACATCCTGGAAATAAAGGCCTAAAAAAACGATCTAGATAAGTCAGAAGCTTGAGAAAATTCTATAAGAGCCTTAATTTTGGGAGAAAAAATTATGTGAGTGAAGTCATTTTTTTGTACAACAGTATGGCAATGACGTTGTCACAGCTGTCGCACTTACGTGAAAAAATTGAAGGTTTTCATGTATGGAAAAGTTTATATAAAATTGCTTAAAGAGCAAGAAACTGGTAATTGCCATAATATTTGTATATATTTTGCCAAGGGATCACAACAATTCAAAATCCTTAAAAAAGAAAACAAAAAGTTTGAAACTTAGTAGAAATCGTTAGAAATCGGACTTTCGGTAATAATCAAATATGTTTGAATAGATCTTAATATGAAAAGATATTAAATTACGTAAAGAGCAAAAAACTAGTAATTGCAAAAATATTTGTATATATTTTAACAAGGGCTTACAAAAATTCAAAAACGTAAAAAAAGAAAACCCGAAAGCTTGAAGCTTATTAGAAATTATTGTTAGAAAAACATTTTTACCGAATTTCTTTTCTTATAAGTATAAGCAATATCTTTTTAAGACACAAAAAAAGTTAAAAATTTTTAAGTTCAGTTCAGAATCGCTAAATTTATTATGTAAACTGACAAAAATATTTTGCAGTCTAAAAAAATATTTTGCATTTTAAATCTATATAAAAATAATCTAATAATTTTAAAATAAATCAATGTTCTAATTCAAACTAGAAAAATACCTGAAAATTTTAAAATTAGTTGTTTTTATTTTGTTAGATAGAATCCACTCGCTACGCGACTAAGCTTATAGGTTAAATAAAAAAAAAAAACAATTTTTTTTAACTGAAAGTAAGGAGTGACATTAAAACTTAAAACGAACAAAAATTATTCCGTATATGAAAGGGGCTGTCCCCTCCTCAATACCTCGCTCTTTACGCTAAAGTTTTTATTGTTTTAAAAAATAAAGTTGTGTGACAGATTCAAACTTTAGCGTAAAGGGCGAGGTATTGAGGAGGGGACAACCTTTTTCATATACGGAATAATTTTTGTTCGTTTTAAGTTTTAATGTCGCTCCTTACTTTCAGTTGAAAAAACTTGTTTTTTTATTTAATTTCTGAACTTTTCGAATTAATGCAGCTTTGATTTTGGCTCACCGTACATGAATAGTTAAAACGAAATTTGCTTATTAATTTTACTTTTTTGGCTAAATGGCTTTCTCGAAATTTTGTTCTGACGTACCTTACGAATTAACTTACGTAACAAACTTCTATATTCGTATGTTTTATTACGTATATTAGGGAGTTTGCCCCCTAGTCGATACCTGCTCTTTAGGCTAAAGTTCGAATTTTGTTCGAATAACAAACCCCTGAATCACAAAGGCCGGTTAATTAGAATAGATAGCTCTTTTGAAAGTACTAAAAAAACTTTAGCGAAAAGGGCGAGGTATTGACTAGGGGGCAAACCCCCTCATATACGTAATAATTTTTGTTTGTTTTAAGTTTTAATGTTGCTCCTTACTTTCAGTTGAAAAAACTAGTTTTTTAATTTAATTTCTGATCGTTTTTTAAATAAAGCTGGGAAATCCGGCACCCCCTTCATAGAAATGTCCCTTCCCCCAAGGAAAAATTCCTCCATGGAAGTATCCTCCCCCGTAACCCCCTCCTCCGATACCCCCCCATCAGAAAAAAATCCCTCCTGAAACGTCTTTATACCTCCCAATAATCAATAGTATATATAAACAATGGGCAAAGTTCATAACTTCCAGCCCTTCCCCCGGGAACTCTGGGGGGTTAAGTCATGCTCAAAGACAAATTTATCAGATTTTCGACTATGCTGAACAAAATGGCTATCTCAAAATTTTGAATGGGTGATTTTGGGAAAAAATGAGCGTGGTAGGGGGCCAAGTTGCCCTCCAATTTTTTGGTCACTTAAAAAAGGCACTAGAAATTTTAGTTTCCGTTAAAAATCTGATTCTGTTGATGTATCTATGGGTATCAAAATTCCGGTTTTTAGAGTTTCGGTTACTATTGAGCCGGGTCGCTCCTCACTTACTGTTCGTTTACCACGAACTGTTTGATTAGAACGCAACCAGTTATATAATGTCAGTAGGAAGTCCAAAAAACAAAAATTTGCTACTATTACAAATTATGATTCGATATTTTGAGAAGGGACAAAAACCTTAACAAAGAAAAACAAAAGTTTAAAGCTTAGTATATATCGTTGTTAGAAATCGGACAAGCTTCAATAATCAAAAATATTTTTGAAAAGACAGTAGTATGAAAAGCCATTAAACTGCGTAAAAAACAAAAAACTGGTAATTGCAAAAATATTTGCATGTATTTTAACAAGGGATTAAAACGGTTCGAAAACATTAAATAATAAAACCAACAGTTTCAAGCTTAGTAGAAATCGTTATTAGAAATTGGACTTCCCTTAATAATCAAATATCTTTGAAAAGACACAGCAAAAAAAGAACACCTATTTGAACACAACCAGTTATATAATTTCAGTAGGAAGGACCAAAAAAAGAAAATTTGCAATTATTACATAAGATGATTCTCTATTTTTACAAGGGATTACAACAATTCAAAAACCTTTAAAAATAAAACCAAAGTTTGAAGGTTAGTAGAGGTCGTTGTTACAAAACGGCATGCTGTAATAATGAAAAATATTTGGATAGATTGCAGTATGAAAAAGCATTTAATTGCGTAAAGAGCCAAAGAACTGGTAATTGCAAAAATATTTGTATATATTTTAACAAGGGATTACAACAAATCAAAAAACTTTCAAAATAAAACCAAAGTTTGAATATTAGTAGAAATAGTTATAAGAAATCGGACATGCTGTAATAATGAAAAATATTTGGATAGATTGCAGTATGAAAAAACATTTAATTGAGTAAAGAGCCAAAAAACTGGTAATTGCAAAAATATTTGTATATATTTTAACAAGGGATTACAACAAATCAAAAAACTTTCAAAATAAAACCAAAGTTTGAATATTAGTAGAAATAGTTATAAGAAATCGGACATGCTGTAATAATGAAACATATTTGGATAGATTGCAGTATGAAAAGACATTTAATTGAGTAAAGAGCAGAAAAACTGGTAATTGCAAAAATATTTGTATATATTTTAACAATGGATAACAACAATTCAAAACCTTAAAAAAGAAAACTAAAAGTTGGAAGCTTAGTAGATATCGTTGTTAGAAACTGGACTTGCTTTAATAATCAAATATATCAAACAGTTCGTGGTAACGAACTGTAAGTAAGGAGCGACCCGGCTCAATGGTAACCGAAACTCTAAAAAACGGAATTTTGGTACCAATAGATACACCAAAAGAATCAGATTTTAATTTTGATTTCAAATATATAAGCTTCATCAAGTTTAATCTTACCCATCAAAAGTTACGCGCCTGAGAAAATTTGGCTGATTTTCGAAAAAAGGAGGAAAGACCCCCTAAAAGTTATAGAACCTTAATGAAATTCACACCATCATATTCAACGTATCAGAGAACCCTACTGTAGAGGTTTCAAGCTCCTATCTACAAAAATGTGGAATTTTGCATTTTTTGCCAGAAGAAAGATCACGGGTGCGTGTTTATTTGTTTTTTGTTTTTTTTCCCAGGGGTAATCGTATTGACCCAGTGGTCCTAGAATATCGTAAGAGGGCTCATTGGAACGGAAATTAAAAGTTCTAGTGTCCTTTTTAAGCGACCAAAAAAAATGGAGGGCAACTAGGCCCCCTCCCACGCTCATTTTTTCTCATTGTCACCCAATTAAAATTTGAGATAGCCATTTTGTTCAGCATAGTCGAAAATCCAATAAATATGTTTTTTACGATGACATAACCCCCACAGTTCCCAGGGGAAGGGCTGCAAGTTATGAACTTTGCCCATTGCTTACAAATTGCATTGGTTGTTGGGAAGTACACAGACATTTTCAGGAAGAATTTTTTTCTTTTGGGGGAGGAGGGGCTGGAGGAGGGGGTTACTCGGGAGAATCTTTCCGTGGAGGATGTTTCTTTGGGGTAAGGGTCATTTCTATGAAGGGGGCGCCGTACTTCCAAGCATTATTTAAAAAACGATCAGAAATTAAATTAAAAAAAAACAAGTTTTTTCAACTGAAAGTAAGAAGCAACATTAGAACTTAAAATGAACAGAAATTATTACGTATATGAGGGGGTTCTCCCCAAAGTCAATACATCGCTCTTTACGCTACAGTTTTTTTTAGTGCTTTCAAAAGAGCTATCTATTCTAATTAAATGGCCTTTGTGATTCAGGGGTTTGTGAATTAAAAAATTTTTTAACTTTTAACGTAAAGAACGTGGTATTGACTAAGGGGAGAACCCCATCATATGCGTAATAACATATACGTAATAAAAAAAACAATAAAAAAAAATAGTAATCGAAACTTTTAAAAACGGAACTTTGATGTCAATAAATGTATCAAAAGAATGGGCTTATAATGCTGATTCTAAATATATGAATTTTATTAAGTTTAGTATTACTCATCAAAGGCTATGAGCCTGAGAAAATTTACCTGATTTTTTAAAGAGGGGGGAAACATCCCCTAAAAGTGAAAGAATTTTAATAAAAATCACACCTTCAGATTCGACGTATCAGAAAACCCTATAACATAGGTTTCAAGCTCATATCTGCTAAAATCTGCAACTTTGTATTTTTTGCCAGAAGAAAAATATACGAATATAAAAATTCGTTACGTAAGTTAATTTGTAAATTACTTCAGAACCAAATTTAGAGACAGCCATTTAGCAAAAGAAAAGTAAAATTTTTATGCAAATTTTGTTTACTTATTCAATGACGGCGAGCCAAAATAAAAGCTGCTTTAACTAAAAAACGATCATAAATTAAATAAAAAAACAAGTTTTTTAAACTGAAAGTAAGGAGCGACATTAAAACTTAAAACGAACAGAAATTATTCCGTATATGAAAGGGGCTGTCCCCTCCTCAACGCCCCGCTCTTTACGCTACAGTTTGATTCTGCCTCAAAACTTTATTTTTTAAAACAATAAAAAACTTTAGCGTAAAGAGTGACGCGTTGAGGAGGGGACAGCCCCTTTCATATACGGAATAATTTCTGTTCGTTTTAAGTTTTAATGTCGCTCCTTACTTTCAGTTTAAAAAACTTGTTTTTTTATTGAATATTTGAAAAGACACAGTATTGAAAGATAGTAAATTGCGCAAAGAGCAAAACACTGGTAATTGCAAAAATATTTGTATATATTTTAATACATCAATAGATACATCAAAAGAATCAGATTTTAATGCTGATTTCAAATATATAAGTATCATCAAGTTCAATCCAACCCATCAAAAGTTACGTGCCTGAGAAAGTTTGACTGAGCAAAGGCTCATTCGGCTCCAGAGATGTATTATTTATTTAATTATTATTTTTTCCCTCAAAGGCACTTCATATGGAAGGGGTCGTCGTAAAAACTTCAAAGGGGGTTAATTCGATTGGAAATCAAGAGTTCTAGTGCCCTTTTTAATAGTCAAAAATGATTGGAGGGCAACTAGCCCCCCCCCCCCGCCCATCATTCCCCCAAACACATCCAATCAAAATTTTGAGATAGCCATTTTGTTCAGCGTAGTTGGTTTCCAGATAAAAAATATATTTTTGAGGAGGACACTCCTCCACAACCCTCAGGGCAAGGGTCTTAAGCTATGCTCTGGGGGCATATAAGGTTCTTATAAATGGCGGTGTCGTAGAAAATTCAAAAAAGGCTCATTCGATTGGAAATTCAAAGGGATAGTGCCCTTTTTAATAGTCAAAAGTGATTGGAGGGCAACCAGCCCCCCCCCCACGTCCATCATTCCCCCTAACACATCCAATCAAAATTTTGAGATTGCCATTTTGTTCAGCGTAGCTGATTTCCAGATAGAAAATATGTTTTTGAGGAGGACAATCCCCCACAATCCTCTGGGCAACGGTTTTAAGTTATACCTGGGGGCATATAAGGTTTTTATTGAAGGCGTTGTCGTAGAAACTTCAAAAAAGGCTCATTTGATTAGAAATTCAAAGGGCTAGTGCCCTGTTTAATGGTCGAAAGTGATTAGAGGGCAACTAGCCCCCCCCCACGCCCATTATTCCCCAAAACACATCCAATCAAAATTTTGAGATAGCTATTTTGTTCAGCATAGTTGATTTCTAGATAGAAAATATGTTTTTGAGGAGGACACTAGTAGAGAGGACCCTATAACTCCCATCCCTCACCCCTGCTGCCATCTACAATTTAGTTTAATGCTGACGGGACATAATTATTCAAGGATTATCGATCGAGTCTAATCGGGGGGGTGTGTCAAGGTCAATCGATCTGTTGTTGTTTGGCCACGTGCGAATGACATGAGGGGTGATTTACATAATGCTGACGGGACATAATTTATTCAAGGATTATCGATCGAGTCTAATCGGGGGGGTGTGTCAAGGTCAATCGATCTGTTGTTGTTTGGCCACGTGCGAATGACATGAGGGGTGATTTACATAATCGATGGGGGAATTATTGATTCACGAAGGGGAAATTAAGAAACAAACACGGTCATAGAGTCCCTAGGGAGAAAGATTACGTAATCGCTCAATGACCTCTTTTTCCAAGATCGATTTATTTGATGTTTTTCTTGGCTAGCCTGGCCTGAGAACTTGATTTACATAATCGCTAGGGGAAATTATTGATTCACGAAGGGGAAATTAAGAAACAAACATGGCTTCATTGTTGTTTGGCTAGCCTGGCCTGAGAACTTGATTTACATAATCGCTAGGGGAAATTATTGATTCACGAAGGGGAAATTAAGAAACAAACATGGCTTCATTGTTGTTTGGCTAGCCTGGCCTGAGAACTTGATTTACATAATCGCTAGGGGGAATTATTGATTCACGAAGGGGGGAATTAAGAAACATTAAGGTTTCTTTAATCTTTAGGCCTGAGGGATTTATTTATTATTGTTGTTTGGACAAGTGCATGCTAGGGGTGAATGTCAAGGTGTCCTGGAACAGGAAACAGTTAGATCACGTGTTTCCTTCACAGCCAATCATCGAGTCGGATACATCCTCCTTCTCAGCCAATCAGAGACGTGCTTACATATGATTTTCCCGTTACATAACAATTCACCCTTGAGATTTCGTATATAACGGGCATGCAATGGGATTAAATTATCAGAAAGTTCCAGAACACAATGGATAGAACACGTGAAATTATTGATGAAGTTGATGCCTTGGCAGCCACAATTAGCAATGTAAGTTCTGTTTTCATTTTTTATTTTCAAAATAAAATTGTTTTCCGTGGTTACCCTCTACTATATTCGGGTAAACCCCCCCCCCCTATACAAACGCCACTATATGATGTTTATACTCGATAAAAAGCGTAAAATACGCTCTTTTTTCGTTATGTAAACCCCATCCTTCCTTCCGCCTCTGTTTACGACCATAATTCTGTTTTTGATAAATTCCATATCTTATCTAAATGCAACTGTCAACTTTCTGTCATTCCCTTAATATAGTGTTTTCATCGCTATGGCTTTGACTTACAGATTTCTCGCAACAATTTAAATAGCTGATAATTACTGACATCCCTTTAGAGTACATCCGGCTTTAGTAAATATACAAGAATTTGGATAGCGGCTTAACCAAAAAAGGTTTCTCTGAGGTTAGTTTTTCACATCGAATTAAAAAACAGTTTCGCGTGAAAAGAGGGATTATTGTTAATTAACCATGGTATTTTTCCATGACTTTTCTCAGGGATATTTTCCGTGGGGTTATTTTCCGTGGTCTGTTTTTCTGGGGGGTGTGATAAATATACAAACTAGGCCGGCATTTGAACGGTTCAGTGAGCCGTAATTCTTCTTTCTCAGATTCAAAAAAGGATGCAATTAGTATATTTCACGAAATTTTTTTACGTTGTTGTGTAAATTGAATAGCATTTTTACCATATCTTTCGGTGGTGGGGGAGGGGATATTTTCCCATGTCTTTTCTCAGGGATATTTTCCGTGGGGGTTATTTTCCGTGGACTGTTTTTCTGGGGGTGTGATAAATATACAAACTAGGCCGGCTTTTGAACGGTTCAGTGAGCCGTAATTCTCAGATTCAAAAGGATGCGATATCTTTCGGTGGGGGGAGGGGATATTTTCCCATGTCTTTTTCTCAGGGATATTTTCCGTGGGGGTTATTTTCCGTGGACTGTTTTTCTGGGGGTGTGATAAATATACAAACTAGGCCGGCTTTTTGAACGGTTCAGTGAGCCGTAATTCTCAGATTCAAAAGGATGTGATATCTTTCGGTGGGGGGAGGGGGTATTTTTCCATGACTTTTCTCAGGGATATTTTCCGTGGGGGTTATTTTCCGTGGTCTGTTTTTCTGGGGGTGTGATAAATATACAAACTAGGCCGGCTTTTGAATGGTTCAGTGAGCCGTAATTCTTCTTTCTCAGATTCAAAAAGGATGCAATTAGTATATTTCACGAAATTTTTTTACGTTGTGCTTTCTTAGTGATAAATGCTTTGTCTAAACAAAATTACATGGATGAGGGTACTAACTTTCTTTCTGTAAAAAAAGGGGGCAAATTATTTAGATACTAATTTTTTCTCTTCTTTTTAAGGACAATTGTGAAGAATGCATACCCCCTCCACCCAAGAAAGCAAAAGTGGACGAGGCAGCCACCATACAGTCCGGTCGAAAACCGAAAAGAGAATGGATGGCTTCTTATAATATGGAGAACCCTGCCGGCTCATCCATGCAAGATCGTGAAATAGCCGACCCAGTCGCACAGGAACATAGCGACGCCGTTCCGTCCACCCTCCAACACTCGCTACCCGGGCCATCTGGCACCCAAGTGCAGCCGAGATATAAAAATGTAAGCATTTTTACCTCTAGTTATAGAAATATCTATCGATTTCATCCAACTTTCATAGGCCTTTTTCCACATGCAACATTTTCAAACACTGCGTAAGAGTATATCTCAGCGGGAATATTGAAAGATTTTTTCTCCCCAAAGGAAATATAATGTTCTCCCTTTTGAATCACGTCAAGTGCATGCATTCGTCCTTTTGCTAAATTAGATTAGTGAAGCCAAAAAAAAGGCACTATATTCTGGTCATAGTAATTTTTGGTAATTTCTATTGCGATATAAACGAATGGTTCACCTTGCCTCTACAAATATTATAAAAAAAAAAAACTTTATATCTGAATGAGTTGTGTATCATGACAGGAGATGGCTATCCTTTTCAAATCATGTTTTTTTTTCCACAGAGCAGATAAAGAGTATTAATATGAAATTTTATTTGGAGGAATTGTTTGAACAAAATCAAAACCTACTATGTCATGTTTTCACCCTTTTGCTAAATTAGATTAGTGAAGCCAAAAAAGGCACTATATTCTGGTCATAGTATGGTTTGGTAATTTCTATTGCGATATAAACGAATGGTTCACCTTGCCTCTACAAATATTATAAAAAAAAAACTTTATATCTGAATGAGTTGTGTATCATGACAGGAGATGGCTATCCTTTTCAAATCATGTTTTTTTTCCCACAGAGCAGATAAAGAGTATTAATATGAAATTTTATTTGGAGGAATTGTTTGAACAAAATCAAAACCTACTATGTCATGCGATGTTTTAGACTGTAAATATCTTATACTAATATAAGATATGCCACGGGTCCGAGAAGCACCACGAGCCAGGGAAACGCCACGGGAAGCGCTGCGAGAAGCGCTGTGGGAAAGTGCCGCGAAAAAAACAAAAAATTTTTTTTAACACTTTGAAAATAAACGAACAAATTGTCGCCTTCTATGTCATATCTTAAGTTGGAACTTTCAGTTGTATTAACCAAATGTTATTAAGCAATAATAATCCAAATTTTAAAGGCAGTAGGGAATGATTTGAGCACTTTGAAAATAAGCTATTTTTCATCTATAGTGTCATATCTTAGATTATCTTCAGTTGTATTAACCAAATGTTATTAAGCAATAATAATCCAAATTTTAAAAGCAGTAGGGATGATTTGAACACTTTGAAAATAAGCTATTTTTCATTTACAGGTTGTCCTAGTTCCATACTCACCATCTCCCCCTGCTCGTCAGTTGGAGAAGGAGAGGAGACACACGTGGAGTCCCCCAACAATTCACTATGGGATGATTTACATCAAATTCCAGATAATATTGACGACTTTTTAGGTGATTTTTTAACTAATTTAGATAATAGCGCAGTTGAGCTGGTAGACTTGAGTCCAAACACATTGCAAATTTTAGATGATTTCACCTGGGAATAAACAGGGAACCCTCCAACCTCCGATATCCTATCGACTCCACTTCGAACAACTGAAGTGGAGCATTCGCCAGATATTGTTGAACAGCTTGGGGGAGGGGATAATATACAAGAGGGGGAGGGGGGTACAACTCTCCCAGACTTTCAGCTGTCCAACAGAATTTTAAATAATATAGTTGTTTTCACTGCAGTGTTTGGTGACCCTTTTAATTCGCTTTTGTGTGGTAATTTTGTCTTTGACCCTGTTGAAATTGTACACAACTATGTAGACAAAATTCGTGCACTTCTGGAGAATCAAATTCAGTTGTGGGGGGGTAGGGATTCAATTAAGGTCTCCATTGTTCTAAAAGTGTTTTATTTAAATGAGGGAAAAAGCGAGGTTTATTATCATTTTATACATTCCGAGATGCGTTTGGTTTATTCAAATTTAGAAAATTTTGGGGTGCTTTCTTAGATTGGGTCGATCAAATTATAACGCATCTCGAGAACTATAACGAAAATGGAAGTGGCTCAGTAGTTCTTTTTGTTGAAAATTTAAGCGTAAATATTTGTAAAATTAAGAAAGATTTTATTTTAAGAGGGGGGGCAGGCGGGGGATATGAAAGGGATACAGTTTTAAATTATAATCCAGATCTAGTAGGTTGTCAAGGTGTCCAGCGGATTTGTTTTGAAACAGGTCAAAAGTGTTTCCGATATGCTTTTCTCATCTCAGCATTCGAGCCTCTAACTCGGGACGCTACCAAGACGAATTTAGATCACTGGGCTATACATGGGAAGGAAGGCTCCGTTTTCCCAGTTGTAGATTTTTCTTGTTTAGAGGGAAAATACCCAGTAACGCTACGATCTATTGACATGTTTGAAAGGGCTAATGCCCATTTAAATATCGGCGTTACTGTGGTACAATATGAAACAGAATTTGAAGATGGGACTCGCTCTAAAAAGAAGGGGGTGGTCTTCCCCATAAGGGGCCCCTCAGTTGATTTGGTTAAACACTGGGTTTGGTTGCTATACACACCACCTAGTCAACCGAACACAATCGGTCATTTTAACCCTATCACTGACATTAGTAGAGTTCTGGGGGGTGGTAAGCATAGGGGGGTACGTTTCTACTGTCCAACATGCCTCTCTAGATTCCGTAGTGATATAAAACTACGGAATCATATGAAGCATTGTAGCCGCCACGGCTATCAGACAGTGGAAACGGTTTCAGGGGATAGGGCTATTTTACGCTTCAAAAATTTTCAAAACACCCTTCTCCAGTGCAACAAAATATCTTTAGACTGTGAAGCTAAGTTGGTGGAGGTGAATGACCCCCAATATCCAAACCGAGTCAAAGAACATCAGGCTATTGCAGTGTCCTACGCCCACGCGCAAAGAGACAGTTCTAACACCATGCAGTTGTTAGAAATAGTTGAAACATTGGATGAGGGACCTGAGTGCATGGACAAGGCATTGACTAAACTGATTGGCACGGCTAATGGTGCTATTTCTCGTTTGAGAAATACGCATTATCCAATGGTGTTGTCTGCAGAGGATCGTCTCGCGATTAAAAATCAAAAAATATGTTGGGTTTGTAAGGGGGAGTTTGCAGAGGAGGGGGATAAGGGGACTAAAGGGAAACGTGGGGGGAGGGGGAAAGTTAGAGATCATAATCACTTGTGGCAGGAAATATCCTCGGGGGGTAGTAATTTTAGAGGAGTTGCGCATCAATCGTGTAATTTAAATGTTAGCCAGCAGTTTTTTATCCCTGTTTTTATTCATAATTCCAATTATGATTTGAAATTTATTTTACCGGCACTGGCACGTATGCACAGGGAGGGAGGGGGAGTAGATTGTCCATGGGTAAATAGTTCATTTACCTACAACATAATTCCCAAATCAGCTGAGAAGTTGCTGCTTCTCGAGCTGAAATGGCAGGCAGTGGATAATGGGCATACGTGTTGGAATAAAATCAGGTTTTTAGATTCCTTTAGTTTTTTCCCCAAGGCATTGAGTCAATTGATTCAAGTGCAAAAAAAGCGACAATTTTGATAGCTTTCCCTTGCTTAAACAGCACTTTCCAGACAGTGAAATGTATGACCTGTTGACCTGCAAAGGTATATACGCATACGATTATTACTGCTCTGGCGCTCGCTTAAGTGAGGAGAAACTACCTCCAATTGAAGCTTTTTACAATTCACTGACCAACAGTGAATGCACAGCCGAGGAGTATGAGTTTGCCAAGAAGGTGTGGTCCAAGGGGGATTGTAAAAATGGGTGGGATTATTGTAGACTGTACTTGGCCAGTGACGTTCTAACTTTGTTGGATATAGTCTGTAAGAATACAGACCAGATCTATTCAGAGTTCGGGTTAGATATAGGTTATTATTTTTCTACACCCCATTTAGTGATGGATTTAATTTTAAAAATTAGCAGGGAGGAAATAGGCCTAATCACTGACATAGATCAGCACCTTTTTGTAGAGCGTTCAATGAGGGGAGGGTATGTTTTTCATGGGGACCGCGTCTTATCAACCGATCCGAGCGGACAAAACAGCACCGGTGCAAAGTCAAATGCAGTGTTCTTGGACATGAACTCATTGTACCCCTCGGCAATGTCCAACTACTCTTTGCCGTGTGGGAACTATCAATGGCTTGAGAATCCTTGTGAGTTCCCCGACATTACCACCGTCGAGGACAATGGGCCACAAGGATGGTTCTTTGAAGTAGATGGTCACATTCTGCTGGCGCTTCACGACTCAGTCAAAGATTTTGTCTTTCCCTGTATCAATCGGTCGGTGAGCAGGGACTCTCTGAGCCCCTACAATCGTTCATTGGTTGAGGATATGGGGATGCACTGGACTCCCTCTAAACAGAAACTGATTGCTGATTTGGACCCTAAGGAGAATATCGTTGTTCACCATGTGCTTTTGCACTGGATGGTGAGCAACGGCTTCAAGATCACCAAAATACACAGGGTCCTGCAGTTCAATCAGCGACCCTACTTGAAAACGTTTATCGACACCTTTGTCGATAAACGCTCTAAGGCAAATTCAAAGGTGGAGAAGGAAATGTATAAGCTCATCCTAAATTCAGCATTTGGCAAAATGTGTGAAAGCGTTCGTAATAGATCTCGCTGCGACGTCGTGACTGACCCTCTAGAGTGTGCACGAATTATTGCCGACCCCAATTTTACATCGTTCACGAGCATAGAGGCCGGCATGGTTCTTCTACACAGGCGAAAGCGAAATGTAGTACTGAACAAGAATATTGCAGGTGGCAGTTCAGTACTATAAATTTCAAAAAAGCTCATGTTGTCGTTCTTTTACAATGTGTGCAAGGTGCAATGGCCACGGGAGGGGGAGGTTCAAGTTTACTATGGTGATACAGATTCTCTGCTGTTAAAGGTAAATGGGACTGAAGATTTGGATTTATTGGGTGATTTGCAAAAGGGGGAACACATCAGCTCGCGGATGGATTTCACCAACTGGAATCCATCACTCTACCCCGAGCTGGTGAAACGTCAAGCCCCCAACCAACTATTAATGTTAAAATCAGAGACGGGGAGTGATTTGATATCCCGGGGGGTGTTCCCGGGCCCCAAAGTCTATTGCGTTGAAACTCATAGTGGGGAAGAAAAGAAGGCGTGTAAAGGGGTGCCTAAACATTTTGTAAAGAGCAATTTCAACATGAGCGTGTACAGAGACTGTGTAGAAAGTAGCCTAGTGCCGAGAGCACAAGTGCTTGCAATTCGCTCTCTACAGTATAGAAATTATACTGTGAGAGTGGAAAAGAATGCAATGTCGTGTATATCCGACAAGGTCTATGTGCTCGAGAATGGTGTGAGTGTTCTACCCCACGGCCACTACCGTATTTCAGATCGAGTTGAATGCATTGACTATCGCAATCAACTTGGTCTGGATAAATTAACCTAATCTGACTAACCACTAACCAACCTTTCACTACCTTAACTCAACTGTTCATCTAACCCAAGCACTAACTCAACCTCAACTAACCCATAGCAGTGATGGACAACTATTGTTTTTCGCCCCGCGGCCCCCGGGGGGAGGGGGGGGGTCCCTTCCCGCGGCCGCCCAGGGGGTGGTGGGGGTGGGGGGGGGGGGTCCCCGCCCGCGGCCGGCCGGCCTTCGGCCCCGCGGTCCCCAGGGGGGGGGATCCCACACACCTTTAAATTCATAATGCTCAACTGTGCTACTACTAGCGTTTCCTGCAAGTGTGTGTATTTTCTGTGTTTTTGTTGTACAAAAAGTGTTGTCAGGTATAGAAAAGTGTTTAGTTGACCAAAAAAAAAAAAAGTGTTGTACAGAAAAGTGTTTAAGTTGATGATGGACAAAAAGTGTTTTTTTTTTATTGTACAGAAAAGTGTTTAAAGACAAAAAGTGTTTAAAGACAATAAGTGTTTTATTTATAAAGTGTTATCATTGCAGTTCATGTTGACTGCAAATAGAGTTTTCATTTTGACCACGGAGAAATTTTGTCAATTGTTCTTGTGTTATTTTTATCGTTGCAGTTCATGTTGACTGCAAATATTTGTTTTCATGCAGTGTCGAAATAAATGCTGCCATGTAATATTGTTTTTGTTGTTGTTCTTGAATAGATAGATCCATGGGGAAAATTATTGCTACTACTTATTCATTGAGCACAAATGATTTACAGTTAGTTGTAGTCCGACTGTTGTCAGCAGCATGTATCAATTTAAAACACCCTTCAGGTCGTTTCTGTGTGGTCCCTCAATGTCGGGGAAAACAACGCTTTTAGCTAGAATAATTCAAAATTGCGATAAAATGTTTTTGAAGAAGCCGAAAAAAATCTACTATTGCTATAGTATTTGGCAGGAGTCCTATGATAAAATAAAAGCTATTGCCACAACCATACCAATACAATTCATACGAGGACTTGATGTTTTCAATAGTATTGAATCGAACTCGTGGCTAATCATTGATGATTTGGCTGAATCCATTGAACAGTTCTCACAGGAAATGCTACAATTGTTCACCGTTCGCTCCCATCATGAACACATTTCCGTTACCCTAGTTCTACACAATCTGTTTCATCAGAGCAAATGTATGCGAACCCTTGCTTTGAATTGCACCGTCTATATTATCTATCGAGTCGTTCGTGATTCTAGCTCGCTCATAACTCTCAATAAGCAGATATACCCCGGCGCTCCAAAATTTCTATTGTCAGCGTACACTCAGGCGACTAGCAAGCCCTACGGTTACATTTTGCTGGATCTTAATCAGAGCACGCCCGAGGATCTACGTGTAGTCACCGACATTTTCAACAATGAAATTACAGTATATCTTCCGGTGAACAGTAGAAAAGACTATTAGTCGCCATTATGACACTGAAGAAACTACACGAACAACGGCATCTGTTTTTCGTTTTAAGCACTTCAAAACCATTGCTTAGGAAGGCTATACTCAAACATGGGGTTGACAATGATTTCATTAATCTAATATCTGAACTTTGTTTAAATTTAACTGAGGGCAATGTTCAACTGCCAGAAGGTGTTAGACAACAGACAAAGCAACATCGTTCCACTGTACGCGCCATGGCTTGTAAAAACAAGGGAAAAAAATTTAAAAGAAAACGGCTCCTTCAAGCAGGCGGTAGCTTCTTCACACTTTTACTACCGATAATTGCAGGACTTGTAAACAGTTTTCTCTAGTGAGAATGGCAAAACCCTATAAATTGACACCATTTGAACTTGTCCTCTCGCCCATCGAACATTTTGAAGACAATCTAAGCAAATTCATTAACGATGAGAATATTGCCGACGACAAAAAAACTGCTTTTACTTCAAGATGCATTGCGACGTGTGGACAAACATAAACCATATCGTGAGAGAACTGCCACCGTCACCACTGATCCCTCTAAACAGGAAACATCTCCTCAAGATTCTGCAGCACTGCAATCAAAGGAGAAGGAATTGAATTCGATTGTATTGAAAATTGGAAACCTATTGCCATTGACCTATCGAGAACAGAGTAAAAGAGTATTATCTTATCTCATGTTGGAAACTGCTGGTGAACATCAAGTTCAAGTCGAGAGCACAGGGAAACGAATTATAATTCAGGGAAAAAGTTATAATCTAGTTGATTTAATTTGTGATATGGTGACGAATCGTAAAGGACTCTTATCCTTTGACGATAATCTATACACCTTTCTGTGTGCAATAAACTTTCCCAAAAGTCTTATTGGCAATAAGCAAATTCTAAAGAAACTAAGAGAATATAGTCCTCCACCAACAACACCATTTAAAAAAGAAGAAGATTCAATATTTGAAGATACTATCAGCAGCAGCAATGATTTTACAACACCTGTGGCTGCTAGTCAAAAGCGAAGACGAATTGATTCGCCCGCCAGTGTGCAAAAGGGGAGTGGACATTACACTACGTGTTTACGCTCGAAATGGATGAAGTTTTGAAAGGTGTCTATGAAAATATTGGCGAGGTGGGAAGTTTAAGTTCTCCCAAAACGCTTTCCAAAGCTGTCTCGGCACCACCACCACATTGAAAAATGCAAAAGAGTATCTAGAAAATGAAGCGAGTTACACACTACATCGTAATCACAGGCTTCGCAGTAAACAATATCGACAAACTAAAGCCTTTTTCCCTCTGCATATAATGCAAATGGATCTTTTAACTTTAGACGCAGTTCAACAACGTCACAATGCACCCTACAAATATATTCTAGTGGCAATCAGTGTCTTTAGTCGCTATGCCTATGCCATTCCACTGCGGTCAAAGAGAGGTGTTGAAGTTGCTCGGGCCATTGAAAGTATTCTAGAACAGGATTCGTATAGAAAAATTCAATCGGATCGTGGCAGTGAATTTGTTAATCCCCATGTGCAAAAGGTTCTTTTGAAATATAATACAACACTTTATCATAGTCACAGTCCGATAAAGGCTGCATTGGCTGAACGATTAATAAGAACGATTCGTCTATTAATTTCAAGATATTGCACATTGAAAAATACACCGGCTTTTATTCATGATTTAGATAAAATCATGCAGATATACAACCATCGACCCCATCGATCTCTGTCCAACTCTACACCAACGGATGTTCACTACAATGAAAATACATTTGATGCTTTTCTAAAGCAATACTCCAATGGCAATGAGAAGAAGAAAAACAAGAAGAAATTCAATGTTGGTGATACTGTTCGAATTAATAGAACCACCAATATTTTTGAAAAAGGGAATTATTTATGGAGCACTGAACTTTTTAAAGTGTCCAAAATCCTGGACACCAAACCCATAACTTATCGGCTGCGAGACACCAAAGATGATGAGATTCTCGGCGGTTTTTATGAATATGAACTGCAAAAAGTTAGAAACACTAGTGAAATTTATCAAATTGAAAAGATATTAAAGAGTCGTACACGCCATGGCAAGAGACAGTTGCTTGTTCGCTGGCTAGGATACAACTCAGATTTTGATTCTTGGGTCAGTGCTGAAGATATTGACAATGCCCAATGATTTCTATGTGACTTTCATGTCCAATGTTTCTGATCCTCTCTACAATGACTTGAATAGAACAAGTGATTTTTGGACGAAACTCTCCCCCACCATCAAATTCGACGACAATAGAAAGTATGAAGTGGCTCTTGTCGACTGTATTCTCAAAAATACCTATGACATCCTGAGAAAGGATCGTAAATATGAAATAAAAATTAGACCCTATGATTGGCCGCCGCCACCAACAGGTGATCAAGAACAAATTCAAAAAATCAATTGGATGGAATATCCATATATTGAATTACCCTACGAGGAACTCACCTGTATGAATGATTTATGTCGTACTATCAATAAAAGAATTTCCGCTCGTAAAAAGGGAGCTTTTCATTTCAACTATTCAAAGGAGGAGGGCAAGATCTACATTAGTTCACCTATTGCCAGTGAAAAGGTTATTCTCAACGATAATCTAAAGGATGTTCTTGGCTTTAAGCTCAATATAATCAATGGTAAAAGTGCCGGAAACACTAATTTCATTTTTGCTGACTATCCGCCTGCCTTCTCCACAGACACCTGTATATTTCTCTACGCTTCATTTGTGGAAACATCTCGAGTTGGTAATTCAAATGTTCCCCTCCTACGAGTTCTTGAACGAAAAACCAATCAAGAACATATTCACCACTACAATATAAAGCATCTTCAGTATATTCCCGTAAACACTTCCTATTTGGAACTCTGTCAGTTAACACTAAGAACCGAATTGGGTGATCCAATAGCAATTTCAAAAGGTTTGGCTGTGATTACATGCCATTTTCGACCCATCGTTCAACAACAAGATGTCTAATAAAAAAGTGGTATTCACTTGTCCTGATATTGACTGCTATGTTAATACTCTTGGCCCAAGACAACAGGGCAATGGAATGGACTACTACAAAGGTCGCTCGTCAATGTCTGGCTACGGTCTTGGCAGTTGGTTTGCTAAGCTGTTTCGCTCTTCACTACCACTGGCCAGAAAATATCTTGTACCGGCTGCGACAGATTTTGCATCCTCTACACTATACGATTGGGGCTCTGGCAAGGATTTTAAAAAAAGTGCTTCGGAAAATCTTAGGTCCAGTGCGCGAACCCTTGGCGAGAGATTAAAACAGAATGGTAAAGGCTTAAAAAGGTCAAGAAACAATGCATCCCTCATCAGTCTCCACTCAGGTCGGAAACGAAAGACATCATCCCTCTTGTCAAAGAAAAGAAGGAAAAAGCCGACACGTGCTGTAAACAGAAGCCCCAGGAAGAATAGAATTGTCAGATCGAAACTAGATTTCTTCTCCTAAAATGTCCTACCTACCGCATAAGGATTCTCAACCTTCAATCACCGCCTCATTGAATCTATTCAATGCCGAAAATGTTGATGTGAGTGTCAAGCATGGATACTATGAACAATTTTATCCACAACAACCCCTCTCCGATAATATCCACTTTCAAATTTATTCCAATGAAGACTACTTTATGGACATGTCTTCAACATTTATAGATTTGCAAATGAAAGTCCGGAAATCCGATAATACAATGCCAATTCGGGCCGATGGGATATCCTATGAAAATTGTATACTACATAATTTATTTCGTCAAATTAGTGTCTACATCAATGGCACGCTGGTGAGCACAAGCAACAATCTCTCAAATTATACAAGCTATATGCAATTCATGCTGATGACACCCAAGTCATACAAGGAATTGAGAGGCGCCTCCAATGGATATGAATATATTACTAATACTGATAGTACAGATGCACTTAAAAATGCTACAACTAGTGAATTACATCTAGTTGGAAAAATATATCATGAAATATTTAATATACCCCAATGGCTACCGCCCAATGTTAAAGTGGATATAAAATTGACGCTTGCACCCTCCAATTTCATATTGAGAAAGGAACTTGCTGCCAATCCCGATGTAAGTCTCTCCCTCACCTCGGCAATACTTCATGTACGCAAACAACAGGTTATGAGTTCTGTTGCTTTGGCCGTGGAAAAACTGAGAGCCAATGGCAACAATATTAAACTACTTGTTCCTCATACAATCACCAATCAACGTCATATTGCAATGGGCTCACGCACCTTCACCGATTCATCCTTTATCAATGGCGAAATCCCCTCGAAATTGGCTTTGGCCTTTGTAAAAAGCGCCAGTGCAATAGGATCATGGACTGAATGTCCACATAAATTCGAGATGTTTGGACTTTCATCTCTTGTGTGCAAAGTAAACGGCATCCCACTCTACAATCTATCTTTTGATAAATCCTATAGAACATTGTACGAGTTGACCATGCAAACCCTAGATCACGATTCGCAACTATTTGAAAATGGTATAACCGAAGATATGTTTGCTAAAACACATGGTATCATTGTACTGGATTTGTCGGGTACACAGGATATGAGTATAGTACGTACGGGGAGTGTGCGTTTAGAGTGTACATTTGCCGACCCATTGGCTGAGAGTATTGCACTAATCTCACTAAATCAATATGAAACCTATTGGGAAATCACTCCCGAAGGCAGTGTTCTACTAGACTTGGCGCCATGAACACCAGTCAAATAATCAATGTATTTAATATGGACCCCTACATGTCCCAGTACAAATCCTATTGTCTGCCCTCAGACTATCTTGGAAAAATTCAAAGCGCGAACAATACCTTGATTATTGTTAATAGCAGTCCGTCGACTGTGCTGACGGGTCATTGGCTGTGCATCTTTCAAACAATGAAGACGATTGAATTTTTTGATCCTCTTGGTCTACCCTATACATTCTACACACCCCACATCAGCAACTATATTGAGAGCAGTGGGAAAACTATTATTCAAAATCGAAAGAGGGTGCAGGATCTAACGACTAAAAGCTGCGGCTTCCATGCACTACTATATTTTGTGTTCCGATGTCGCGGCTATACTTACAAGCAGTTTCTCCACATTTATGTTGACAATCCACGTCTGAATGACTTTCTAGTGGAAAATATCCTCTCAGACCTATATAGTATTGATTTCAGTGCCCTAAGAGTAAAGTGCTTAAAAAATGTTTGTGAATTTGTTTATTAATAAAATGCATATATATACAACAATGTCTTTAAATCTTCACTTTAGATTTCTTCATCTTCGATGTATAGGCAACTGTCGTGAACCACTAATGCTGGTAAATCATTTGGATTCACTCTATATTGATCTTGATTGACTGCAAAGTCAGGGTCACATTTTCTACAGTACAATGTAACTTCACTCTTGTCATATCTCTTTGTATAGTCAATGATACTATTTGCATTCATATTATGAAATTCACGAGTTTCAATCTGTCTATTTGAAGCAATATCACATACAATGTTTTCAAATGGTGAATCACATTCCGTCACAGCCAAATAAAAATCACTTGGTTTATAGTCATAGTAGGTGGTGTCATCACAACGATGACGTAGAAACCAGATTGTCTTGTTACCCCAACAGTTGAATCGTAGACCAGATTCCTCTTCCCAGAATAATTTAAATCCACGACGATACCAATCTCGTAGAAATAAACTAAAATCACGTTTGGGATTCTTTCCAATCATAGCGGGGTAAGTATTCTCCCACTGATCACATTTATCATAGTGACAATTGGAGCACAGGTGTCCTCTAGGATGAGAGTCACACACCTCCTCAAGACATGAATTACATCCTTTAATTTGTACTGCATAGCCTCTATGTAATTTACAAGGATTACATAATTTACACTTTTCACTATAGTCATCAATAATTGTACAATTCTCACATTGATTCCAACTGCCAAGAGTGTACATGCACAATGGACATATATAGAACATTTTTCGGTTTCCGATGTCAACTCACTCACAGCTAAAACGAAACTGATCCTCTTCGTTCGATAAATTCAAGGTGGAGGGAAATGGTGGGAGAGAGGAGTAGCTCTGTGATGTTACCTCTTTCGAATGATGGGGGAGCCATCTACATTGAATCCACTGGCAATATTTTCAAAAGTATATCCACAATATGATTCTGCTTTGTTCCAATTAATATATCAATAAATTGACTATAAGCATTTGAATCACATTTTAAAAGTTTCATACAATAGTCCAATGGGGGAGAATCACTCCTCATTATATTGTCAAGTGTTCCCGGACATGAGAATATCCTGCGTTTAAGAGATAACTCGAGAAAATCATCATCCAAAATCAAATGTTTTTCCATAAACACTAGATTTGATCTAATTCTCTCTTTCTCAAATTTATTCATTTTTCAATCCTTTCACTCCGACCGCTGACTCTAGACTGACCCTGATTCGTTAGCCTAACCTGACCAGAAAAGAAAGGGAACATTATCGATTTCGAAACAATTTTATTGAATAATTAGAACAACAACAAATCAATAATACAGAGCATGTACAATCAGCGATACTGTTTATTGTCTTCAATATGTTTCACCAATGCACTTAAAGCACATTGAAGTCTATTCACATGTGCTATATCAACTTTAGCGGCGAAACATAATTGATCCTCCATTTTAAATTTGCTCAAGGATATCACATATCTTGCATATACTGCATCCCATTCCAGACAAAGCCGTGATCCTTTCGTGATTTCCACCGCAATGTTTGGTGCTCTTGTACTATTATCATCAACTCCACTATCAACTTCTAATAGGGTAAACATTCCACTCATCGCCATCAACACAAATATATATCCAAATGAGTAAAGTCAAACTGTTCTTCTTCTTCTCACTCCTTTGAATTCTATTCACAGACTAATAAAACTCTAGCAAAAATCCTTTCTTTATATTCCCTCCGCCGCTAATATGTAAACAAGCCCTCTGATTGGCTGAGAAGGAGACACGTGATCTAACTGTTTCCCGTTATCGGATCAATAAAATTCCCAATCGATTACGCAATCAAGTTCTCGGAAATTCACTTCCCCCTCGAGTCCTAGATCAATAACATTGTTCCCGTTAGAATTCAATGCGCATGTGCAACCTTCGTCCCGGTTAGGTTATTACACATAGAAACAACAAATAAATCGATCTTGAAGGAAGAGGTCATTGAGCCCATTACGTAATCTTTCTCCCTAGGGACTCTGTGACCATATTGTTTCATAATTCCCCACGCTCGTGAATCAATAATTCCCCCATCGATTATGTAAATCACCCCGCATGTCATTCGCACGTGGCCAAACAACAACAGATCGATTGACCTTGACACACCCCCCTCATTAGACTCGATCGATAATCCTTGAATAAATTATGTGCCGTCAGCATTATGTAAATCACCCCTCATGTCATTCGCACGTGGCCAAACAACAATGAAGCCATGTTTGTTCTTAATTCCCCTTCGTGAATCAATAATTTCCCCTAGCGATTATGTAAATCAAGTTCTCAGGCCAGGCTAGCCAAACAACAATGAAGCCATGTTTGTTTCTTAATTTCCCCTTCGTGAATCAATAATTTCCCCTAGCGATTATGTAAATCAAGTTCTCAGGCCAGGCTAGCCAAGAAAAACATCAAATAAATCGATCTTGGAAAAAGAGGTCATTGAGCGATTACGTAATCTTTCTCCCTAGGGACTCTATGACCGTGTTTGTTTCTTAATTTCCCCTTCGTGAATCAATAATTCCCCCATCGATTATGTAAATCACCCCTCATGTCATTCGCACGTGGCCAAACAACAACAGATCGATTGACCTTGACACACCCCCCCGATTAGACTCGATCGATAATCCTTGAATAAATTATGTCCCGTCAGCATTATGTAAATCACACCTCATGTCATTCGCACGTGGCCAAACAGCAACAGATCGATTGACCTTGACACACCCCCCCGATTAGACTCGATCGATAATCCTTGAATAAATTATGTCCCGTCAGCATTAAACTAAATTGTAGATGGCAGCAGGGGTGAGGGATGGGAGTTATAGGGTCCTCTCTACTGACACTCGCCCACAACCTTCGGGGCAAGGGTTTTAAGTCATGCCCTGGGGGCATATAAGGTTTGTGTAGAAGGCTTCGTCATAGAAATTTCAAAAAAGGCTCATTCGATTTGGCATTCAAAGGGCTAGTGCCCTTTTTAGTAGTCGAAAGTGATTGGAGGGCAACAAGCCCCCCACGCCCATCATTCCCCCAAATACAAACAATCAAAATTTTGAGATATCCATTTTGTTCAGCTTAGTTGATTTTCAGATAGAAAATAGGTTTTTGAGAAGGGCACTCCCCACTACCCTCAAGGCAAGGGTTTTAAGTTATGCCCTGGGGGCATATAAGGTTTTTATAGAAGGCGTTGTCGTAGAAACTTCAAAAAAGGCTCATTCGATTGGAAATTCAGAGGGCTATTGCCCTTTTTAATAGTTAAAAGTGATTTTAAGGCAACTAACCCCCCTCTCACGCCCATCTTTTCCCCAAACACATCCAATCAAAAATTTTGAGACAACCATTTTATTAAACGTAGTTTTAAGTTCTGGAATTTAGGTCTTTGAGGATGACAACTCCCCCACAGCCCTCAGGGCAAGGGTCGTAATTTAAGGATTCTCCGAATCCTTCATATTATTTCTTATGGAAGGGATGCTCGTATAAACTTTAGAGAGGACTCATTTGATTGGAAATTGAAAGTTCTTGTTCACTTTTTAAGTCAAAAGAGTTTGGATGGAAACTAGCCCCCCTCCTTCTCCACGCCCTAAACACATCAGATAAAAATTTTGAGATAGACATTTTGTTAAAATAGTTCAACGTTCTGATAACAAAAAACTCTGGTGTCGACACAGCCCGCAGTATAATATACGAATATAGAAGTTCGTTACGTAACTTAATTTGTAAATTACGCCAGAACCAAATTTAGAGACAGCCATTTGGCAAAAGAAAAGTAAAATTTTTATGCAAATTTTGTTTACTTATTCAATGACGGTGAGCCAAAATAAAAGCTGCATTAACTAAAAAACGATCAGAAATTAATAAAAAAAAACAAGTTTTTTAAAACGGAAATTAAGGAGCGACATTAAAACTTAAAAATAAAGTTGTGAGACAGAGTCAAACTTTAGCGTAAAGATCGAGGTGTTGAGGAGGGGACAGCCCCTTCCATATACGGAATGATTTCTGTTCGTTTTAAGTTTTAATGTCGCTCCTTAATTTCAGTTTAAAAAACTTGTGTTATTTTATTGAATTTTTGATCGTTTTGAAGTTAATGCAGCTTTTATTTTGGCTCATCGTCACTGAATAAGTAAACAAAACTTGCATAAAAATTTTACTTTTCTTTTGCCAAATGGCTGTCTCTAAATTTGGTTCTGGCGTAAATTACAAATTAAGTTACGTAACGAACTTCTATATTCGTATATTATTCTTCTGGCAAAAAATACAAAGTTGCAGATTTTTGCAGATATGAGCTTGAAACCTATGTAATAGGGTTTTTTGATACGCTGAATCTGACGGTGTTATTTTAATTAAAATTCTTTCAGTTGTAGGAGATGTTTCCCCTCTCTTTAAAAAATCAGGTAAATTTTCTCAGGCTCGTAGCCTTTGATGAGTACTACTAAACTTAATAAAATTTATATATTTAGAATAAGCATTATAAGCCCATTCTTTTGATATATTTATTGACATCCAAATTCCGTTTTTAAAGGTTCGATTACTATCGAGCCGTATCACTTGGTTTTTTTATTGTTTTTTTTTATTATTACATATATGTTATTAGTGGGCTCTCCTCTTAGTCAATACCCCGCTCATTACGTTAAAAGTTAAAAAAAATTTAATTCACAAACCCCTGAATCACAAAGGCTGTTTAATTAGAATAGATAGCTCTTTTGAAAGCACTAAAAAAAACTGTAGCGTAAAGAGCGAGGTATTGACTTGGGGGAGAACCCCCTCATATACGTAATAATTTCTGTTCGTTTTAAGTTCTAATGTTGCTTCTTACTTTCAGTTGAAAAACACTTGTTTTTTTTACTTTAGTTTCTGATCGTTTTTTAAATAATGCTTGGAAATCCGGCGCCGCCTTCATAGAAATGTCCCTTACCCCAAAGAAACATTCTCCACGGAAAGATTCTCCCGAGTAACCCCTCCTCAAATGTGAAATGTTGTTTACTTAAAACCTCTACAGTAGGGTTCTCTGATACGCTGAATATTATGGTGTGATTTTCATTAAGGTTCTATAACTTTTAGGGGGTCTTTCCCCCTTTTTTCGAAAATCAGCCAAATTTTCTCAGGCGCGTAACTTTTGATGGGTAAAATTAAACTTGATGAAACTTATATTTTTGAAATCAGAATTAAAATCTGATTCTTTTGATATATCTATCGGTATCAAATTTTCTTTTTTTAGAGTTTTGGTTACCATTGAGCCGGGTCCCTCCTTACTTAATGTTCGTTACCACGAACTGTTTGATGAAAGACATATCGCCGAACTTTTGTTTCTTTTAGTTGTTCAGGTGTTGGGACAAAAATTTCTTTTTCTTCCAACGATTTGTCTAGTGGAGGGCTTTTGATTTTCAAAGGTTTGGTAGGCATTGATGACCACCTTTATTTCTTTTAATTGTTCGGGTGGTGGGACAAAAATTTCTTCTTTTGCCTCGGCTTGTCTTTTGTCACTATGAAAGACATATCGCCGAACCTTTGTTTCTTTTTATTGTTCAAGTAGCGGGACAAAAATTTCTTTTCTTTCCAACGATTTATCTAGTCCAGGTTGTTGATTTTCAAAGATATGGTAGGCATTGATGACCTTATCCATGTCAAAATCCAAAACCCAATCATCATCGCTATCATTTTTAATTTGTTTGGTTTGTTTTACCTCGTTTTGTTTTTCGTCATTATGAAATTCATAACGCCAAACCTTTGTTGTTGTTTTTATTAACAAAGGTATGGTAAGCATTGATGACCTTATCCATGTCAAAATCCCAAACCTAATCATCATCGCTATCATTTTCAATTCTGACACGTTTTGATTCTCACAGTCAAGGTTGATTTTCATTGACTCGCTCACATATTCGGTGTCACATGTCTTCTAACCACGTGTGTCTTTGCTCTTCATTTTTATTTTTGACACACTTAAATTGTCGATTTCGCATATCTTCTAATCGTCCGTGTCTTTGCTCTTCATTTTAATTTTTGACCCGTTTTTTGGATTTTGACAATTTAGCAATGACCTTTACTTTAGCTGCCCGTACAAATTTGTCACAATTGATGTTCAAGGTGGTCGATATTCACTTCTTGCCAAGTTTGATAGTTCAGGTATTGGTTCCAAAGAATCATCATTTATAGTAACAGCAACAGCAAATTTTCTTTTTTGGGGTCCTTCAACAGAATTAACTTTTAAATTAATTTAGCTACGGTATGTCTCGAAATCTGAAAATATGCTCATCTAGTTCAAGAGTCTTAGAAAAGTTTAAGTTTCAACCGAACTATGGAATTGCTTTTGTTCAAAGCTTGTTCTGCTTCAGCGATTAACAGTCTCGGGCAAAACAAACGCTTAGTTATTTTTGGCAGATGCTTCGTGTATCCACTCTGTTGGTTTCAAAGGCAATCCTCATTATTTCTCACGACTATTAAAGCTATGGCAAGCTGTAGCACCCTTTCATTTCCTATAATTTATCTTTGACTGACGATTCTCCGTATATTACAAGCTATTTGATCTATTGTTTATTGTAAGGTAAATCAGATATAACTGCCTGCAGAAGAAAAAGACTTTTGAAAAAGATTTTTACTTTTTAAAATCATTTATTACAAACCGAAACTGTCAAAATCTGTTTACCTGTGTTATAAAACCGTTTTTGGATTTTGACAATTTAGCAATGACCTTTACTTTAGCTGCCCGTACAAATTTGTCACAATTGATGTTCAAGGTGGTCGATATTCACTTCTTGCCAAGTTTGTATCAAAAATGCAGATAAACAAATGGTACTTGTGGTTTCCATAATTTTATTTCTAAAGTGTTATTTTATCATCAAGTTTTGTTATATTTCATTAGGATTAACCTAACTTCAATTCTTAGGTGTGTTTCCAATAACCGACAAGAACCAAACAAATTTTTGATGAGTTTCTTTTTTTTGTGACGAAGTTTGATTTGTGACGAATTCAAATTTTTTTTTGTGAAGTTTCAATCAGCCAACGCCTGTGTAAAGCTTGCTTCACTCATTTTGAAAATTATGTTTATTGCTTTTTTCAATTTTTTTTTGTGTGTGTGTTTTTAGTCAAGACGATTAAATTAAACAAATAAATGTATAAATTAAATAAGAAAATATTAAAAATAATATGAAACTGGAAAATTAACAAAAACAAAGCTATCAAAACTTGCCCAATTTGCAACGGTAAAACGTACTTTTGGAATTATATTTCTGCTTTAGGCATTCCGATTTCTTCTTATTGGCATCCCGAGGGGTGCGGCAGACTTCGGGATTTGGCTGTTAAAAATGCCAAATTTGTTCAGCGGCATTACCTGGTCAATTTCTTAGTACGAAAATAGTCATCTCTGTTTTTGTTTTAATAAATAATTTTTTAAAATGAATAAATAAATATAGTACGGTACTTACACAATTTTTTTTGAAAAAAAATAAAACAAATAAATAAATCTTAGTGTTTTATCAACTAGTTTAATTCTTTTATAAATTTTACTAATTTTAATTGTTGTTAATCTTTGTGACACAACATACTTTTGTTCTGACCAACCTTACCACATTGATTTTTTTTTTTTTTTTTTTACATTTTTTACACTGAATGGCAAATTTGGCCCATCTAGGCTTGTGATAGCCATTTTTCGGAAATAGACTTAATTTCAAACCTTTCAGAAGCTAATCAGACCATGCACATAAATAAATATCGCCCAAATTCAAAAAGAAGAAGAATTTCCAGTTTAGATTGCACAATTATGCTATGAAAAATGTCATAACTTTTACAATTGAAAATATCCTATTGAACTCTTCCATCTTAAAAATAAACAAAACCGAACTATTGGAAGGCATAAAATTTTATTTATTAATTTATTCTTTTATTAATACTAATAATTTATATTAATTTATATAAATTTTAATAATATATAAGGTACTTTCCCATTATGTGGACACCTTTAAAAAGTCAGGTTTGTTTAATGCTAATGAAATAAAACAAAATAGGATGAATAAATAATAGCTTATAAACATAATGTAACATAATGTTGTATTAAATGTAATAATGTAAAGTAATATAGTAAAAAACCAATAATGTAAGTTATAAACATAATGGGAAAGTACGTATATAATAATTTATAATAATTATAATATATGATGATAGTAATATATAATAATATAATAATTTATATAAATCATAATAAAATATAATATTAAATTATATTAACTTATATAAATTAATAATATTATTAATTTACTGAGTACCCATTTCAGAATTCGTAATTACGACGTTAAAGAAGATAACTGCAGGAAGGGATACAATACACGAAGGAAAGTAAGCAAAGGCTGTAGCCACGATATGGAATAGGCTATGGTAATTTTACGTTTTTAAGTGGGAGGAATGTTGAATCGCCCTGTAAATTCTTGCTTCGCTGCTATTTTTATTAACTGAATTCATCATCGTCCTAGGTAGTCACTTTTTGTTCTAAAAAATGTGCGGGAAAAAGCTATTCCCAATATCTGCCCCCCACAGAATGTTCCCCCTTCCCAGTGTCTGATCTTCCCCGCGAAAGTTGTTAAAACCTTGCAGTTTTTGTGTATTCATGCTACTATAAGTGGAATGAGGAAGGGGTTTGGACAGAAAAATACTACTAAATATTGGATTAAAATACCACGGACGGTGACAATGAAATCTAATTCTTTGGCTAAGGTAGATGGATGCTGATAAGACCATACATCAAACAGTTCGTGGTAACGAACTGTAAGTAAGGAGCGACCCGGCTCAATAGTAACCGAAACTCTAAAATACGGAAGTTCTAGTGCCATTTTTAAGTCACCAAAAAAAATGGAGGGTAACTAGGCCCCCTCCCACGCTCATTTTTTCCCAAAGTCGCCCGATCACAATTTTGAGATAGCCATTTTGTTTAGCACTGTCAAAAATATATTAACTAAGTCTTTTAAGATAACTTGATCCCCCAAAGTCCCCGGGAGGAGGGCTGAAAGCTATGAACTTTACCCAATGTTTACATATAGTATTGGTTATTGGGAAGTATACAGACGTTTTCAGAAGGATTTTTTCTGGTATTGGGGGGGGGGGGGTCGGGGGTTATGTGGGAGGATCTTTCCAAGGAGGAACTTTTCATGGGGGAAGGGGCATTGCTATGAAGGGGGCAGCAGATTTCCGAGCATTATTTAAAAAACGATCAGAAATTAAATAAAAAAAAGTTTTTCAACTGAAAGTAAGGAGCAACATAAAAACTTAAAACGAACAGAAATTATTACGTATGTGATTGGGTTCACCCCCTAGTCAATACCTCGCTCTTTAAGACAAAGATTTTTTTTTTTACTACTTTCATAAGAGCTATTTATTCTAATTAACGGCCTTTGTGATTAAGGGGTCATTTTTAAAAAAATGGAGCAAAATTCGAACTTTGGCGTAAAGAGCGAGGTATTGATTAGGGAGCGTACCCCCTAATATACGTATTAAAAATATATGAACATAGAAGTTCGTTACGTATTTTAATTCGTAAGTTACGTATATTTATTACTAATAAAAACGTTCGTAAATAAAATTAAACAGCTTTCGAGAAAGCCATTTGACCAAATAAAAGTAAAATTAACATGAAAATTTTGTTTTAATTATTGATCTACGGTGAGCCAAAATCAAAACCTGCATTAATTCAAAAACGTTCAAAAATTAAATAGAAAAAAAATTTTTTTTTAACTGAAAGTAAGGAGCGACATTAAAACCTAAAACGAACAGAAATTATTCTGTATATGAAAGGGTTTGTCCCCTCCTCAACGTCTCGCTCTTTATGCTAAAGTTTGACTCTTTCTCACAACTCTATTTTTTTAAACAATAAAAAACTTTTGTTTTAAGTTTTAGTGTCGCTGCTTACTTTCAGTTAAAAAAACTTGTTTTTTTTTTATTTAATATCTTAATAAATTGTGAAAAATCCAGAGATTCAATTTTGAATAAAAAATACCCCCATGCGATCCTGTTTGTTGTAGTATCCATCGCCAAATTGTAAAAAAAAATAAACAGGGGTGAAAAATTAGCAAAAATTAGCTAAAAACTTATGCCGAGATAACAGTAGCTCTCTTTCGAAAGTGTATTTTATTCTTGGAGGAGAGGGGGGCAAGAGATTGTTAATATTTGAACTTTTACAGACGAAAAGCATTATCAAATTTAGCTTATTAGTTTTGATTATTTGTTTAACACCAACAAAAATGTGGTAGGCTACTCCCTAAAACTTCCTAATTTTGAAAGAAAATAAATTTCGAAAAGTTATAGTTTTTAGGTGACTAAACCCAATATGGATTGGGGGGGGGGGTGTGTGAAAACATCTTATTTCGATTTTTTTTTTGCACTCAAGGCTTTCGAAGAAGTTCTTAATTTCAATAAGGCTGAGCTATAAGAAGGACGGAAATATCTGTCGCCTGATGAAAAACAAGTGTCGTTTGGTAGAAATTTGAAACTGATGGAACTCGTTTTTCATTAATATCTAAAGAGATCGTTAATCACAATGACCCCCAGCTCGCTTAGATATCCACTGAGAATTCAATATCCTTAATTTTGGAAAAATATATCATGTTGCATGAAGCTAATCTAACTAATGCATTTCAACCAGTCTAAGATAAATGATTCTATCGAAACTTGTTGAGTCATCTGCTGGGAACTAATGAAAAGAACCCTTGGGGATATTATAGATGAATAGCCTAAACTAACTGAACAGTTTACGAGATCAAAGTTGAGTCAATAATGTTTAAAAGAACATAGTGTTCAAGAGCTTTTCACTTGCCTTGACCTCATCTAGGATTGTCAAGTCGTTTAATGACTCTTTGGTTTTTAACAGTTTATTATAGCGAAGTCCCTCCCTCTCAATATTTTGAGAGGGTCGGACTTCAAATATTTGTCCCTTGTCGAGTTGAAATTTGCTGAATTTCTAGTTTTTAACAAACCAAAATTGAAAAACAAACTTAAAACAATAACCGAAAGGTACTTGTAAAGAATCCAGAAATACTCGACAAGTGAAGTTTCGTTAATGCTAATGAAATAAAACAAAATAGGATGAAAATATAATAGTTCAGAAACAAATTTGGGCTATATATTTGCATATTAGGGGGGGGGGGGGGTAATGCGTAGCATATATTAAATACGTAACCTAACCTAGGT
Source organism: Artemia sinica (assembly GCA_027921565.1). Lineage (NCBI taxonomy): Eukaryota > Metazoa > Arthropoda > Branchiopoda > Anostraca > Artemiidae > Artemia > Artemia sinica. The sequence goes on from CM051271.1 coordinate 46,812,879, forward strand.
ACCTTTTTGCCCCTTCAACCACAAAAAAAACGAATGTTTAAATGTTTGTCACAGAGTGAGCAACACCTCACAAACCTGTTTTAATGTAACTGTTGGTCTTTCTCTATGCAGTCAGTCTCGCATATTCTCTGGCTTCTTAACAAGTGCCAATCAAAATTTTAGATTCTTCAAGAACTTTGTTTTCCTCAAAGTTATAAATTCTCCTTAAAATCTTCTTCAAAAACTTAAATTCTCCAAAACAACAATAGAAAATTTGGTACTATTTACATAATGGTACACACCGCTATAGACTCGATCAAGCAAACTAGTCAAACGGGAGAGACAGATACCCGGTTGATTGAATTTACAATATTTAAACTGTTTGTTTTTTGGGGATTAGGGGGTGGCGGGGGGGGGGGGTATGGAAAGGTAACTAGGTTAGGTTACGTATTTAATATATGCTATGCTTTACCCCCGATCCCCCTTATGTGCAAATATATAGCCAAAATTTGTTTCTAAACTATTATATATTCATCTTTTTTTTTATTACCGTTAATCAAACTTGACTTCTTTTGTGTCTATAGCGGTGTGTACCATTAAGTAAAACAGTACCGAAAATTTTAATCGTAAATAATTAAGGAAAACTAAAATATGTTCTTAGGGGGAAAAGGAGGACAAGAGGACACGCCATGTATCGAATTTGTGCATGTCGCTGAGGTTTGCAAAATGATCTAAAGCACCGCATCGCCTTAAACATTTTGAGTACCAAAAGCTTTACGGTTATCTACTTAGGGGCAACATTCGTTTGTCGGAATAATACACACAATGAAAATAGTGAGTGTTTGTGTATTAATATTGTGCGTTTAATGTATAAGCTTGTGCATTGTGTAGTGAATAAGTTAGTGTGAACAATGAGTAATTTAATTTTGTTTTTCTTGGTTGAATAGCAATTACTTTAAGTGCTGTTATATGTAATATCATATAGAAATTGTTAAATTTAGCTATAGCTTTGATAACATAATCCCTAATTTTTTAAAGCAAAAAAGTCCAATATTAAGCAAAATGTGTACGAGTGCCCATGCGCTCGAAGAATGTACGATAGACTCCCTAATAGAAGAATGTAGAATAATGATAATTTCCTTTCCGAAATTTCCGAAATTTCGGAAATTTCTTTTCCGAAATTTCCGCAGATTTATTTTCGTAGTACACTTTTATTAGTATATTAGTCGAAACAATAGTTACCATACTTGAATCAGTATGAAATGGCACCATTTTTACTGGACATTTTTTTTCTTCTAAATACGTTTTCGGACTTTTGGTCACTATTGGCTGTTGTTCGCTCTTTATTAAGTTGGAGCTATCGTTGCAGCCGTTTACAACCACTTCTAAAAAAAGACAGTAAATGGAACGCAAAATGAAGAGGAATAAGATAAAAAAAGCGTGTCACATTGGATTTCAAGCACAAGCGATTCTATTCACATAGCCTAATGGTTTGAGTCACTCGTAGGTCCTATAATTTCTCTGAGAACATTTTGAAATTTTGTTTTAGGTCTATTACCTTCATTAATAGATAAAACTTCAATATTTGAAATAGAACTCGGTGTCGGAAGATTTTAGTGGAAGATCCAACCAAAAAATTACCACATTGGTAATACCCATTCCTTTTTTTACGACATCAAGTGTGGGACAAGATTTTCCACAAAAGCGATATGTATCAAACAGAAATGTCTGATTACGACAGTAAATGGAGTTTTAGTTTATTGCCAACTTTCATCTTCTACCACCCTGAGTCATCCAATGTACTCTGCCTACAGTTGAACAGAACTTCATCATTTTCAAATACTAATTTTAAAATCTATTTCAACTATTTTCTGAAATAGTCAAATTCATCACCATGAATAGTCCTTTGGGCTGACAAAAATTTCCAAAGATTTTGGAATTCATAAACAGGTTCTACTAGGTAAGAAAAATATCTTAATTGAGTCTAATTTCGTCTTAACCGAGGTTGACGTTTCTAAAATTTATGAAATTCATTGTCAACCAAGGGAAAAATTAAGAAAAAAGACAACAAAGAGATGCCGCCGCCAAGAGGAAGAAACTATTAAGGATGTAGACAAAGATTTGACGTAAAAACATTTATCATATGTGTATTTTTTAAGGGAAGTTTTGTGGTAACTAATGTGTGACACAACCTGCAACTAAACTCTGGACGAAACTCGGAGCTTTTGGGACTCAGGAACGTATTCTACTAAATAAGAAAATGTCCTAATTCTTCCTAGGGATGCCAATTGTAGAGGGGTCAGGAGGAGGTATTTGCCGCCTAAACTAGGGATTTTCTCTCTCCTACATTTGAACTTAATATTTTTAAGTATTTTCAATGAGAAAGAAAATTGGCAAAACTACAAACGGCCTTGATTTGGAAAACATTTCTTTTTATTCAATTTTAAATAATCCTTGCTTCTCCCCCCTATATTTTCGGCCATCGGTGCCCTTCTTACAGTCTAGTTTCATAATAACAGAGGTTGACGTTTTGCAGATTTATGCAATTTATTGTCTACCAAGAGTAACATTAAGAAAAATTCAACAAACAAAAGCCGCCGACATCAGGAAAAAGACATAAAATCCGAAAAGGCATTTGTTTTTATAAATTTTCAAAGAGGAGCTTTAAATTTCTCAGAAAAACTTTCTAAGGGAAGTGTATAATTCCTAAGAGAAGTTTTGTGGTAACTGAAGCGAGGTAAATCCTGGAGTTAAGCTAGTTCATTATAATTTGTTTTAAAGATTTGAAATTCTACAAAATTTCATTTCACTTATTTCATGGTTGAAAATGTGTTCAATCGCTGTTTTCCCCTGAAACTTCTTAATTATGTTCATTAATAACTTCATCATTTGGAATATTCTTAAAACTTCATGACATTGTTTTATTTATCAGTTGGGAATGTTCATGAAAACGAAATCATATATTAGTGAATTTTTGAATTTTTGTCGGTGCATACTTTTTTTTATCCCTACTCATTTTGTCTAGTATTAATTGCAAGGAAAGCCACAATTTTGTACAAATGAAAATAAATACCGGTTTCTCAACTTAAAACAAGCACAAATTGTCACATAAATTTGGGTTGTTAAGACCCCCTCGGCTCCCCGATCTTAATACTTAAATTTCACTGATGATTTCCTGAAAGCATTTAGCCAATAGTAAACGAAACTAAAAGAATAGAAATAATTACATACATAAGAAGAATCTGTTTATTCTAGTGTAGATATTTGATATTTGCATTTTTGCCACCATATGTGCAAATAGATAATGTGCTTATTTCGTGTAGGCTAACCACCGTGTAGGCTAACCAACGTGTAGGCTAACCACCGACAAAAATAAACGGAATCATGTTCACACATCGTCGACCAAGCTACATTCGGCCCAAATAGCTTATTATCCCTCGTACTGTCGGAAATGAGTCCGATAATAGATGTCGTGATAGTACAGTGGCGTGTACGGAGCACCAGTCGGAACAGACTCTTAAGTGGGAAGGGGTTTTCTCAACCCGAAATCTTGAATCTATTGTGATCTCCCCTATAATCTCTGTCTCTCCCATATAGTTCACCGTCTTTTGGCCCTTTTTTCAAGTTCAGTTCCCTCATCTTGGAACAAAATCCTGCTCTTGTGCTTGCCTGAGGGGCCAATACTTTGTAAACTAACGTCCTAAAGGAACTGGAGTTTGAAAAAAGGAAACTAGGGAAATATGTTCTCAGAAGTATCATATCCAGACTCCTCCCCTTCCACCCTCCTATGTAACTAAAAACCACAGGTCATTACAGTAAAGAATGTTTAAGCTTTAAAGATCAATTTAACTCAAATATAAAATAGACGAAGTTTCCAACTCTCTTTAGAAGCCAACCCTTAGTGCTTTCAGAACATTAAAATATCCTATCTACCCTATACTCTAATCGATGAATATACAATAATGTCATCTAAGCGATTTTATTCCTTTTTCCAGTGTATCAAATTTGGTCATAGAGATTGGAAAAGGAATACTATTTCTTTTACTGCTACTAACAGCCCATCACAGCACCAAACCCCTTAAGGGCAACAAAGCTACACATGCTCCTCCTCCATCCCAATATCATCAAAGTCTCCTTTTTTACACCCCTCATGAAGTTCTCATTTCCCTTAGATCTTTCCTTACGACATCTTTCCACCCCAACCGAGGAAGATCTGCTTTCCGTTTAGCCCTAGACGGTTGGCCGAAAAGGAATATCTTTAACAAACTATCATCCTTCATCCGTAAAACGTGCCCTAGCCATCTCGATCTTTCTCGCATTATAGCCCTAGAAAGCGGGATTGAACCGCGCTTTTCGCACAGCCTACTGTTTGAAATACGATTAGCCCGTTGGGTGCTTAAAAAGGCATAGGGGCAATATTTTACTAATTGCAGTATATTCATTCCGATCTTCTATTTAGAAAATAATATTCTAAATTATTGCCTGACTATGGTATAACAGTAAAATATGACTATACAATTTAGTCTTCTATTTCTTGTGTCTATCGCTTTGGTATAAGCAGCTAACCATCAACTATTAAATATGAAAAACTAGAAAAGTTTTTTTTTTTATTAATATATTAATACAAATTGAACTTTCCTCCTAAATTTTACCCCTCAAAAGATAAACTGGTACAATAGAATCGTTTACCTTGCACATATACCATTGTTGAAATTCGTGCATTTACAAATAATTAGAGTTTCAATAAAAATCTGAATAAGGAAGAAAAGCTTTTGCTATAATTTTTTTTGTCTTAAATTTTTAATCTTCACCACAAAGCCCCAAAAAACAAATACTAGCTTTTAATATGGAAAAAAAAAAATCGATAACCTTTTGGCTAATGTAAAATATTCATGCCTTTGCTCAATAAAAAAAAAAGAATACTTAAAACCAAAACACAGAACCAAAATTTGTTTTTCTCACCAATATTGGTGTTATGGATCTTTTGGTTTAAGTGATCCAAAGGCCATTAAGAATTTTTTTTTTTTTTGTTCCTTTTAAGAAGAACTCTTTTAATTTTCTTTAAGTATTTATTATAATTGACAAAATACATATTTTAATAGACAATTTTTGGGGTAAAAAATTCTGAACTAACATGTAAATAGGTCTAACGGTCTAACAACAGACAATAAAGTTAAAAGTTATTTCTTATTTTTTAAATAGCGCTGCGGATTGAAGAATAAACAAGACTTTTTGTTCAACATCTTCAATAGTAAATTTAGCAGCAATTTTGACTAATGAAAAAACATACTAAAACATGATATACAAACTACAACATTATTTGCCCCCTTGACCAATATTAAACCTATTCATACCTAACTAAGCATGGGCACTGTTTCTTTTTTCTTTTTCTGTTCTGTTTTCAAAGTACCTGTTTTTGTCCTGTTCATACAAAAAAAAAACAGGAACAGAACAGAAACAGATGACTTGATTTTTATTTACCTGTTCTGTTCTGTTTATGTTATTATAATCGCTGTTTTGTCCTGTTTTTGATTTCTTTTCTGCCTGTTTTTCTTCTGTTCTCGATTTTACTTTAGTGAAATGAGAACGAAATATTCAGAAATTTCGAACTTACAAAATAGTGTTTTAAATAAAAAATTTGAAATTGCGAAGAAGCGTGGTACGTGAAATTGTGAGATGAGAGTAGGTATGTGTGTAAATGGGAGAACGGTAAAGTTCATAAGTTTATAAGTTTATTGATCCACATCCACAAACAGATAAATAAATTAAACAACACTTCACGCTGGAGAAAACCTAAGAAGGTTTGCGATCGCGCGGAAGTCCACGCAACTACTTACCAATCAACTAAACTATTTACATAAACCTCAACTATTTAATTAAAACTATTATAAATAGACCGAAAATAGATAAACTATAACCTATATATATGAAAAATATAGATAAATAAATGAATAACTGAATTAAAAATAATAATAGATAAATAGAATATAAAAGAAAAATAACAATAACAGATCCAACCTCCATCACTCTTTAATACTCAACTCCCTCTCACCTCCCCCACACTACCCTACCAACCTTACCTTAGCCTCTACCCACCCTTACCTCTCCAGATCCTCTTTCTCCCCTATCCAACCTACCAGCCATAATATAATTTAACAAATTTCCCCCAAAAAATAATCTTTTAAATTCTTTTTAAATTGAGGTGCATGTTCCGCCGCTCTAATGCTCAATGGTAGCTCATTCCATACTAATGGACCCGGGTCTTTCATTGAAAATGAAGACCTGGTACAGCGACAAAAATCAACAATCATATTATCACTTTGTCTAGTTCCATAACTATGCAGGTCACCATTAATTTGGTAAAAATTCTTAAAAACATCAGGGGCTAAACCATTCTTACACTAAAACACAAATACTGCAGCTTGGTAATCTCTTATCTGACCTACGTTAAGGAGCTCCAGGGACTTAAAACAAGCACATGTGTCATGTACATCCTGAACATACCTGCCGATTGTTCTAACAGCTTTATTTTGTAGAACTATCACTCTTCTATAGATACATAAGAAGTTACTGCTCCATAGGAGGCAACAGTAGGAGGTATATGGATTAACCAACGAATAATATATAGTTAAAAGTATTCTTTGAGGGAGAAAGTGCTGCAGACGTCGAAGGATTCCAACCCCACAGGCAAATTTTGATGAAATTGTGTCACTGTGACACTTCCATGCCAGATGGCAATCAAGATAAAAACCAAGGTAACGGAGATGATCAACTTTCTAAACTAGATTATCACATAAAGTTACCTGGCCAGACACATCCAGTGGTGTACCAACTCTACAAAACGTCATTAAAAATGTCTTGCGAACATTTACACACAATAGACTTAATCAAGTGAAAATTTCCAGCCTTTCCAATGTGAGATTCGCTTTTCTCACAAGGTCCTTCACAGATGAGACAAACACAGTTAAAACGGTATCATCAGTAAACGAGATAAGACATACATGTTTCAAATAAAGACGCATGAGATCAACATGGATGAGGTAAAGCAGCAGACCTAACACTGATCCTTGTGGTACTCCACACGTCACTGGAAATGCTGCTGAGCCCACATCATTTAACACTACTTTGAGAGATATCCCTGTTAGATAACTTTCAAACCGCTTTAAGCACTTTTCGCGGACACCTAACGACTCCATCCGACTTAGCAGAGTTTGAAAATCAGCTGTGTCGAATGCTTTGCGAATATCTATAAATATAGACAAAGGTGTTTCACCTCTGTCACCACTATTAATTGGTTCCATAAGTTGTTGCAAAGCATTCGTCGTCGAGTGCCCTTTGCAAAATTCGAATTGGGTCTCACTCAGCAAAACTCCCGCAGAATTTGATTTCAGAGATTTTATTATTTTAAGCAGTTCATCACTTGTACATGGATCAAAGGCTAATTCAAAACTCGTACCTCTATTATCACATACAATGTTTTTTTGAACCTATTGACATCTATTTTTGGTAGTATTTTGTACATTAATTCCAGACTTATCATCAGGACCGAACCCTTCCAGTTGTACTTCATTCTTTCCAATTTTAGCATTCCCATTGGTCACTTCATTTATCAGTTTCCATGTTTCTTTCATATTTCCTTTATTATTTGAAAACTTTCTATCTGGCTTGTTTAGTTCCAGTAAAACAACCTATTTCTTACTGTATATTATTCAGTCAATTGAACAGCAAAGTTGCACAGATACTGTCCAGGTGAAGCAGGATACAAGCAAACCACTTATTACTGTGTATTCTGGTTCTATTGTTAGGGCCTCTGCATCCTACATTACAAGGGAAGTAATCTGCACCTTTAACCAGGAGAACTTTCAACGGTTTTAAAGGAATTTATGCTGCTTAACAGTCACTTAACAGTGACTTGCTAGGTTTACCATGCTGACCTATACAGGATAAATACTGATCATTAATTGAAAATTTTCTTAAGTTCTTAGTCAAAGACGAGTGTAAATGTATTGGAGTTTTGTCCAGTAGAAAAAAAAATGTTTTTACTGGCACGCTTTATTGCATCAATATAACAAGATATACTTTTTCAAAAAATATACTTTTTCTCAGGTTGCTGAAGCCATCTCTAAATAAAATCAATGGATACGCTTTGAAGGAAAAGTCTAGAGTCACAACAGTGGCCTAACTAGCCGATTTTAGCCTAACTGGCCAAAGTCTTATAAAATGCTCATACACTTTCTTCATTCAGTAGGATACCAATCTTCTGATGAATGCGGTATTTTTTGCCATACAGCACGAGAAATAAAAAAAAAATTATCACTAAGCATAATATTGTTTCTTGCATCTGTCTCTTAAATACCTATTGTAGACAGGCAAATTCTCGTAAAATTAATATTGTGCTACAAATGGTGTAAGCCTTTAGGAAACCATAGTTGGGATTTGTCATTAAGGTTTTATTTGTTAACGGATTTTCTTGGCTCATTACGCCAACGAAACTGATCAGGGGGCAATTGACCCCTTTCCTCATAGTTATGCCACTGAGGTGAAAGAGGTCAAATATTTGGGTGGAGATGCAGTTTTTGAAATGGTGGGCTACTGGAAGGTGCTTCTAATCTTGTGAAAAATCCTAAAACCAACCTTTGTTTTAAGAAAAGCATGATGTTATTTTCTGATGACGACTTGGATGTTTCAAGAAAAACTTCAAAGCCATCTCTATTGGTACCCTACAGAAATATGAAGCAAAGAAAGTATCAGGTGCAACTTCTGCAAAGCATCTCTAAAGGCTAAAGGAGTCTCTGCCACGACATTTATAAACTATCTTAAAAGAAAGCATACAATTGATAAGCACAAAGATGAAGTATTATGCGGCTGGTGCAACAAAAACAAACCCAAACCAACTCAAAAAAATATATCAAGTCAGGCTGCTTCCCTTAAGAAAGCTCCAGATAGCTAAGCAAGTAACACAAAGTGTAATGGTTTAGTAAAATCTGGAATAAGAAGAGCAGGCATACGACGGTTCTGTATTTCCAATCGATAAAAAGAAGCTGCTCTGCGAAAATTCTTCTGCAAAACCCTGTTTAAGGACAAATTGCCACTTTCTGTCTTTGATAAGCCAGATATGAAACAGCTAATTCAAAAACAACAGGGCGCTTGAAAGCAACATCCGGGGGACCATCCATCGTCACATAAGTGTTGCTGCGAGAAAAAAAGCACAAAAGGCTGCTTTATGGTCTGCTACTCAAGATAGCTTGACTTTTCACTGCTGTTCTGCAAGAGGATCTGGCTTTGTAGGTATCACTGCCTATTACTCCAGAAAGATGAAGATGAGCAGAGGTTGCACCACTGTCTTTCACATTTCTAGAGGCTTAAGCATTCTCATACAACTACTAACATCCTTTCTGCAATCCAAGTTGCAATGGGGAAGTTTTCACTGAAGGATAAGATAAGATGTTCCGTTTCGTGACTGATTTTAAGAACAATGTCACCAAAGCGTGTAGGATTTGAGCTCTGTCCTGAACTTCATATTTTGAACACTGTCTACATCAGTTGCTACACGTGCTCTTGGACTTTGGTCCACTCGAAACATAGTCAATGACATCCCTGAAGAAGACTGCTTAGAATCCTCTGATGTAGCCAAAGATCTTGGTTGAACTGCTGAAAATGATTCAGCCCATTTTTCCGTTCCTTGTTCTGAAAACTCCGGAAGACAAGATACGTTTGCTGAAGAATTTGATGAAACTGATGCAGTGTCTACAGAAAAGGGCGGCGAAAGTAATGCAGAAGCAGAGTAAGGAGCTGAGAGTTTGTCAAAAAACAAGGTTGCATCACAGGCTATCCAAAGACACGTTATACTTGCTCAAACATTGATAGTCAAGTATGTCACTTCACCTTTTACTTTGGGAATGGCCCATGAAATCGTGCCTACATAATCAAAAGCATGCCCACTCGTATTCTTAAAACGGAAGCTTGAAGTAGTAACAATTTCTACAATAGAGCAAGTGTATGGGTTGAAGAAAGTATTTTCTGCCGCAAAGCGACAGAAAATTTTTAAAATAAATTATCAAAAAGTGCAATTGTCCTTATATTTGCATCCTTTTTAAAACCTATTTAAGAGAAGAGAATACTTAAAGAAATATGTAGGTATATGTAGGTAATATGTAGCAAAGGGGCTAAGTTTCTTTAAAATTCAGATTTTGACAAATTTCATTTTACTTGTTTACTAAAGAATGAGCACGGTGGAAGGCCTAGAACAGTGTTTTCTAGCGCAAATTGATGTAAAAATATGCGAAGTATCCTTAAACCATGAATTTTTCTTTCGATTTTTCTCTCAGACAATGACTAGGAAATAATTAGTTTTAAAAGGTTACCCTTACTATTCATTAATTAAAATAATTAATTTTAAGCCGCGAGGCGACGAAAATTTTTGACTGGGCCGTAAAAAGTTACATTTCCCCTTGCATTTTCCTTCTTTCATGCTTGTGTTTAAGATGGCTTACGAATATTAGGATGAGGAATGAGAAAGCATGGTCTGGAGGGGGAGACTTCCCCCTGCCAAAGCAACTATGGGCTCTTCTTAAAGACTAATGACTTTGAGCTGATTGTGTAGTTCGATGACGAAAATTATTTTATTTTCAAAATGTCTCAAATAACTAGTATGCATTTCCGCAAAGTTCGAGGAGATGCTGTATAAACGTAAAAGCGAATTTTCGGAGAAAAAGAACGGGAAAACAGAAGAAAATAATCATAAAAATAGGATAGCGATGTTTGTGTGCATAGACAGTTTTTTCGCCACTTTTTTGAAAAGCAGTTCTTTTTGGCAGAAAAAATGCTGCAGTTGCACTACATTTTCTCAAAAGTGTTACCGCAAGTGACAATCCTGATGAAAAGCTTATGAGAGACTAAAAAGTTAATGTTTTCAGATTGGAGATCCATTCGTTTTCTGGACTCAAAACGAAAAAATCTTTCCAGAGCTGCTAGAAGTCGCTCTAAATCATAGAAAGTACTCTTAGAGCACGTCTAACCGTATCTACTACTAGTGTGTTGAGCGAACAGGCATTTTTGTTTGCCGATTATTTCACGCGAAAGCAGTATGCCCAGACAATGTCCAAATACTAGAAAATCACAATTTTTAAATGATAAGCTTTCTATTATATAAGCTTTCTGTTTCTATTATTAACTCTTTGATAATAAGCCAAAACTTATCATTTACAAATTTTTTTCTTTTTTAAGCTTTAGATGTTCGAAAAAGAGCTGTTTAAACAGCTGTTTTTTGTTTTTACCAAAAAGCAGAACAGAAACAGAAAAAGGTATTTTGTTTTTGTTGACCTGTTCTGTTTCTGTTCTGTTTCATTCAAGCCCTGTTTATTTTTTTTATGTTTCTTAAGAGAAACAGAGCAGTGCCCATGCTTATAACTAACACCGTGGTTTTCTAGGATTTTTCTTTTGGCTGTTTGAAACATACAAAGTGTTTAGGGCAGATTACATTTTCATTAGTTTCACCCCGCTGAACCGTTAGTAAATAATTAAAACAAGCAAGCAAAAATTTACAGCACTTTTACGTCAAAAAACTTCAACCCCTGTGATCTGGTGATTCGCCAAGACAATTGAACCTGTAAAAAAATCTATGTCATTTTTTTTTTTTTTTTTTTTTTTTTTTTATTTTTTTTTTTTTTTTTTTTTTTTTTTTTTTTTGGTGCCTGCTATAACAAAAACTACATTGCTTCATATAGAGGGCTTTTCTTTAAATGAATAGAAAAAAACAGGTTTCTTCAACTAAAAGTAAGGAGCAAAGTTAAAACTAAACAAACAAAAATGATTCCGTATATAGGGGGGGGGAGGGTTGCTCCTCCTCAACACATAGTACTTTCAATAATGCCAGGAAATCTGGCTACACCTCCACGGAAAAATACCTCCTCCCCAAGGATTTATTCTCTAGACATTTCAATCCTGGTGAAAATTCAGCCCGGACAATTACCATTAACATATCTAGGCGTAAAATTGAGTAGACAATGAGAAAGCCAGACATGAGAAGGATTTCGTATAGAAATTCTGGCAAGTTCCCCCAGTGTCAAATTTCCTCTAAAAAATTCACCCCCTGGAAACATCTCTCCCCCTGGAAAATTGTCCTCGTTGATAATCCCACTAGCAGAAAAATCACCCCCCCCCACACCCAAAACTGTATGCATACTTCCCAATAACGAATACTATACGTAAAAAATGGGCAAATTTTGTAAATTAAAGATCTTTACCCAGCGGCTCTGGGGGGTCATGATATATTCAAAAAATTGAGCGTGGGAGGTGGCCTAGTTGCCCTCCATTTTTTTGGTCACTTAAAAAGGGCACTAGAACTTTTAATTTCCGTTTGAATAAGCCCTCCCTGTAATAATATATATATGTCATGATATCTTCGGCCTTTGAACTATGCTGAACAAAATGGCTATTTCAAAATTTTTATCGGGCAATTTTGAGAAAAAAGGAACGTGGGAGGGGGAATAGTTATCAACGAATCTTTTGGGCTACTTAAAAAGGGCACTAGGACTTTTGATTTTCGATCGATCTAGTCCTCTCTCAATATTCTATGACCACTTGGTCGATGCGGTCACCCCTGAGGAAAAAAATCGTATCCGTGGTATTTCTTTTGGCAAAAAATTAAAAAAAAATCCACATTTTTTCAGACAGGAGTTTGAAACCTCTATAGCTAGGTTCTCTGGTACGCTGAATCTGATGGTGTGAATCTGCTGAATCTGATTCTATTTCTTTTAGGGGGTGTTTCCCTCTTATTCAAAAATCGGGCAAATTTTCTCAGGCTCATAGCCTTTATGGATAAGACACTAACTTATATATTAGAAATCAGTATAATAAGACAGTTCCTTATGGATAAGAATCTAAATTATATTTTTAAATCAGTGTAATAAGCCAATTCTTTTGACATATATATTGGTATAAAATTCCGTCTTTTAGATTTTCGGTTACTGTTGCGCCGGGACGGTCCTTGCTAACAGTTCGTTGCCACGAACTATTTGATAATTTCATTTCCTGGTTTTTCCCAATTTTTCAGGATACAGGCGATATGGTTGTTTAAGTTTCCACTTAACTATTTCAAACTCTTAAATTTCATTTTAATTGTCTTTGCCACTTCAAAAGAGTCAATTCTTTTTGTTCTAAGTTGATTCAACGCCTGTAATCAAACTTATTGCCCCTTACGGGACATATCGAATTGAATTAAGAATTTTCTTTTACGTCTTAAATATCAGATTGTTTAATATCCAAATTCGAAAATTCAACGACCTTTCTACTACAGAAGCTTCAAAAGCTAGACATTAATTTGAAACTTTTTTGAAACTTCATCCCAGGGAGAGAATTTTGGGTGTTTCATATCTGGAAAAGAATAATTTAGGGAACTGAGTATTTCACCCAAATAATTAAAATAGAAATTAATTTAAAGAAGTCCTTTTGGAAGTTAAATTGAAAGTAGATTTCTATTTATAACAGAAAAATAAGTTCCTTGAAAAAATGAACTAAAATTTCTTGGGAATTTTTTAGCAATATTTGATATTTGAAGAGTTTTCATAATATTTTTGGTTTATAACGGAAAGAAAAGTTACAGAGAGCCAGAAGCCTGAAAAAAGGTTAAAAAAATCCAATAATTGATCAACTAAAAACAATCAAGGCCGAACAAAACATTAAAATGGAACACAACATGCTTAAAGCTATCAAAAAGTTGGTTTAAAAAGCAGAACATTAAACTATCGAACTATCAAAGATAATATTGAAATACTCACCTATAAACTACGGAAATGAAATCCCTGTTAAATGATTTTAATAGTTGAGACACAAGAATTGCCTTAGTAAAGATCAAAGTATGTTCCATATATCGCTATAATTCTTCCGAAGGATTTAACAGAGGCAGCGCAGCAGCGCTGCCTAAGTAAAGAACGATGTTGGCACAGTGTATTTTTTGGGGTTTCCTTAGACCAGGGCACTTCGTATTGAAGGAGTTGTCATTGAAACTTTGAACAGAGATCTTTCGATTGGAAATTGGAAGGGCTTGTGCCCTTTTGAATAGTCGAAAGTGATTGGAGGACAACTAACACCCCTTCTACGCCCACCATTTCCCCAAACATATCCAATAGAAATTTTGAGATAGCCATTTTGTTCAACATAGATGAAAGATCGGGAAATTATGTCTTTGAGGATGACAATCCTCCCCCCCTCCGGAGTCCTCAGGGCAAGGATTGTAAGCTATGCCCTGGGGGCATATAAGGTTTTTATAGAAAGCGTTGTCGTAGAAACATCAAAAAGGGCTCATTCAATTTGAAATTGAAATTGCTAGTGCCCTTTTTAATAGTCGAAAGTGATTGACGGGCAACTAATTCCCCTCTCGAGATTATCATTTCCCCAAACACATCCAATCAAAATTTTGAAATAGCTATTTTGTGGGTTTTGGTCCTGAAATCGGGCATTATTATTAATAATTGTTGGTTGAATGAGCTCTTCTTAGACTTTTTAAGGTCCTCTCTTCTGTATGATTAATTAAAAACAAATCTCTAAAAAGTAAGTTTTTCCAAAAAAAGTAAAGAACGCCATTAAACCAAAAATGAACAAAAATAGAATCAAATAATCTAACAAGCATACAACTACCACAAATCAGTATCAATAAATAAATGAAACCCAAAACAAACAGAAATTAAAATAAATAACATAGTCAAACTCAAAACGAGCAGAAATTAATATGAGTAGGGTTCAAAACCCCTATGCTTTCTAAAAGCCAGAATAAAATTGTACTTTACTGAAAAAATTCTAATGAATTTTAACTGCCAGTTTAATATACATATGCTGATATTTATTCCTTAAAATCTTAGTTAATTCTTGATTTCTTAAAGTTATAAAAGTGTAAACATTTTAAAGAATTTTTTTCAGTAAAGTACAAATTATATTCTGGCTTTTAAAAAGCATAGGGGTTTTGAACCCTACTCATATTAATTATCTATGCTCTTTCACGACCTGGGTACAATTACACTCTTTTGATTTTAGTGCTACTACTACTACTACTACTACTACTACTACTACTA